>JBANSL010000009.1:57590474-58190474 GCA_037127255.1 Persicaria tinctoria | reverse complement strand
TGATGAAGATATTAAGTATATCCTTCAATATAAAAAAAGTGTTGACAGATCAGCTATAAAAGAATTAGCCTTTATCTGGCAAACAATCTGGGACACCAGAAACAATTATATCTTCAAAAATAAAAAAACCAGATGCAACAATCAATCTAGCATTTGAAATTATCTCCAACATAAAACTCTGGAACTCGCAAATAGAAACGGAAAACAAGGCAAAGTCTCGGAGCACTGACAGACATAAGGCAAGATGGACCAAACCACCGAGCAGTATCTATAAAATTAATATAGATGGCTCGGTTAAACCCACGGGCGGTTGCCAAGTGGGAGGAGTCATTCTTGATTCTGAGAGCGGTTTATTAGATGTATTCTTTCAAAATACATCTCCAGGTACGATTTTACAGACAGAGGCAGAAGCTATCATTGTAGGCATCACGCATGCAAGAAGTAAAGGGATCCGGAGGGCTATCATTGAAAGCGACAATGAGACTATCATTAAAGCAATTAGGAAGGAGATCATCACTCCATGGGAAGTCATCCATCAAGTTGAGAAGATCAACATTATAGCTAAAGATTTCGAGCTTATACAGTTCAAACACTGTTATAGAGAAGCCAACAAAGTAGCCGACTTCATAGCTAGAAAGGGTATCGTTTGTACTAGACCTACATCTCCCCTTATCAAGGAGCTGTATTCCATCATCCTAAGGGATGATCCTGGGTGTTTGTTACAATTTATATGACAAACTCCAACTGTTTGCATACTGTAAAAAAAAAAAAAAAAAAAAAAAAAAGGGAGGTGAACCATCCAAACAAATCAATGGTTTCATAACAATCCTTTATTTATTTTTACCTTTTCTCTTCTTTTTTTTTTGCTTTCTTTTGAAAACCTAATTCCATTAAAATTACTCCCGCAATTGATCAAAGATCGAAATTATTTATTGATGTATATATTTATATTGATACCGACTTAGTTCTTTTGAACTAACATACTTGCTTCTACCCCTTTTGCCCATTTCCATTGCTCTTGGCTTACTTTGTCCTTTTAAGTGGAGTCGTTTCTTTGGTGAAGCTTCGTTTAGTTTCGGATGAAGTTGCAGTCTCTGGCACATTGCTGTTCGAATTGACCGTGGTAGTGTTTGTGATACTCGATGGTACCTCATCTAGGTGATGGGGGGTGGGGGGGAGGAACGTCGTTGATTCACACTTCTCCAGGAGACGCCTCTTCCGCTGATGGGTTTCTGCCTCTGTCTCTCCGACGCCAAGACGGCGTATCAGTCTCTTGACTTTCCCATATTCTCGGCATTCGCAATCCTCGCTTAGTGTTCTTCGACTTTCTCTCTGCTGGTCTGATTTAGTGAGATCTTTTGCATTTGGATTTTTCTTTTTGTATTTGCTTGTATGGTGTCTGTTAATTTCCTTCGGCCTATAGAATTTGCATATTTCCGTTTATGTTTGGAATTTCGAATTATTTTCTTGTAAAAAAAAAAAAACTGCTCAACCGGTTTATGGATAGCGTGTCTTGCCACGTGGCAAAATCCAAAGTGTCTGAATCTACTGTCCCTCCCACAAAAAATGCTACACGTGTCCAGGAGATCAGGAAAAAGGCAACCGGCAACCGGAACTCCCTTAAAGATAACACCACGTCATCAATGGTCCCCGTCTAAAACTGCACCGGGTCACGCTTTTTCCAACCGATCCAACTCGCTCTTCCCCGAGTTTGTGGCCGAGAGTGAAGAGATCTCTCTCGTCCCCGGTATTTTAATATACAGAAATTATATACTCGTAGAAGTAAAAAAAGTGCAAAGCTGTGCTACCCTTACACAACCACATCCACTAAGATCTCGCCACCTGGCACCACCCAACGCTCACCTGTTGTCTCTTTCTCGAATTTTCCACAGCTGCCTCAAAATTGCACTTCTTTCATAATTTCCTTTTTTTTTACCAAAAAGAGTAAAAATATATTTAAAGCGAAAAATAGTGGCTGAGATTTCATCTCACAATCTCATGGCTTCGATTGCTTCTTCTCCCCCAACCAATCTCTGAAAGCTCTCTCTCTCTCCCCCTTCTCTCTGCGCCGCTGTTTCGCTGTCTAGTTTTCTCGATTGTGCTTGGCGAGAACAAGCTGTTTGCGATTCTCCCTCCCCCCTCTCTCTCTCTCTCCATCCCCCTTGTTGTTAGGTGGAAAACTGGAGCAGCTAATGTTTTAGTAAATGGACGCTTACTCGTCTGCAGAAGATTTCGATTTCGCTGTAAAGGTGGTTTTTGATTTACTGATTTCTATTTTTGAAAAGGCTAATCGTGATTTTCGAGATCTAGATCTTCCATTGATGATCAGACAGTTTCTTGTTCAAGTGTAGACGAGGAAACCTTACACGATTACAAAGCCGCGTGAGAGATGGACGGAAGAGGAGCACGGCCGTTTTCTGGAAGCTCTGAAGCTTCATGGCCGAGCCTGGCAACGAATCGAAGGTTTGATGTCATCAATTGCAATAATATCTGCTATAGAATAGAATTGAATTGAATTGAATTGGATGATGATGATGGTACGTCACTTATGATGATTCTATTGTTTGGCTTCCGAATTGTAGCAATTCAGTTGTAAATTAGCCTGGAAAACGGATGCACTGTGCAAATTTACTGCTATTTGTTCTTACTTGGAAGAGCTGTCCCTTCTCTTCTGTTCCCTGTTTCTTGTTTGGAAATTTGTAGAACATATCGGAACAAAGACTGCTGTCCAGATAAGAAGTCATGCACAGAAGTTTTTCTCCAAGGTCCATCAGTATCTTTCATCTCATGTCCTTACATCTTATAAATCTGCCTATTAACTGCTTTAAGTCTATCTTATTTCTGTCTGCTATCCCTTCATCTTTCGCTGTGTCTTCGCCAACATGCCCTTCAACCTTTCAGATTTCTCATAAATCATATAGCTCCTCTCCTCTCTACGACTTTTTCTGGCCCGAATTAGATATGCCAATTCTTCCCCTTGACAAGGAAGTTTCTACTGCTATAGTTGTTGCCTGACATGTGGGCATTGATCAAGACAAATACAAATGCAGCTTCTTGAAATATAATTGCATTTTATATAAAGAGATCCATGATTTGATCAAATGGTGACGTGTTGAGTCCAATCGGCAGCCTGATGATATCTGTGCTTGCTCTCATGACACTCAGCCTGAACTAAAATATGAAATCAGTAGCCACTTTCCGCCAACTTCCACAAATTTATCAGAGATCCAATACATTAAGAATGCTTGGGGGCCTCAGAAATACTCCGTGCAAAAAGATTTTGAACTTTTGAATATTTGATATCCATCAGGGCATCAGCGCCCATGAGGTTTACCCACCCCTTTCTTTACCTTATTTGTTCCTTATTGATGTGGAGTAAAACCCATCATGGAAAGGGGAAGGGGCAACCTTAGTGAAGAACACATAGAAGCTATGCAAGATTCAATTGTACAGAAAAGGGCAGGAAGGATGCAATATTTATTCCTACACGTCCCCATTGAGTCTTTTCACCTCTTTAACTAATAATTTTGCTTAAGACTTCTGTAAATGAAGTCTAACAACTCCTTCGATGATTGATGGTAAGGCCCTTTGATAGAGATGTTCATGAGTTGTTTGTAGTTCTTGCTATTCCCTTTCTACGTAATCTCAGTCTTCATGAAGGGACTTTCTGGTGGGGATGCACCATACATGATAATGCCTCCTCAATGGCCAAAGGATACTTGTAGCCATGACCTCTTTATTTTTTTTACCCTTCCACTCATTCATTTGCCACTATTATGTCAAAAGGGTTTAGGATCAAATTTGTCAACTTGTTTCACTAGAAGTCCTCTTTCCTCTATTATATGTGAAAGGATTTTATATGTAATGAATGAATACTATTCTTCATTTGAATTTACTTTTCTTGAGTAGAGAGCCTGTAAATTTTAGAATGAAATGTTCACTGCAACACAAATATATGTATTTCCCCAATTGAAATTTCTGCTAAACTAGTTCAAATGTGCGCTTGCATTTTTCAGTTGGAAAAGGAGGCTCTTGCTAAAGGTGTTCCTGTTGGACAAGCTATTGATATTGCAATTCCACCTCCACGTCCTAAAAGGAAGCCAAGCAATCCATATCCTCGAAAGACTTGTGCTATAAGTGCTCCAACTACACAGCTTCGAGTGAAGGATGGAACACAAGCAACCTCTGGTTGTTCACATCCAAAAGATGCTCTTAACTTGGAAATAGAGCTGCTTCCTGAGGTAGGCTTTCCAAGTTCATTACTGAAGCTTAATTCCAAACAATTCTAGTTGGATTATTTTTCATTATGTTTGTTGTTGCCAGAAATCTGTTGGAGATGGAGGAGCAGAAGAAAAAAATGACACTACAAATACAAATTGCTCCGAGTTCCGAAGTGATCAAGAAAAATCTTACACCTTTGCATCATCGGCAAACAAAATCACTGTGTCAAAGGCCGATGGTAAAGATTCTTACATTTGTATGGAGTTTTTGCCTCCGGAAAATCATGCGGTCGATGACAAATCCAGTGAATCTCACATCACTGATGGATCCAACAGAAGTTATAAATCCAGTGAAGGTGTTGCAATGGACACGCTAGAAAATAATGAAACAGGTGATATTTAGATGCTAATGCTGTCAAACTGGTTGGGCGAATCCTGAAAAATATTCCCTGATAATGTCTCTCTTAATTGCCAGAAAATGCAAGATCCAGCAATCAAGGTGCTAAAGACTTTCCCCGCCAAGTTCCTCTTCACATTCTTGGTGGAAACGCTAGATCAAGTAGTCAAGCCCATTCTTCTGATGTATCGTATCAAGACTCTGCGTATCAGCAGATAAAGATTAATGCTGGGCCTGCTTTATTCACAAACGCAGCAGTTTCACCAGCCACAGAAAACCCAGCAAACGCATCAGGGGCTGCCAAGTTTCAAAGCTTTCACCCTCCTTTCCACCCGTTCCATGGAACCCAAGAAGACTATGCTGCACTCCTTCAAATGTCCTCCACGTTTTCAAGCCTCCTTGTCTCTACTCTTCTACAGAACCCACCAGCTCATGCTGCTGCCAGTTTCGCTGCTTCCTTCTGGCCCTCACCAAATATTGAGGCTTCAACACAATCATATCATGGTGCTGCAGGAGGATTCCCGCCGAGACCTATTAATCCTCTGGTTCCCAGCATGGCAGCTGTTGCTGCAGCCACTGTTGCAGCAGCCACAGCATGGTGGGCAGCACACGGAATTCCTCCCCTATGTGTTCCTTATCCTGCTGGTTTTAACTGCCCTCCTGCAATCAATGGCGCTACCGGTCCCGAAAATACTAGTCAGCTTGCAACAGAAAGCAAAGGAAAAGAAGTAAACGACAATATCCAAAGTTGTTCCTCACTAGGGAAGCAACCGAATCACGAGTCTCCGACATTGTCATCATCAAATTCAGGTGCTGATTTAGGCCCAAAGGAGGGCAATGTATTAACAGCTGATGATGAGAAGAACAATACAGCGGTGATGGAGCTTAAAGATTCAAGCAAGAGCAAGAATAGAAAACGGATGGACCGTTCCTCTTGTGGTTCTAACTCGAGCAGTGACTTAGACACCGTTGCATTAGAGAAGCATGACAATAATCAAGAAGAAACTAAAGAAGCTGATGCTATTCAAACAGCAAATGACTCTTCAAGTCGCCGCAGTAAAAACTCATGCAGCTATTATGATTCTTGGAAGGAGGTTTCTGAGGAGGTAAACTGGACCAGTTTCCTTGAGTCAAAAGTCACTATTGTCTTGCCAATACTTAAAAAGTTTTTGTTTTTTATATCGGTGTTCGGAAGTTCATCTTTCTTACATTTTATAGTCGATTATGGCAGGGACGAATGACTTTTCGGGCACTTTTCCTAAGGGAGGTCTTACCCCAGAGCTTTTCACCTCCACAAGATGGAAAAAACAAACCAGATCAGGAGCATAATGAGAAGGTAGATGACGTAGGAAACAGGCTGAATGCAGCAGAGGAGATGAATGAAAATGCCTTAAAGATAGACCTAAACAGAAACACCATAGAGTTGAGTTCCAACCATGAACCAGACCAGAAGAGATTGACAGAGAATATACATGTAAAAGAAAGGCTTTTAACAATTGGACTTGGCCAGGGGAACCGGAAAGCCGAAAGAACAGGCTTCAAACCTTACAAGAGATGCTCTATGGAGGCCAGAGAAAGCCGAGTGTCAAACACCGGTTACCAAGACCAAGAGAAAGGCCCCAAACGTTTGCGCGTGGGAGAAGAAGCTCCAAGCTGAAATTCGACAATGGTGCACTCAAGCGCGTGTATGAATTCTTCCTCTGCTTTTGCTGTCCTTTCGGTTAGCTTCAATCTAAGATCGCTTTGTCTTCACGAGAATTTTCATGGCGTGTGTACCATTATATTCCTCCATAGATACTTGCTACTTGGTCTTCTTAAATTGCTTCAGAATTGTGTATCCTTTATAATCCTGCTTGGACAGATTTCTAATCTCACCTCAAAAATAAGTCTCAATGAGGTTTTCTTCAATCCTTGTCCTGCTGTCTTTGTTCCATGCTCAGATGATTATGGATGGCAGGTACACAATAAATTACGAATGGCAACTGGGCACGTTAGAGACAGAGTTACAGCTAATCAAGTCTTTTGGAACAAAAATGATATCAGATATTCAGAACAATTTCACAACTGCAGATTTGCCATAATAGGCTCCTGGTGCAAAAACTAGTACCCAGAAGCTTGTAGGCTCCTGCTCAAACGAAACGCTCTCAAGTACAAAGTTAGAATGGCCAAAGTTATGTACACTAGCAAGAATATATTTATAAGGCTAGTTCAGTGGTTTCCCATCATCAGGCTAAGGCTAACCGAAAAACTAAATTCATACATTTGTAGCCAAAAGCTCATAGGTGAAAATACCCTTGATTCGAACATGACTCAAGGCCCTAATGTCACGAGTGTGAATTACGAATGGCTGTACAGTCAGTGAAGGTTGTATTTACTTGGTGGTGGTGGTGCCAGAGGGTTGTTCAGAATGGCGTTGCTGGATTGCTCTCAACCGGTTCCTGTGAGATTCCAAGCATCTTATATAATTCAGGATCCGCTTCTTGTCTTCGGAGTGCAGGGAAAATGGTGGCTTCAGTGGTAGTAGCGATGCTTCTGAAACAATGAATGACAGCAAACGGATAGCTTTAGAGTAAGACGCTGCAGCTCCATCCCGGTTCTCCATGAGTTCCTCCACCTGAAAAGAACAATTTACATACTAATTGCTAGAAAGTGCGAGATAGGAAAAAAAAATCACGTATATGGAAGGATGTTACTCACAGCACCACATCTCCCAGAGGCGAGGGCTGCTTCATATATCAGGTCTGTAGCATTTGGCACCAAAGCAGTCCCTACCAGAGAGGCAGAGAGGCCTTATCGTGAGTTACAAAACAAAGGAATCAAGCTGAATTGAAAAAAATCAGTTCCATGTAAATCAATGATAACAGTCCTCACCATCTGTCTCCTGAAAGCCCTTGGCTAACTTCTCTGCGTGTTTACAGGCATCAATAAACCCATTTTCAGCCCACACAAGGCAAGCTGAAGGTTTTGAGAAGTCGAAAGTCTCTCTAGTGCTTGAGGATGAGCCTGCACCTGGCGGATTAACCGTCTCTCCAGTAAATGGTGAAGAGGATGCCAACCAAGACCTTGAAATTCGAAGAATTTCTTCCCAAATAGCTAAAATTGCCAACTCCATTGAAAACGATTCCAGAAGTAACCCTGTGTTAAGCTGCAAAAGATAGTTTTCAGCAGTTCGGCTTATCATGGTAAAGTTCACCAAGACAACACAAGACGGATTTACTGCAAAGACATTTATGAGAACCTAACAATTCTTCTAGTCTCTGAACTGCGTTACAAGCACATACTTGCAGACTACTTTTCCTCCTTTTAACAAAGTTCATAGATGATACACTGAGCAAGATATCATATCTTGGTTAAATTGCAATTTTCATTGTTACACATTAGCATTCGTCTCGTGACAATTTTCTAACCCTTGTTTAAGGTTGCAAATTTGATTTAAGACATCTTATGAAAAGCTTAACAAAATTGATTTAAAATTCATCTTATGGAAAAAGCATTGCATAATTCACTCTTCAGTCTCATCGTTGGATGTCTTAAAACAAAACAATAGTTAGAAAGATGACCCCTAAAGATTCAGGATCAAACATGCAATTCAACAGCTTGTTCAGGGATATTGATGCAAAGGATCTATTTGCAACATTTTGGATAACTTTGGGACAATATAATGATTAGGGACCCCCAAAGATGATCCCTGAAGGTTGAGAACCGAACATATAACTTTTAACCCTTTTTCTGTATGTAGACAACACCCACACCCTTCCACGTAGAAGAAGAAACTCACCTTATCTTGTGCAAGAATGGAGAGGGCCCGAGCATACTGGTTTAACAGCCGCAACCGATTTGAATAATGTGTAGCACCCGTCCCCTGTCCTTCCAGTAATACATTGGATGTAGTGCTCAAAGTCTTGCCCATACCACCAGTGGAACTTGTAGCAACTTCTTTCATTTGGGGCATTGCAGGGGCATTCATCTCGGGTTGTATACCACAAGCTTTACCAACAGAGCTATCAATCAGAGTTTTCTCAAGAGAAGATGTGAGAGACTCCATAGAAGCAAAATGGGAATTAACTAGAACATATTCCCTTTCAATTGACTCCATTGAATCTGCAACTGAAAAATAAGCTCAAATTAACACAATAGGCAAAAAAAAAACTCTAACAATAGGTCTTTTTCTCTTCAAAAGTTCTGAGCATTTAAAACTGACCTTTATGCTGATATGACACCTGTGGGTCATCACTGATACTGCAACGTTTGGAACTGCTGCCAACCATGGTGCTAGATGCACTGGTATGATCCTTCAAGAGATTCAAGTTTTTCTCGTCATGAGGAGATACAAGGTTTTGCCGCATCGCATTATCCCTCAGGCTTTCAGTTCTTTCAGCTGGAAGTTCGCCTCTAGAAACAGGAAGAATCTGTTCGGTCTCTTCCATCACCCTGCATATCATGGCATAAACTGTCATCCTCCCTTAACTGGCAACAGATTTATAAACTAGTTTGACTAGTTGAAAAATAGGGCGTGATTGGCAGGAAAAAAAAAACTCCATGGGCTTTTGGGGGTCTATTTGCGTTCCTGATAAAAACAGATATAAAACACCCACAGCAACTTTGCCGGGTTTTCAACTAGTTCAAATATATATATCACATCTTTCAAATCCTAGAAAGGATGGAATGATAATATTTGAGGGGCAAAACTACAAGATAATCACGGTTTTCAGATAATAAAAGTTTAGAATATTACCTAGGCTCCACAAGAAATTTGTGGTTAAAGAATTCCTCAAATGTCAACCTTTCAACTGCAGACAAAAGGCATAATGATTGTTATAAATTATCCCTTCTTCGTTTCTTGCACTTGATGAAGATGAAATGATTTCTAATTCTCATGGAAAAATACGGGGAAAATGTTAATGCACCATATACCTGGATTTCGACGCAAAAGTCTTTTGCATAGCTCCACACAATCAGGATGAAGGGCTGGCAGGGCAGCCGGAGGAAACTTTGGCTCCGAGGACGACAAAATATTTTGAAACAGCTGTGAACAGAAGAAGACCAAACAAAACAATTCAAGAAAATATGAGAAGAGCTTAAAAAATGACCATAAGCCCCACTAGAAGCTATACAGTCATTACTTAAATGAGTGAAGAAAATAGTTAGGATTGGGGAAAGCTGATGTGTTTTTCAACAACCTCATGCTGGCTGTTGCCACCATATGGAGGTCTTCCTGTCACTAGCTGAAACAATATTGCCCCGACACTCCACAAGTCAGCCTGCAACACACAATTCACTCGCATAAAAAATGTGTAAAATCACATGCCTCAGGATTACAGCAAGGACTGAAAATTCTGGACCTTTGCATCATATTTCTGGTTTTGAATTATCTCTGGAGCCATATACAAGGGTGAACCACAAAGGGTATCCGCCAAGTCCTGAGGTGTCAAGTATCTAGAAGAACAGTAGTAAATGAGCAATGTTAACTTACTGTTAAGTAGTGGGAAGGCAGATGTACAGCAAATAATACTATTAAATTTTATCTCTAAAGGAAAATATAATTTCTACTGAAGTTCATCTTCCACTATAGTAGAAAAACAACTATAGATTAACAGGGAAAACATTGTTTTTAGCAGTTCTTCTCACCACTTAAAAAATTCAATACGGTCTTATACAGCCACAGGGGTAAAACCAAACAAACATAAACATTCATTGAAATGGTACAAAACATTGCCTGCATCTTATCTCCTTTTCAGATGGCCAATTAGGGAATAAAGAAAGCATGGTTGAAGTTTATTTTTTGTTTCATCAACTGACCCTTCTATTATATTCATAATTTTATATCATTCCTTAATATAGCTACAAAAAGATCAAATAAATTCAAATCACTGTCACACTTTCCAATTCCCATAAAGCAAGAAACTGATAAAAAAAAAAATACACTTCCCACAGACAGAATATTCCAATATCCTCACCTGGCGAAGCCAAAGTCACCAATCTTCAATGACGGAGTCACTTCCTTACTTGATAAAAGAAGGTTCTGCAATTTTCATATGTCAACAGTTCATATCCACTAAAAGAATGTATTCAGAATGCTATATGTTATCTTCAATAATTCAATAATTAAACTGTAAGAAAAAGATTTGGCCAAAAACATTGAACCTTCATCTAAAGCGAATGAAACTCGTGTATCTATATAATCAGTGAACTATTTCCGAATATTGACATTGCAATTTAACACATCTATAGTCTGCATGACATGGACTGTATCCTAAACATGGACTAAAACAATGCCTGGATTGTCAGATTTTAGAGTACAGATAAGAAGAAATACCTGTGGTTTTAAATCTCGATGAATGAGATTATTTGCACGCAGCACTTGTAGCCCGGCAGCTGAACAAGAAAAAACCCACAGTTTCAAGATAATAAATCTTTTTTTTCTCTCCCAACCATCCTTATCTATATCAAGAACTAAATCATAAATACTGCAACTAATCTGTTTCTACCAAATAGTGATGCACATATCCTTTCATTTCATCACAATTTTATTTCCCCATACTATATTCAGCACAACATCACTTTCACTATATGGTATAACTCAGGTGTATACCAAACCCCACCACCTTTCTTCCAAAGAACACCTAACATAAAAAGATTTTTGAAATACTCGATTCTCAATGGAACAGCGCTACACTGAACATCAAAGCAGGTCAAAATCATCACAAAACTATCATAATTCAAAGCTAAAGCGGATAAAACCCACAATCAAATCCACTCTCTCAGACATATGAAATGCAATCAAAAACTTATTGAACAAAATTAGCAAACCCTTTAGATGAAAAAAAAAGGGGGAGACTTTGCATACCCAATTGCCTCATAAAATGCCTGGCAACATCTGCGGATACTCTCCCATGCCTTTGAAGGTAAGCTCCAAGGTCTCCACCGCCACAGTACTCCAAAACAAGGTAAATCCTATCCTCCGTCTTTCCAAAATTAACAACCCAAAATTAGGATTTTTTTTTTTTTTACGAAAGCCCCATATTTTCTCAGCAAAAGCAATTTTGTTTAGACAGAAACAGAAAATTGATAGCATCAATCAAAGAGCAATAATGGATAGAAAGGGCCCAAAAACCTCAATTGATTCAAAAAGGCGGACGATATTGGGATGATTAATCCGCCTCAAAATTGAAATCTCCTTCATCATACTCTCATTCAAGTGTTTCTTATCAATCTCCTTGATTGCAAACTCAGTCCCAATCCACCGATGCCTTGACTTCCACACAACCGCGAACGAACCCGACCCTATTCTGGGTCCGATTTCGTAATCGCCCACCATACGCTGCCGATTAACCTCCCCGCCGAGATCCATCACTAGGGTTTTGTTCTCTAAACCCGCCTCGAAGAACCCTTCAAGGGCTTCGCCTCATAATCTGCAAAAAGATGAAAACTTTTTGAAGCAAAAGTACAGCAGCAAGTAACAACATGGACCATTGTTTGTTAAATTCCGTTGTTTCCCCTTTTTTTGTTTTCTTGTGGGTTGCTTACCTCTTAAATTAGCAGTACCTAGTTGCATTTATTGTGTGGATTTTGATCATCTGAGTTTAATCCACAGGGAGTTTAAAAGCCTCGGAAAAAAGGGGGCAATTTGAACAGCTGATCAAAATCGGGAAATAATCCCAAATGGGTGATTTCTGTGTGGAAAAAATGCCGATCGGTCATCGGTGGCGACGAAAAGCTAAAAAAAACTGCGTATCGCTTTGACAAAGTAGACTAGAGAGGAGGAGGAGATGAAGAAGAAAGTTAGGGGTTTTTATATATTTATATTTATTTATTGGAGTTGAATGGATAGCGTAGACGGACGCATCGGAAGTATAGTAGTAAAACTCTTTCTCTGCAAGTTCAGGTTACCAATCGACCCCACTTTCTACGCCTTTGATCAAAGAGAGAATCTATTACGGAGTCACAAGATTCTAATTATCTATATATCTATCTATATAAAATATTAAAGTAGAGACCAGGTCTTTGATTTAACGGGGTTATTTTTTGCTTATGTGGCATCTTTTTATTAAATTGATATTATATTTTTGAATCACATTAATTAATAAGTCAATATAATTAGGTAAAAAAACTTAATTTTTTAGATTAAATAATCTATTTAATATAATTTTATATCTTAATTAGATAAATCTATATGATATTTTATGAGGCAAATTTTATCTAAATAAACCAATGGATTTATTTATTTTTAAAGATATGAATAACAACTATACATAATGATAGATACGAATAATTACCTTATATAGATGTACGTATCAATTTTATTTTATTTTTGATGAAATCCATGTGTGTATCATACATAATGATGAATCATGGAGTAATTACTAAACCTCCCACCTCTGAATTCCCCTTCTCAAACAAACACCTTGTTAACCCTAAACCCCTCAAAACTAAATCTCCTCAAAACTTTTATCAAACCACTGTCTACAACCTTCAAATCCTCAATCTCAAAGCCGTTTATGCCACATGCATCTGGTCTAGGGGGTGCGATTGTCCGACCATGCCCTTGCCGTGCTTTGAGGGCTCCGTTTTGGACAATTCCCGCCTGGAATCAACCATCAGCATCCGCCTTGGGAGCCGATTTTGGTTGGATTTCTCTGATCGATCTTGTGTCTATGCCTGCTGGGTGTTAGGCATTAGATCTGATCAAACAAATCCTCCAATTTCTAACCGAAATCTTTCAAAAACAACCTTTTTTACCCAACAAAAATTTAGTACCCAAAACTTTCTCAAAACCCTTTATTGCAGATTCTTGACTCACAAATACAGAACTTCGGATGTGGACACGGTGGTGTGCACGGACGGAGGGCCGGCTAAAATTCTCATCTTTCCAGCTACAAGTAGAAGCCCTTGGAGTTGGGCTCTAGATGATTTGGTCACTGGATCTCGTATCCTTGTCAGGGACTTGTCATCGCAGCCTACTTCGGGGTGTGAAAGTCTCCAAATTGTTCAACAAACTGCAGATCCGACCGATGAGCCATCGAATGCTTCATGCATGCCCTCTGGTGTACAAGAGGATATTTGGCAGATTCAAGTCTTAGCAGGCGACTTCGTCAATCAGATTAGCGATCCAAATCTACCCCTATCGCTGACTTTTTAAATCAACTCGAGCCTCAATCCAGGCAAAATCTTACCTAAGACAGATAAGTTTCATCATAAACTTTCCCTCTCTCTAAGTACTAATATTCATAAAACTAGTTATATTCTTAGTATATGTCCTAACCTTTTACCTTTGAATGGTTTCCTTGCTCCTTTTGATTGCTATTCTCATGTTAATTCTACTGTGCTTAGCAAGGAGTATAGATTGACAAAAGGCCCCCATGATAGCAAGTTTTGCATGCTTAAAAATGCCTATTATTTTGAAATTGTAATTGTTGTGATATATATATATCTAGTGGCTACTATTGGAGAGACTTGCCTACACAGACTAATATATATAGGGCTCATAAGTACAGGTACTCTGACTCTCAATTTCTTGCGTTGATGTTGAGAGGTCGGGTCTGCTGGATGGCTGATCATCTATGGCTTCCTGATAGGGGTTCAGGAATTGGGGCTATAGATGAGTATCTTGGTTATGGGTGTTTCTTCTTCTCTTTGAAAACTTTTATGCTCTACCCTGCCTACACCATTGGGTGTTGTGTGGTGGTAAGTTTCAACAAAACCTTCCACAAAACCTTGATTATCAAACTTATCAAAAAACCTTGCATCACAAATGAAGTCAACATGATTTCAAGTAGAGGACTATTAATCTTAAGCAGGTATAGGCTTCAAGAGGAGAGCACTGTTGGAGTGCATGGAAAGTACACAACCAGACTAACCCGGATCTTACAGAAACATAAGTTACTTAAAGATTATAGACTATGCTTGAAGTGCAATGTTTTTGGCTGTCTGGATGCCAAGCAGCATTTGTGTGTAGTAGACTATTACAGCCTCGATTACAAATTGCTTGTTATGAGAAGCAAGTGTTATACCCACAAGAACAATCAACTGACGTCAGGAAGAAACCAAAGGGCTCGATTCGGCGATAGCAGCTGGGTCGTGGAGAGTACCAAACCAAATCTAGCTCCAATCATGCATCCTGAGACCACGGCGGATGCCAATTCAGTTCTTAATACACTATCCAGAACAGATAAGTCTAGCCATGTACCTCTCTTTCCTCTTATTACTGATTTATGTATGTCTAGAATTGTTTTTAGTACATGCTTGAATTTAATTCCATTGCATGCTTTGTTACTACATCTGGATGGCCTTTACCTTGATTACTTTGCTATAGTTAACGAGCTTAGTGACTGGACTAGAGATCCATGTGAGATTATGGCTAAGAGGATAAGATCCACCTTTTATCTTGATTTCTTAATTGTTGTGAGCATTATTTTCATTCTTAATTCGCTTCCAAATCTATGGAATCAAGTGTTGGTTAACTGGTCTGGCTTTGCTATTTGCTGCTACTGTTTTAGCAGCAATAAGTGTCTTCTCATTGCCTTACTACCGATGGAAAAGACACACACACACATTTGTAGGGACCAACAGCTATATGGGATGTATATGATAGGCGATGGTATCCAGGCAGGTATATGAGCTTCTCTACTCAACCTCCAACAAACTTCAAGCATTGTCACATAAGTCTCGTTAGGGACTTTGTGGGGGCATGCTGCACAAACCTTACTCCCAAACCTTTACAAACAAAACTTTCAACAAATTTCTTTGCAACAAGTGCAAGATATAGATTTAAAGTTCAATGCAGATTTCAAACCTTATGGTGGACTCAATCTGCTCACAGAACCCGGCATCAGCATATACACACCAGCATGCAGCTCGAGAGAGAAGTATGGTCCTATATTAGTCTTTCTGATTTTTTATATCAAAACAACAGCTATCAATGTATGAGATACAAAGGAGATATTGCTAAATCTTGCACCTGTTTACACTGTAACATGCTAAAAGCTTGTATTCAATGGAATTCTTATGATTAAAGTTGCATACTGGAATGTTAGAGGTTCCAAAAGGCCTCTGTTTTGGCAAGAAATCAACCATTTAAGGGCTACAAACCACCTTGATGCCCTTATGCTCACGGAAACTAAAGCTGCTGAAACCCCGTCTGATCAAATGATCAAAGCCTCGGGGTTTCACAAAGCTCTTAGTGTCAGTGCTAAGGGTCATAAGGGCGGCATATTCTTCCTCTACAAAACAAAATTTGAAGATTCAAGTGCAATCCTAGAAAAATCAGATAGATTTCTCATGTTCAAAACAAAGGTAGACAACCATGAATTGGCCTTACTTTTCATCTATGCACCATCTGTTGAATCGGAAAAAAACCAATTATGGGAAGAAGTTTTCTTGATTACTCAAAAGCACTCCCTCCCAATCCTTATCATTGGAGACCTAAATGATATAGAAAACGATACAGAAAAGTTAGGGGGCGCTACCCCAGCTATATCTAGATTTAAACGGTTACACGTTGTCAAGGATGAGCTGGATCTCCAAACTGTCCCGTACACGGGTTCTCCTTTTACATGGAGAAAAAACAAATCAAACTTTAACAATACATATGAATGCTTAGATAGAATTCTGGCAAGCCAACATATTTTCAACTGGTTTCCAAATATTCATACAAAACACCACTCCTTCTCCAACTCTGACCACTGCCCGATCTCCCTAGAAATAGGATATAGAAAGCTCACTAAAGGTTCGCCTTTCAGATTTGAAATGGCCTGGACGACAAATCCTATATACGAAACTATGGTCCGACAAGTGTGGCGCAATAAGTTTAATGGATCTCAAGCCTTCAAACTAATACAGAAACAGAAACTGCTCAAACAGAATACCAAAAACTAGTGCAAATCCCAAACCAGTAATACTGCTAGGCAACTAACCCAAGTTGAGATTCAAATCTCTAATTTGCAAAATAGATTGCCTTGGGGGAACATCAGTAAACAAGAGGAAGAAAAGCTAGCAAGACTAGAACTAAAAAGATTCAGACTCTTAGAATGCAACCACAAATTTTGGAAACAAAGGGCCAAGACCAATCATCTAAAATTCGCAGACAGGAATACAAAATATTTTCAAGTAACAGCTAGAATCAGAAACTCAAAAAGACCCATTAAATCCTTCACATCTAAACGAGGCAATACCTTGTATGACAATGATACCATCTCCGACCACATCACAAACGAGCTGTCAGAAAGGTTTATAGGTACTCATCAAAACCAAGTTAACCCAGGGGATGTGTGGAACATTCAACCTCAAATAACTCTAGAGGAAAACCGAAACCTTATCTCTCAACCATCTACAGCTGAAATAAAAAATACTATTTTTGAAATGGCAGAAGATAAATCTCCCGGCCCAGATGGCTTCCCCCCAGATTTTTATAAGAAATATTGGCACATAGTAGGCCCCTCTTGTTGTAAAGCAATCAAAGCCTTTTTCCATTCAGGGCAACTACTGTCAGAAATAAATAAAACTTTTATTGCTCTAATCCCCTAAACTGATAACCCTACCACAATCAACCACTATAGGTCGATCAGCTTATGTAACACCATTTACAAAGTAATCACAAAAATTCTGGCCAACAGATTAAAACCTATTCTCCCCAAACTCATCAATCCTTTTCAAGGGGCCTTCGTAGAAGGGAGATCTATTCAAGATAATACCCTAATAGCACATGAAATCTTCCATAGCTTTCATAAGAAAAAGGGTAGAACTGGTTGGATGGCACTAAAACTAGATATGGAAAAGGCCTATGACAAAATAAACTGGAACTATATCAAAGCGGTTCTACAGAACTTTGGTTTCCATCCGCTATGGATCAACTGGGTTATGACGTGTCTCACAACATCCTCCTTCTCAGTTCTAGTCAACAATTGTCCAGGCAAACAGTTCAAGCCCAACAGGGGAATTCGACAAGGAGACCCCCTTGCGTCGTACATATTTGTATTAATTATGGAAGGCCTAGCAAGAGAAATGCACAAGGAAGCCCTGCAAGAGGATGCACTAATTGGAATCAAGCTCACTAAAAACGGTAATCCTATACCTTTTCTTACCTTTGCAGATGACACAATTATTTTTGCTAAAGCTGCTCATACTAGTCTAAATACCATTCAAAATATGATAAACAACTTCTCAAATCTCTCAGGGCTTACTATAAACTATAGTAAAAGCTCTATTCAATACTCAAAGAATGTGAATCAAAATTTAGCTAGAGACCTAGCTCAGAGCATGGGAATTCCTATCTCAAGTACTCTTGAAAAGTATCTAGGTATTCCAATTATCAATGGTCGAATTCGTAACTCGGTCTTTGAGGAAGCTATCCAAAACCTGAAAAAACAACTATCAAAGTGGAAAGCCTCGAACCTATCTCAAGCCGGCAGAGTCGTCTTAATTCAAGCCAATCTAAGTTCCAAAACCAACTATCTAATGCAAAACTTTATGCTCCCAAAAGGTATTCTCAACCAAATTGACCAAATAAACAAAACAAAATTTTGGAATAAACTTCAATCTGAAAGATACACCCCTCTAATTAGTTGGGACAACATTTGCAAGAGTAAAACCCAAGGAGGATTGGGTATTAGAAAAGCTGAAGATCTAAATATAAACCATCAGTTTAAACTTCTTTGGAAACTTTATACAGATGAAAATAACATTTGGGTAAGAGTCATCAAAGAAAAATACTTCCAAGATAACAACATCAGAGACAAACCAAACCAAGCCACCTCTTGGCAATTTGGCAGACTTCTATCCCTTAGAGAAAAATTTTAGAAAGGCCTACTTTGGATTGTAGGAGATGGTAACCAAATAAATATCTGGAAAGATCCTTGGGTTCCTGATAAATGTCTCAAATCCTTCATGGGTAACAATAACCCAAACATGAAAGTCAGTCACCTCCTGACCCCTCAAAAGCTCTGGAATAAGCCCCTTATCCAGAGTCTCTTTCCCCAGGATATAACCAACTGCATTTTATCCATCAATGTCCCCTCATGGCAAGCTCATGATAAGCTAATCTGGATGCCTAATCCCACAGGAAACTTCTCAACCAAATCGGCAAAAAAGATTACCAACGCTCATAACCACAACATTGAAAATCATAACTGGATCTGGAATCTTAATCTTCCTCCTCGACTTAAAAACCTAGTTTGGAAAATTAAAATAGATGCTCTCCCCACGACTAGCAGGCTTAATAGGTACATCAATAGAGTCCCTCACACCTGCTCTCTGTGTAGTCAAGAAAACGAGGATGCGACTCATCTCTTTACAAAGTGCTCCTTTACAAAGGAACTAATAGCCCGGTTCGAACACACAACAGGTAAGCTCTTTCACAAACTCTCCTTACAAGGATCCCTATGTGACAATATTACCCAGATTAAGCAAGGAAACCAATTTTTTGAAGATCTAGTCGTTATTTGAGAAAAAAATTGGGAAACTAGAAACAAGTTAATCTTCAAACATACTAGCCCTGACACGTTCTGTAACTTAATTAAACGCATTATTAAAGATATACAGGATTGGAGAACAACAAATCCTACAAGTACAAAAAAAGATGCCAACAAAAGAAAGAAAAGGTCTAGAACTAGTTGGACTAGACCAATAGGAGCCATCTATAAGATTAACGTAGATGGTTCTGTCAAACCCACGGGCGCTTGTCAAGTGGGAGGAATCATTCGTGATTCACGGGGCCAGGTAATTGATATTTTCTACCAGGAAGTTGATCAAGGTACGGTTATTCAAACGGAGACAACAGTAGTGCTAGAAGGACTGAGACTAGCCACAAGACTAGGGATAAGAAACATAATCATAGAAGGCGACAGTCAAGAGCTAATGAGAATTCTCTCGAAAGGAAGAGATAGCAGATGGGAGATTTTGCGCCAAATTGAGCAGATCAAGATCATGGAGGCAAACTTTGAAAAGGTTGAGTACAACCACATCTACAGAGAGGCTAACAAAGTTGCAGATTATATAGCTACTAGAGGTATCATTAGTGATAGATCTACCATCCCTTTTAATCGGAAACTTTGTACCATCATTCGTAAGGATGATCCAGGAGCGCGTTTACATTCTTTGTAATAGCTCCGACTGTTTGCCCACTGTAAAAAAAAAATGGAGTAATTACTAACCTCTAGCTTAAAAATCCATGTATGGTGTTGAGAGAAAGAATTACGCATCCCGATAATAACCAACATCGATCTGCTTTCGAAAATTAATATGGACACATCTATACATTGATATTAATTAACAACATTTAGCAAATTTTTAAACCAAATTAAGTCACATGTTTGAGAAAGAGTGAATCTGATTCCAATGGTGAATATTGACATCTATGATCTATGCAAACCATGTATCTACAATCATTAGACTAAAACTAAGGTAACGTCTCTCAATTGGCTTCGCTTCTTTCCTTTCAAATATTTGCGATCTTGGGTGCGATTTACATACGTGGTATTTTCTTATTTAAAATAGTATTATCTTTTTTGTCATATCAATTAATAAGTCAATATAATTAGATAATAAATTTATTTTTTTAGATCAAATAATTTATCCAATATAAACTTATATCTCAATTAGATAAATCTATCTAATATTATCTATGTTGGCAAATTTTATTTTATTTTTAATATTCTTTTTTTTATTACAGCTAATCAAAAAAATTATCTTATAAACTATATTACAACTTTGATTTTTTTTAATTGATAACAATAAATAGTGTGGAATGGTGAATGGGATTTATTTAATATAAATATTATATAAATTAATAACGAAAGCTAAGGGTTCCTCCATTGCTTATGTACAAAGTAAAATCCTAGGTAGAGGATTACAAGCTGAATCTGCGAATCCTAGGAGTCACCTGGGAATACAAATAACACGTAACGGAACAAGAGTTCCTTACTTGGCTTTCGCGGACGATATTGTAATTTTTGCCTCCGCAACACAGACAGCTTGCCATCAGATTAATAAAATTCTTACAGAATACTCATCAGTCTCAGGCCAAAGAGTAAACAGACAGAAATCACAATTTCAAACATCAATGAATGTGGAAAGAGACCAAAAACGGCTTATCGGCAATGAATTACAAATTACTTACACAACAAACCTAGGAAACTATCTTGGTTGTCCTGTCATTAGTGGTCGCACAACTAAAGTAGATTTTCAAGAATTAATAAACTCGACTAGAGTTCAGCTCCAGCGTTGGAAGGCCAATGGTCTTTCCGAAGTTGGTCGTTGCACCCTGATTAAGACAACCTTATCGGCAAAACCACTGCACCTAATGCAGTGCTTCTTACTACCAAAATCAGTACACACAGAACTTGACAGAATAAATAGAAACTTTCTCTGGAACAAGGGGCCTAAGCACAAGCCATTAATCAGCTGGTTTGAGATCTGTAAATCAAAATCCAATGGTGGTTTAGGTCTCCGAACATCTGAAGATATGAACAAAGCCTTACAACTAAAATTGCTATGGAAAATCTTAGCAGAACCGAACAATCCTTGGGTGGCTCTAGTCAAGGAGAAATACCTAAAACAAAAAGAACTCCTACACTATCATCGAAAGGGATCAACTTCCTGGCAATGGACTCAGTTGACTAAATTAATCCCTTTATTCAAGCAAGGAATCCGTTGGTCAATTGGAAATGGACAGAACATCAACTTCTGGCTAGATCATTGGACGGGTGATGCACCTCTTATTGCTTTGGTGCCTCATCCCCATCAAATAGAAACTACCACAACAGTAAACCAGTTTTTAAAAGATAACAAGACTTGGGACCAGGAAAAATTGAATAGACTGACTGTTTACAATTTATCAAAAGAAACAATTGAAAACATCAAATTGACACCTATACCCAAAAACATACATATGGATAGGCTATATTGGAAATGGGGCAGAAATGGCTGGTTCTCTACCAAATCAGCTATAGACATGATGGGAAGTCTAAAACAACATCAAAAATCATGCATGAGATGGATTTGGGACCTTGATATACCACCAAAGATCAAGACCTTTCTTTGGAAGATCTCAAAAAACGGCTTACCCACTACTTCTAAACTTGCATCAAGACGAATAGGAATCCCGACCAACTGTCCGAAATGTGACTCCTGTTTTGAGGACATCCCTCACCTACTTTGGGGATGCCCTTCTTCAAGAGACACCATACTCGCAATTGATCCAGTGTTGTACAAGAAAACCACCGATGCATTTAGGGAAGGCTCTACCCTCAATGATATACTACAAGATATTGAAAACAACATCGGCAAGAATCGCTTCTCTACTCTTGCCTTTGCCTGGTGGGGAATTTGGTACTTTAGAAACAAGGCACTATTTGACGATATACACCCGGATGTGAGATGCATTATATCTTTCATCACTGACCAAATTTCCCTATGGAAATCCACAAAAAATATTGAAGAACTTGACAACAACAAAACCACACAATCAACAACCACAACAACAACAAAAAGAAGAAAGAAAACAAAATGGCAACCCCCATCAAATGGAAAACATAAACTTAATTTTGACGGAGCTCTCGCGCCGTCGGGTTCTGGCTCCTATGGCTTTATAATCAGGAACCATTTGGGAACCCCGATCTTCTTCGGTTGTGGTCCTTGCCCGATTCCGTCTGTTACGGGAGCTGAAAGCTTTGGGGCTTGGCAAGGTATCATAGCTGCATTAGAACTACAAATAACCGACTTGGAAATTGAGGGCGACAACCTAACCGTTATCAATAGCTTAAAAGGTCTTGGGAAACCTACAGGAGACTCCGAAATGATTGTCTCGGACAGTCTAGTCTCGCTAGGTTCCTTCTCTTCTGTTGAGATTCGTCACGTCTATCGCGAGGCAAACCAAATTGCGGACCGCCTAACGCATCTGAATTTTGCCTTCCACGGTCATATTAGCCTTGACGATTCTTTGCTTTGTTCCCTCATCCGTATGGATGCCCTTGGCTCTTAGGGTCCCCTAAAGCCAAATTATTTCCGGTTCAAAAAAAAAAAAAAATTTAGGGAAATTCCGTCTAGTGCCTCTATGTTTAAAGCAATTCCGGTTGGTGTCCCAAGGTTTCTTTTTTTTCCGGATGGTGCCCCTTAGTTTTTGTAAAATTCTGCCCCGTGTCCTAACTCCCATTCAACTCTAACGTTGTTATTATTTTTTTAAAAGAAAAAATTGAAAATGAATTGGGCTTCTTTCTATCGACTAAAAAAAGAGAAAAGAAAATATTTCTTCTCCCCCTTCAGGCCTTCAACAAGGAATACTACAGTGAATCCTCAAAATTGTGTGGGAAATTCGATCGGTGGCGAAGACCGGTGACGGAGGGAAAGTCGTTGATTTACCTCGCCAAAAATAATTCCCAAACAAACAAACAAGTATAGTATGCAAGTAAGGGGTCGAACCCTAGAGAATCAAGTATTTCTAAATATTGTGTATTTATCAATATAAAAGAAACGATTTTTATGAATAAAAGAAAATAATATTGATAAAAGCAAATAAATGATAGAAGAAAAGTGTTTCCACCTACAAGTTCTCGACTAGGGCAAATTTGTTGTATATTCTAACCAAAATTTCAATTAGGATCGATTAGGGCAAATTTTGGGTAGTGTTTAATAAGAAATTTGTTCTCTGTTGTGACTTAGGATTCGATTTGGGAAATTTCGATTACTTTGTGATGAAAAATCTAGACCAACACCTCTTCTGATTGGAACAATTGGAGCCCCGAAATCGACAATTTGGTTCATTGTTTTGAGTAAGAAAACTATCCATCAATTATAATTCAAATGGTAGAATAAAAGAGGGTAGGAGGTCGAAGAATCGTAACTACAACTGTGCGACGAGGCGGTGGAAGTACGAAGATCGATAGGGAGATGATGAATTAAATAGGAGGTTAATGGAGCAGCTAAGTCTGAAAATTTTGATAAATTAGACGTGAATACAATTGATCACCTGGAAGTGTTAAATGTGTTGTTTCATGATCTGATAAAATGTTTGAGGAAAATCCAAAGCTGTCATTGATGGGTTCGTGTGTGGTTGTGATGCTGATGAAGACATGAAGGGATGAAGATTTGCTTCTTGTATTTCAAAGATGCATACGTATTAATTATCATTTGGTTTGAATCTTCAAATGGGTTGAATGGACTTAAAATGGGTTTAGAAGGGTTAATTTTGAAGTGGCAATTGCATTCTTATGTTCATGTATTAACGGTGTTAGAGTTGAAAGGGAGTTAGGGCACGGGGCGGAATTTTACAAAAACTAAGGGGCGCCATCCGGAAAAAAAAAAAAGAAATATTGGGACACCAAACGGAATTACTTTAAACACAGGGGCACCAGACGGAATTTCCCTAAAATTTATAATTTATTAGGGGTGGGCATGGGACGGGACGGGACGATATTGGGGTAATCCCGCGTTCCGTCCCTCGTATTTTTTGCGGGACGGGATCGGGATGGGATTGAATTTTTTTTTTCAAATCCCGCCGAGTCTTATCTCTCACGGGACGGGACGGGATCGGGACGGAACGGGATTTGTCCCTCGTTAATTAAGAAAATAAAAAATAACCCAATTAACTTAGAGAAGTGGAAATTACTAATCTCATTACAAATTAAAGTATATATTAGTAGACTAGCAAGTATATATTACAAATTAAAGTATACTACTATAGTACATAATCAGTAACCACTGCCAAGTTTTTTTTTTTTTGGAGAAATCACTGCCAAGTTTTTTTTGTTTTTTTTTTGACGCAAGATAAGAATTAGGTCGGGTCGGCCACAGCAGAGGCCCTTCCAAACGCATCCTTCCGGACGAGAACTAGCAGTTCTGGATCATCCTCACAGCAGACGTCGGCAGGGGAAACGTGGGCACTACGAGCAAGGTAGTCAGCCACAACATTCGATTCCCTAAAAATATGACGAATAGCGACATAAGTAAAGGACGAGATATCAGACAGTATATCAGCTTGTAGTATCTCTATTGTCCAGGGGCATTTCCAATCCCCTAGTAGAGATTTTATCACCAGTAAGTTGTCTCCTTCTATCAGAATTGTAGATAGTTGCAACTCCTTTGCACGTAACAAACCCATTATGAGTTCGAGATTTTCGGCATAAATCACTGAGATCTTTGTACAAACAGATCTGCCACCAGAGACCACTAAACCCGCAGAGTCAAGGATGACAAAACCATAAGACGAGTTGCCACTCGGGAGTACCGAACCATCAAAATTGAGCTTATAACAATTCGGCAGAGGTTTATCCCACTTCCCGAACCGATTCTGAGCCCTGGTTTTCGTAGCACAACCCCTAATAGCCTGGTTGTGCGTACCGCTATGACTTCGATGATTAGGGATCAACGGACCAGTTGGATCATCGTCTAAACGTTTTGACTGTTTCCAACAGTGACTAGTTGTGATGTGGAACAACAAGATTTCATTGATAGTTACCTTGTTAGTATGATCGAAAACGAGTTGGTTTCTAAAGAACCACATGGCCCACCAAGCTGTAGCTAGAACGGAAAAAGTGTTGGTCCCAATAGGACATTTTATATTAGTAAGAGGAAATGTGCTAGAACGGCAAAAGTGTTGGTCCCAATAGCACATTTTATATCAGTAAGAGGAAACACATTTCCTGTGCCGACATAAACAGTGATAAATCCCGGAATGTGGATGCGTAAATCCCGGAATGTGGATGCGTAAAATCACTGCCAAGTTAATTAGTGCAACGGTAACTCTTTTTTTAATTTCTTATATATTTTTAATGTTTTATTATTATTTTAAATTTGGATTTAAATAAATATTAAGGTATAATATAAATATATTCTTATAAATTTAAATAAATATAAATATATAATTTTATATATATATGCGGGATGGGACGGGATTTGCGGGATATGAACTCTCCGTCCCGCGTCCCGTCCCACGTAATTTTTGCGGGACGGGATTGAAATTTTTTTCCCTAAATCCCACCGGGATGCGGGACGGGACAGGATTTGCGGGATTTGTGCCCACCCCTATAATTTATGATATAATAAAACTGAAGGAGAGTGAGGTGAATCTATATATTTTATAATATTTTAGCGATTAAAGTTATCCATTAGCCCATTTTATAATTTTATAAAAACTTTCATCACTAATAGAGTAATAGTAAATTGAGTTCTTTTATAAAATTAAATATAAAATCAAGTAAAATGAATGTGACAAATAAACCAATAAAAAATAGATTTATTTGTTAAAGATTTAATGAGATTTTATGTAGTTCAACAAATATAAACTTTTTAAAAGAAAAAAATCTACTTTATTGGTGAAATAAAATAACCATTTAATTTAGTTTGTACATAGTAAGTAGTTGAAAACTTCCACTAAAAGATTGAAAAAAAAATGTTTTAACATTCATAATAAAATAGATTTATTTGTTAAAGATTTAATGAGATTTTATATAGTTCAACAAATATAAACTTTTTAAAAGAAAAAAAAATCTACTTAATTGGTGAAATAAAATAATCATTTAATTTAGTTTGTACAGAGTAATTAGATGAAAGCTCCCACTAAAAGATTAAAAAAACTATTTTAACATTCATAATATAAATTAAAATTTCAGAAATTTCACGATGCACCCCTAAGGTATTGTAATTTTCACGAGGTATATAACTCTTTTGCATATTTCGTGTGGCGCCCCTAGGGTTTTGAATCTTTCCGCCTCGCGCCCTTCCTAGTTAAATTTACGTGTTCACTATATACACCCCAAATCATGCACGTCCCATGGTTAAAAGGGGTTAATTATTTTTTTTAAAATGTTAATTAGTCACAAGGCTTGCACGTCATTAAGGACGTGCATTTTTTACCTTGGATTTGTGGTGTATATAACAACACCCTAAATTTAACAGATCTTGTGAACGTCGTTAATTTTGAAATTAAAAGAAAAAAAAAAAAAACGGACAGAAGAAGGAAGCGGAGAGAGAGACCACGACGCTCGCGCCAGAGAGAGACCACGAAGTGAGAGAGAGAGAGAGAGCACGAAGGTCGGCCGCCTGGTCAGAGCTACGACGCCGGTAAGAACGCTGTCGGTCAGAGCTGCTACTGCTGCGTCAGGTCGGACTGAGTAGAGGAGAATCGATGAAATTGATGACCAGGAAGGACTCGACCGATGAAGGAATGAGTCAACAGAGATGGCGGCGCTGGTGATTAAAGACGACGATGAGGGTTGGACATAGACAGTGGTTTCGAATCCGCCGATAAAGCAAGATATGTTTATCATCTCAGATTCAGAAATATTGGGTTTTTGGATTTGGAGATTTCATCATTTAGGGCCTGTTTGGTATCCATATCAGGATATTGGATATGGGTATGGGTATCGCTGATACCCATATCCCCGTTTGGTATATGGGTATATCGATATCAACTTGATATCTCCCATATACCCATCCTTTGTAAAAAAAAACCTATCTGATATCTCTCCAAAAGGATCGGTATCACTCTTCCAAGGAAAAGAACACTTCTTCATCGCTCTTCGTCCAGGGTGCGACTGCTCAACTCCATCGCTTCTCCTCAAGTGAGCAAGGTGAGCTCTCCTCCTTTTATATGTCGTCTCCTTCGTATATCATTCACATGCTTTTCTGATTGTTCTCTGCTTCTCTGAGATTGTTTGATTTTTGACATCTCCATACATAGGGTCTGTTTGATATTTTTTGATCTGTTTGTTTCGACATCATAGGCTGATTTTGTTCTTTTTCTTTTGAAATCTCTTGCTTATTTTCTATCTGATTTTCGACATCATATGCTGAAATCGAAGTTGAAGTATTGACATGTGCGAAGGATGAGTGGAAGGTGAGGTATGTGCGAAGGATCCTTTCCCACCTTCATGGTCCTGCAAGTGCTACCTAGGGCCGGGTGTAGAAGAGTGATTGTTCCAGCAACCCTATTTTGTATTTACAAGTTCTAGACTACTATCATTTGGGAAGATTATGTTTGCAATTCACAGTTGTTTTTGTGTTGGATATTTTAAATTCCTTATGGTTTTTGTTTTCAAATTGAATGTCGTAGAACACGAGAACTTTAAATTCTTGCAGTAGCTATTTTCGAATTGATGAATTTCTTCGATATGAGAATTTTAAATCCTTGTATTAGCTATTTTCGAATTGATGAAAGTCATATAACATTGGTTTCATCCAATTTGAAAATCCTATTCTGATATACTATTCTAATATACTCAGCATACCAAACAGGGATATCAGATATCAGTTTGATACACATATCCCTGATATCGATATCTCATACTCATATCTGATATCTGATATACGTATATGGATATCAAACGAGCCCTTAGGGCTTTGAATTAGACAATGGGAAAAATAGGAGTGATTAGCATCTACTGTGATTTTGGAAAGTGGAAAAAAAATTAGTGATTAACTTTGAATAAGACAGTTGCTCAATTAGACAGTGAAAAATATGAGTGATTTTGGATCTACTACAACTTTCTCCCTAGTGCTTCGAGGTATTTGAACAACTCCTTTCACGATCAGCATGTTCTTCTCATACAATGCAACACTTTGAGGTGTCGCTACAATCTTTGTGCCTTCAAGCATCAATGCTTGATTGCTTCAGACTTTGATATTATATTCTACTGATCGATCTATTGGCTACACTGAGTGCTTTAATTTCACATAACACTAGTTGCTAAATTGTTCGAGCTTAAATTCTTCAGCTTGTGTGTTATCATCCTGTCAGTATTGGATAAGGAACCAAATACTATTGGAAATTGGATGAATTCTTAGCTATATAATTCTTTAACTTGTCCTTTTTTTTGGATTGCCCTTTTGATCCCTTCATCTACTCACAATCAGGTAAAAACTAGTACAAAATCATGGCTAGATTGAAGAGAGATCTTCTCCCTACCCTGAAGAATAGCGTTGTATATTGGCCGTTTTGTGATTTTATGACCTTTAGATTCGTCCTTCTCCATCTACAAGTACATTTCCTTCTGTTTTATTGCAAATTACTCTCTGATGTACTAGGTGGGTATAATGTTACATTGTGTAATCCATGCTTTTACATATGTTGGCACTTGGCAGCCATTGGTGACTTCTTCACTTGCCTACTTGTGGTTTAGCCTATTAGCTCAACCGGTAGAGCAATGTGTCGACACAACGCACAAGATGTGAGTTTGAATCTCACATAAGCTATATATCGATAACATATTACTGAAAGTGTTTGTTTAAGCCTGTTTACTTTATTTAAGATGTGTGTTTGTTAACTTTCTTGAATGATCTACACATTGAGTTGCTGCCATAGTATTTGCCTATATTACTTCGATCATCATAAGCACACAACCATAAAGAGTCTATACGAGAGTTGAACCCGCATCTTTGTGAGTGAGCACAACGCTCTCTCTTTTGAGCTAATAGGCTTAAAATCAATGATATTTTTTGTCATAACAAAGTTGAGCATTTGCGACTTCAGCCTTGACAGTGCAAGGCTCAAGAATGTTGTTAGCTTTTTCAATTATAGAGGACATTTCCTACTGCATGAATACCACACTAGCGATGCATCATCAAAACAGAAATTGTTTCACAATTCGCTTAATATTAATTGACAACTTAAGCTAGAACTTCAAGTTTCAGTCTTTTCTATGCCTTACTTCAACAATCTGCATGTGGCTCCATTCAAAACATGCAGTGCAGACCCAAAAAAAGTAATCAATATTTATCAATCAATGAAAGCCAAATTGGAAAGAAAGACATTGAGATTTGAATCTCGACTCACCTGATGTTTATCGTGCAAACCCCAAAAAGGCTTGACGGTTTTGGAGAGAAGTGTACACATTAGATCATTTTATGCCGAAAGTTTGACAACTAGCGGGAATGTATCTCTTATATGAGTAGGTGAACCCTAAAACAAAAAGTTCATAAACCCCATAAAATCAACTCCAAGTCTCCAACAAATAAATGAGGTGGGGCTATTTCTTAACATTGTACATAGATCAATTCATTTTCACATTTCACCACAGAAACATCCAAAATAAGCAGTAAACATTGTAAAAAACGAAATCAAAATCTAGTCATTCCATTTATATATAATAAACGCGAACCTTAGATTTATAGACATAGATACGAAAAAGTTCTATATGCAAATCATGGAAACATCCAAAATAAGCAATAAACATTGCCAAGCACATGACATTTAAATTATGGAAAAGTTCTATATACAATACAAATCGTCTTACTGCGTAATAGACACATATATTAGCACACATGCGAAAAAAGTATCAACTAAGACATAAATGAAATCCAAATTCAAACCTTGAGATTGAGAGCTCTGAATCATAAGTAGTGCTTTCCAAGCAGCTTCCTATCATGGAAAAGATCAAACATTCTTAATTAATGAACCCTTTAGTGCATCTTTTTATAACGAAAGCACCATATTAAGAAATCATGTCATGAAATACTATATAAAAATTATATGCAAATTATAAAGGATTAAGCAAAGTATAAATCACACTCTGTATTAGAGAGTTAGAATTTGCTTGAAACTTGAAAAACATGTTCAAACTTTATTAACTTATTTTTCTACTTTATTGGATACCAAAAAATCTATACAGGGTCATTTTCACTTGACATACTGACATCTCATAAAGCAATAAGATTCACACGTGAAGCACCTGACTAAATTGCGACAAGTTTTGAGTATAAAGACGGTAAATAACTCCATCCAACCTGATAGTTCTTAGGAACTCCAGTTATTCAGGTTCTCTAGTAGCATAAGTGATATGCAAACCGAAAATGTTGTAATCTTAGCTATTAGCTTTATGCAAATATATGTAAAATTCTTGGTGAATGGGGTAGAAAATATGAGACCTGCACTGAAGAAGTTCCACTATTCCACTTGTTGCCCAAACTACCAAGCACATAATTTAAAATCATCCATGCATATACAACCTCATCTTCCCCATAGGGAACCTACACACATCCTGATCAGATTTAACTCACTTCTTATTTTTCATCCGGAATTACAGAACAAAAAATTTAAAAGAAAAAAATAGAGATATTGGATTTTTGAGAAAATGAATTACATGGATGATTGATATTCTTCTATCTCACTGTCCAAAATCACTCATATTTTTTTTCACTGTCTAATTGAGCAATTGCCTTATTCAAAGCTAATCACTAATACTTTTTCCACTGTTCGAAATCGTAGCCAATTACACTCCTATTTTTTCACTTTCTAATTCAAAACCCTAAATGTTGAAATCCCCAAATCCAAAAACCCTATATTTCTAAATCCGAGATGATAAAACTCGAAAACATACCTTGCTTTATCGGCGGATTCGGAACCACCGTCTATGTCCAACCCTCATCGTCATTTTCGATCACCGGCATCGCCGTCTCCGTCGACACATCCCTTTGCCAGTCGAGTCCTTCATGGTCATCAATTTCATCGATTCTCCTCTACTCAGCCCAACCTGGTGCAGCAGCAGCAGCTCCGACCAACGGCATTCTCACTGGAGCCGTAGCTCCGACCTAGCGGTCGGCCTTCGTGCTCTCTCTCGCGAGAGCTTCGTCTCTCTGGCGCGAGCGTCGTGGTCTCTCTCTCTCTCTCCCCTTTCTCTTCGCTTCCTTCTTTTGTCTGTTCTTTCTTTCTTTTCTTTTTTTGATTTCAAAATTTAACTAGGAAGGGTGTGAGGCGGTAAGATTCAAAACATCAGGGGCACCACGCGAAATATGCAAAAGAGTTGTATACCTCGTGAAAATTGTTATACCTCACAAAATTTCCTTTAAAATTTTAAATATAATTAATATACTAAAAGATATAGTATAAATGTATAATTTATTAAAAAGTCACAAAGAAGGGCGGGTAATAAGACTAGTTCTATATAAATCTATAGAGGCCTATGGAGCGATCTCGATTTTTTGGATTAAAACGGGATTATTTTTGCTTACGTGTCATATTCTGGATTAATACGGTATTATTTTTTTATCTATATCAATTTATAAGCCAGCTAGTCTTATTATCCGCGTGATACACTGTATTTTAATAAATATTATTTTACTAAATTATAAAGATTAAAAATAAATTAATTGAAAACTTTCCAAGAAATCAATATACAATCCATTAAAATATCTTAATTAAATAAATAACATAATTAACAAATTTAAAGATAGAAATAAAATTGTGTTGCAACTAATAAGATTGTATAAAACTTAATAAAATAAAAGAATCTATCTTATTTTATTATTATTCAATAATTCAAGTTTCATCTATGACCCCACTAATAAATTTACATTAAAAACAAATATATTTTTTTAAAGATGTGGATAACTATTTATATTATTATAAAATTTGATTTGAAAATATAAAAAATTCATTCACTAATACAAATTAACTCGTAAACTTTAGAGTTGTCCATTTGTTTGATTTAGTAATATATATTAATATTGATTGATATTGATGTTGATTATAAAAATATATGCATTAAATCGGTAACATGTATATTTAAATCTTAGTTATTTAAATCTTAGTTATATGTATATTTTTGCAAATTCCCCATATGTATATGGGGCTTAAGGTAATACTCCCTCCGTCTCGAAATTTAGGTCGTTTTAGCCCTTAATCCTTGTATCAAAATTTAGGTTGTTTTAGGTTTTCTAGGTAGAGGATCGTAATGATTTGTATCGATTTGAGTGTTGTTGACTTTTTTAAATACCACTTTTTGTTTGTGGGTTTGCAAAAATACCACTTTTTTGGAAAATTTGCACAACTATCATTGGTGGTATTTTTGCAAATAAAACTAGGGAAGGGCTAAACCGGTTGTAGGTTGTCACAAGGAGAGAGAGAAAGGAGAGAGAGAGTTTTGGTGAGGATTTTCACAACCCCAGTTTCTTCCTCCTCTTCTTGCGTCGGGGACGCCCAGAACGAGTCGGCGGCTAGTAAATCCTCAAACGACGACACCTCCGAGCCCGCAAAACTCATCGCCGGCGAAAGCGCTTTCCTGCTGTCACACAACTCCTCTTGCTCCATCTCCACGGGCTCCAAATCCCACAGCGTCCAATTACTGGTCGGCCCGCTCACTGGCAAATCGTGCGTGATGGAGTTTCTCCACGGCGGCATCACGCCGTTATCCCTCAAGAACTTCCCCTCGCCCTTCGCTGCCGTCCTCAGCCTAATCTGAAACTCGTCCCTTTCCGCCTTCCAATCGACCGAGCCTTTTCCGTCGGCTTCCTTCAAAGACGACTGGATCACCTTTCTCCCGGTCATTCCGAGGAGGAAGGGGGCGTCGGAGGCCGTCAGGTAGAGTCTGGTGTCGTGATTGCGTAATCGGACCGCACCGGATACCGCAGGGGACGGCTCGACGAGCCAGACGGAGCGGCAGTGCGCGGCGGAATTGCGGCTCTGGCGGACGGTTAGGCGGTCGGCGTCGGCGACTAGGTACTTGTGGAGGTGGCTCCGGAGCTTCACCGCCTTGGATTTGACGATCTCCATTGGAGGTGAAAGTGTGTGCGGGGAGGAGAAATTGGAGGATTTGAAGTGCGACGGTTAAGGGCTATTTGCACAAATAGATCACTGTACCCCCGTCACTCAACGTGAAACCCATGTCACCCCTGAATCGGAAGCCTATAACCAATACCTCAAACCTCCTTCAATCGGCCACCTACGACATCCACATATCCCAATTTTCACACCTCGTCACCCAATTTCATAATGGAAACCATGTCACCCAATTTCAAACCTCTGTCACCCAATTTCGGAACCCTTCTCTACAAAATGGAAACCCGTGTCACCCAATGCCAAACCCCTGTCACCCCATTTCGGAACCCTTCTCTACAAAATGGAAACCCGTGTCACCCAATGTCAAACCCTTGTCACCCCATTTCGGAACCCTTCTCTACAAAATGGAAACCTGTGGTACCCAATGTCAAACCCCTGTCACCCCATTTCGGAACCCTTCTCTACAAAATGGAAATCCGTGTCACCCAATGTCAAACCCCTGTCACCCCATTTCGGAACCCTTCTCTACAAAATGGAAACCCGTGTCACCCAATGTCAAACCCCTGTCACCCCATTTCGGAACCCTTCTCTACAAAATGGAAACCAGGGACGAAGAAGACGAACAGGGACGAAGAAAGATTTAGAGAGAGAGCAAGCGGCAGGTGAGAGAGAATAAGGACGAAGAAGACGAAGTAGAGAGCGAGAGAGCAAGCGGCGCCCACGTCTTCCACCGCCGTCGGCCTCACCCTGGGGTCGGCCTTCCACCCACCACACCACCGTCGAGGAACAGCCATCTCGCTGCAGCGATCCGTCGAACCAGGAAGGCCGACATTACTAGCCCCATCTCGCCTGGCTCACACCCAAGACCACCCCCTATCAGCCAGACAACCAACCTCGGACAAGCGGCGGCGGAGAAAACCTTACCAACGCCCAGATCTGAGAAAAAGGCAAGAGCGAGGGAGAGGAGAGAGAACAGCAACAACCCAGAGCGCCAGAGCCCACCTCTGGCCAGATCCAGGCCGAGACCGACCACCACACACCCCCTCCACCAAGCCCCCCGGCGAACACCATCGGCAACCACTCAGATCCGGGAACCTTGACAATGCCTGTAATTTTATTTTATTTTTTTTGGCATAATAACCTAGGATAGCAGGTTTTGGGGGAGAGATTACCGTGGCATTTTTGCAAATTTGCACAAAAAATGGTATTCTTGCAAAACTTTCCAACTTGCTGGCATTTTTGCAAACTTTTCTGGAATTGTGGTATTTACTACAATTTCCTCAAATTTTAATTGGTTAAAAAATGTAGTGGATATTAAAAAATACTCCATCCGATCGGAAATATTTGATGTTTTGACTTTTTGCACGTATTTTAAGGAGCTAAAAACTATATAAAATATTAATCTTTTTATTAATTTTTTTTCACAATTTAATACTTATTACTAATAAATATTAAACTATGAAAAAAATAATTAAAATAAATAATATTTTATATAGTTTTTAGCTCCTAAAATTACGTGCACAAAAGTCAAACATCAAATATTTCCGATATGAAAAATTTAGTAGAATGATGATGTTGATTGAGAAGTGAGTGTTTTATTAAAACTTGTGCAAAATTCTAAAAGGACTTAAATTTTGAGACGAATGGAGTAGTTTATAGGCCAAAATTTTGAGATGATGTTGATTGAGAAGTGGTGGTTTTATGCATTTTGGCGTAATTTATAAACTACTAAAATTAGATGGGTTTAAAAATTAACCATGTATGGGGTAAAGATATAAGTATATTTTGGTTTAAATGGGGAGTTAAAAAAAACTTGTTTGGATAGTTTTTTTATGGGTTTTTGGTGTTTATTTGATTTGAAAATATAAGTATACCCCTAATAACAACAAATAAACTCCACCTTTTATCAATAAATTTTTTTTCACCCCAAATGGAGTTTATTTCACACAAAATTTTAATCTTATTTTAAACAAATTTTTAACTTTAACATATTTATAAATTTTAGCCATTTTTTTAACTCTACCACCCTATGGGTGTGTTTGGAATCAAAATGTATTATGTTTATCATGCAAAATATTGGGTGTGTTTGGAATCTAAATGTATTATGTTTATCATGCAAAATAATAAGGTGGTGTTTGAATAGCACATTTTTTAAGGTGTTTAAATTAGGGTATTATGTAATAATTACGTATAATATAATTATTTTATCTCTTCAATTTTTATGAGATTTTTACTTTTACAACCAAACGTACAACTAAAAAAAGGTAAAATAATTGTATTATAATTAAAAATACTGGAATCCAAACGCACCCTATATCTCCCATTTTGTCTCGAGTCATTTATGGCTCTCAATTGACGAGTCGACTCTTTGAAGTTAATAAATTGAAACTTACAAGCCCCTAGCCATAAAATTTCCAACCCATGAAGTTTCAGATGTGCAAACGCAGGAATTTGAGCGTGTATTCAAAACTCCAAAATTTTGCCATCAGCTTTCTTGACAACAAAAAAATTGCTTGGAAGAAAAGACGAGACAATAATCCAGCTACAAGTTACTCTTCCCCGATTCAGTTGCATGCCGAGTTTGAACCAAACCAACAAAGGTGGCGGAATTCACAAGAAAAATCTCCTACGACTTGTGTCCATATCAGCCTGTTTCAGGGCAGAAAAGGGAAGTTAGAATGATGCAAAGCTGAATAGCACAACTACTACTGCACAAGTAACCAGTTCTTGTTTGTGAGCGGTGGATGATTAGCTATTATACTGAAAGGTAGTACCTTGTGAACCCATTCATATTCTCCTCCCTTGGTGTCGAATGTTCCATGTTGCAGGCTCAAGAGCTTGAGGGTGAACCGAGGACCACATTCCTGCAGGCCGAAAAAGATTTTAACAATTTTGAAGTTGCCAAAAAACTAGGCTAATCCACTGGCAAACATACTTTTTGAAAAGTCCCTGGGTATAGTGAAAGCCAAAAATAATCAACAGACAGAATATGCCCAGAGCTCATTAGACAATAAATTGTAAGATACTCAGAAGCAACAAAATACTCTGTTTTTTATGTGCAAAGATCAAACTCTGTAACATACAACATGTTTTTTGGTAGCATTGGCAATTTCATCTCACTAGGCTCCAAGAAAATGCTGGATCATCTAGCCCACAAAGTAGTTATAAATGTAGAGAGCGAAAATCCCAAATGTAGGTGTTGAGGAATTTCACAAGATGAGGTTAATTTTACAAGGAATTTTTGTTTACAAAAAAAAATAGAAAAAATAACACGGTAAGCCCTTTGACTCAGAGCTGGCAAAATCTGACCCGAATCGACCGAAATCCGAAAATCTAATGTCATACCCAACTCGAACCTGACCCATTTTGACCCGATACCAAACATAGATAAACTCGACCCGACTCATACCCGATCCGAACAAGATCCAACACATCCTTATAATTACTTTAACTAATTTTTATTTTTAAACACTCAATAACGTGAATTAAATATAATGAGACCTAATATAACAAAATAAATGAAGTTAAGTAGTCAATAATTAAGATAAACAAAAAATACTCTTCATTTTATAATAAAACTTAATGTGACCCGACTTGACCAACCCGAAAACCATTGACCCGGACTTAATTAACCCGAAAACTTACCCAACCCAATCCAAACCTGACCGAACATACAATATACCTCACATATGACCGGACCCGACCTGATCAGCCCGACTGCTAGCTCTACTCTTAACACCTTAGTATGATTGCAATATACAAACCTGAAGACGAGCATTGACTTTCTGGTATGTGGTCTTTCTCTTCTCTGAATCGTTTTTCTCCTCCTCTTTGCCACCAGGTTGCTTCACTTCCTTAGTTTCAAAAACATATCTTCACAAGTAATAGCAAGGCTCACAATACAGCCATTGGATACAGTAATCTTAAAAAATCTTTCAAGTGAACTTGAGAGAAGAACCATAAAACCCACCTGTGATGGCGAAAGAAAATAAAATCTCGTTGATTGTGGAAGGTAACAACTCTCCGTCCACGAAAATTAGGAGCTTGGGGGAAAAGAGCTTGTATCAACCTAAAAGTCAGAATGTCAGATGATTAAAAAAAATAAGTGCGAAGAAAAGCACGCTTTGCAGACTGTAAAACTTTTGCTGGGAAGGAAGCACACAATCAAATAATTGATTGTAAGCAGTAGATATATTTCATATATAAGCAGTTAGCCAGATACAAATGATATAAATAGGACCAGTATAACCGACCTTCCAACACGATAACCAAGCCTTGTAGTAAAGTTATTCAACACAAGCTCTGGTTCATGGCTAGTTGGGTTTCCATGATTCTGAGAAAGACAAATAAACATGGTGAGCACAACTAAACATATCAAGCGGAGAAAACTGCAAACAATGATGATGATGTGCATTTTGTTGACTATCGAAATGTGAATTGTCATGGAAGTTGTGAACAACAGATAAGTAATTGAAAAGCACCTTGATATCTTTCCGCAAAACAAGACTAGTGAGCTTGAAGTGTGCTGTTGGTCCATTAGGCAACGCCATTACTAGTAGAGCATCTGTGTTAACAAGGCATAAATTGATACATTAGAAACCTAGCAATGGTGGAACAGCAATTTTCTTCATGTCTTGGAGTAAGCACAATATATAAAGTTAAGGATAAGCCCGCTGATGCCAATGAAGATATTCAGCTTCAACCGTGAAAAGAAAGTGAACAAGAAGATTAAAGTAAGTGGACTTAGAGAGCTACAGAAAGATAAAGGTCCCTTGAAACATTGTAATGACATGATAAATGTCTTATAATCATCCTAATTGTGTTTTATGTTTCACAAATCTGTATTTACCTGGTTCTCTCCGATTGGTATGAACCACCACCACAGAAGTGAATTCTTTGTTGTTTGCATATTCTACGATCTGGAAAACAACATAGGTAGTGGTAATCCAAGGCATCCATTAAGAGCACAATACAAAGATAACTAAGAGCAATGAAGTAACAAGGGATAAACCTTCTTCAAGTCATAGGTTCCTCTCTTTTGGTAATGTGAATTAGGAATGATTTGAAGCAATTCTGAGATGAAGGTTGGTCCTCTCTGGAAACCATGCAAATATATTAACTTCATCGTTCAACAACCAACATGATAACTAAAAATCCAAAAATAAAAACCAACATCTCATCACTGCTCTACCTAATTAGTAGATGGGATACATTTCCTGTTAGTTAAAAGAGCAGACAAACAAACATTGACTATAATTGGCAAACATATGTACGCTTAATTAATAAATCAACATGGGTCACCACATTGACACGATAAAAGAAGAAAAATGAAGCACCTTATATCTAGATTTTAGTAAGACAGTCACTGAATTAAAAACAAAATACTCACATTTGCTAGTTCTGCATAAAAGGTGGATATCAATTCTAATTGACAATGTTTTGTTAAAAGCCAGATGCTTAAAAGACCGTATATGAAACATATACACAGAAACTGCTGACACAATCCGAAACAACTCAGTAACGGAAGACAAACAGTGTAATAATCAGACACAAAAGCTTTCAATTTCCAAATCCAAACGATATAGAGTATCAACATACAGTGGAGTGAAACCGGCAAGTCGTAATCAGCACTTTAGGGGTGCTTTCTTGTTTCAGGATCGTACTAAATTCATCTTGCTCAACTTGCGCAAACAGCTGCAAAAGAATGCGGTGAGTCATATGAGCCAGGGATCACCAACTCAATCAAGCAATCACCAAATTAAGAAAAAGTAAGCACGGACCTCATCATCATCTGGTTTGCAAACCGTCTCATCGGCCTCCCTGGTGTTCTCAATCGTGCGAGGAACCTGTTTAATCGGTGGCTGCAAAAAAGAGGGAAAAAGGGGAATAACTAAATCGGAGCTCCGAAAACCCTAAAAAAAATAAAAAAATCGAAGAGAAAAGGTACCGCCTCGCCGAGCTCGAGTGCGCGCTGCTCAGCCTCGTTACGAGCCCTGGTCTTCTTGCGCTTCTCAACCTTCTTCTGTCGCTTGATTTTGGCGTGCATCTCGGACCTCTTCTCCTTGTTCTTTATCGTAGAAGGGAGGATTTCCTTCTTGCCGGTCGAAGAAGTTGAAGGCTTCGATTTTCGTTCATCGACTCCATCATCGCCATATCCATCGTCTTCGCTCTTCCTCGGCTTCCTCATCTTCCTCGGCGTTTCCGACCCTGTGGTAGCGGAAGGAGGTAGTGGCGGCGGCGATGGAGGGGAACCGGAGGGAGTTTAGGGCACTGCACTGCAGAGGTTTTCGAGGGTTTCTGTTTCGGGGACGAGGATTGACGACGATGAGATAGAGATGGGATCCTGAGAGGCTTATTAACCAGATTGGACTTAATGGCCCAAATTCAAACTGGGCTAACCATGTACTGTACATGCCTTAAATATTGTCCGCTTGCTACTTTCTCAAGCATTGGCTTTTCGGAGACATGATGAGTCATCGATCTCGCTAAGGAAAGGATTTTTTTTTGAGATTATTGATTGGTATAGTGCTTGCAATGTTGAGGTAGGAAAGGTGATGAGGGGGAATGCATCATTAAATCACCAACTTATTGGTCCTTAAATTTAGAAGGAGCTTATTTCTGCATGTGCTACGGAGACGATTAAAGTCATGCTTAGTGAGGTTAAACACAAAATGTTTTCTTTGTTGATTGATGAGGCTCGTAATATTTTAGTGAATGAGCAAATGGCTATTGTTGTGAGATATGTAAACAACCGTGGAGAAGTGATGGAGCGGTTTCTTGGGGTTGTTCATGTCGTTGACACCACCGCAATTTCATTGAAAGGGGCATTGAAGAGTTTTTTGCCAAGTATGATTTATCTATCTCTCAATTGAGAGGCCAAGGTTATGATGGAGCTTCTAATATGCGGGTGAAATTGGCGGACTAAAGACTCTTCTATGTGAAGAAAATCCATATGCAAGGTATGTGCATTGTTTTGCTCATCAACTGCAACCGGTGATTGTGCTGTTTCAACATCGAACAACTTTGTGAGTGATTTCTTTCAATATTTGTTAATGATTACCTATATGGTTGGAGCCTCTTGCAAGCGAAAAGATCAGCATCAGCAAGCACAACATGAAACCATTGTGAGCAGGTTAGAGAAAGGTGAACTTAGCACTGGGAAGTGATTGAATCAAGAATGTTCATTAGCTAGGTCGGGAGCTACACGTTGGAGTTTCCACTTTACAACTATTACTCGTCTTCTATCTTTGTGGGACCCCACCATTGATGTGTTTGAAAATATTCTTGAAGATGGAACTCATACAAACATACGGGGAACATCTGATAGCTTGATTATGAAGATGGAAACTTATCAGTTCGTCTTTGTTGCTCACTTGATGAAGACAATATTGGGGATGTCAAATGCTTTGTCCCAAGTCTTGCAACAAAAAGGACAAAAACATTATCTAGGCAATGGGTATGGTTCAGAGCATCAAGAAGCGATTTCAAGATTTGAGGAATGATGGATGAGATGCTCTCATACAAGATGTCAACCATTTTTGTGCTAACCATGATATTCCCATTCTGAATATGGATGATGAAGTCCCAAATCGCCATCGTTCCCGACGCGCAGGACATGTTATAACAAATCACCACCAATTTCGAGTTGATATTTTTTGTCAAGTAATTTTTATTCATCTCTAATTTTTTTTAATTGATAATTTCTCTATTAATTTGTTAACTTATTTGTTTCGATAGAATCGATATTTGATAGAATTCTACATATGTAAATGTAATTGTAGGTAATAGATCAAATTGGTCAAGAGTTTGAGAGCCGTTTTAGCGAGTCAAGTACATAATTGCTCACATGTATGACTTGCCTTATCCAAAGGATTCATTTTCTAACTTTGATATGAAAAAGCTACATCGACTTTCACAACTATAACCACAAGACTTCTCACTTTCTGATCAATTGGAGATCACTTTCTGATCAATTGGAGATTAAAGAATAATTGAAGGCATGAGTTTATGAAATGAGGCCAAATCCCAAATTTTCTAATTTAGAAGATAATGGTGATGTTTTGAAGAAGATGGTTGAAGTAGGAATTCACAAAGCTTTTCGCTTGGTATATCGTCTTATTGAGTTGGTTTTAGTGCTACCAGTTGCAACATCTACCGTTGAAAGGGCTTTTTCTGCTATGAATTTGATGAAGACGTATTTGCGCAACAAGATGGGGGATGACTTTCTGACTAATAGTTTGGTTTGCTACGTCGAAAAGGTAGTGTTCATGGGCATTGATAATGAGGTCATTCTGCAATATTTTCAGCGTATGAAAACTAGAAAAATGGATTTGCCCCGTTTATCATTGAGTTCAACTGTATCGTAGTTTAGACTTTTCTATTAGAAATGATAAACTCTTTGTAGTAGCGAACCTTGTATCATTTGGTGCTATTTTGTAATATCGAACATATTATGGCTTGTATGACTCGTTTCTCTGTATTCTAGTTCGCTACTGTTGTGCCCCCCCCCCCCCCCCCCCCCCTCTCTGAGAAAATCCTGGCTTCGCCACTGCCCAAGGTGATTATCAGATCACAAAGAAATTAGCCTTCAAAACTGCCAACATCATTCATTTTGTGAAGGAAGAAGCTTACAAGACAAGCACTGCTTGATCATTAGAATTCTGCGCTTTCTTCCAACCCAACCAAACCAAGGGGCATCTCCAGATACCACTCGGTAACCTGCATTCTCGTAGAGCATGCGTGCTCCCCAGTCATCCTCATATGCTCTCAATGCAAGATACTTGTATCCCCATAAGACGCAGATTGCCTCGCATGCTTTCAGCAGTGCCGTTGCTACTTTTTTTCTCCTGATCAAGGATACAAGATCAGTCATTGTGCTCAAAGTCATGGGATTTTACAGAAATGCAGATGAAGGATTTCAAGTATAAATTGTTGTTTAACCTGTGAGCTATTGAAACAGCAATTCCTGAGACATAAAGGTAATCTCCTGTACCGGCAAGATGCTCGATCACATCCCGGTCTCTCAACACCGTCACATCCACCACGCCCACCAGCTCATCCTGTTGGTCTGATGTGCTGCTACCTGGCACTGCCACCAGACAAGCGTACCTGCTTGCACGGCATTCAGTTGATTGATTGATTTGATTCTACATAAAGTAAATTTTCAATCTTTCTTATTTCTAGCTTATAACTTTATAAGCATGAGAAGTGTGTTTACCTGTCTGAGGGTGAGTTTTTTAGTCTGTACAGGAGAGCAGAAAGAACTTCTGCCTGCAATAATATCAAACAATGAGTCATAAGTGTACTCGGCTATCATACATGCTTGCTTTTAACAACTGCATTTCCAGGGGATCAAAAATTCAATGAGACGGGGATGGAGTCTCTGGAGATACAGAATGATAATCCGGAAACATACCTGAAAGAATTGGAGGAACAAATCATCAAACAAGGCAACTGGTTCATGAAAAGCTTCAGCCTGGATATTAGCTACTTTTTTCATCTCACTGCCTTCCTCTACCATGCGCCTCACCTTCCATCCATGTTCCTCGACCAAGTAAAACTTGTGATCATTGATGCCCTCTGAGCCACTGTTGATCTGATAACCATCACTTGTCTCAAGCATACCTACTGCCTGATCAGTTGAAAAAATCCTTGTAAACCTCTTATTTCCTTCACTGATTCTTCCAGTTCGACATGGAGGTTTCCAGCTCCTTGCCATCTCTGTTCGTTTAGCCTTTACATCTCTGACACCCCAGCGAACCCCGCAATTGGATTCTATAAACAGCTTTGTGGCTATACTAACATGGGTTGGTTGCAGATGAGCCATTTCCCAAATAACATTCCTCTTTGAAGAAAAACTCACCCGCTGTAAGATTCTCTCTTGATACAAATACATGAAATGCAATGTGGATACTGGATTTGGCAATGAATTGCTCAACAACAATCATTTAACAGTTTGCCCTCTGTGTTTACAACCTAGGCTGGAAAATGACAAATTTTTGAGGTGATATTGGGAGGGAAATTAGAGGGGAGGCGCTGAAGAGAAAAACAAAAGCAAAAGATAAGATATGGAATGGAATCTAGTGGCTATTAAGTATGTGGAATCTAGATTGGCCAAGTGGAAGAAACACAGCCTAACATTTGGAGAATTAAGAGATTCAGAACCCAACTTGCAGTTGCTGGGGCCAAGCCAGTACTTCGATTACAAGGAGTGTCTGTTTGTTTGTTTCTCAAATTAGCTGAGAATCTGTGTATTGCAAGTCACAGGTAGCAAAATTGACAATACATGCACCCGCAACGGGTTGTAAACACACCCAAGCCTCTCATGTAAAGCATGTGTGAGACTTGTTAAGAGTACAAAAAAGATGCCTCTAACAGATCGTTTACACCATAGGTGCACGAGGCAGATACAAAGTAAGTGTGTGAGGCAAAATAGCATGAGTGTGCATATAACGTATGCCGAGTGCATATACTAGCACCTTTACACATTTTGCATGAATAATTCAATTCTTTCTAATAGTAAGTGTAGTCACCACCGTTTCCATGGCTTGTAAGAGATGGTAGTCACACAACAACCAACATCATGGTAGGGAAGGGTACGAAAAGTGAACAGCAGGTTGAAAGGAATTCATGGATTTTGCATTATCAAATTCAGATTCCAACTGGGTTATTTCTCAACATGTTAAATCACCAATGTACACGAACAGCATCCATTTACACACTATTCCGTATTAAATTTCATCTACAAACTTCTCTAGTAGCAACATAACTCCATAGCTAGGAACCTTTTCATCTCAGTAAGCATCTCAAATGGCAAATCAACACCTTTCCTGCTTCCCCCCTTGCATTTTCAAGGGTTTGTTTGCTACGAGCACAAAAAATTACATTATCAATACAAATAAACTCAGGTCCTTATAAGAGTATTAGAAATTTCTAGTCATCAAAAGACCATCGACTTCTCACATTATAAAATGTCTTCCCTAGTTTCATCAGTTTCAGGATGTAACCTATACATAACTGATTAAGCTAGATGGCTTTACAAGTCTCTCATGATGCAGTAATAAAATATACCAAAAAGAGCAATTGTGTATCAGTTCATCCAATCAAACAAGATGCAGTAATAAGAAAAGGATGTTGCTTTTCAACAGAGCTAAACCATTCACCTAAACAAGATAAGTTTGACAAGTGAGGAGCCAAAACATTACAACAATCATCCATGAAATTTCAGATTAATGCTCAACTCTAAACAATACAGTCTTCAGCACTGATTTGCAGATCAATATCCATTTCTACAGCAAAATTGAATTCAACCTATCAGTGGACAAAACATTGCAGCAGTCCAGAAAATTTCAATCTTGATACCATAGAAGGAAGGGGGGAATTTCTATACCGCGAGCACAAAAGATCAATCGGAACAGCCATTAGAGTTAGAGCAGCAACCTTCATCGCCATGGGCATGAGATTTATCGTTGGGGTGATCGCCCTCGTCGTCGCTGAAATCCTCATCGAAAGGCTTGTCCTTGTGGAAAATACAGCATTTTTTGGAGCTCTTCTTCCCCATGAGCTCGTTGTCGATCGTTCCTTCCTTCCAGGACACCTTTTTCTTCTTGCGATTGAGCCGAAGAACTAGGGTTTCCGGCTGCTGCTGCTGGCTCGAAGGTTGCGATTGATTGTCCACAGTAATCGTTTGGGTTAGGGTTCCTGATGGCGCGATCGGCCTCCTGGCGCTCATTTTTCGATCCTCTGAAACTCGGATTTCTGGAGAGGGAGATCGCAAAATCTTCCACTGCAATTTCAATTCGTTTATCGGGAAATTTCCGGGGACGACGAAATTAGTATTTGTACCATAGAGAACCGGGGGAACATCTAATGGACCAGAAGAGAACCGGGAAAAATGAAAAATAAAGCACTTGGACCGGAAAGACCCAGACTACAGCGGGGCCCGGCTCCCAGGAGGACGACACGTCGCCCGCGCCATCAGCTCCTTACTCGGGGAGAGGATCACCTGTCTCCATTTTCTCTATCCCTCCCCTGTACCCTCTCACCATTTATCCCATGCATCCTTCACCTTTTTTCTTAATTTTTTTTAAAATAATTATTACTCCCTCCGTTCCATAATAAATGTCTCTTTCCTTTTAGGCACGCTTTTTAATAAGCGGAAAACTCTATAAAATATAATTTTTTTAATTGATTTTTTTATATGATATGATACTTATTACTAATAAGTATCATATTATATAAAAAAATTAATTAAAAAAGTAATATTTTATAGAGTTTTTCACTTATTAAAAAGCGTGTCAAAAAGGAAAAGGACATGTATTATGGAACGGAGGGAGTATTGTAATTTTTTTAAAACAAAAACTGTGAGAGGGTATAGGGGAGGGATATGGAAAGTAGAGACAGGGGATCCTTACCGACTTACTCGCCCTTTTTTTTTTGCATTTTGAGCATGTAAAAACTACCCATCCAACGGCGGATCTTGGATAGACTTGAGCATGGCCGAGTTGGGCGGGCTTGGATCGGGCCTATAAGAATATCTTGACCTATTTTAGCGGGTCGGGGTTAGGCTAGGTCTGGTTTTTGGGCCAACCCTCTTGCTTAAACCAGTCCACATGAGCGGGTCGGGTAGCCTAACGGGTCACCCATTATAATTTCGTAAAATATTATTTTTATTTTATTAATTTTGCATTTGATCTCAAACTATGCAAATATGCTAAGTGTCCCTAAAGATTGAAATTTTATACAAAACAAAGGTGCACAAGTTACACAAATGTGAAATTACATACTTATGTAGGTTCATTTCAATGAAAAAATCTTGAAAATAGTTTATTTAGTAGTATTGTATTCCTTAATTAATATGTAATTTAAATACATTAGTATTAATAAAGCAATAGATGTAAAAATATGGATATTATATAATCAATAGATATAGTATTTTAATACAAATATATAAAAATTAATATAAGTAATATATAGGCGGGTCGGGCCTATCGGCCCGCTTGGGCCAATTGGTCGGATCTATCGGCCCGCGTGGGCCAATTGCCTTACCTAAGCCCACAAATTTAACCGAGCGGGTTGGGCGGGGCCGGACGGGTTAACCCATGTCTGCTATGGTCTAACCTTGAAGGGCTTGGCCTTAGGGTGGTTGAAACCGCCCCCTATGCTCTAGCCCATAAGAAAACCCGAGAAAAAAATATTATGGATTTTTCTTAATAATTTTTACTAATTTTTAAAATAAAAAGGTTTAAAAGAGCAAAGAACTACAAAGATAGTTTAGCTTAATTGATAACAAGATTTATTACCTGAAAGTAGGGGTGGGTGCGGGACGGGACGGGACGGGGTCGTCCCGCGGCCTGTTCCGCGTAATTTTTGCGGGACATGACAGGACTGGGACGGGACAAGCCTTGTCCCTCAAATTTTAAAAAATAAAAAATTATCCATATATTTTACAATTTTCAAAGACGTAACACATAAATTTATAATTTTTGTATATTTTACAGGTTCCCTGTATATATATACACGGTGGTGTATACAACGGTGTAATATTATAGTAGAAGAAATTTGGCCCAAGGGCCTTCCCTCAAAAGCCTATTTAGAAAGCCTATTTAGAAATTGTCCTAGGGTTTTGACTTTGCTAGTAAATGTCCCAAAAAAAATTCATAATACAAATACTACCCTCGTTTTAATTTATTCTTACCCCTCAACCCTCGTTCTCCCGTTCTCCATGAAACCTTGAAGGCTTGATGCCATGAATTCACCGTCCAGATCCGTCATTGTGGCTTCACCGAGGAGACCGCCGCCTCCGTCAATTGCGACTTCATAGTGCACCAGAAGTAGGAACCGAAGAGAGCGAGGGCAATTGCCTATTCTACTGAGCAATTCTCTTATTCCGGAGTGGTGGAAGTGGTCGAACTCACGCACGTCCTCCATGGCTCCTTGGCATCGGCTTCGCCCACGTCTCGGATTCCGGAGGGGAGGAAGAGTGAGAGGGTGAGGCGGGCTGTCGAATCCACACTCTCGACTGCCTTATTTCGCCTACCGAATCCACATCCATGTTCGTACTCGATGTGAAGACGGCTGTAGAGCCGTGTATTGGTCGACTCTGATGGAATCGACTCTCCGGGGAGAAAGGCGTCGATTCTGCTGCTACTGCAACTTGATTTTGGGTGCCAAGCGAGCCCAATCGCTTATATGTATCTCTTCGATTGTTGCTGCTGCTACAAACGAGCCCAATTATTGCTGCTGCTACTTGATTTTCGTTTGCTGCTACTGCTTCTGTAGTGCTTCTATATGTTCTTGTTTTAAACATTAATTCAATTGAGTTTCGAGTCATGTTGTCTGTCTAATTTAATGTTTGGTTGTACTGAAATGTTGATTGAATCTGCACCAGGATTTTTGCTCTGTAGATCTGATGAACTTATCACAGTAAAGAGATCAAATGAAATGTAGATTTTGTGACAGAATTCATCTAGACAGAATTTAGATGTTTTAGAATGGTATAGAAGCTCGATTTTGAAGATTTCGTTTGATTGAATCGGAATTGGTGGTTTGTTGTTGTGTAAGTCCATTGTCGGAGAATTAATAGTATTGGGATCGAATGAACTTAAAATTTTGTTAACTAAATCCATCTAGACGGAATTACAATGTCTATTGTCCTGTTTTTATAGTGGTGACAGTGTTTATGACCTAGTTTTTATATTGGTGACAATGTTAATGACCTAGTTTTTATAGTGGTATAGTGGTGACATTGTCTATGATCCTGTTTTTATTTTGGTGACAGTGTATATGACCCTATTTTTATTTTTGTTCCATCGTATATAACCCTCTTACCCATTCATATATTAGAGGATAATTGTCACCACATGTATTTTAGTTTCTCATTACCCCCTATTGGACTTGTCCTAGGGTTATCCTTTGATTACAGTGTCTATGACCTTATTTTTATAGTGATGACAATGTCTATGACCCTGTAACCACATGTATTTTAAGTGATAGTGTCTATGACCTTTGATTACAGTGTCTATGACCTTATTTTTTATAGTGATGACAATGTCTATGATCATGTAACCACATGTATTTTGAGTGACAGTGTCTATGACCTTTGATTACATTGTATATGACCTTGTTTTTATAGTGATGACTAATGACAGTGTCTATGACCTTGTAACCACATGTATTTTGAGTCTATTGGGTTTGTCCTAGTATTTTCCTTTGACTACAGTGTCTATGCCCTTATTTTTATAGTGGTGACAGTGTCTATGACCCTGTTTAGATTTTGGTTACATCTTCTATGACCCTCTTACCCATTCATATATTAGAAAGAGAACTGTCACCACATGTATTTTGGCTTCTCATTAGCCCCTATAGGGTTAATTTGTGCTTCCCTTGTCCTAGTTTTTCCTTTGATTACAGTGTCTATGACTCTTTTTTCATAGTGGTGACAGTGTCTATGACCTTGTTTTTATTTTGGTTACAACGTCTAAAGGGTTTTCCTTTTATTACAGTGTCTATGACCCTTTTTTCATAGCGATGACAATGTCTATGACCTTGTTTTTATTTTGGTTACAACTTCTATAGGTTTAGACAATTTTTTTACAATTATATTATTCACATGACACAATTTTTTCTAAAGAAGTTATTTGGTTTTAATATATTAATATATTTTAGAATGTGCATTAACATAAAATTTATTTAAATTAAAAGAAAGAAAGAATATAGGTGTGTGTATTACAAGAATTTTATTTAATTCTATGTTAATTACGAATGAAGAATTATTGGAAGAAATTAATTAATTGAATAAACGGGTTTTAGTATGAAATTTATTTAAATTACAAAATATTGCACACGGTGCAGGTACTGAACCAGTCTAGTAGTAAAAAGGTATTTAAATAAATAATTTATCTAACTTAATTGGTAAAATCTAAGTATTTCAATCTAGAGTTCTGGGGTCTTTATACCTCCTTTTACAAAGTTAATAAAAACTAGTACAGTATCCTGTGCGTCATGCACAGGGTTTATAAAATATTATACATGTTAGTGTAAATGATTTCATAGTATAATATGTTAAAATAGATTGGCTTAAACCATCTACTCTTCATAAATTGGTTTTAATTTGGCTTATGTGAAAATTAAATAAATGAAGAATATGAATAAGCAAAACATATGCGAGTAATAAGTTCATAGAATCGTATCTTATTTAATGTATACTTCTTATAAATAGTAGAAACGATGCGTAGAGACTTATATGACATATCATGGTTAATTTTGGAATATATTTCTCCCACAAAAAAATAATGTCAAAGAAAAAACTATATATATATATATATATTATATTTTATAATCTTATTCTATACGTTAAAGCTTCTTAGAGTTATATATTCAATAAAAAAAGCCCTAAAACTCAATTAAAGTGCATCAAACAAATAAACGTTCATAATCTCTAAGCCCCTACAAACGAAACCCTAAACCCCTAAATCTAATCTCTCAATCTACCAGAATAGTAAGGTTTGATATTCGAAAATTTTGCAACATGATTTTAAAACTTCGGAAAATTGTAAAAAATAGTCCAATCGGGTTGTTGCACTCAATAACTTGAACTATCTAAAATACTGGAAATAGCCTCAAGTATTTATACTTGGTTATAGAAAATAGCCTCAAACTACATTTAATTTCAAATAATTACAAAATAGCCTAAATAAATATTATTCTCAAAATCTACCACTTCTCATAATTTTTTTTCTCATTAAGTCATTATTAGCTAAATTCATGATTGAATTAATTATAAAAACTACTTTATACCATATCAATTTTGTAAATAAATAAATTAAAAAAATCACTAAAAAATCATAAGATCTTTATTTTTCTTAATGAAAAACTATTTTATCTTCACCCCACAATTTATTTAATGCATAAATAAAAAAACCATTGCGTGTGAATATATAACATATGCACACTTTTTTCTTCAATAGATAAACTACCCTAATTGTTAGGTTTAAAACATGCTTAATTGCTTTGTTGTGCTAGTTTTGCTCAAAAGACCGCCCTAAATCGCTTATTAGATCAATTGTGAGTAGAAACTTAAGTATTTATCGAGTTTTAATTACATGTAAATAGTCTAATTAATTTTTTAAAATAATAAATTTAAGTTATACTTATATGGTTTGAGATAGTTTTTATAATTAATTCAGTTATGAGTTTAGATAACAACAATTAAGCATAACATTTTTTTATATAAGAAGTGATGATATTTTAAATAAAAATTATTTTGGAGAGATTTTGAAATTGGAGGCAACTTAAGGCTATTTTTATAATTAATTTGAATTTGAATGTAGTTTGAGGCTATTTTCTGTAACCAAGTAAATATTTGAGGCTATTTTGTGTATTTTTGATAGTTTAGGCTAATAAACGCAACATTCCCTAAATGTTGGCTATTTTTTACAATTTTCCCAAAAAACTTTTGTCAATTTGATATATGAAACCTAAAAAATTCCAATTTTTTTTGTTCAATTCCTACAAAACGGTTCAAGGCCTACCATTTTATTCAATTAGAACCATTTCAAATACACTTAGGGTCCATTGGCTATAAAATTTGATAAGCTAAACTTAAATGAGATCTATTTGTAATTTTAGACATAATGTTAGAAATTTTAATTGTTACTTCTTCCAATTTGTTGGGTTCCTCCTATATGGGGGAAGAGTCCAACTGACTAGTTTACCATGTGATTTTTACCATTTGAGGTTTTACCTCCTTATAAAAGGGGATGCCTTTCCAATTGGGAAAGTAAGATAGAGAAACAAGGTGTGAGAAAGGGAGAAAACGCAGAAAAGAGAGAGAATCGGAGAAATTCGTATGCCCTTATTCAACCTATTTTGAAGTGCACCGATCGAAGACCAAACGACCTCCGATTGTGACGATTTCCTGGTATGTTGTTCATCTCATCACAGACTTCATTTTTTACGGTTGGATCGTCGTTTTGAGTATCTAATCTCATATCCCTTTTGCTAGTGTCATCTCTTAGGTTGTTGATTTCCACCAATTGGGTGATGAAATTGGAGATTTGGCCAAGCTTGTTGATGCTTGATGATGTTGTATGCCTCTAGCTTTGTCTAGTGAAGATTGTACCCACTTGTTATTGTTGATAGTGGAAGTTTCTGGCTACCGTGGTTTTTTCCCCGTTTTGGGGCTTTCCACGTAAATATGGTGCTCTTTGTGCTTGGTTATTTTATCTTCTGTTTGTGTCTGATTATTGGTTTGGGTTGCTTGAGTGTGACTCTCTGGTTTACAGTTCTTGTCCATCCCGATTCGTATGTGTTAAAGGGGTTTGTCTGACGTCCCCTTCTTCCGTCACAACACAATTTTTCATAGAAAATTTATTTTATTCCCATCCTTTCAATTGCCCATTTGAATAAGCGGTAACTATATCCCCGGTATTCATACAATAATTACCCATTTTATCTTATTTTTTTAAGAAAAACTGAGTATTTGTATCTGATCTAGACTCATAAAACTTCTATGGATCAAAAGACTCATAAAACTTCTCTACAATATATTTTCTCATAAAAAATTTGTTTTTCCAACCATTTACCTTATATAATCTTATATCAAATAGATTGGTAATATATTTTGTCATAAAAATCTTATTCAAGCCGTGTTTTTCTAACCATTTACCTTATATAATCTTCGGAAATTTCGCCAGGTACCCCTGGGGTATTGCGATTTTCGCGAGTTATACAACTTTTTTGCATATTTCGCGTGGTGCCCCTGAGGTTTTAAAAAATTTTGCCTCATGCCCTTCCCGGTTAAGTTTAACAGTTTTGCCTTTTCTACCGTTAGTTTGCTAATTAAAAAAAAAAAAGGCCGGATGAGAGCGAAGAGAGAAGAGCGAGGAGAGAAGGCTCCCGCCGCCCGAAGAGAAAAGGCTCGAGCGAAGAGAGAAGGCTCCCGGTGCTCGAAGGCCGGCTCCGGCTCGAACCTGCTGCAACCGCTGCTCGAAGGTGAGTATACGAACCTATAACTAGGGTTTGGGTGGGTAGATTTGTGGTGTTCTTGTTTTTAGATCTAGTCTCCCCTAGGGTTTTAAATTAGGATCTGTAGATGTCTTAATCGAAGTGGATTTCTATGACTTTGTTTTCCAGTTGTTGATTCTGTCAAGTAATGGAACTTTTGATTATTATGACTTTGTTTTCCAGTTGTTGATTCTGTCTTAATCGAAGGTGATTCTGTCAAGTAATGAGGATCTTAGATTTGTGGATTTCTATGACTTTGTTTTAAATGAGGACCTGCTGCAACCGATTCCGTTTTGCATCTCACAAGTAATGGCACTTTTGATTCTGTCAACCAATTGTTGATTTCTGGATCTGTTGTTCTTGTTTCTGTCTAAATTTGATTGCTTTTAGTGCAACTCAATGTCCACATAGCCTATGTGGGATTTGAGTTTGTGAATTGAGGATTAATTTTGAGTTTGATTCTGGAATTCGAGCATGAAATTTTGTTAGTTATTGACAAAATTTGATCTGCTGATTATGGGTCTGTATTTGGGCATTACATTGATGCAATGGTCTGATGATGGGTCTGTATTTGGGGGATTTTTCACAGGGATTTAGGATGTATGAATTTTGGGATTTGAATTGGTGAACTTGTCCTATAGCTTGGTTAGCTTCCAAACTTGCAGTACATGTAAGTCGTCTAAGTTGGTTCATTTCCATTGAGTTGTTCCAGGTTTCATGATCAATTGGTGATTGATAATTTATAATGTTCTAAATATTTTAAGAGTGCACATTTAGCCTATTAGCTCAAAATGGTCGAGCAATGTGCTATGCACATGATGTGGGTTCGAGTCCCACATAGGCTGATTTTTAGTTAGTTTATCATGATGTGTAACATAGTTACACAGTTATACAAATTTACCGTTTCAGGACAACTGCTTTGAAGAAGAGGAATCTAAATAGGATACATAATTAATGAACAAGAACATTATATTTCACTTTCAAGAACTAGAAACTTACAAGTCCTTTCTCCCTCGCGCCAGCATAAGAACCATCAGCAACAAAATCATCATAAGCCACCTAGAAATCAGATTGATGTTCATGACTAGTTGTTATTATAGTACAAGTAGCAAAGATAAAGAAATTGTCCCAACAGAAAATAGAGAAGGCTTGTTGTTGTATAAACACCTAGAAAGGTATGTTGACATGAATTCTAACATATTCTAATATGTTTTCCGTATCACTTATATATTCATTTTCACAACCCCTAGATATTCAAGTGTAAATTTAAATGTTACCTATAATTTTCTCAGATCCAATATGCTCAATAAACTAGCAGAATGACAGATAGTAGATCTATTAAGCCCTTAAAGATGGCTTAGAAGAACAATAAAGGAACTTGAAGTACCCTGCGACCTTAGTCTCTTGCCATAAATATCTATATTGGAAGTCCATTGGATAGATACAGCCTTAAGCATGCAATCATGAATCAATACAAACTGATAAATGCAGTAGAAGATATATGCTTATATTTTAAAAATCGTGCATTAGATATCTAAAACTAAGCAAAAAGAATCGATGCACATTCATGCAGTAGATCTCGTAATCACACACCAGAAAGGATCTGTCTATTTAAGTGCACTCCCATTCACTACACAGTTGTTGACTTGTTGATTTCTTTCTTTACATAGATCAAAATTCTAGCAACAGTTTCTCTTATTGCATGTTGAGTTATATATATGCATAAATAATTGACAACTTGCAATAAGATAAACTAACTAAAAATCAGCCTATGTGGGACTCGAACCCACATCATGTGCATAGGACATTGCTCGACCATTTTGAGCTAATAGGCTAAATGTGCACTCTTAAAATATTTAGAACATTATAAATTATCAATCACCAATTGATCATGAAACATGGAACAACTCAATGGAAATGAACCAATTTAGACGACTTACATGTACTGCAAGTTTGGAAGCAAACCAAGCTATAGGACAAGTTCATCAATTCAAATCCCAAAATTCATACATCCTAAATCCTTGTGTTGATGAAGGGGGTGAAAAATCCCCCAAATACAGACCCTTCATCAGACTATTGCATCAATGCAATGCCCAAATACAGACCCATAATCAGCAGATCAAATTTTGTCAATAACTAACAAAATTTCATGCTTGAATTCCAGAATCAAACTCAAAATTAATCCTCAATTCACAAACTCAAATCCCACATAGGCTATGTGGACATTGAGTTGCACTAAAAGCAATCGAATTTAGACAGAAACAAGAACAACATATCCAGAAATCAACAACCGGTTGACAGAATCAAAAGTTCCATTACTTGCGAGATGCAAAACAGAACCGGTTGCAGCATGTCCTAATTTAAAACAAAGTCATAGAAATCATAGAAATCCACAAATCTAAGATCCTCATTACTTGACAGAATCACCTTCGATTAAGACAGAATCAACGGCTGGAAAACAAAGTCATAGAAATCAAAAGTTCCATTACTTGACAGAATCAACAACTGGAAAATAAAGTCATAGAAATTCACTTAGATTAAGACATCTAAGATCCTAATTTAAAACCCTTGGGGAGACTAGATCTAAAAACAAGAACACCACAAATCTACCCACCCAAACCCTAGTTATAAGTTCGTATACTCACCTTTGAGCAGCGGTTGCAACAGGTCCGAGCCGGTTGCAGCAGGTCCGAGCCGGAGCCGGCCTTCGAGCATCAGGAGCCTTCTCTCTTCGCTCGAGCCTTCTCTCTTCGGGCAGCGGGTGCCTTCTCTCCTCGCTCTTCTCTGTTCTCTCTCGTCCGGCCTTTTTTTTTTTTTAATTTTAATTAGCAAACTAACGGGAGAAAAGGCAAAACTGTTAAACTTAACCGAGAAGGGTACGAGGCGAAATGTTTTAAAACCTAGGGACACCATGCGAAATATGCAAAAAAAATTGTATACCTCGCGAAAATCACAATACCCCAGGAATACCTTGCGAAATTTCCATATAATCTTATATCAAATAGATTTGTAATATATTTTGTCATAAAAATCTGATTCAAGCAGAATAAAATCACATTACACAAACTAAATTGATTTCCATATAGTTGATGGATGACTCGTGGGGTTGGTGGCAAAAGGAAGTCCAATAAGAGAAAGAAAGTGACGCCTCTTTTATCCCACTATGCACTTGCCTTCATTTCTCCTTTTTCAAGTTTTCACGATTAGTTTTCATTATTACAAACAATTTGAGGCTCAAAAAGAGGAGAACAAAAATATTCTTGATTTGATGACAACTTATCAAAACAAGATATACAAATTTGGCCAAATTTTGCATGACCCTTTAATCAATTAATTGGTTATCAAAACAAAATTGGTTATATAATATCATATCTACTATTGAGACCTTCACAAATGTTATACCTTTTTTTTTCCGGCCTATTGTTTGGATAAAACTTATTGAACCCTTAAATAGTCGACTTTATCAAAATGTTTATAATTGGAAAACTAATGAAGGCACAAAACTTTTCATCCCTACAAATGTTATTACTTTCAAACAATCATTTTCACTGGATGGTAATTTATAACTAATACTCTTGTGTGTATTTCATATGGTAACTAAGACAAAACACATTCTTCTTGAGAACAATGCATATACTTCTTCATGCACTCCAAATTAGCATTAATTATGCTAAATACACCCACTTTAAAATTGCCAAAATTAAAATTTTACTTGCTCTAAGAGCATGCTCATTCGTTAGTCCGAACACTGACCCTTTAACTTACTTTTCCTTTGTCACACCAGCTTAATGGTTTCATAACTTCATTCAAATTTTTTTATTATTTGCACCCTAAAAGCGACAACTCACTCAAATAGGAAAACCAAAGCATCAAAAGTGAAAAATGAGCTTGGGAAATTGAGAAAGTGAAGTTCATAAATGCATATTTTTTTTTAAAAAAAAATCTTATAATTCTAAAACATCTTACAATTATGATCAATATTCGATTAACCCTTTAAAATGTCTTACAATTAATTTCAACCGAAGGGGGTACTCTTTATCCCTAAACAATAGTACTATATGATATGATATGATATGAGGTCTTTCAAACATACACACAAGTTACAAATAAACTAAAATTTCTCAAACCATTGCTCAAATGCATTTATATTATATGAACCTAGATATATTCACTTTTCAAGTCTCTTCCTAAACCACAAATTGGCAATTGCTAGTCAAAGAAAACAATAAATAATTGGTCACACCATAAAGGCAAGTAAAGAAAGGAGAGACATTTACCTATCTTCTTAAGTAACTTGTCAAACCAAGGCATCATACAAAAACCCATAACATATAGTATATCATATCATATCATATCTATCTACAAAAACCATATATCTTGCTACCCACCTACTCCCACACAACACATATCTCCTTTTCCCCTCATATACCAATACACTACTTTTAGTCATCAAACATGGCCAAACCTTTCTTCTTGCTCCTTCCCATGTTCATGCTCATCTTGCTCCTTGTCGTGCCAGGTAATTATTGTGATTTAACCCTTGATTTCACTACCCACTATCCTGTCGTAATGGTTAACGTACAACTAGCTCTTCGGACGTGTATGCTTAGGGGATGTCCATAGAGTGCCGAGGGCCAAGGGGGGTGATTCCAGCTGCAGTGAGCTGATGGGTGAGTGCAGGATCGATTGCTTCGCCAAGTGCAGCCTCAAGCATCCAGGTTCCGGAAGCTGGTCCTGCAAGGACTCTGTTGATGAAACCTCAGTGTGTGTTTGCAGCTTCCCTTGTGGTTGATTCATCATTTGGATCATGATGATTGATGACAGCAATAAAGAATGATGATGATGATTATCAGTTTCGAAATTGATTTCGATGGATTATGTGCCGTTAATCTTTGAATAAACATATTTGTATGATGTTTTTGTACTGTGGTTTGGATTTATCTTCTCTTGTATTTATGAATTCATGTGTGAATAAATCATCGTTCTAGACCAACTTCACTATTTTCTTATACATAAGATGTTGGAACGTTTTTAAAATTTTTAATAACGGTTTGTTTATCCTATGTTCTAAAGACATATACTAACCATCCTTTGTTTGGGAAATAAAATCCTAAAAATAAATAGTTAAAATTGACTAAGTTAATGAATCTAGAGAAATATTTATGTCCTCATTGCATAGGTTAGAAAAAAAGTGGGAAAAAACCTATTTTTTCTGATTGAATAGAGTTGACAATGTATAACCATTCTGGAATGGCTCACCAAAAAAGACTTCTGGCTAGTACTCATAGGTCCCCGGTTCGAGTCCGGATGACCACTCTTTATTTGCCAATTTCAAGCGAGCCCAGATGACCGCTTTATTTACCAATTTCAAGACCCGGTTCGAGCCCGGATGACCACTCTTTATTTACCAATTTCAAGCGAGCCCAGATGACCGCTCTTTATTTACCAATTTCAAGAGTTGCCAATGTATTTACTGCTTGGCGTATAGGCGGTATAGCATCCCATTTTTTTTTTTTTTTTGAGATCTATAACATCCCATTAGGATTATACTGTACCTCTAAGAAGAACCTCTTGGCAGCATGATTAATAACGAGTTTTCTTTTTGGTGGTTTTCTTTAGTTTTTGACTTTTTGTATGCATTTTGGATTGTACAAACCCAGGCATTTCTCAGTTTTTTTTTAAAGTTCAATATTGGTATTCTTGAATTGGTAATTTCGAATCCAGTCGTGCTTTGGCAGGTCATCAAACTTGAGATGGTGCATAAGGCTCTCTCAGTGATGGAACAACTTCAAGCAAGATGCAGTCTTTGGTTGATGCTTGCACTTTTCAATAGCAGCGCTTACTATGCCAAAACATTTGGTGACTTTAAAGCTAAGATATTCATCACAAATTACCCCACTGTACAAGTTTGATGCTTGGAGAAATCGTTGTCGTTTTACCTTGAGAACAATAATAATAACAGGGACACAACCCATGTACGAGAGGGTTCCTGAGAAACAGTTTGAAAATCCAAACACAAGGGAAACAGACAAAAAAAAAAACTCAGAGGATTCTAAGTTGCTTGGCAGATTTTCTGGCTCTCGGACAGCTGCAGCATGTTAATCATGGCCTACAAAGGATAGTAACGGAACCTATACTAGACATCTCAGCTCGAGGGGGGCGGTGTATTGCCAGCATTGGGTGCAGTATCAGCCATCATCAGTTCAGAACGGTATGAAGCAATGTTTAAACTGACTCACCGAATCAGGGAGGTCCCGCCACTCCGGGGAAAAGTTCAGATATCTTATTGAACACATCCATAACCTGGGAATTATAAAGGTTCAAAATCCTTGCTTTAGGAAAGAGGCCAGCCAGACATGTAATGTGATTGTGAGGGCAAAAAAAAAGAAGATTTATTCTTGCAATGGCAAAATTGGGGTGGCTAACTGAACTATACAATATGGAATTATGGATGCACCAAGGAAACAATATTGCAATTGTATTACCTCCCTGTCATTTTGATACTTGGCGATGTTGTAAGGGTTCTGCGAACACTGCAAGACAAAAAAAGTCAGCTGGTTGCAGGCGCAAGTAGAACAAAGCATGGTAAGACAACAAAGAGTAACAAGGGAACAAAAATGCTAGTTGAGTTAGGATCACTGCTTTTTTTTCCGTCCTTTACTTATATCTCTAGCTCTTGTCTAAACTCCAAAATCAAAAGTAAACATGAATTGTAAGTTCTACGGTTCTCCATTGTGTCCTATATAATCCATTGTATAAATAATCCATGAACTGGTAAAATATAGATCCAAGTACAAGTACTAGAACCAAAACATACATCCATGATGGCTGCCTGCACTCTGGGGTTTTGAAACGCCATGGCAACATCTGGGTTGGCCATAATCTTTGAAATAACTTCTTCAGGGGTAAGACCAATTTGATCTGTTAAAAGCCAAAGAAAATTTTGGAGAAGGTTGAAAATAATCTCATACACATCCCAAATGGCACACTATAATTAACTAGCATAATGGACATCCTGACACTTACCAAACTGCTGCTTGACCTCAGGACTGCTAATATCAAAATTTTTCAAATTATCCATCATTTGATTGTCCCATTGTGCATTTCCTCCCATTTTATTTCTGTGAATTATTCCAGAAGTAAAAGGTGAATACACTTTTGTCAGGAACTAAATGTATAACGCTTTTGTGAAACATATATCAGCATCAATGCAGAATACCCTCTTGTGCTTTCCATCTTAGAGAGTGTCAATCATGATTTGAAATTCAAGAGTAAAACATTTCAAAATCAAAATCCTTGAATGTCCTAAACTACCATTCGCAGATAGTAAAAGTTTTTTTCTTAATGATCGTTGTAGCTTGCAATGGTTGGCATTTTTGCTCACACGAAGAAACGTAATTGGGTCAATTATTAGTTTGGTTCCAAACCTATGTGGGTGTTCTACGTCGGTCCATTATCTTTTAAGTGTTCCAAACAAGTCCCCAACCTCTTAGAGAACGTTCTAAACAGCTCCAAGGGGTGTTGTTGGTGCCTCAGCTCCCGTGGTTCGTCCAATTTCAAAGAGCCCCAAGGCCACCAAATCACAAACTGTCTATTTCCCCTTTTCATGTTTAATTTTCTAATAATGTCATTAATCTTTAAACATTAAAAACTGCCAAATATGATTTATGATATTCAATTAGGTGGCTAGATCATATATTCATCAGATCTTTCACATGAAGCAAATCGGAAAGAACTGTGCTGAAGGGGTTTTCCATAGTTTGATAACTTATTTGGCACAATCAAAAGATTAGGTACTGTCGTAGAACACTTGAGAAATGTTAGTGACCAAACTGAGAATTTAGCCAACATAATTTATAGACAAAAAGAAAAAAACATACAGCATATCTTCTAGCTGCTTCCGATACTCTGGATTTTGTAGCATCCCTGTGAAAAAGTGCAAATTGGAACCATAAGCATGTTTACTGTCAGTTCTGATCTGAAAAGGCTCACTGTTAGCAGGCTCACTGTTATTATAAAAATGGTTATAATTTATAAAGTACTGTAGCAGTTAATACATCAGTTTAATTTATCTATGAAACCAATCATAGAAAGCAATAAATACAAATTTGGTAAACTCGCTTTTCTCTTATAAGATTCTAAAAAGTAGCAAAAGCAATAAAATCAGACCCAACACTTATTTTCTGTTTTTTACATCTTACTATCTAACCAACAGGAATATGATATCTAAGTTAGTGCAACAACCAGAACATTTACTATTAGTGTAATGTTACGTCAGAGGCAAGACAATGACCAAAAAATGTCATGCAACAAGAAAAACCTAGTAACACAATGAAAAGCTAGAAGATTTACGTTAATAAAAATTGTTAGCCAAATTTTATCCCCTAAAAAGTTGTAATCTTATATCAACAACTAATGCATAATCATACTCTGTATACAGGCAGAAAAAGAATGTCAAAGGATGATGGACTAACATTTGAAAGTTGCTGGATTCCTCATCTCCTCTGGAAGATGTCTGCAAGATACATCAAAAATTCTTGATGCTGTCCTTTTACCAACAAAAAGAAGCAGCAAAGTATACAAAAAATAGCACTTCACACGTGGAAAGTCAATCATAAAAGAGTTTTTAGCATATGTGAAATGTAAGATGAAAGGAGGGGGGTGGGGTCGAGACAAAGAGTTCGGTTTCAGAAGACTGTAGGGCCAGAGGACATAAAAACTTACGGATAAACCATCTGCTGCACAGTAGGATCTTCCATCATTTTCTCTAGAGCCTCCACAGTCATAAAGGAACCTGCACTACCTGTTAATAAAAGATGGAGAGGTCTATTATAACGGAAAATTTAAAGGGCAACCCACAAATAGTCAACATACCAAATGGGAGACCATTCACACACAATCGTAAAATAAGAAGCATATCAAACATAAAAACTACGTGAAGATGTTCTTGTTTTAGTTGAACACCCTCGCATAGTCACATCATAACAGTAGTGAGTAGCAACATCATAGTTTGTAACTTACTTGTAGACCAGGATTCATTTGAAGAACTGGTACCTGTAGTCGCTCCATTGTCTGTTACCTGCATAAGAAAGGTCAAGTACAGCAACATATAACTATATTAAATGTGTCTCAAGGTCCTTTTTACTTACCACCTCAGCAAATTTCACGTCCTTGGATGATGTTGAAGTAGAAGAGTCTTCAAATTTTTCAAATGGACTCTTTGGCAGGGCATCATCAGGGGAGACATCCTCAAAAGCTGCAACATTAAACAATTATCAAAATCAAGCTTCTAAAGTCAGGATTTGCAGCTGCATCATTGATCGCTTACTAGAGATGCATGACAGAGTACCTGATATTTTTCAGCAATACAATCACAGAACTCAAACCACTAATCAATATCTGATAAAGTACACTTTAAAAAATTTACTCAAATGGAGATATTAAGAAACAACCCAACAAAAAACATTACATGTTATCTTAAATAAGATTACTGAGTACATCTCCCCAAAAAAGTTGTACATGGATCTTTTTTTATCGGATCATATGATAATCAAGGGCAAGAATATAGAGATCAGAGTATTATTTTAATCACTTTGCAACAAGTGAACGCACAAGGAAATAGCATCAAATCAATGGAAAAGGGGAAGAAAACTACCAATTTTTTTGGGCTCAGACTTAACCTCCTCATCAACCTTCACATCCATGGCTGGTGCCGCTTCTACTTTCGTTGCATCTACCGAAACTGTAGATTCAGAGATAGTAGCCCTGGGAGTTGAAGCTGGTCCGGAAGTAGTATTTGACATAGGTGGAGTAGTAGTTGCAGATGATGGGGGAATAGGGAAAGGGAAGGGCGATACTGGTGAGGTAGCTCCTCCATTTGTGGATGGTGGTGGGTAAGCGAAAGGTGATCCTGGCGAAAAGGCAGCATTACCAAACTGACTATTTTGTGCACCCATTTGTCCCATCATCGTCTTCATAGCCTGTTGCATTGCATATTTCTGCAACACAATATTTTGGATTTATAGCATGACAAGAAACATAAAGGCCAAGCATTTCTTAGTGAAATGCTCCCATAATTTTTGGGAAAACATCACCGCAAAAGAGCCCCGCAGACCCCCCTTTATCGCGGGATATACTGAGTTGTTGGTGTTGTTGTATCACCGCAAAAAAAGCTAGCAGATTAGAAAGGTGTCAAATATTTTAGTGCTCACAACCAACTTGTATATACAATTAAAAGATAAAAACAGATCCTTGACCCTCAACAGTTATACCAACCCATGTTTCGCCCTTGTCAACTCCTGATATCCTCAATCCTCATTCCCTGTAATAATTTTAGCCCTTTTCAAAACTCATACTATGCCCCCCTGCGCCATGAGTCCATGACAAAAGTAAATCATCCCGTGTACTTATTTCCAAGACATGTCAATTTCTAAATGCCAGGGGAAGTTCAAGTGCTACGTCTTACACACAAACACTTTCAATTCTAAAACTATAGGGCTCATAAATATAATACAAACAGCAGATCCATGCATAAAAAGAAAGTAAGATAAATGTACTCTTTCCTAGGGCAAGAAAGATATTTAAGAAAGAGAAGCTAGATACAACATAGATCAAAACAAAGTTTCAACCATAACGAGGATTCTACTTCTTCGTCAAAACTTTCTCCGTCGATTGTGGAGTTCGAAGAGCTTTCAAAATAGTAAAACCGGTATCTTTACAATCATTAAGGTCTGATTCTGCAGTGGAATTTCTTTTCTGGTGCTATTTATTAAATTCAAGCCAAGGCCCTAGTGCAAGTGGAAATTTTTATAAGGTCTCAGAAACCATATATGTAATATACTGCTTCCTACTACCGAAAGGTTTTTATGCAAGACTGGACAATCAAAGCCAGAGTGTGCTCTTATGACAAGAGGAAGCTCGTGCAAGCAATGACATGGTAGCATTGAAGTACATGTGAGCAAAAACACCCCCTTCAACGAGCACATATCATGAAGGATCATCTTTTATACTTGGTAGCACTCCAGTTCAGGTACACAAACTCTAACTAACATAGCATTCAGTATTCTTACTCTAGAGGAGGCGAAATAGGGCAGCCTTAGTTTGTCACTTTGATTGTCTCTCAGAAACAATGACAACTTTAATGTCTTGAGAAGATACCATGTCTATTATAATGCTGATTGGGAGGACAAAATTAAGCATAGTTTAGATTTTTTTTTTGAATAGAATTCCACTTGAGCTTGGTTTCAAATTTGAGCAAACAACAGACAAATTAACACGCATTGAGCAACTATACAACATGACTCAGAACGTATACCTTCAGATACGAAGCCAACCATGAGAAAAGAGCGGAGAAAGCAACACCAACTCCAATCCAGAAAAGCGGAGAGCCACTGAACAACCACAATCACGCGCAATTAAACAAAAAAAAAAAAGTTTCCAATTTGTCAACCAAACAAAATCAACCGAGACACACACAAAAAAAAAAAAAAAAAAAAAAAAAAACCTACAACTGATTAGAGGGGGGTGGGACGGAGATCGGGGGATTAACGGAGACGGAGGAAGTCTCCCGGCCACGGCCAATCGCGGAGGAGACGCTGGCGAAAATCCGAGCTCGAAGCTTCTCCTTCGTATCCATGGAGAGACGGAGGCCGGCTCCGTCGCCATAGCTGGAGCTGGCACGGACGGTGACTTTGGAATTCGGGAACCTGGAGAGGCGCCTGAGGGGGAGGGGGAGGGGGAGTAAGGTTCTGGTGGAGATCGATAGCGAGTCCAGTCGCAGAACTGGTTTGGATGAAGCGAGGGCTAAGGTTTCCATTACCGAAATGGAGGAACTGAAATCGCGGAGTTGAGAGGATGAATTGGGGAGGAAAGAGATGGCCGCTTTGGGTTTGGGGGTTAATCCACAGTCGACTTCTGCAGGAGAGTGAGATTGCGAAAGGAAGGAGAAGTGGCGATTTTTAGGACCCAATGGGATTTATGTGAGGGTTGGGGTTTGCTTATTTACAGGTTTCTCCTTATTCTTTTCGGTTATTTTCATGTTAGCCCCTACAATATCTCCAAAATTTTCTCTGAAATTTCTTATGAACATAAAAACTAAAGCATATTTTTTAAGCATACGACCGGGTAGGTTGGAACTTCACAAAACTAGTGTTGCAGAAATTCAGATTTCACCAGAAATTCATTGACCTAGTTATGGAATGTGTAACGACGGTCTCTTTTTCAGTTTTGGTCAACAACGAACCAACATTGATTTTCAAGCCATCTAGAGGTATTAGGGAGGGTGATCCTCTGCCACCTTTTCTTTTTATCCTCGGAGCAGAAGTACTAGCAAGGAAACTTCAATTGGAAGCGAATTCGGCTAGGAAGTTGATTGGTTTCCCCTTTGGGCGACAAGGTCCCCGTGTACCGTTTCTTACTTTTGCATATGACGTCATTATATTTTCAAAATGTAATTTAACAGCTTGCCAAAAAGTAAAAGATATCATTGACTTAGGCTGTGTTTGGCGGAAGCTTTGGGAGATTTTCCAGCTTTAAAAAAAAAACGAAATCTCTTCGGATGGTGTTTGGCGGAAGATCTGGAGGAAGATTATGAAGCTTTTGGCGAGATTATGGTAGCTTTGAAATCGACCAAAATGAAATCTTGGGGTGCCAAGATTTCGGAGATTCTCAGGAGATTTCCGAATTCTATGTACATTTGTGCCCTCGCGTCTCGCATCTCTCCTCCACAGTTCTCCGCATCGCCGCCTCTGCTCCCTTCTCCTCCTCGTCGCGCAAGGTATGTCACTGCTCTCCTCTCCTCTTCAATGTGGTTCACCAGCGGTCCCATTACACTCGAAACCCCCCTACGTCGGCCGGTTATTCGACGACAACGAGATTTCTAGGGTTTCGGTGGGAATGAGGGTGGCTATGGTTTCGATTTGGGTGTTTATTGATTCTAGGGTTTCGGTGGAAGAAATTTTTGGTTTCCACCGATTTGGGGGTTTTTTGTTTCCACCGATTTCTAGGGTTTGGGTGGAAGAAATTTGGGGGTTTTTGGTTATTGTTTCGATTTGTGGGTTTTTTGTTTGTTAAGGGGTGTTTATTCGGTTCCAATTTCGTCTCCCTTGTTTGTTCCTTTCGGCCATTGTTGTTAAACCTCCCAGCTGTCTGACATTGTTGTTCCTGACATGTGATGTATCGGCCATTGTTGTTTCGGCCATTGTTGTTATATGGATGGAATCATATGTTTATATTTTAGGTTTGCCTTTACGAATATTTAATTCTATTTTCTTATTCATGTGATGTATCTGCGTTACCATTAGGTCTTTGCTGCTATTGAAAAGTATCATTACATAAGATGCAACTGTAGTTTCACTTCAAATATTTACCTATATGTTCTGATTTATCTATTGAACTCCGCAGTAGCTATAGTTGTTGTGTAGCAAATATTTACCTATATGACATCTCTAGTTGTTGTGTAGCAAATATTTACCTATATGACATCTCTAGTTGTTGTGTAGCAATGTTATTAATCATAAGCTTCAGCAAATTGTAGGAAAACAAACTTTACACTTATAGGTTGCTGAATACCAACAATAATAGATCTGTATGAGCTGAAATGTTTCGATGAATAAAATGAACAAACAGATTTGGCATTTGTCATTGTTTCAAAGGCAATCAGTGATTGGCATTCCGATTTTGGTGTTAGTTTTGTTATTCATCCAAACTCTTGGTGAACACAACCTTATGCTTGGCATTCAGATTTGGAATTGGTGGTTTTATATTATGCAAATGCTCCCTTTACCCTATATCATAATGCTTGTTGGTGTTATTTGATGTCATCATAGTTTGCATTATTTAGGACATGCATTTAGCTTAGGTTTGTGTCATTTCTCTTGTGTTTTATGTCTTTTTAGATGTTTTTCGTTTAGTTTCTAGGATAGAGATCTACTGTCTTTATGGTGGTGTTTTCAGGAGTTTTCGGGAGCTAAGCGGAGATTGCTAGAGGACATGTGAGACGAGTACAGAAGCTAAGAAGAGCCGAGCGGAAATCATATAGGATGAACGAGGATAAAAGGCGAAGAAGCAAAAGCATAAGGAGCAAGGCGGTCGTACATCATGGGCTTCACGGCAGAACAGAAGTGCACGGGCGTGCACATTGGCCGCACGGGCGTGCATCATGGCCGCACGGGCGTGCAGAAGTTCGACCAGAGAAGAAATCCATCAGAACAGAGATGCGCGGGCGTGCACCATAGGTGCGCGGGCGTGCACCTTGTCTGCGCGGGCGTGCACTGTTCAGTTCGGACCAGAAAGTGCGTTTTGGACCCGGTTTCTTTTGACATTAGTTTATTATTATTTTAGGGGTTTTATAATATGATATTAGCGGATGTCCCGGACTATATAAGGGGGCGGAAACATTTCTTTAGTCGGGCTCGAAACCCTGGTTGGAACGCTCTCTTTTGAAGAACTTTTGTCGAGTTAGATTTGGAGAACTTTGGACAGATTTGTTTGGAGATTGCCTTATTTCAATTCAAGATTGGTATTTCCCCTTTAGTCTTTGCTTTTCTATCTATTTCCATGTTTCAATTTAGTTATTTGATAATGAATTCTTCCATGCTTGGCTAAATTCTCCGTTCTAGGGTTAGGGCGAACCCGACAATGTCGCAATTTGTTTGATTTCGATGGTTGCTTGAACTTTATCTGAATTCAATGAATTGATTTAATCCTAGTTGCTTTACCTAATTGATATAAATCGATTAGAATCCTTTTTAGATTCGAGATGCTACCGCTGAGAATTGAAATTGGATATTTGGATGGACTTCATGAACCCGAAAGGGGAATTATGTCTATTGGAACCCTAGGATTGAACATGAGGAATCGACAATTGTTATTGTGACATTTAAACGATTGTTGAGGACTCTTGAGGATTAATAAATTATCGTAGATTCTTAGGTTTGAATCGGTTAGGCGGAACGCGACAGCGAAAGTTTAATTGATTTTCTCCTAAGGTCTATAAAGAACTTAAAGGGTCTAGATTTTGTTAATTTAGACACAATCACTACAACATGCGACAGCTGAGTGGTGATGACTTTAGATAATTTACCTTCAATTTGACTTATTAAGAAGATGAAGTTCGAGTGAACATCGGGTTGAATTCTTTGTGGCATTGTCGTCGGAATCCTTAACCCTGGAATCATTTCTCATACATATTTTATTCATAATCTTTGCTTGTTTTGCTAGGTTTAGTTGAAAACCAAATCTCTCTTTATTGGCTTAGCTTATTAGTTCTAGATAACAATTGATACAGATTTAATCCCCGTGATCGATACCCGTATACTGCAATTGATCTCGTATTCTTGCGAGGTCGGTTCAGGCTACACTATTCTTGTGTTGGTTTAGACCACATCAAGTTTTGGCGCCGTTGCCGGGGATTGTTGATAGTATTGATTGTTTCTACGGACTAGTTCTGCTAGGCCTTCTTTTTGTTTTGATTTGTTTCTTGCTTGTTGGTGATTTCAGGTGACTCTTGAAGTCTATGCGAAGAGGATTACGTTCTAGCAAACTCAGCGATTACGATCCCGAGCCTGAACGTACTTTTCATAGGAGACTAAGGGAAAATCTTGTGATTGCTAGACAAGAAATGGCGGATGATGATAACGTTGATGTTGCTCAGCTGCGCCAGCAGTTGAATGATCTTACTGCTGAACTCCAACGTCAACGTGAAAATCAAGGGCAAGGTATGCATGCTCTTGAGTATGCTCCCCAAACTCTAGGGGACTATATGATGCCGCCATGCTCTGGTCCGCTTTCTGGTGTGGTTCTCCCTGAGTTGCAAGCTCGTAACTTCGAGCTAAAGTCTGGACTGCTGAATTTGATCCAGTCTAATCAGTTTGGTGGATCACCATCAGAAGATCCTCACCAACACATGGAGACGTTCCTCGATCTAATGAGCACGGTGCATATGGAGAACGTTTCTCAGGAGGCCATCCGTCTATATGCCTTCCGTTTCTCTCTTCACGGGAAGGCTAAAGCTTGGTATAGATCCTTACCTGAGAACTCCATTACAACATGGAATCAACTATATGAGGCATTCATGAGCAAATACTTTCCACCCAAGAAGATATCTGAGATGAGAGCGAAGATCAATGCCTTCGCTATGCAACATGGAGAGACCTATCATGAAGCCTGGGAGAGGTTCAAGGATTTGCTGATTCAGTGCCCACATCACGGGCAAACCAAGTATGTTCTCCTTCAAATCTTCTATCAAGGAGTAGATGATGCTACTAGACTGCTTATAGATACATCCTCTAATGGAGGATTTATGGAGATGAGTTTAGACGATGCTTGGGCTTTGATTGAGAAGACTGCTCTTCATGCTGCAAGGTACTCTAATTCCCGCTCTTCTATTTCTGCTACTAAGAGGTCTGCAGGTCTCTATGAGGTTGATGCTGAAACTCACAAATCAGCCCAGTTGGAAGCTCTACAGCGTGACATTGCATCATTAAGGAAGGAGTTTCTTGCTAAGCCGCTCTCATCTAGTGCGGCAGGAGTGCCTACCCCCGTTGTTGAATGTCAATATTGTGGTATGCTGAACCACACATTGTCCAGTTGCCCTGCTTTTCTAGAGACACAACCGGGCACACCTCAAGGGGAGGTAAACTTCACTAGAGACAACTACAGAAACCCCAGGAATGACCCATTCTCCTCTACTTACAATCCTGGTTGGAGGAATCACCCGAACTTCAGGTATGGGAACAATTCCAATGTGCAGAATCCACAGTCATTCCAGAACCAAGCATCATATGGGAATGGAGTCCCACCTGGATTTCAGAATGCACCGAATCAGGGATACCAGAATAGGGCGAATCAGCCTCCGCCTGTGGCTCCTAAGAAATCACCTGAACTTATTGCTATTGAGAATCTGGTTTCTGAATTCAAAGCTATGGGTACCAAGATACAATTGATTGAGCAAGAACAAAAGATTCAAGCCAATCAGTTGGCTCAACAGGCTGTCAATGCTCCTAGACCGTCAGGTCAACTTCCAGGCAAACCGGATGAGAATCCAAAAGGACAAATTTCTGCTGTGTCTTTGAGGAATGGTAAACAGTTAGAGGAGGTAAAGAAGCATGAAACTCCTAAAGCTAAAGGGCAAGCTGCTCCACCAGAGGTTGAGACTGAGGCAACAGATGAGCCTAAGAAGGACACGGTATATGTTCCCCCACCGCCATATCAGCCTCCTCTTCCGTTCCCGCAAAAGAAGAATCAGGCTATGTTGGAGAAGAAGTTTGGGAATTTTGTAGAGATCTTGAAGAAGCTGCACATAAACATCCCATTCACCGAAGCTCTCAAGGAGATGCCGGCATATGTCAAGTTCTTGAAGGAGATCCTCTCCAACAAGAGGAAGCTTGATGAATGCCAGACAATAGTTCTTAGTAAGGAGTGCAGCGCTTTGATCCAAAACAAGCTACCACGTAAGCTCGAGGATCCAGGTAGTTTTTGTGTCCCTATTAACTTTGGCAATCAGCATGATTATAATGCTCTTTGTGATTTGGGAGCTAGTGTAAGCTTGCTTCCTCTCTCAATTTGCAATAAGCTTGATCTAGGAGAGCTTAGGCCGGTGAAGATGCAACTATTCATGGCTAACAGGTCTATTGCCCACCCAGCTGGTATTTTAGAGGATATCCCTATTAGGGTGGGAAAATTTTTTGTGCCAGTGGACTTTGTAGTGTTAGATATGGATGCGAATATGTCTGTCCCTATTATTCTTGGAAGGCCTTTCTTGGCCACTGCAGGTACTGTGATAGATGTAAGAAAGGGGACTCTCTCCTTCGACATTGGGGATGAGAAAATAGAATTTAACCTTCCTAAAGCTATGAAAACCCCTTCTTTTGAGAATGATTATTTCAGGGAAGATGTGATGGAAAGGACAACCCAGGAGCAAATGATGTCTATTGTCATTAGGGACCCTTTGGAGCTTTGCTTGACGACTAGTGTGATGACGAGGGGAGAATGTCCACCACTTGCTGAAGTTGTTGCTGATTTGGAGTTGTCGCCAGAAGCTCCTACCTTCCCTAAGTCCAAGGTCGAAATTCTAACCACGGATGATGTTCCTGAAGCGCCTAAGCTAGAGATGAAGCCACTCCCATCTTCTTTGAGGTATGAGTTCCTTGGACCCAACTCTACATGGCCTGTGATTGTGAATGCTAATTTGAGTGATGATCAAGTTGAGAAGCTTTTAATTGTCATTCGAAAACATAAAAAGGCCATAGGGTATTCAATAGATGATTTGAAAGGGATTTCACCTTCTTTGTGCATGCATCGTATTTTCATGGAAGAAGACCATAAACCCACCATAGAACACCAAAGGAGACTTAACCCAAACATGAAAGAGGTAGTGAAAAAAGAAGTCCTGAAATTGTTAGATGCAGGGATTATTTTTCCTATTTCCGATAGTAAGTGGGTAAGTCCGGTTCACGTTGTGCCTAAGAAGGGTGGGTTAACGGTTGTAAGAAATGAAAATAATGAATTAATTCCCACTAGGACGGTCACCGGGTGGAGAATGTGCATAGATTATAGAAAGTTGAACACCGCCACTAGGAAAGACCACTTCCCTCTTCCATTTATTGATCAAGTGCTAGAAAGGTTGGCTAAGCATTCATACTTTTGCTATCTAGATGGGTATAGTGGGTTTTGGCAAATTCCCATTCATCCCGATGACCAGGAAAAGACTACATTCACTTGCCCTTATGGCACATTTGCATATAGAAGGATGCCTTTTGGCTTATGTAATGCTCCTGCAACTTTTCAACGATGCATGATGGCCATATTTTCTGATATGATTGAGGAGATTGTGGAGGTGTTTATGGACGATTTCTCCGTCTATGGCACTACTTTTGATGTTTGTTTGTCTAATCTTGAAAGGGTTTTAATGAGATGTGAAGAGACTAATCTTGTGCTGAATTGGGAAAAATGTCATTTCATGGTTAATGAAGGAATTGTGCTAGGACATTTAGTCTCTAATAGAGGAATTGAGGTGGATAAAGCTAAAATTGAGATAATTGAGAAAATGCCACCTCCTACCTCTATAAAAGGGATTAGAAGTTTTCTAGGACATGCCGGTTTTTATAGAAGATTCATCAAGGATTTTTCTAAAATCACCAAGCCTTTGACTAACCTGTTGCTGAAGGATGTAGCCTTCGATTTTTCCACAGATTGTCTTGAGTCTTTTTGCAGGCTAAAACAAGCATTAGTGTCAGCCCCCATCATGCAATCACCGGATTGGGATCTCCCTTTCGAAATTATGTGTGATGCAAGTGATTTTGCCGTGGGTGCTGTACTTGGGCAAAGAAGGGACAAGAAGCTTCATGCTATTTACTATGCTAGCAAGACACTTGATGAGGCTCAGATGAACTACACCACAACGGAAAAGGAGTTGCTTGCAGTGGTGTTTGCCTTTGAGAAGTTTCGGTCATATCTTGTGGGTTCTAAGGTAATTGTATTTACTGACCATGCTGCTGTGCGATACTTGATGCAGAAAAGGGATGCGAAACCACGCCTCATCCGCTGGATTCTGTTGCTACAAGAGTTTGACTTGGAAATTAGGGACAAGAAAGGGGCTGAGAATGTTGTTGCTGATCACCTTTCTAGGCTTCCTCCAGAGCAGATTGAGAAGGGAAAAGAAGGATTGCCTGTTGATGATTCATTCCCAGATGACCACTTGTTCCAAGCCACAACCTCTGTCATCTCTCATGTCACCGAAGAGCTCCTAAACTTCTCCATTGAGGGGCTTCCTTGGTATGCTGATTTTGTGAACTACTTGGCTTGCAAAGAGTTGCCACCTGGACTGTCATTCCACCAGAGGAAGAAATTCCTTCATGATGTTCAACAATATTATTGGGATGAACCGCTGCTATTCAAGCTAGGCAATGATGGGATTTATAGACGGTGTGTCCCGGATGATGAGATTGAAGGTGTGATTAAGCATTGTCATAACTTGCCTGCTGGAGGACATGCTAAAGCTTTCAAGACTACCGCCAAGATCTTCCAATCCGGTTTCTTTTGGCCCACCATGTTTAAGGATGTGCAGAGGTATGTAACTTCTTGTGATGAATGTCAACGTTCAGGGAACATATCTTGGAGGAATGAAATGCCACTCACCAAATTCCAAGAGGTGGAACTTTTTGATATGTGGGGGATCGATTTCATGGGTCCTTTTCCGAGTTCTGGGGTCTACAAGTACATCTTGGTCGCTGTAGATTATGTGTCGAAGTGGGTGGAAGCAATCGCCACACCTACTAACGACTCTAAAGTGGTAGCAAAGTTCTTAAAGTCTACCATCTTTCCAAGGTTTGGGGTTCCGCGAGTGCTTATTAGTGATGGAGGATCACACTTTATTGAGCGGAAGTTTGAAGCACTTTTGAAGAAGTATGGGGTAAACCACCGAATTGCTACTCCATATCACCCCCAAACAAGTGGTCAAGTCGAGGTCTCCAATAGAGAAATCAAGAGTATTTTGGAGAAAACTGTTTCTCGAACAAGGAAAGATTGGGCACAGAAGCTTGATGATGCTTTGTGGGCATATAGGACGGCGTACAAGACTCCATTAGGCACTACACCATACCGGCTTGTATATGGAAAATCTTGTCATTTGCCGGTCGAGTTGGAGCATAAGGCATTTTGGGCTATCAAGGCGCTGAATTATGACTTCAAAGAAGCCGGTGAGAAGAGAATGCTACAACTTCATGAGCTTGAGGAGTTGAGACTTGAGGCATATGAGAATGCCCGGATTTACAAGGAGAGAACAAAGCGATGGCATGACAAGAGGATTGTCCCTAAGAATCTTTTTGAAGGTGATTTGGTCTTGCTCTATAATTCTCGCCTAAAGCTATTTCCGGGTAAGTTGAAGTCTCGATGGAGTGGTCCTTTTGAAGTCCGAAAGGTTCACCCTCACGGTGCAATTACAATTTGGAATGAAAAGTGGGGTGAATTCAAGGTGAATGGACATCGTTTGAAGAGGTATTATAGTGGAAACCCGATTGAGAAGGTGAGTCCTACTCATCTCAAGGATCCAAGTGCTTAAGAAGAAGTGAAAGTCCGGCTCAAGACTCTAAAGAAGCGCTTCTCGGGAGGCAACCCGAGGTAAGTTTTCTTTTCATGCTTAATAGAATAGACTTGTAAATATTTTCTGTTAATTTCTTTAGTGTAAAAAAAAAAAAAAAACAAAAAAACAAAAAAACAAGAAAACAAAAAAAAAAACACGCAGCTTAAAGCTCATTCTCAGCGAGATGGTGCGCGGGCGTGCGCATGGGGTGCGCGGGCGTGCGCATGGAGTGCGCGGCCGCGCAAATCCATTTCCTGTATAAAAAAAAAATAAATAAAAAAAAAAAAAAAAATTAAAACACGATTAACACTTCACAGCTCTTCTCCCCATCATTCACACGCACACGGTCACAAGTCTTCACAGTTCTTCTCCCTCACGCCTCTCCTCCCTCGCGCTGAGCCCACCACTGGCGCCCCACCGCCGGCCGGCCACCGCTGCACCACCACGCCGGCCAGCCGCTCCCCCACCGACCGACAGCAGCGGCCACCGCTGCACCACTGGCTCTCCAGCGCACCACCCTCCCTCTCTATTGCCACACTCATGCTCTAATCTTCCACTTTTTCCCCTTGAACTTGAAGAAAATTGGTATGTTTCATCACTTCTCATCTCTTTTACTTCAATTTTCTTTATCAATTGATAATTTTGTTGGTTGATTTAAAGATTTTGAAATTCTAGGGTTTAAATTGATGGACTTGATTTGGGGAATTCTTGAGTTGTGTAAATTGGGGGTGCCCTTGCATCACATTGTGCCAAGTTGATGATTATTGATGCTCATGAAATGTAGTTGATGGTTTGGTTGTGATGTATGAGGTGAAATTGAATTTTTGGGAATTGTTGTATATGTTCTTATGGGAGATATGCATAATTCCTAAGTAAATTGTTCTATTTGGTTGATTGCTTGGCTTTGTGGTGGTGATAGCCCTCTTGAAATTTTTGCAAGTGAAGCTTGAAACTTTGATATTTATAATTTGTTTCAAATTTCAAGTATGGGGTTATTTGGGGTTGGATTCATGATGTTCTAATTGAGCATATTGCTTTTGTTTGTGTGATGAGATGAGTTGGTTTTATATGCCATGTCTATGAGTTTTGCATCTTGGTGAGATTTTGATAAACTCGTGGACTTGATGAATTTCTAAGTAAGGGGTGGTGGTGTTGGAGGCTTGTGTTAGGAGATTTCTTACTTGCTATGTGTGTTGGTTGGATTTGAAGGTTCTTGGAATTCACAATTAACTCTTGTGCTTGCTTGTGTTCGTTTGTGTTCTTTTGTGGGTTTGTGGTTTCATTGTGCAAGGTAGAGCTACTATGGCTAAAGGTAGTGCATCCCGAAAGCGGCGGATAACTCAAAGTATGGACAAGGTAGTATGTGAAGGAGGTCAGCAGGATCTCTTTACAAACTTCATGGCTCGGACACATCTTAGTACTCGATGGCCTAGTTTAATTTCTCTATCCAAATTGGATCTAGAAGATGAGATCATGAAACTGTGCTCGAGGATTGGTGCTAAAACTTTGTTCCATTTCAAGTGGCATTCTTATCCGGCCATCACTTCTGAGTTTTTGAGCTCTTATAAATTTGAGAGAGGTGCTGATGAAGGCTCAGGGACGCTAACATTCCGGATAGGAAACCAAGCTCAGAAAATGACCATAGCGGAACTCAATGAGGTCTTTGGCTTCCCGGCTGATAAAGGGAGAGTAACGCTCTCCAGTGATACCCATAATGCCTTCTGGTACAAGCTCACGGGTTATTGGCCTTATAGATCACAAAATGCAACCGCTACCTCTATAGTTCATCCTTGCTTCCGAATCTTCCATCGCATCATGGCAAATACTGTCTTTGCTCGGGATGAACCTTCTAAGGTGAACAAGGGAGAGCTTGAGATGCTCTATGCCATAGCCTATGATCGTCCTTTTGACCTTGGCTATGAGTTAGCTCGCAAGCTAGAGGGAGTAGCTGAAAGTACATCTGGTGTAATCTGCATTGGAGGAATGATCACCCCGCTAGCAGAGCATTTTGGGGTTGACTTGGAGAGGTACACGCCCATTGAGACAGAAAGAAAGGTTGATGAGAAGCATCTCCTAACTGGTCACACTCTTAAGAAGGAGCGAGGAATCTTTTGCTATTATCTCTCTCAGATCTCCGCCACTCGCCCGCTCTCTGATTCACCGTATATAAGCACAGATATGGAAGCCAACTGGTATGAGGCTTGGATTGGTGCTCCTCGTCCACCACTCCCCACTGCTGAGAATGTGGAAGAGGATGAGACTCTTCCCGATGCGTCGCCTACCCATAACTACGAACAGGGGGACTCTTCTGGCAGAGCCTATTCTTCTGATGACAGAGCTTACTTTCAGAGCCAGTTTGACCGTTTGTCATCTCAGTTATCTGCCCTCTCTACTCAACAAGATGCGCTGCAAACTCAGATTGCGGAACGCTTCTCATCTTGGGAAACTCAGCAGCAACAAGATCATCTACATCTTCAGCAGATTATTATTTTAAATACATTCATTTGTCCATTTCCAAACATGGGAGAATCCGACGGAAGTTGGCCGAGTGGGTGTCCAGAAAGGTATTGGTGGATAGGAGGTGACGAACCTGTGGAGCCATGGTATGCACACTACGCTCAGGTGATACCTCTTACCTCATATACCACCTCGTCCCATGTTTCCATTATTGATGTTCGTTTATGGACAAAGTTTGTGACGCTTTCGCATATGGCAACACGAGGAGGTGGGGGAGACCAGTGCGCAGCAGGAGGTGCAATCCACCCTCCACGTTGGTAACGAAGAAAACGTTGCTCCTGCTCGCCAGGCACTCGCGGAGGTTAGGCAGCCAGTGCAGGCCGCTCCGGCCGTTGACAACTCACGTATGGTGGAGATGGAACGCCTCATTCTGGACCTGACTGCACGTCTGTTCGACGTGGAGGCTCGTGAGCAGCGCCACGAGGTAGAGCTGACCAGGGTCACCAACTTCAACGACGACCTCATTGGGGAGCTTGCCCAACTGTCATCTTCCTACACGCTGGTGTGGGCCAATCTTGTTGGTTCAAGGAACAGGGAGAAGAGGAACAAGTGGCTGTGCATTGTGATGGGGGTGATCGCCCTGGCTGCTGTTTTGAGGAAGTAGGAGGCGCCGGCAAACGAACTAAGTTGTGAAGGAACTGGGGATGGTTGTGAACGATGCCGTAGTATTTTGTATGAAATCGGCCTACACTACGGTGGTACCTGATACCCCCTAGGACTAGTTCGTCGTTTATTTTGTCACTTTTGCTTGTTATGAAGCACAAACGTCTTGCACCGTGTGGTGGTACCTTGGGTGAAAACTAGTTGGCACATGTCGTTCTGGAATCGGAGAATGTATGTAAATATTTGTATGTTATGCTTGTTGGAATGTTGGTCCCATTTTGGTGTTCCACTATCATGATATGGAAACCGGGGGAATTACATAACATATACTTATAAGCACACGATTGTTTACGAATGTCTGCACTACAACTATCCCGCCATTGTTTGGGAGTGCTATACAAAAGGTCCTACTTTTACGCCATATACACACCTGAAGTTAGCCAAACCAACATTACCCGATACTTCCAAAGTTGTTCCATAACGACTGAAAAAAGGTTGTTGTTCCTAATACCGTCAAAAGAATGCCTCTCCTGCGTCTGCACATATACGCCTACCTGCGTCTCCGGCGGTCATTCCATATTGCTCGTGCAATGTCATCCCTTACGACCCTCATGCCAACGGGCTCAGCGTCTTCGTCGTCACTCGAGGATGAGTCATCCAGAAACTCTTCCTCCTGGTCCTCCTCTACGGCCGCAGCTATGTCATCCTCCTCTACAGGCTGCATGTCGCAATCATCCTCGGCCACAGTGCGACGCACGAAGTTATGCAAGGCGAAGCATGCAAGGATGATGTCTACCTACTTACCGACAGGGTACTTAGACATCGTTCTGCTTATCTTCCACTGGCTCTTATAAATCCCAAATGAGCGTTCAATTGCACCGCGTAATGACGAGTGGCGCGAGTTGAATCCCTCATGCTCGTTTGATGCCGCCTCTGAAGCAAAAGCCTGTCGATGGTACTTCACCTTCGAGTACGGTACAAGGTAGCCCTGGCGATCGGGGTAGCCCTTGTCGCACACGTAGTATCGCCCTGCCGGAGGGTGCGGAAAATGCATGGCCGGTGTACTAATGGCGTGATCGAATACACGAGCATCGTGCACGCTACCCTCCCAACCGACTGATATGAAAGTGAAATTCAGGTCGAAGTCACACGCAGCCATGATGTTGAAGGTTGTGATTCCCTTGCGCCCTCGGTAGGGGACCTGTTGCTCGCGAGGGATACATACTTGAATGTGAGTGCCATCGATTGCGCTTATGCAGCCCTGCGTGGAAACGGGGACGGTAGTCAGCTGTGTGCGTGCAATGAGTATGGGTATGTAGATGAGATTTCGTACCTTGAAATATCGGCTGTAGCGCTGGTCGTTTGCAATGTGCGGAGGCACATCCTTGAACTCAGGGTCGACGGGCTTCAGAACCTCGCGAGCTAGTCCGTTCCATCCTCTGCTGCGACCCACCAACGCCTCCAGCACATCGCTGATGGACTCGCTGATCGTGCTCGTAGATCGTTGGAAGCGCTCGCACGTGTTCCGTTGTGATTCTCCCCAGGCCATAGTGTTAACGAAGATTGCCACTTTCTCTCGAACGAACATGTTGATGGACCCTCGGAGGCCGAATCGATGTTGGAGCACCGAGCACAGACGATTGAAGACATACTTAGGCATTCGAAACACTTGGATTGAGCGAAGATCAGACTCGTGGGAAAGAATATCGTTTACCCATCTGTCCCCTGTGTACGCTGAAATATAACAGGATACCTTGAACACATGCTTGTAGTAGTGACGTGCCATCAACAAGTGCTGGAGCATCATGAGCAGCCATAGTAGCACAACTCGTCTCCAGCGCCGTCGACCAGCTACAACAGCTGTGGGGTTCCTCATGGCATACTTCCTACATACAGGAGAGTACCATGTTCATGAACCGACATGCCACGCAAAGAAGATTCATATAATGCGTGAAGAACATAAAAACGGAAACATATATACACAAACATTACAAATAACACAATCTATTGTCATAAAAACACAAACTCAACCAAATGTCATATAGCACACACTCAACCAAACACACTCAAGCCGAAAACATAAAACACAGTAACGTCAATCTCGAAATAGTTTCAACCAAACTCATGGAAAACATGTAAGGAAGTGTCAAAGGAACAGTCACGACGATGGTGTTGCGAAAGTGAAATTCCAACCAAGCCAGCCTTGAGGTATTGCGCTTGCAAGCCAAAAACAGTTTGGTTGTGTCTGGGTTAATCAGCGACCCAAAAGCAAAGCACCATAACGGGCTGGCATCCTCAATTAGCCCCTCCTCCACCATCTGATCTAGAACTGCCATGACGTCGACAGCGACGTCTTTCTGAGACTGTGAGGCCTGGGTTTCTGCATGTATAGCTGCTATCACCTCCCTGCTTGTCTCATGGACCACCTCAACCTGCCGATCGAACAATGACGACCCAGTCGACTGCCTTGTACTCTTTCGCTTCCCATGGAGATTGTTGCCCTCCACTGCTGGCCTTTTTGAACCCTGCTGTGGCAGCGAGCTACACCCAGCAGTTGTGACGGGTGTGGGCTGGCCAGTCGCCACGGGACCAGAGGTGCTGATCCCGCGCACCATCTCCTCGAAGGTGCCCCCACCCAGCTCTGCCCCAAGGTTGTCGAAGTCGATGTCAATGTCTATGTCGAAATCTCGTGCAGGACGGTTCGGAATTTGCGTCCCATCTGCGTCCTCACAGGCAGTGGACATTGGGTGGGGAGGCTCAATTGGATCCATAGATGGTGCAACGCAATGCTGGCCAGTTGCAACCGTCCCGTCGTATATCTGGTCCCAAGCGTCTTCCACTTCAGGTGGGATGCCTTTCTTTCAGAATCTCCCGAAGTTCCCGTTCTTCTGCATCAAACAACAAATGAATCCGTTTAGCTCCAAATCAGGTTTGAGCTTTCATGGACATGGGTAGTTCCAACTTGTATATGAAAGAAAATGGGTCGCCTACCTGGATTTTCTTATCCTACATTCCTTTGTTGCGTTGATGGTCCCCTTGTGGCAATCCCATCCGAGACCAGTTTCCCCGTTTTTCAAGTCTTTCCCGTCCTTCCATCGGTCTTTCATTGTGCCGTGCTTGTTCTTTAGAGTGTCCTTCCCATACTTCATACTAGTGACCTCCTCAAACCAGGCCGTAAGCTCAACCCAACTGAATGCCTGTTCGCGCCCGTACTTACGCTGATAGGCAATGAGGAGGTCGAGGAATTGAGTAATCAATGTCGGGGTCCAGGGGTATGCTTTGTCCTTCGCAGCCTTGTCCTTTGAAGCCTTGTCTTTCTTACCCTTCTCAGTCGTAGGCTTTTCATTCGGGGGAGGTGGAGCAGGAGTGGTAGATGACGACATGGTTATCGTATTACCCTAAGCTGCAATCGACACATATTCACGCCAAAGACACAACCAACAACCCAAAATGGCGAATAACTTTCTTTTCAAACCACAACCTCAATTTCAGGTCGTTTAATATGCATAAGTACTCATGAAATGGAAGTGAAATCACACAAGCACAATTCAGTTAAAACTAGACAATAGACCATCAAAACAATCCCCAATTCCAACACAGCGGGACTGCCTAATCGCCGATTTATGCGTTTGCAACAAGTTCACAGCATAAACCCTAACTCAATTCTATCAAAGTGGAACCTATCACGAAGGCTCAACGACATCAATTGAAGTGGGGTTTCATGCAACCAAATGAATCACAATTGGGTTACCACATGTCCATACAGTCAATCAAACCCTAACCCAAATCAATCCGACCTAACCAATTTCAATTACAGTAATTCGGGAACCATTAGAACCTTAACCAAATTCAATCGGGAACATACCCTAACAAAATTCAATTAAAGTCAATCAAAGAACAAATCCATCGACGAATCAAGCACAATCGAACCTAAAGGTCAATCGTCGAACAAAGGAAGAGGAGGATGGAGAGCGACGTACCAATTTGCGTCTCTGTCGGAGGGCCGACGGCCAGCAATGACTACAACGGACTGCGATGACTACAAGAGGATGCGGTTTGATTGACGGCCGACGTCGATGGTGCTTGCGCAAGTCGTCGCCGTGTACTGACCGGAAAGGGAAGAGCGCTTTGGTCCGATTGCCCCCAAGGAGGAGAAGAGTGCGCAGGAGAAGCGCTCGCACTAGCGTCGGTGCAAAGGGTGAGGGAGTTGTGTTTTTTGGCTGTCGACAAGGGGTAGTGGGAGGATAGTACTTTTAAGGGTATTTTCGACAATTTGCTTAAAAAAAACCCTAAAAAATCTTACACCCACCAAACACCTTTCTAGCTTTTAATGAGATTTTCGTTCCCCAAAAAACATAATCTTTGAAATCTCCATAATCTACAAAAAATACCCATAACCTACAAAATCTACATAATCTAGACAAAATCTACCTTTTACAATCTACCCAGGGCGATGTCAGGACAAAAAGTAAACTATCATAAGTCAGCTTTCCAAGTCACTTATGGAATACCCAGGGCTAGAATCTCGTTGATAGAAGGATGCTTGAATATTTCTAAGGAAATAAATCTTGACAAATCTCTTGGATGTCCCATTATTAATGGTAGAGTGAACAAATCTACATTTAAGGAAATAATCACCAGATCCTCAAATCAATTAACAAAATGGAGAGTTGATGCCCTTTCTCAGCAAGACAGAGCTACTCTTATTGCCTCAAATCTATCGTCAAAAGCCCTATATACCATGTAAAGCTTCATGCTTCCAACCCACATTCACAACAAATTAGACCAAATTAATAGGTCGTTCTTTTGGAATAAGGATTTAACCTACAAACTGCTTATGAGCTGGAACAAAATATGTAAACGAAAATAACAGGGAGGTATGGGTCTACGTAAGTCTAACACATGAACGACGCCCTTCAACTAAAGCTCCTGTAGAAAATCATGGCGGAACCGAACAACATATGGGTTAGAATTATTCAGTATAAGTAATTAAGTACCTCAAAACTGAGAATTTGCTAAATTACACCAAACAAAATTGTTCGACTTGGCAATGGTCTAAATTGCGCGCTCTAATCCCGGACTTAAAAAAAGGACTGGTTTGGTTGGTAGGTAATGGAAGGACTATCAACTTCTGGAAAGATAACTGGGCTACTGGATTAAATCAGCTACAACACTGTATTTGTCCCAATAGAGTGGACTTGAATGAGAAAGTTATGGAGTATATCAACAACAATAAATGGAATACTTACAAATTACGACTAGTCCTGGATCAAGAAATTGTCGAGCAAATTTCAAACATCCCACTACCGATTCACCCGATCGAAGATCGACTGTATTAGTGGTCGGCAAATAAAGGTTGGTTTACCACATCTAGTGCATACAGTCTGTGTGCCCATTCCACATCTGATCATATAGATGAAAATGCTTGGGTCTGGAAGACTAACGTAGTAACGTCCCTCCGAAAATAAAGAACTTCTTGTGGAGACTAAGCCACAACGTTCTACCAACCGCGTCTAGGCTTGCAACAAGAGGTTTAGTAGTTCCCTCTTATTGCTCGATGTGCAACCACCATAATGATCGAGAGGATGAATTCCATCTATTTTTTTAGTGTAGGTTCTACCAATTTGCCCAAAACTTACATCCACGCCATATGCCTCACATTAACATAATTATTTCTACATCCAGAAACTTTAGACAAGTAATGGTATACCTTGGCCAAGCACTTTCTAGAAGGGAAAAAACCGATTTGGTGTTGAGCTGGTGGACGGTGTGGAATACCCGCAATAAATTTATCTTTAGACATGAAAAGCTGGCAACTCCAGATGGTTTTAACATACAAGTAAATGCGCATAAATCGAATTGGAAAACGGCTAACCAAGTTAACAAGGATATCGGTTGGGCGAGGGTGAACAAACCATTTAGGCAAGAGCCAAAGACTAAAGGTTCGGCTACATGAGCAGCTAAATGGAAAAAGCCCCCCTGTGGCTATCTCAAATTAAATTTTGATGGGGCGACTGGGGTTAACAGCGAATCTTCTATCGGTTTTATTATTCGTGACTCGAGGGGAAATGTTGTAGATCTTGGAGGAAAACTAATAGGTGTACAAACACCGCTCATGGCTGAGGGACTTGCTCTACGAGAAGGCATTCTTAAAGCAATTGATTTACATATAGACAACCTTATTATTGAAGGCGACTCCTCCATAATAATCAACTATTTTAAGAAGGGGGGTAGCATGTCCGTGGGAAATTGAACTTCTGCTTTCGGACATTAAATGCCTACTCAGATATTTCAGGACTGTCTCATTTTCTCATATTTACCGTAGTGGCAATAGAGTGGCTAATAAGGTCGCACACCTTAGCCACTTCCGCTCTAGTATGGAAGCAAATTCTTCATATCCCGGTCTCTTGGACCTCATCCGAAAGGATGCCTTCGGTTTGTGCTCTATTTTGAGGACAACCGAATTCTTACCTAATAAAAAAAACATACTCCCTCCGTTAATTAAAACTTGACGTTTTACTATTCACGCACGCATTTTTAGGTGTTAAAAACTATATAAAATATTAACTTTTTTAATAATTTTTTTAAATAATATCATACTTATTACTATTAAGTATGAATTTATAAAAACAAATTTAAAAAAAAGTTAATATTTTATATAGTTTTTATCGTTCTAAAAAAGCGTGCATGAATAGTAAACGACAAGTTTTAATTAACAGAGGGAGTATTTTTTAAAATTATTTTTGCTCAAACATCAACCATTTTCTCATTTCGAAAATTTAAATAAGCCTTTTATTTTTGGAGAATATTGAAATTTTGATAAATTCATTCTATTTTTTCTATTGCTTTCCAATTTTAGAGAATGAGATAGAGAATTTGAAGGAAACAATTTTAGAGCCCGTGAATCAAGAAATTAAAATGGAAGGGGATTGTTTTGTTTCGTAGTGATTAGTGTGATTAATGGACTTTGAAAGAGCTCATTGGAGATCGAGATGCTAATTTTAAATTATGGGTGTGTTTGGAAAAGGGATGGGGTAGGTGGATGGGGATGTATTTTTTAGGGTGGAAGGAATTGGTGACGGATTTTTTGGGTGGACGGGGTGAAGATTTGAAGTCAGTTTAATCCCGTTCGTGTTTGGTGGAGTTTAAAAGTATTTAGGGATGAAGACACCCAAAAAGTCATAATTGCGCCCACTAATTGACATAAAATGACCAAAATATCCCTCCCAAATATCCCTCATACCCAATTTATCTTCTTGAATCGTCTCTTAGTCGTCTCTTATCCGTCTCTTAGAACAATCAAAATAGTATACAATAATCAACAAATAATTGAACTTTTGCAAGCAGAACACCCCGATTCTCACACAATCGCGACTTCTATAGCGATTAGCAACTGTTGTTATTGTCACACAGTGGCGGGGAAGACGGACGATGGCCATGGAGGATTCGAAAAACATCGGGGAAGGTGGATGATGGCCAAGGAGGAGTCGAATAGCATCGGGGAAGGTCGACGACCAAGGAGGAGTCGAACAACAACGGGGAAGGCGGACGCCGACGATGGTAGACGTCGGTGGTGGGAGATTGCCAATAGAGCGGTTGGTCTACGACGGCCATGGATGTGAAGAGTAGAGAGAGTGGGGGCAATTTTGGGTGTTTAAAATCATCATCCCCTCCCACCTCATTTCTCCAAGATGGAGAAAAATCCCCAATTTTGGGTGTTCCATTCTCATCCCCATCCCCTCCATCTACCTTCATCCCGTTGCCAAACACCATGGCACGATTTCCAAAATCTCATCCCCATCTCCTCCATCTACTCTCACCCCCTTGCCAAACACGCCCTATGTCTTATATCATTCGGTCTTTTGAGATGGTCTCTTATTCCCACGTCTTTAAAGAACGCAGCACAATGACAAATCTAATAGCGCACTTAAGACTTTTCTTGGATTCGGTTGTGTTGGTATCTTACTGAATTAGACGCACTTTGGTGGTGGTCCAAGAGAGAATGACATTACCCAAAGTTTCGTCTTGTATCAACAATAAAAGAAAAAATAGATATGTTGTACAACCCATGATGATCTACTTGCTTTATTACATTATTTTTTTCGAAGCTTTAAAAACAATAATGTGAAGGCCTCATCAAACTTTTCAACTTTTCAACTCGTAATAGAGACTAATTGGTCTTTAGTTACTAGCTAGTTATGGATGGATTTTCGCATTTCGGGATTAAGGTGATAAACGTCTCATTTATTTGGCACAACATTTTCCCAAATGTGAAGAATCCTTTGATGGCCTTGGTCATCGATGGTCCACAATGTCATAATATTTTTTGTAGAATTCTGATGTCATTCATTCGGGTCCCGAGGATTTATCTTTACTAATGGAAAATAATGGTGTTTTTATTACATAATTGGACACCGGTTTGGTTAGTTCTTTGTTTTCATCCGTAGTTATCTCCTTGTTTATTAGTGTTAGATAGTCTTGTAGCAATCTGCCATTAATATTCTCTTTCCCGAATTTGTTTTTGAAATCATCTTTAATTTCTCTTCGAATGTTTTCTTCCCCAATTATTTTTGTGCCTTCGTGCATTCTAATTTCCCTTATAATCTTTCTATTTCGTCTACCCGAGGCTACTCTATGGTGGTATCCGGTGTTTGAGTCCAAAAGTTTTAAATGTTTTGTTTTTGCTCGTTGACTTCAGTATTGTTTGTGATAAGTTAGTAGTTGTTCCTTTTTCTTTATCAGTTATTGTTGATGTCTATTGTTCTCATTTTGTTGTCCTTGGCTATCGTCCTTTTGTAGATCTAGTAATTTTTCTTCTGTCTCCTTTAGCAGTTCAAGATATTGTCGAAAGTTTTCTTATTTCTTTCTTTCGTAAGTCCTTTCAGCAACTGAGTTTTTTTCAGCAACGAAGATCAATGCATCAGGATCATATATTTTAGGGTCCAACCCTCCCACTCCAGCATCTAATCCTGCTACTCCATCAAGTAGGGGGGGGGGGGGGGGGGACAGATGGTTCATGTAGTCGCTCCCCTGGCGTGAAAGCGACCAAGTAGGTCGGAAATAGACCAGCTAGTGTGGGAATCGACATCACCACGGATGAGTACTCGAAGGGTAACATTATGTTTGATGAATTTCTTGTATGTATTTTTTGGGACTCCAGATACGTGCAATGATATAAATGTTTTTGATAGATTTCTTGTATTTGATGAAGCATTGCATGGAAGACCCTCAAGTGCGAATTTTGTAATAAATGGACATGAGTATGACATGTCCTATTACCTCACTGATGGAATTTACACGGCATGGTGAGCATTGATCACATCAATCCGACATCCATTTGGTGCAAAGGACCAGTTATTTTCCCAAGTCCAAGAGTCAACTCGTAAAGATGTGGATCATGCATTTGGTGTTTTACAACAACGAATGGGATTTGAGTTTGTTAGGAAAAATTATGACGGCATGTCCTATATTGCATAATATGATTGTGGAAGACGAATGAGATACTCACCACCTACACATTCACACAATTGAATTTGACCATCTTCAAGAGCCTGAACCACCTGCTTCAAGAATACCAGCATCCATGAGTGTCTTCTTAACAAATCGGGCCCAAGTTCGAGATTCGGGTTCGCATCATCAACTCAAGTCCGATTTAATTGAGCATATATGACAAAAATTTGGACCTTTGAGACATAGTGCTTGAACCCGTGTGCTTTACTTTTTTTTATTTATTTTTCTTTTTTTATGTATGGTATTTTATTTTAATAGTCTGAAGAATTTAAACAAAAATACGTTACAAAATTTTTAAATTCAACTTTTTACTTTAATATACAATTTCAATAATTATAAAAAAAAGTTATATATATATTTTTAATATTAGTAATGGCATACCCCAAAATAATTATTAATAATAATTTACTAATTACATTAATCTAGAATATCGGGTTAGTAGATAAAACACAAATGATTAAAAATTGGGAGATGGATTAGTAGATAAAACGCAAATGATTGAAAATTGAGAGTTGGTTTCAAAAGTGAAGTACACAGATTTGGGTGTAATTGATCAAAAGGTGAAAAAATGTTCTTGTGCTGTGGCGAAAATAAAGTGGATGAAGTACACGGGGGAAGTGTACACCAGTGTGCATGGCCTAAGTGCACTATTGCAATGTCCAAGTTGAGTGTGCTCTCACATCCTCCAGCTTGAAGGGGGTGTTAGAATAGGTTGTAATTGTGTAAATATCCTAAGGGCATCACATTATTTTCTCACTCAACTTGCCTTGTATAAATAATGAATTGAGTCTTGTAATCGAACAATTTTTCAATGTAACAGAATCAGTTAAAATCTTTCATTTGGTTTTCATCTTCTTCCTCTGTTTCCCACCTTCTGGTTTTCATCTTCTTCTTTCTTCCTTCATATTCAAACAGCAAATTGGATCAATGGAAGATCCATCCATTTGCATAGTTACTATCTTAGAAAATTCGCATAAAGTACGCTGAATTCATGGATGGATCATGAGTTATACTACTATACAATTCCCCCCTCCCCCCGTCAAATTTTTAGTCAGATACTAATAGATATAAAGCAAAGTTCATTCGTTTTCATCGAGTGGGGCTCCACCAGGGTTCTACTCTCAGCCCGTTTCTATTCACGTTGGTTATGGATACCCTTTCGGCTCCGCTTCAAGAAGAGGTTCCTTTGTGCATGTTGTTTGCTGACGACATTGTGCTTGTGGACAACTCCATATCGGGATTGGCTTGCGGGCTGGAATCCCGGAGAGAGGTGTTGGAGTCAAAGGGTTTTAGACTGAGTAGGACCAAGACCGAATACGTCTTGTTTCGCTTCGAAGAGGGCATGGATCCTGATTCGTCTGTGGTTCTGGGGGAAGATCTTATTCCCAGGAAGGAGGTTTTCAAGTACCTGGGATCGTACGTTCAAAGTGACGGTGGATTGGATAGAGATATCGATCATCGGGTTTAGGTAGGGTGGTTGAGATGGAGAAGGGCTTCAGGGGTGCTTTGTGACAAGACAGTCCCATTAAAACTGAAAGGAAAATTCTACAAGGTGGTTGTTAGACCGGCCCTTCTTTACGGCTCAGAGTGTTGGCCAGTCACTAAAGCTCAAGAACATAAGTTGTCAGTGGCAGAGATGAGACTGTTACGTTGGATGTGCGTGCTTACGAGACTTGACAGAATCGGGAATGCCGACATTAGTGTAGAATGACAGAATTGATGTAAAGTCCTCATTGAGGGTTTCATTCATTAGACAATGATATATATATAGGTTACAAAGATATTGTGCCTTTGGGCCCACTATAAAATATAAGACCTATGTAATCTATCAAACCCCCGCAGTCGAAAGTGGAGGGTCCCGTACAATGAGACTGGACCGAAAATCAAGGAACAACTGTCGAGGTAAACCCTTGGTGAATATATCAGCGTACAGATAGGAGGACGGGACATGTAGAACGCGGACATGTCAAATGGCAACCTTGTCCCGGACGAAGTGGAGATCGAGCTCAATGTGCTTCGTGCGTTGATGCTGGACTGGGTTGCTAGCCAGATAGACGGTGGAGACGTTGTCAGTGTAGACCAAGGTGGCCTTCTGAAGAGGGCAACAGAGCTCAAGAAGGAGATTGCGGAGCCAAGAGCACTCGAAGACAACGTTGGCAACACCTCTGTACTCTGCCTCGGCGCTGGAGCGAGACACGACAGATTGGCGCTTGACTGACCACGACACTAGGGTGTCGTTGAGGAAAACACAGTAACAAGACGTGGAGTGACGTGTGTCAGGACAACCACCCCAATCCGCATCAGTGTAAGCAACGAGGTCAAGCTTAGAGGAATAAGTGATTGTGGTGCCTAGCTCGAGGGTGCCACTGATGTAGCGAATGATCCGCTTCAAGGCCTGAAAGTGGGGTTCCCTGGGCGCATGCATGAACAAGCAGATCTATTGAACGGCATAACTGATATCAGGCCTGGTGAAAGTAAGATACTGTAGTGCACCAGCGAGGCTCCTATACAACGTCGGATCATCAACCAAAGGACCAGAATGAGCAATGAGCTTGTTGGATGTGTCGACAGGGGTGGCGACTGGCTTATAGTTACTCATCTTGGCTCGAGCAACAATCTCAGTAGCATACTTACTCTGAGAGAGAAACAGCCCAAACGCATGACGCTGAACAACAACTCCCAAGAAGTAGGACAACGGACCCAGATCGGACATGGCGAACTCAGCACTCAACTGCGAAATAATAGACGTCCGAAGAGCATCGGAAGAGGCGGTGAGAATGATGTCGTCGACATATAGTAACAGAAAGGCCATGTCTGAGCCTCTGCGATAGATAAACAGTGACGTATCCGAGCGGCTGCCAATGAAGCCCAAGCGTAGCAGATGAGAAGCAAAGTCCTGGAACCAAGCCCGCGGAGCCTGTTTCAGACCATACAGAGAGCGTTTCGGGAGACATACGTGCTTGGGACGATCAGCATCAGCAAACCCCGGCGGCTGAAACGCCATGCAGAAAAGCATTCTTGACATCTAACAGATGGATGGTCCAGTTGCGTGACAAGGCTAAACTCAACACCACTCGGATAGTGGCAGACTTGACCACGTGGCTGAACGTCTCATCAAAATCAATATCTGCATGCTGAGATCGACCGTTGACCACAAGACGGGCTTAGTAGCGCTCCAACGTCCCATCGGAGCGGAACTTGTGACGAAAGAGCCACATACAGCGAATGACGTTCACCTCAGGAGGGCGAGGGACCATAACCCAAGTACCATTCCTTGTAAGGGCTTTGTATTCGTCGAGCATAGCCGCCTGCCAATTCGGGTCGAGGAGGGCTGTTTTGTGGGAGGTAGGAATGGGGGAAAGGGAGGTCGGGGAGGAGGCAGGGGGATTGGGAGTCGAGAAGGACGAAGTCAGGGGGGATTAAGAGGCAGTGGGGAAGGCTGCGGGCACTGCAAGCCCGCAATGGGTTGATTGGCTACGGCCGCGACATGATGCTGCGACCATCGCCACACCAGTAGCGAGGGTGGGGGGTGGGTTTGGGGAAATTGATTGGCTGGGGCCACAACATCTTGCTGCGTCCGCGACATCGTGTCTTGGGGGATGGATGGCGGGGAGTATGTAGGGTAATGGAAGGCGGGGCAATGAGTGGTGGTCATGGAGACAATCTGACGGGGTCGGAAGACACCGGAGACACTGCGGGTGTGTGGTCTGGTGGTAGGGGTGGTGGTGGATGAGGGGGAGAGGCAGGAGCACCGGGAGAGCTCTAGGGAAGAAAAAAGTGAGTGAACGATGACTCTGACTCAGACTGAAACACATGAGGTGTGGGAGAGAGGAGGGGAGGAGAAGCAAAGGGGAAGCGAGACTCATCAAAGGTGACATGACGAGATAGAATGAGCTTGTGGGTCTTGATATCAAGGCAGAGGTAATCGCGATGATCAGACGGATAGCCAAGAAAGACACAAGGACTGGAGCGTAGGTGAAGCTTTTGAGGGGCGGCGGATGACTGATTTGGGAAGCACAAGCACCCAAAGGTACGAAGGTGATCATACCTAGGCAAAGTGCAATAAAGTGCCTGAGTTGGTGAGCGATGGTGGAGGATAGTAGATGAGAGAATGTTTAGGAGGTAGCAAGTGGTGGCTAAGGCGTAAAGCCAATAAAAAAGGGGAATGGATGCGTGGAAGAGGAGAGAGCGCATCATATTGGTAATGGTTCTGATGATTCGTTCGGCCTTACCATTTTGTTGGGAGGTATAGGGGCAAGACAAGCGATAGGAGATCCCATTTGTGTTGAAGAAAGTGTAAAAGTCTTTGTTATCAAATCCGCGGCCATTGTAACATTGGAAACATTTGATAGAGGTGTGAAACTGTGTTTTGATGTAGGCATGAAATTTGACAAAGATAGGAAACACTTGAGACTTAAAATGCAACGGGAAACCCCATAAGAAATGACTATAATCATCCAGAAACAAAAGGTAATACTTATGACCCTCCTTGCTAGGCACAGGAGATGTCCAAATGTCACTATGAATGATATCAAAAGAAGCAAGGGTGGAGTTCAAAGACCGTTGGAACGGCAGTCTTGCATGTTTGCCTAGCTGACAGGAAGAGCATAAACTAGAGCGTAGGTCTTTAGGACAGGTGACAAGACTCTGAGAACGGAGGACATCTAGAACGGCAACACTGGGATGACCCAGGCGTGCATCTCATAGGCTGGACGCAGGAGGTGGTGTGACAGGGTAGAGCTCCCTGGTGCTGTTACATCTCATGCGAGTAACCCCGTAGTAAGATCGCTCATAGAGAAGCCAAAGAGATCAAACGTAAGGGAAACGTTATTGTCAGTAGTAGGGTGGCGCAACGGGCCAAGACCAATCCGAACCGAACCGACCCAAACGGGTCGGGCCGAAACCGACGACCCAGATTTTTTGGAGGGACGACCCGAAGCCCGAACCGAGAACCAAATTTTCGGTTACAGTTTTTTCGGCCCGAAAAAACCGGAAAAAAAAAACCCGAAAAGCTAAAGTGTTTATTTCCCTAAAAACAAACCCACTGTAAAGTTGTACCCTTCTTTCCCTAAAACAAACCCTAAATTTCTCCCAACTCACAAATCTCACAACAATCAAAATGTGGTTTCCAAATCTGAAATTACAGCTACAATATAACAATTCAATGATAATAGAAGTAGATTAACCAAGGAAAAGCTGAAATTTTTGGAAAAAAATTTGATGTTCGCTCAACTCGCTCAGTCCGTCAGTCACTCTCGCTAAGTGTGGTTGTGCTCCTGTGCTACTGTGTTACTGATGTGGGAGGGCCGGAGGGGAACTGTGTGAGGCTGGCTGCGAGATCCGGCGGTTGCGAGTGGACTCGGGAGAGCCGAGGAGGAGACGCGCCGAGGAGGAGAGGGTCTGGCCAATTAACTGAGCACTCTGGACTCGGAGATGGTTGTAGTCAGTGCGGCCGGCTGGGCAGCACAAGTCGGGAGAGGGTTAGAGTGTGGCGGCTCTTGCTCAACGACTGTCCTCTGTAGAGACTAGAAAAAGATAGAAAGAAACAAGAGGGTTTGGAGACTCTGGACGAGTGTGGCGACACATGAAATTCGATTCAACTTCAAAGAAAGAAAAGAAAGCAACTGCCAGGCTGCCAGCCAGGGCCCATGGACTTAGGTTTTTTTTTTTTAAATTCGGTTATTTCGGGCCAAAACCGAAAATTTCAGTTCGGTTACGGTATTTGGCCCGAAACCGAAATTTCATTTTTTAAAGACCGAAGTCCGAACCGTTAAATGTCGGTTCGGCCCGAAACCGATTTTTTCGGTTCGGTTTCGGGTCGGATTTCGGGTCGGGCCTGATTCTGAGCAACCCTAGTCAATAGTGAACCGACGGACAGAGATAAGATTTTTGACAATCTTTGGGGCAATGAGGACATTGTTAAGGTGCAGTGTGTGAGTTGGGGTATGTAATTTGGCATGGCCAATCCCCGAAGTAGCAAGGCGACCACCATTACCGACGATAATAGAGTGTGCATGACCTTTAAAGGAAATAGAAGAGAGGGTGCCTGAGGAGTTCGTCATGTGGGAGGTGGCACCAGTGTCCATGTACCAAGAAGAGTCGGGAGATGTCGGCTGCATAGAGAAGAAGGCGTGATGTTGGTGCGGAGAGGGCCCAAGGAGTCCATGTTGGCTCGGGTATGGCCTCGTTGGAGGGGCCGGGTAGCCCTGTGGATGGGCTCCACTGGGGGAATACCCCCCTCTATAAATGACTTGGAGGGGCGATGATCCCGACGAGGGGTCGTTGGTGATCGTAGAAGGCCATGGTAAGGTTTTTTTTTTTTTTTTGTAAAGAAAACAGGTGGGGGGGGGGGGGGCTCTCGGCTTTTGCAACGAGTGGTGGGGGGGGGGGGGGCACTCGGATTTTTTTTTTAGGAATTGGATCTGCTAATTAGATGGAGGGGATGGAGAGGTCGGACGGTGTCTGAATCTGGAAGACGCGGGTGGGAAGAACCGGTGGCGGCAGTGGAGGGGCTCGGTGCCAGATCTGGGCGAAAGCGGCTGAGCGGGAGCGAAGGAGTGCGAGGGAGCGGGATGGAAAGGCTTGGCGCCGGATCTGGGCGAAATGGCTGCAGTGGTGATGTTTGGTGAATGAAAGGGGGGTGCGAGGGAGATGAGGGGTGACTGCCGCGGCTGGGTTAGGGCTCGGGGTTACCGGATCTGGGCTCGGGGTTACCGGATCTGGGCTCGGTGATGGTCGACAGTGGTCAGGAGCTGCCGAATCTGGGTGGGGGGCACTCAGATTTTTTTTTTAGGAATTGGATCTGCTAATTAGATGGAGAGGTCGGACTGTGTCTGAATCTGGCAGACGCGGGTGGGAAGAACCGGTGGCGGCAGTGGAGGGGCTTGGTGCCAGATCTGGGCGAAAGCGGCTGAGTGGGAGCGAAGGAGTGCGAGGGAGCGGGAGCGAAGGAGTGCGAGGGAGCGGGATGGAAAGGCTTGGCGCCGGATCTGGGCGAAATGGATGCAGTGGTGATGTTTGGTGAATGAAAGGGGGTGCGAGGAAGATGAGGGGTGACTGTCGCGGCTGGGTTCGGGCTCGGGGTTACCGGATCTGGGCTCGGGGTTACCGGATTTGGGCTCGGTGATGGTCGACAGTGGTCGGGAGCTGCCGGATCTGGAGGGTAAAGGTGCGGCGACAAGGGGGAACGACGTGGTTGCTGTGAGTTCAACGAGGAGCGGACGGGGACTGCAGGTGGTTGGGTTCCTTCGGCGTACCGGCGAGCGTGGATCCGGGTTGGAGGTTGCCGGTTATGGTGTGCAGGGAACGGCGGTGGATGGATTTGGACAGAAAGGGCTGAGCGAAAGAGGATGGTGGCGAGGAGGAAGGTTGGAGGAAGAAGATGGCCGGTGAGACGGGAGGATCAATTTAGGGTTCCGTTAGGAAGAAAAGGTTGTGATACCATGTAGAATGACAGAATTGTTGTAAAGTCCTCCTTGAGGGTTTCATTCATTAGACAATGATATATATAGGTTACAAAGGTATTGAGCCTTTGGGCCCACTATACAATATAAGACCTATATAATCTATTAATTAGAAGGAGAGTTGGAGTGGCGAGCATTGTTGACAAATGGCGAGAAGTCAGATTGCGTTGGTTCGGACATGTGCAAAGAAGACCTAGATCGGTCTCGGTTCGAAGGTGCGAGATTCTGGAGCTTGGAGCTTTTCGTAGGGGGAGAGGCAGACCGAAGAAAAGCTGGATGGGGACTATCCGTCAGGACCTCAATTTACTACATCTGTCAGAGGATATGGCATTGGATAGAGACAACTGGAGGAGACGCATACGGGTGGCAGATGTATAGTGTTGTGGGGGTGGTGTTGTGTGTGCTTGGCTTGCTTTCGCTCTGTTTTTCTTTTGCTTGCTCCGTCACTTGATTTGTGCTCATGCTTTACTAGGTCTCTTGTTGCATTTCGTTATGGGTCTCTCGGAAACACTCTCTCGGGCTCCCCGAGGTAAGAGTGCGTACATCCCGACCCCCCAGACCCTGTTTAAGTGCGGGATTCACTGGGATGTTGTTGTTGTATAACAATGATAAAATTAATACAAAACCCTCAATGCTATAGCAAAATTTTGTTTATGATGTTTTGGCTTATCTGAACTTTGCAATTTGGCCGTTGGTCATGCATTCATACCACAAGGAAATGCAAGTTTCCCTCTAGCTTGAACAAAAAACAAGTGTCTATTTTGCAAAAGAAACTGCGTTTTCCAGAGCTGATAAAAGCAAATGTGAACGATCCAAAATACAGGATGTGCAATTTCTCTCTCTCTCAAAAGAACTGTCCTATGAAGTTGGTCAAACAGAAAACCCCAAACAAATTGAGAATGAATGAAAACCTACGTTCCACTACAGATCTCCTTTTCACCTTTTGCGAGAACAACTTCCTTGTATTCTTCCTTTGATTGTCTACCCAGTTTCATCATCCCAGACTGCATTGCTTTTCATGTCCCGTTATGGCGGGAGACCAGCACAGACCGGTAAATGGCAGCGACGTGCAGGAAACAGACGAGCAAAATAATAAAATCGTCGAGCAAACCAATGACTCCTAGTACTCCTGTAAAATGGAAGCAACATAAAGCAAAAACAACAACAGTTCGGAAACTGAATCACCTGCAGCTTGGTTCTCGGAGAGAGCTGGGAAATGCAGATGTATGCAAAAAGAGTACCTTCAGGAATGATGTCTACTGGGCTAAACAAATAGATAACACTCAGAAACATCTGCAGATAAACAGGAGGTGTAATAAGAATCAACTGAACTCGCATAATTATTTGGCGAATCAGAAATTCATTCAAATCACATTTGGGTTTGTTTGGCCACGTTTCATGCAAGATTTTATTTATTTTAAACAACTGACTCACTGTTTTGACAATTCACATTAATACATTAGATGGATTCTGAGTAATAAAAAGCTCGTCAAACAGCAAAACTTGCGGGGCTCTAAGAATTCGATGCATTAAAAACACATGAATTGGTTTTAAAGAAAAAGTGTACATATAACAAACTCTTGCAGATTGAGATGTAAAACTTAACTGCCAAATAGACACGGGCTTTGATAACAACCGGAAGTGAACGCCCTGGATCCAACAAATCTTGCAGCAATCGCCGAAGAAGAAAAGGAAGATCTCTGAATCTCTGCATGAATGAAGGAAAAATATGACTGCTGTGTTCTCAAGAATTTCTAAGCTGTTTTCGTCATATGGGAAACGAATTCACTCCCATATGGGCCATATGGCTGAATAGTGATATATATTGATCTCTAAGCCCTATTTGTAGCACAAGCAAGAGAATTACTTGAGAACCGAGAATACAAACTAGCAATACCTGATAAAGATCAGTTGAACGTTCACCAAACACACGATTGTATGTTTCAATCTCTCTCATTACACGAGAAGCGTCGGGGCTAGACTGTTGCAGCTGTGAAGACTCAGCAGGGATCAACAGAGTTATTGGACGTCTGCATAATGGACATTTGCAAGGGTGAACAGCTAATCCATGATGCCAAACCTGGAGGATACAGCTACCTGAGAAGAAAATTAGCGCCAGAACCAGTATTAAAGAATCACTTCAATGGAAAATGAGTATTACAGCCATAACATATGGGTTAATTGACTTTCAAATTCACGGAACCGAAAAAAGAAGACTCGATCAGATGAATGAAGACAAAATTCAAGGAACCATGAAAGAACATGAGAGAAAATGAAGGCATCACAACCTTCGTTTTTGCAAACTAACAATAATCTGATACAATTAATGACTAGATTAAGATGCCCGTTTCTAAAACTGGAAAGAATTCACACAGATGAAGCTTCGTTCTCAATCAATTTCACTTCGAAAAAAACCCTAATTGTACTTGGATACGAGCACTGCCGTGAATAAGCCATTATTCCCCTAATTGCAAAGTAAATATGAACAAAAAGGGACTCGAGAACCATATGATCATACAAGGCATGACTCAACGACTTTACCAGCACTTGAACTATCTAAACTACTTTCCCCTAATTCAAGCAAGAAAACAGAAATCCATCTGTACCACGGAAACTCGATCAAACAAAATGAAAGATAGCTGCAATTTTTCTCCCAAATAAATAGTCTAGAACGAAAATATGTTAAAACGACAGGAGAAAAGGGGAAAAGCAAACGAGGAACCACAAGACAAGACGAGAGACCGATTTCTGCCATAGATAACGAAATGGAGAGAGGTAGGTAGTAGAAACGAACTGCAAAACCAGTGGGAGCAATTGGCCTGGCAAGGAATGTTGAAGCGATCATGGCAGATCGAGCAGCAGTCGGAAGAAGGTGGTTGCGCCATGGCGGATGGATCTCCACTCTCTCTGTAATCTGTATCTCAATTCCCATTTGCCGCCTCCCAAAGGGGCGTTTACATTTTTTTATTTTATTTATTTAATAAAGTAAAAATTCGACGCAATGGACAGGCCGGTGGGTCAATAGGTCGAAAAATTCCAGACTTTGGCTAGAACTATTGATGAAGGAGCAGAGGTAGTGTGCGACAACTCTTTTGTCAGTTGGTAGGGGCAACGCAGGAAATCCACGAGGAACTAAGTGGAAACCTCATATTTGGACTCGGATATCAACGAGCCATTAAGTTTTGATCACGTCCATAACCTCTTGTGCGTCGGCAAAGGAGAAGAACAACACCCAAAACCGCTAGCCAACAAGCCTCACAATCACACAACCACGCAACCCAGCACAGATCCGACCCTCGTAGGCAGCTTTGGGCCCAAGCCAAACAACTTGGGCCAAAAAAAAAAGAAACCGGGCCACCAGCACTCAACACAAGAAGAAGCTTCTAGCGTCGGAGATGAAGACAAGAGCACAGACGGAGGCGAGCAGAAGATTCGCCCAGCCGTCCGCCACGAAGCACCAGGGGTAAACAAAGGCATCGGAAGAGACAAACTCCGGGTTGAAGCAATAGCCTTCCAATATAAACCCATAGGCGGTGCCGTCACAGATCAACCAGAGCATATACAACAAAAGATGATTGATAAAACAAAGCATCGCCATCAGGAGCAGCACCAAAGCCACACCACCGGGACACCTAGTTCGACAAAGATACAGACAGACAAGGCGAAGGGGAGTAGATGAACCGCCGAATCCGACCACCAAACTCAAGTAAAGGGCGATTAGAATAAGAACAATACGATAATTTGTGATTTGGGGGGATAATTTGGCCAAGGCGTAATGCAGAGTATGTGTGCGTCATCTGAGGAAGAAGAAGGATCCCATCCCAGGTCAGCAATCCGGGACGCAGAAGATCTCAACTATTCATTCAAGAGAAGAATGGATGATGCAGATCATGGTTGATTTATAACTAACTTCGTTTAGTTTCTTCCTTGTAATCAGCAATAAATGAGATCAATATCTCATAACACAAGCTGTAATCTGGTTTTCTCCAATTGAGAGTGAAATAAAGCCATCGCCATTGATGGTCCTAACCAAACTTCGCTCCCTCTGATTTCCTTCCTCCTACCTCCATTTCTACATTCGAATTCGATTCTTTCTCAATCAATTCTCTCGTTTGTAATATGGTATCAGAGCTATGAGTGATTCGATCGATAATCCTCGCAATTCGCGATTTACGGGAGAAGTTGACAGTCTCGGAATTGATTCCAACAATGCCTTGTTCCTTCATCATTCAGATCATCCGAATTATGTGCTCTCTACGCAGTTGCTAACTGATCGCAACTACTACCCCTGGCCCAGGAGAAGATCCGTGGAGGTGTCGCTGAGAGCAAAAAACAAACTTGAATTCATTACTGGCAAGTGCCAGCGTCCACCGGCTAATTCACCGCTTCTTGATCAATGGGAGCGATGCAACAGTATGGTGATTGCCTGGCTTACGCATTACGTGGAGAAGAAGATCGTTCAAACCTTGCTCTACTTTGATTCCGCTGAGAGCTTGTGGCTCGATCTTCAGATTAGATTTGCGTTTCCGAATTGTAATCGGATCTTTCAAGTTCAGAAGGAACTTTTCACCCTGTCTCAAGGAAATCTTGCAATCAGTGCTTATTTTAAAAAATTCAAGCGTCTTTGGGACGAATTTGTGGTGTTAATTGAAATCGAGAAATGTGGATCTTGTGGTGCTACTGGTATGTTTCCACAATTCTTGCTCAAATTGCAAGTGATCAAGTTCCTAGTCGGTCTCAATGACTCTTACAACATGGTTCGAACGAACATGTTGATGATCAAACTGATGCCGAATATTGCTGACGTGTATCGTATGTGTCTTGATGAAGAAAAGCAAAGAGAAATGCATTCTTCCATGAGTGTTGGAATCGACTCCATTGCCGTGAATTCCTTTCAAAAAGGTCCTAGTACCGGCTACCAGAACAACAAGAGCACCAACAATTAGGGGTGTGCAAAAAAATCCGACACGACTGACCCGACACGAAAACACGGCGATACGAAACGAAAAAACACGAACCGAAAATGACACGACACAAAAATGACACAAACCGGTAAAACACAAAAATAAACTGTTCGTGTTCGGATCGGGCAAATCCCGTTGTCGGATACCCGACACGAACCGTTTATATTTTTTTAAAATTTAAATATATATAAGTTTTATAGGATTAGTAGAATATATTCCTCAAAGAATAACAAAGTTCAAGTTGTCCAAGTGGTAGGTAGGCGGGCACGGGTGCAACAGGTTTGCGGTTTGATTCCCTTTTTTTTTTTAGTAGGAAATAGTTCGAGGCCGGACAGACCCGGACCTCGAGAGGCCGACAAAGTTGGCAGACGGCAAGCCGTCTAAACATACTACATAGCAAAAGAAAATACAACATGGAAATAGAATACAGTCACCTAATACAACAAAAGAACTACACTAAAAAACCCGGAAAACCCCAGACCCTAAGCACACCAGCGGACATAAAAGCGAGAAGAAAGAGACCCGACAAGGAGAAGTGGATAGCGAGCGCATGGGACAGCAAAGCTGACACGATGTCTCGCCGCCGGAAAGACGGAAAGCAGTAATCCACGTAGGGCAAAGACGACTCCTGGGGAAGTGTGGATCACACGACGTTCCCTCCACCTAGATGAAGGATCTTCGGAGACCACGAACACCACCAACACGATCACATCGATCAACCAGGGCCGTAGAACTGCTCCTCAACCGAAACTAACCACGAATCCAACAGACAGAACTCCAACCCAACCGAGTGAAGCACGACCGCGAGAGGACGAAGAGCGCAAGGAAAATCCGGAATTTATTTACACAAGTTATATTATGTTTTACTTTATTTTATTTTATTTTTAACAATCAAATCGGGCTGCCCCGGGCCCAAGGCATAACCTTGGGCCCAAAGCACAGCCCGACAGATAAACCGATTGCCAAATGAAACCCTAGGCCGAAGAGGCCTAAGCGCCGCCGGCAATGGAAACACATGCCTATGGGGAGGGGGAATGAAACAACCAAGCCAGGGAAGGGGAGATCAAAGCAAAGCCGAACGCGTCCTGCGGTATAACTGGCATAGCACAATCGGAGCAGGGAGAGCCAACCAGCACCAGGCCGGAGCGCCACCCACCAGAACAGCCGACCGAGGAAGAGAGGAAAAAAGTGTTCTTTCAACAGCCCGGATTTGGAAACCGATGAAACGAGGCTGAAGAAGCCCGAGACCCACGAAATTGGGATCATCAGAACCAAATCGGCCATGGAAGGGGTTAATTTGATGAAGAAGATCGAAACTCAACAAAGCCCTAATTTGTAGAAGCACAATACAGATCTGGAAGGAGGGGGGCGCGCGCACAGGAAACGCCCAGCCCCAAATTGAATAGGTTTTGAATGGATTCCGACGAGAGGGATAACACGACCATCACCGCAACCATTGGAGGCGAGACGGAGGTGGACAAATCGAGGGATGAGGGGCATCGGCCGAGCCGACGGCGCCGAGGAGGAGCAACCTATGAAATCGAGACTCACCGAAGGGAGGAGTTGGGGCTCTCCGAGGAGAGATTTGGGGCTCTTCGAGGAGAGATTTGGGCTCTCCGAGGAGAGATTTAGCTGGAAGTGTAGAACGAGACTCATCGGACTACCGCCATAGGAGGAAGAGAGAGCTTTCTCCTAACAACATCTATATACTGGTTTAATTCCCTATTAATGTCCCCCATTTGAATTTTTTGCATTAATGACAAGAAAGAAAAAGATGAAACATAATGTATTTAATGTCCAATTGTGACATAAATGAGTGCTTGCCCAGTTGGTAGCGTTGAATGGGAGTGTGGGAGGCAATTGTGGGGATGGTCATGGGTTCGATTCACCCTCACTACCTCACCTCTCTTCAAAAATAATTTTTATAAAATAAAAATAAAAAAAAGAAATTGACATTTAATTTATACCGGGTCACCTGATACGTTTGGGATACCCGATCCTTCGCCTGTGGGCTGCAGATCAAGAACCACGCCGTATATTTGCTCCGATCTTTCAATGCTCTTTGATATCTCCTGATTTGGAACAATTCAAACAAGTGATTAATATTCTGATTTAGCGACAGAATAATACTTAACAAAATTCAGCAACTGGAACAAAGTTATAGCGACAGAAAGTAGGACGAAGAATAGCGAGAGCGAGCAGCGAGGACTGGGCGCGCAAGGCTCCGGGCACACAGGCGTCGAGGCCTCAGGGTGTGCGAGCAGGGGAAGCGCGCTGCTTCTTTCGCTGGGAGCGCGCGGAATCAGTGACAGGTAGCGGACGCGGGCGCGCCTGCGAGCACGGACGCGCGCGCGAGAGCGAGGGCGAGGCGCCTGGGTTGGCCTCGCTCGCTGGGAGCGCTTCTGCCCGCGGTGTCGCCAAGCGCTGGAGTTCTTGGGAGTTGTTGTCGACCTCGATGAAGGCAGGGCTGGGTGTCCTCGATCTCAATGAGAACAAGGTGAGGGATGTGTTGTGTTTGGTGTGATTGCCGAAAGTGATTAAGAACAAGAGCAAGATAGCTTTGGGAATGACCTAATCGAAGAACCCTAATTCCGTTAAGGGTTTCTTCAATTCTATATTTCAATCTGATTAAATTCAAAGGGTGTAACATGAATTTATAATAAAGTTCTAAGAGATCTAACCAATCCTTCCTTGCAAAGGAAAGGGGTTTGGATAGATTTAATTCTATCTAAGATAAATGAAATAACTTAAAGATAAATAAATCCTAAGAAGATATAATTCTAAAGCTTAGGGAACAAGATATATCTAGAGGAGATATAATCTTGTACATTATTAATCTAATTGCATAAAATAATAATTAATAAAATAATTAACGTCGTTTCTTTAACGACTCCCAAGGTGGAGCCTTCTTCTTCCGCTTGAGGATGACATCATTCTCCTCCATTTGAAATCGACTCGTCCTCGAGTCGTCGCCAGGATCAAGATCGTTGTTTGACCCACAGAAGGCCATCTTGACCCGCATCATTCTCCCCCTCTTATCTTCGATTCGTCCTCGAATCGAGTCAGCAATGATCAGCGAGGAAGGAGCAGCAACCTTCAAAGAAGATGATGGAGGAATGGGTGGAATAGGTGCCAGGAGAATTCGAGGTATAGGAACCCCAAAAACAACACCTTCATGCGCGATGGTTGAACGGACTTGATCTTCAACAAGAATAGGATCAATGACCACACAAATCTCAGCAGCTGGAACTTCATGAACATGCCCAAGAGGTACAATCGCTAACTCTTGAGACACGTCATCAATTACCTCATCCTCAACAACGGAATCAATATGATCGTCCTGCAGAACACTGCAGTCGACTTTAAGAACAGATTCGGAGGTCTTCCCGGAGGAGTCTGACAGCATGTGACCCATCGTCGGAAAGCTCGTCGAGTCAGCTTCGCAAAAAAACTGAGTTGACTCAATTCCGAGGTCGGAGTCAACAGAAATCTGCGAAACAAGTTCGACGCGCTGTGCTGTTTTCTGGGCAACGAAATCAACAGAAGACTCCTTAGGCTCAATTACCTCGTCGTCGGTTGAGGCAACTTTAACTGCTGGAGTAGTGGGACAGTGTAACTCCAATCAAGAACCACGCCGTATATTTGCTCCGATCTTGCAATGCTCTTTGATATCTCCTGATTTGGAACAATTCAAACAAGTGATTAATATTCTGATTTAGCGACAGAATAATACTTAGAATATTTCAGCAACTGAAAACAGAGGAATAGCGACAGAGGAGAGAAGCGAGGGACTGGGTTGCGCGGACGTCGGGCACACAGGCGCTTCAGCCTCAGGGTGTGCGAGCAGGTGGAGCGCGCGGGCTTTCTCGCTGGGAGCGAAGGGGATCAGCGACAGGGGACTGACGCGGGCGCGCTGATAGACGGCGCGGGCGCGCCTGAGAGCTTCGGCGCTGACGACGCGGAACGAGAACGCGGATGCCGCGCTCGCTGGGAGCGGATCTCCTCGCGGGTGTCGCCAAGGGCTGGTTCTCGGATGCTCTGCGCCTCTGTCGAGCAGGGGGGTGTTGGGTGTGCTCGACCTCGATGAGAACAAGGTGCGAGTTGGGTGATTTGTGTGATTTCCGAAAGATCTCCAAGGACACAAGAGCTTTGGATTGAATTATCGAAGAACCCTAATTCCGTTAATGGTGTCTTCAATTCTAATTTTCAATCTGATTAATTTCAAAGTGCGGAACATGAATTTATAGTAAAACTATGATCTATCTAACCAATCCTTCCTTGCCAAGGAAAGGGGTTTGGATAGATTAATTCTATCTAATGATAAGTGAAATAACTTAAAGATAAATAAATCCTAAGAGATAGAAATATAATAACTTTGTGGCCAAGGATTATATCTAGAAGAGATATAATTAATTTCCACCTTATTTATCTAAATTGCATAAAATAATAATTAATAAAATAATAAACTAATTTGAAGACTAGAACCGGCCCACACATTCAAGCTACTCGACATGGGCCTCAAGAGCACTCGACATGGGCCAAGGCCCACTCGATATACATCTTGAATCTTCTTCCATGGTGGAGCCTTCTTCTTCCTCTTGAGGACGAGACTCTTTGCCATCAGTGGCCCTCGAATCGGTCTTGAGAGCTCGCCTGGATCAAGATCATTGTTGGACCCACAGAAGGTCATCTTAATCCGCATCATTCTCCCCTTCTTATCTTCGATTCGTCCTCGAATCGAGTCATTGAAGAGCAGTAGGGAAGGAGCAACCACCAAAAAGTAACTTCCGTGACAATCGATTTGAGGTGGTGCCAGCAGAATTTGAGGGACAGGAACCTCAAAAACAACACCTGTCATAGGGATCGTCGAGCAATCAAAAGGAACAAAATCAAAAGGCCCAATAACCCTATGAACTCCAGAATTATCAACATTAGGAAGATTCTCAAGAGGTACAATAGCTAACTCAAGAGAAGTGTCCCCAACGTCATCATCGTTGTTGTCAGAAGCACCCAACACATCATGCGCAGCACTGCAGTCCACTTGCAGAGCAGTTTCGGGTGCCTTAATGGAAGATTTCTTTAACGCGTGAGACACCGTTGGAAAGTTCGTTGAGTCAGCTTCGCAACAAGACTGAGGTGACTCAATTCCGATGTCGGAGTCAACGGGAATCTGCGAAACAAGTTCGACGCGTTGTGCTGAATCTAGGCCCACGAATGTGATCTCATCATGGGCGGAGGGCGCGACTGAATCAGGAGGGATAGATGGGATGGCCGCGGGTGGGGCCTGATTGGTGTCTGTGCCGCAGTGCGCTTCCCGTCTTGCAGCAGCCTCCTTCTAGGCTTTGTATTGGCGTTGTCGTACCTGGTCCTTCAAAACAACTTGAGGAGATAAGGGTAGGAGAGTGAATCTCCTCCCAGCAAACTTAAAAGCAAAGGTATTTAAGCGACCATTATAAATAACTTGCCGATCATTTACCCAAGGTTGGCCTAAAAGAATATGACAACAATCCATTTTAACGACATCACACAACACTTGATCACAATAATTACCCATTTGAAACGAAACCAAGCATTGTCTAGGAACAAGAGGGTCAGAGTTACCGTCCGTGATACCGGTATAACTATCTTGTTGCAGTGGAGGTGCAGTTGCTAGATGGAGGTACTCGACCACCTTTTCGTTGATCAAGTTACAAGAGCTCTGTTCATCGACGATGACCGAGAGTGTGGATGTCTGAACCACACACTTGGTGTGAAAGGTGTGCTCCATTTGATCAGCCGTCAGCGCTTCCTGAAATGGAAGTACACGTCGTTTGGTTTTGTTGAACAGGGCCGTGAAATTAGCACGTTCTTGCGCCATTACGATGGCTCGACGATTTTCAGCATCTGTCAGGGTAGAGGCTTGGACGACATAGTTAATAATATACTGCATATCAGAAGCAGAAATGCCAGTAGGTGGGGTAGGGGAAAGGTTGGGGTTGCTATCGTTCGACATGTTCCTACAATATCAGAAGAGCAACAAGTAAACGAAGCAAAGACCAGAAACCAAGTAATGCAAGCTCTAGTGATTCCTAAGAGTGATTCAAGTTTTAGAAATTAAAGAGCGAGAAAACAAGGCACAATATTCAAGCAATTCCCCTGGACACAGAATTTTGCAATATTGAAGACAGCAAGTAATAATCAAATTGCAATTTAAATCAACCACAAGTCGGATATCAAGGATAGCAAGTATAAACAAGCGGCTGAATGTGTATAGAATAAGATCTACAATGTGATGCTTGAATAATATGAATGTGTAAGTATCGAAAATAGCAATCACAAGGGCAATCAAGTGCACACACTCCGTCAACTATTATCTGACGGTTGCAACACGGTTCAGAGAAAGAGGGGTGTGACCAAGGCTCCAGTGTCGGCACAACACAAAATCACACAAGTAGGGTTCTTTTGTAATGCTTTAAACCGTTTAGAAAGAATGCTCTATATATATTTTTTTTTTTTTTTTGAATTCGGCTTTTTCTGTTTTTTTTTTTTTTTTTTTTTGTTTTTTTTATAGAAGGAGCAAGTTGCTGTAAATTGGAATAGCAACCGAAACTAAAGAGCAAAAAATAAAAATAAAAGCTACGATGATCTAAAAGTAAGCAAAAATAAAGAAAATAGGGAAAATTGGCTAGAAACTGGAAAAAGTAGGGTTCTTTAGTGGTGCAAGTTTATATAATGCTTTAATCCAAGAATCTCAGTCATAGGCATGATATGTAGCAACTAGGAATAAAAGATCACAACTTGCAATCAAGAACTCAATATCTTCCAAATTATAGATCCAACAAAGAATAACAAAAATAAAGTGCCAATTTTTATGGGTGAATAATAAAGATTCAACTTTTATGTAGCGGCTATGGTGAAAATAAGGCATGAAAAATAAATCACTCAAATAGAAATCAAGAGAGTAAAGAACTTGCATTAACCTGAAATCCGACACCACTTGATACGTTTGGGATACCCGATCCTTCGCATGTGGGCTGCAGATCAAGAACCACACCGTATATTTGCTTCGATCTTGCAATGCTCTTTGATATCTCCTGATTTGGAACAATTCAAACAAGTGATTAATATTCTGATTTAGCGACAGAATAATACTTAACAAAATTCAGCAACTGGAACAAAGTTATAGCGACAGAAAGTAGGACGAAGAATAGCGAGAGCGAGCAGCGAGGACTGGGCGCGCAAGGCTCCGGGCACACAGGCGTCGAGGCCTCAGGGTGTGCGAGCAGGGGAAGCGCGCTGCTTCTTTCGCTGGGAGCGCGCGGAATCAGTGACAGGTAGCGGACGCGGGCGCGCCTAGGACGGACGCGGGCGCGCCTGCGAGCACGGACGCGCGCGCGAGAGCGAGAGCGAGGCGCCTGGGTTGGCCTCGCTCGCTGGGAGCGCTTCTGCCCGCGGTGTCGCCAAGCGCTGGAGTTCTTGGGAGTTGTTGTCGACCTCGATGAAGGCAGGGCTGGGTGTCCTCGATCTCAATGAGAACAAGGTGAGGGATGTGTTGTGTTTGGTGTGATTGCCGAAAGTGATTAAGAACAAGAGCAAGATAGCTTTGGGAATGACCTGATCGAAGAACCCTAATTCCGTTAAGGGTTTCTTCAATTCTATATTTCAATCTGATTAAATTCAAAGGGTGTAACATGAATTTATAATAAAGTTCTAAGAGATCTAACCAATCCTTCCTTGCAAAGGAAAGGGGTTTGGATAGATTTAATTCTATCTAAGATAAATGAAATAACTTAAAGATAAATAAATCCTAAGAAGATATAATTCTAAAGCTTAGGGAACAAGATATATCTAGAGGAGATATAATCTTGTACATTATTAATCTAATTGCATAAAATAATAATTAATAAAATAATTAACGTCGTTTCTTTAACGACTCCCAAGGTGGAGCCTTCTTCTTCCGCTTGAGGATGACATATTTTAGGCATATTTTAGACATACATTTGCATATTAGTTTAGGTCATTTTCATGCATATTTATCATATTTTATACTTTATTTATTTTATTTTGCATTTTCGGAGTCTACACCTTGTTTGTATGTGTTTTAGGCATTTTGAGGCTAATATTGAGGAAAATCAAGCTTTAATGCGGAGCGACAATCATAATGGATCGGACCCGAGGAGCTAACTTGTCAATTGCGGAAGTTGCTAAATGTGGGAGCTGTTTTGTGGAGTTAATTTATAATTGGGTGTTGGGATGCAATTTAGTTATTTAAGTTTGTGGGTCAAATTTGTAATTTCCTAAAAATAAAACATATATACTCCCGAGTGTTTACAATTGACGGGGGGGAGTTCGGACCTTGGTTTTGCAATGGAGGCTTCGGCCTTGGTTTGTAGCTTTTAGGTTTTGTTCTTGGTTTGACGGTATACAATTTGGATCGAGGACGGAAATTTCGGTTTGCATTCTATTCTAAACTTTGATCTATTTCTGTCTATAATCTAGTTCATTGTTTATTTTATTATGCTTTTCTAATTTCTCCGTTCTAGGGTTAGGGTGATCCAAACGATGATTTGATAGTGTTGAGATTGATATTTGTTTGTCTGATCATTGTTAGATTTAATCCTATTGCGCCAGTCCTAATTGATGAAAATTGGTTAGAACTGATTTAGGGATTGAAATCGAAAGGCTAAAACCCTAAATTAGAATTTAGATGGTGAATTTAGGCCGAAAAGCTATTGGATCTATCGGAACCATAGGATTAAACCTGAAGTTTAGTTGATCGAAAGTGAAATTAAGCTTCTTGAGGATTTATAGATTGTCATAGATATTTTAGATGATTTTGATATTAATCGATACCGAAAGGCGACGTTGATATGATTATCATCTAGAATTCTAAGAACTTAAAGGGTCTAAATTGGTTGCTTGAGTCCGAAAGGTGATTGTTAACCAATTTAGACACATTCGCTTTGATTCCGAAAGGAGATTTGCGATTACCTCAGACAATCTATCTTCAACAAATTCAGACAAGGTGGCACGAATATCAATATTAATCTACTAAAGTGTCGTTGTGGTGATCCTTACCCTAGATTTGCCTCATATCCATTGTTTAATACCTATTTTTGCATAGTTGTTTCTCATTAGTTGGTTACTTTCTCCACCCATATAAATATTTCGCCTTTATTTTCTTGACTTAGTTAAATCAGTTTGAATTGATAATCGATACCACATAGTCCTTGTGGATACGACACTCGATATACTACAACTGAACCCCATACACTTGTGGGTGTAGGTTTTAGCCTATCAGGTCACCCGTGTCGGATGCCCAACACGACTATTTTCTTACCGGTTCGTATCCAGGTCGGCAATTCGGAGCAATTTCTTACCGGGTACCCGACATGATTAACCGTATCGTGTCGGGTATCCGGTTATGAACACCCCTACCAACAATGGAGTTCACTCTTCTCAGCAGTGGTCTAATGGTCAATCAAAGAACAGTGGGGGTGCTTCGACTGGATCTGGCAATCAAAATTCAAGCGATTCTGCGAACAGGAAGTCTAAGTATTTTTGTGACTTTTGCAAAAGAGAAGGACACAATATTGAAAGGTGTTTCAAGATCCATGGATATCCTAAAGGTGATAAGGATAAACCTCAACAAAAGAGTTATTCTGCTAATAAATCCTCTTCTGATATGGCTTCTTGTGGAGATCGTGGTACTGATGATCAGGTGCCGACATTCACCAAAGAACAGTACAATCAAATGTTGGCTATGTTGAGTAGGCATTCGACAAATGACAGTCCCAAAACCTCAGTAATGATGGCCGATAAGGTCTTTTGTTTCTCAATTCATGGTCAAGATCATAAGTGGATCATAGACAGTGGTGGTACCCATCACATTACACCTAATCTGTCCTTATTTCATTCTTTTTCTGTAGCCCCACCTAATTCCCATTTTACTAAACCTGACAAAGCACAATCTTCTATTGAACACATCGGTACAATTCATCTACAGAAAGACATTGTCTTAACTGATGTGCTTCACGTCCCTTCCTTTGCCTACAACCTTTTGTCCGTCAGACAACTCACTGGAACCTTAAACAAAAATGTTTTACTTACCCCTTCCGATTGTTTGCTGCTTCAGGACCTTTCACTGAGCACATCTCTGGTTCTTGGTGAAGAGAAAGATGGATTGTATCTCACCAAGCCTTCTAGTTCTATTGCAGCTTCTACAGCTCCCATTTCTTGCAATCTTTCTATGCAGCATTGGCATTACCGATTAGGTCACATTCCCTACAATCAGATGCATTTGTTTCCCTTCTTAAGAAGTGTTAGTTTCAATAAATCACATGTCTGTGATATTTGTCCTAAAGCACGACATTGTAGAGATGCTTTCCCTATGAGTTCTATCAAATCTGTAATACCTTTTGAGCTTTTACATGTGGACATATGGGGTCCTTATAGTACTCACACTTACAATGGTTATCGCTTCTTTCTCACCATTGTTGACGATTATACTTGCACTACATGGACACATTTGATTTCTTACAAGAGTAATGCTTTTCCTGTATTGCAAGCTTTTGTGGATTTTATTCACACACAATTTCAGGCTACTGACAAGGTTATTAGATCAGACAATGGGGGAGAGTTTTGCAGTTCTGCTGCTAAGCCTTTTTACACAGAAAAGGGTATTGTTCATCAACTTTCTTGTTCTTACACGTCTCAACAAAATGGGGTGATTGACCGAAAACATAAGCATCTCTTGGAGAATGCTAGAGCACTTCTATTTCAATCAAATTTGCCTATTTCTTATTGGGGAGAGTGTGTGCTTCACTGCTTCATGCTAGTTACTTGATAAACTGTTTTCCTTTGTCATCTCTCAAGTCTCTTATGCCTTTCGAGAAGCTATATAACCAACCACCCACGTATTAACACATTAGGCCCTTTGGGTGCTTGTGCTTTGCTAGCACTATCAAAGCTAATCGTCTTAATTTTGATTCTCGTAGCAGTGCTTGTGTGTTTCTGGGTTTTCCTCCTGGTAATCTGGTATTAAAGGGTACAAACTCCTTGACATTGCCACTATGAGAGTTTTTGTTTCCAGGGATGTTAAATTTCATGAATTAACATTTCCCTTCCTTCACAAAACACATTCAGATCCTTCATCTATTCGTTTACCCAGCATTGCTACTGATGAGTGTCCAGTTGATTATCCCACTAATGCATCTGACCGGGTCTGTGCTCTCACTGAGATTGTCGTATCATCAGATTCTTTGTCTGATGTTGCTACTGGAGTCACCTCTCCAATTCATGATGTGCAGTTACCTGATCCCCCTCTTTGACGTTCTACTCGTCACCATTGTTTGCCATCTCACCTCAATGACTATGTGATGAATGTCACATTACCCACGTCTCATTTCCCTTTGTCCCCCGGCTTTCTTAGTTCCATTTGCTGCACCACTGTCACTACACCCACAACCTTCATTTCTGAACCTAAATCCTATTCTCAAGCCTCCAAAGATCCACGATGGGTTGAAGCCATGGAGAAAGAAATTGAGGCCTTGCAAGCCAATCACACCCGAGAGGAGGTCCCTCTGCCACCACACAAGAAACCAGTGAGGTGTCGTTGGGTGTATAAGGTCAAGCTCAAGGCCGACGGTTCAATTGAGCGATTTAAGGCACGTTTAGTTGCAAAGGGTTACACTCAACAACAAGGAATCGATTATGATGAGACCTTCTCACATGTAGTCCGTATGAATACCATTCGAGCACTGATCTATATTGCTGTGACAAAGGGGTGGTTGATTCATCAAACGGACGTCAATAATGCGTTCCTCCATGGGGATTTACCTGAGGAAGTTTACATGGTTATACCGCTTGGGATTCCCAATTCATCAGGCAATGTTTGCAGGTTGGCGAAGTCATTATACGGCCTTAAACCGGTCTCTCATCAGTGGCATGCTAAATTGGCTTCCACCTTGCTTACCTTGGATTTTCATCCTTCGAAATTCGATTCCTCATTGGTCATACAGCACACTAAGAATGATTTGGTCATTGTTGCTGTCTATGTTGATGACATCCTTGTCACCGACACCAATGCTGCTATTATTGAGCACCTTAAAATCACACTGGATACCTTGTTGAGCACCAAGGATTTGGAGCGTCTCAGTTTTTTCTTGGGAATGCAAGTTGTGTATTTGGATGATAGGGTGATTCTCCACCAACGAAAATTTGCTACTGATCTTGTTGCTGATGCTCGCCTATATGAGGTTTCTCGAGTGGTGACTCCCCTTCCTATCAATTTGAAGCTGGATATTGATAATGCTGGGGTAGTCTTGCCTGATCCATCTTAGTTTCGGTGTTTGATTGGGAAATTGAATTACTTGACCAATACTCGGTTGGATATGTCTTTCGCAGTTCAAACTCTAAGCCAATTCATGCAGACCCCTCGTGTTGGTCATTTGGATGCTCTATTACATGTGTTGCGTTATGTCAAGGGCACCTTGGGTTATGGTATTCAGTTCTTACCTAGTAGTGATCTCAATCTGCAAGCATTTTCAGATTCAGACTGGGCTGCTTGTCCCATTTCTCGTCGATCTGTCATCAGTTATGTTCTTCTTTTGGGTTCAAACCCTATATGTTTGCGCTCTAAGAAACAAGATACTGTTTGAAAGAGCTCGTCCGAGGCGGAGTATTGAGCTATGTCTCAAGCTGCATCTGAGGTCACTTGGTTAGTCGGCTTACTTCGTGAATTTGGCCTCCATAATCTCACTCTGGTTACCCTTCATTGTGACAATAAGTCTACATTACATATTGCTCGTAACCCGGTATTTCACGAGCGTACGAAACATATTGAAATCGATTGCCATTTTACCCGGCAAAAGGTGCTTGATGGGTTGCTTCAATTCTCATTTGTGTTGACCAAGATCCTTCCTTCCAGTCAACATCGGAGTCTCCTGATCAAGCTGGGCATGTTCGTTGATCCTGCTCCAGCTTGCGCGGGGGGGGGGGGGGTAATGCAGAGTATGTGTGCGTCGTTTGAGGAAGAAGAAGGATCCCATGCCAAGTCAGCAATCCGGGACGCAGAATATCTCAACCGTTCATTCAAGAGCAGAATGGACTATGCAGATTGAGAGAGCAAAACTGAGCAAGCCCATTAAGGCCCAAGGGCATTCTTGTCTTTCCCACGGTAAAACCCTCAAGCCCTAATTTTGATTATAAAACATAATATGCGCCTCCAGAGGGAGGGAGAATCAGAACAATACTGACTTAAGCGTCGGAGGGTCCGTCAGGGGAGACAAGCCCCGCCCCGACCTTGTTTGTTCTTGTTTCACAGGCTAGAGTTCGTGTTGAGATCATCATCAAGATCGGTCACCCCCATAAGATCGGATCTCTCAATGAAAAAAGCAACAAAAATCGATCATTGATGAGGTTGTATGAGGCGGCGGATCTGCAGGAGTAGCAACGACCACCGCCATCGTAACCGGCATCGCCGCCTCCACTTCCAGCGTGAATCCAAAGCCACCACAACGTCCTCTGCCGACCGAGACGCTGTACTCGACTGGAATACTGGATCGTCCTCCCTCAGAGTTCGAGACCCGTCAGATCCGAGCCTCCATCATCACCATAGCCGCAGAGTCAGGCCCCTTCTGTCTCTCTCTGCGCCACTCCGATTGGACCTGGTTTAGGATTGTGCTGTAGCCGCCGCTACCCAGCATCCCCTTTCACCGAACCACGAGAACGCACCCGTAGCGAGGGGCAGGCCGGGGCACCCATGCTCAATCGCCGTCGCGTTCGCTATTGTTGCCTTCCGACCTCTCGAATTCAGATTAAAGGTCGAGGATGTCGTCTGGAGATCAATCGTCGTCGCGGCCGCTCTCTACAACATCGCAAGACCATCGCGCCGCCTCTTCGGGCAGGCGCCCAGTACACCGCACCTCCTATGGTTTGTCACGTCCACGCCATCGTCGTTGGGCCTCTATCGAGCCTCTACCGGACTACGATCGGCATCGATAGGCCAGACGCGCCCGTGGAGTCCCTTGCCACCAGTCATCGCGAACATGGTAATGGGGGCAGTCCGAGGCTCAATGTTGCGTGCTCACGGTCCCTGCAATCAAGTAAACAATAACAAACTTCCACATACGTGCTTGATATTCAACAAGAAGGACCTGCTAAATGACAGGGAAGTACTTGTAAAGATGGGTTTTTTTTTCATATATCCCCCAAGCCTTTTGTCCGTTTTTTGTGATAGATATTTGTGGATGTGGCTATCTATTAGTTGAGATATTAAGATATGGTGATCTAATCCGATTATAATTTCCCAACGAAGGTGCTCATATCTCAACAACAAAGATAATTGCACCAAACCATATGAAAGAGGGGGTGTTAACGGACGCCAATTAAGGCCAATAGTCGCCATTTACAAGCCAAATAGTGAACGCCATGTAAGGCCAATAGTCGCCATTTACAGGCCAAATAGTGAACGCCATGTAAGGCCAATAGTCGCCATTTACAGGCCAAATAGTGAACGTCATGTAAGGCCAATAGTCGTCACTTACAGGCTAACTAGTGGACACCAATCACGGTCAATATTATGCAACCATTATTGACAATCAAGAGAGTTTACTCAATTCGTTGTCCAAGTAAAAGCGTAAAGATTACCAAGGATCGAAAATTATCGGCCTCCTTCACCACTGATAAGTGCTAAAGAAGCCCGAGGGGCAATTGAGAGAGCAAAACTGAGCAAGCCCATTAAGGCCCAAGGGCATTCTTGTCTTTCCCACGGTAAAACCCTCAAGCCCTAATTTTGATTATAAAACATAATATACGCCTCCAGAGGGAGGGAGAATCAGAACAATACTGACTTGAGCGTCGGAGGGTCCGTCAGGGGAGACAAGCCCCGCCCCGACCTCGTTTGTTCTTGTTTCACAGGCTAGAGTTCGTGTTGAGATCATCATCAAGATCGGTCTCCATCAACGATTATTGAGAGCAGATTTATGCCCTCACACAGATCATGGTTGATTTGTAACTAACTTCGTTTAGTTTCTTCCTTGTAATCAGCAATAAATGAGATCAATATCTCAAAACACAAGTTGTAATCTGGTTTTCTCCAATTGAGAGCGAAATAAAGCCATCGCCATTGATGGTCCCAACCGAGCTTCGCTTCTTCTGATTTCCTTCTTCCTACCTCCATTTCTACACTCGAATTCGATTCTTTCTCAATCAATTCTCTCGTTTGTAATAAGGCGGAGCGATTTGAGGGGATGGATCAATCAGTTTGGATAGACGGTGATGGATACACAAGAGAGAGTTTCTCTCTCTTAAATGAGTGTTTACTTGAGTCGGTAGGCTGCCAATTGCTCACACAATATGTTTTTCTTTTCCTTTTCTTTTCTTTTTCTTAAAAGGAAAAAAGATGGAAAGTGCATAAATGTCCGAAAAATTAGGGGAATTGCACAAAAGTAACATCAATTTAGGCCATTTTGCAAAACACGCCTATTTGTAAAAGAATGAATGAGCTTTGAGATAGTAGTTTTGTTTTTCTATGGTACAAATTATAAACTTTGCCAAAGTCTGTGAACTTCGGGTTTAATACGGAGTCGTTTGTAAGATGGGTTAGATTTCAATAAGATAACTTTGATATATTAGACTTTTTTTTATTAGCTAAGAATTCGGGTAGATAGACTCTACCTGAGAGCATCCTTGCAGATGAGGTCACAAAGATCTAGATTGTTATTCGTGTCAAAAGCATTAATAGAGCGGCAAATATGTGTAACTTTACCAGTCACTCTGTTGTTGTCTCGGGAAACGCGAGAGAACGAAATTTCTCTCATGTTTGACATTACAATTTTGACATCGGAGATGAGCAGTTCGCTATCCCATGGACATTTACTCTTATTATTGAGTTGATTTATGATTATAATTGAGTCTCATTCCACAATGAGTTTCGTGATTCCTTGTTGTTTAATATGAAAAGGATTTTGTGCTTATCCTATGACCTTGAGACATAAGTTATAAATCCTGTTTTTTTTTTATATATATGAAAGGGATTTTGTGCTTTGTGAGGCCAATTAACTGAATTAAGGATGATTTTGTGTTTTATCAACAAAAAAAAGGATGATTTTGTGTAGTTTAGCAAAGACCAACTGTTTCGTTCCTTACTTTCATCTACTTGAGCCTCCGTCGGGTGGAGCTTCAACGGATCGTCCAGCTTCAGTCCTGGTTTTTGTAGAAAGTGTAGGTTGTTGGTTGATGCCCTAAATCACTCGATCTAGTCTTTAGACCGACTTTCCCGTAGATATGGTGTCGTGACTCCTGTTCGAAGCAGCTCGACACTAGAGCCAAGTTGCGCATAGGAGATGGAGCTGGGATGGCGAGCATTGTAACATTGTTACTCAGCTATGGCTAGCGACACAAGACACTGACAGGGTGGCAACTGACAAAGGACAATGCCACATCCACTAGGTAGATAGGGGACAAGTTCTTGGTACATGGGATCCTCAAAGATGATTGTCACATTCTCCGGTTACTCGTTTCAGGTTACTGCGTTTTGTTTGAATGTGCAACATCATCATATGGCAAATGATTTGCCACTGCAGCACACATGACACAATGAAACAATGGCTTTACCATAAAGAATCCCAAGGGCATAGTTACGATACCACGACGACTCCACACGACACATACCCAATTCCAATGTGGAATTTGTCCGAGATGCAGACACTTCTGCTCTCAAGCTCCTTGTATTCATGACAGAGTCGTCTCAGGTTTTCAGAACGAATCTATAATCCATTCTCGAGAAAAATACTCAGTAAAAAAAGCCTGGAAACTATAAAACGCTCTACGAATATGAAAAAGGGGGTAATCAGGGAAGAGCATAGGGTACACCTTCTGAGGTTTCAGGAAATTATTCATTCTTTCCCTTTTCAGGGATGAAACTCCACCTTGTGATAAAGTTACAGAGAGAGCAGCAATGAACTTGAGACTCATATACCGCATAGTGAATTTATGTATTTCAAACCAAGTTCAGAATAACATCTGGGAAAATCACATCAAGTAAAAATGAACTAACAAACTCATAAAATTCCTCAACCAGCTTGCTCATGCGTGCGTCTCCTGGATGCAACAAAATTTTCATTAGCCATGTTATTCAAGATCTAGGCAGCAAACAAAGAGATGGTGCCAGAAAAATTTACACATAGCAAGGTGAAGTGCACTTAAAAAGGGGACATCAGATATCATCATTCACACGGTAAAGATTTGGAAACAATACCTTTTGCCAAAAACAAAACCCTGAGCCTTATTCATCCTAGTTTTAACAGAACCACCTCTTGTTTTAAAAAATTAATTCAATCTACCTCTTTAACCCAACTTCCCCAAAAGTCACACCCACTCCACCAAGTAGCACTCTTTAGCCCCAATTCTGTGTGTGGATTAGTGTCATTTTTGAAGATTTTGGTTTGAGAGATTGTTTTCGCTAAATTCTAAAATAAAAGGGGTTTCTGTTAAAACTAGTATAAATAAGGGGTGGTATTGGCTACTTTACCCAAATACCACATTTTAAGGACCAAAGGCCAAAGCATATTGATCATTTGATCTTCATAAAATCTTTATCTGATTTGATCATAGTTACTAGGTATAGTTATAGTTATGAATAAACCTTCAAGGCTTGTTCAAGCATTGATTTTTTATCAATCAAGGTTCCAAAAGGTAGATTTTCAGTGATATTTCTTCAGTTTACATTAGTCATGAGCAAGGACCTCAAAAGGAACCAAAGAGGGCAATCAAAATTCAAAAACCTAGATTCACTTTCTATGGCAATATCACCCATCCAAAGCTGACTTCTAGGCTAGGACATCTGGACTAATTTTCTTGGCATCACATAAGTACAGAGTGTAGAAAACTTTTGGGTTAGCTCACATAAATAGTGGTTTAGGCAAATCTATTACCTCAGAAATAGAAGAGTTAGAAACTTCAGGAAGTTGTGAAACCACCGAATCTTTCACAGCCTTTGAATGCTTGCAGGCAGCTCTTTTAGCTTGTCCATTGAATAGTTTTGAGCAATCTGAATATGCAGACCCAAAACCCACTCCAGCACCGAATGCTACAGATGCCCAGCGTGTCACAGGACTTCCTAATCAAGAGAAAGCCAACAGGAATCAGACATGCTCCAGCTTAAATATTTTGTTTATCAATAAAATAGTGCTAACAAAAACATATTGAGAAAAAGAAAAAGAATAAAGGGTGGCATGTCAAACGATCAAAAATGCATTTTTTTGTAAATGCTAGAATTTCACATTCCAGGGATCGCTAAACTAGAAAGTAGTACACTAGGGGCTCATAGCCTAGAGATAGAGGATTCGTACCACTCCAGCCAGTTTAAAATTTTAGCAACAACAATGATGTGTTCACTGCTACAAAAAAGATTAGCAGTTCTTTAAGAAATAGACCAAATACAAAGCTTTCAGCCATCAATGTGAATCACCAGCATTCGACAAGGAAACCAAGAAAACCAGGATCATTTCTATTTGAGTACCCGTGCAATTCTAAGAGTAATTAGACCTCTAAATGATATAAATAATCAATTAAAATTTTCCCTCCCTGGAAAACCCTAGATCTGCTAAATTCTGCAACCATCCCCCTCGCAAGATTCAAGGCCCTCAACCTCACCCTTTGAATTGTTTAACATCCACGGTTGTAACATCCCATATTAGCAGCACTCAAAATTTCCATTTGAAACAATCTACACAAGATGGCATTTCATAGAAGCTCGTCTAACTCCATAAATCTTCAACCAAACCTAAAAATCAATGACAAACCATGTATCAAGGGAAATTGGATTAAGCCAATCAATGAAACTATAACATGTCTTCGCAATCCAATCACGGATTGAAGCCCCAGAAGCACAAACCTAACTACGCAATCGCATTCAAACACACCAATGCGAACGCAAATCGATGAATTCGGTTTTGACAAATTCACAAACAAACAACGGGAAGCACACAGAGACAGAGGGCGAGAGAGAGAGAGAGTCCTGACGGAAAAGGAGGAGGCCGCCGAAGGTGCCTGCGAGGGAGCTGTAGACGACACGGCGGAGGGAGAGATCGAGACAGGCGTCCCATTTAGCGTTGAGATCGTGGTCAGACGAGATTCGGTTGTTGTCAGCCATTCCGATTTCGAGGGGGGTTGGTCGCTCCGGTTAAATCTTCGCCGCACCGAATACTTGTGTTCTTCTTCTGCCGCTGGTGGTGGTGGTGGTGCTGCTGTTGCTGCTTTCTCCCCCGTTGCTTGGTTCCTTGTTTGTGGCCGTCTCCACACGAAAGCGCCGTACGGAAACAGGGTGTGTCTACCAGATGTTGGATCCACCGTGCTTCCCTCTTTGGGCTATCAACCTGGATCTCCATTGGGCCTCCATGGATTCTTGTTGTGGCCCGTTTTCATATTCATATAAAAACGGTTGATAACTAAATTCAAAATAACGTGCGGATATTCGTATCCGTGTGACTTAGGCTGTGTTTGGCAGTAGATGGAGATTATGTGGATTATGGGGATTTCAGTAGATTTTAGGAGATGGAGATTATTTTGGTAGATTAATGGGATTGTGGGGATTGAGATTATGGATGTCGGAAATCTCGTAAAAGGTGTTTGGTAGGTAGGGGATTGTGGTGTATTTTAAAATAACAAAATTACTTTAATGCCCCTGGAAATAAACCCATTACCCCTCCTCCCTCCAAAGCACAAAGGCACAGTTGGACAAACCTGCTCGCCCTCACAAACGACAGGTGCCCGGCGATTTCGGAGGACGACGACCCACAGCTGCTGCGACGTGAAGAGCCCGGTGAGTGTTGCCGGCGTCGTGTCGACGAAGATCCCTCGCTCAACCGCGCACCTTGGGACGTACCTCTCATCACGTCTTCACCTCCCGCTTCCGAGAGACCCTTCGCTCTCGTCGGAGTCCCAGGTATGTATTCCTTTGGAATGTGTGGGTGTTCAAGAAATTCCGACCACCGTTGCTTTGGGCATGTTGATTAGTTTGATTGTTCCCTGAAACACGAAAAATGAAAATGGAATTTGGGATTTGTATTCGCCATTTTAGGGATTTGAGTTTAGAATAGAATGTTGAATTGGGGATTTCCACACAGCCACCTAATAGGGCACCATAGTGGTTCGGTGTATACAATTAGTTGGCTCCCGGCCCAATTGAACCCTATCAAGTTAGCTTATGACGGTGAGAAACGGTCGAATTTGGAGGAACCCCCAACAATCGGACTTCCCTGTCGTTGTCGACTGCTGATGCCTGCATATGTTTTCATGTGTTGTTGTCCTTGGGTGAGATCAGTTGAGGACGATTAGGTAACATGTCATCCGGTAGCAAGCCCCCGGTTCTTGACAAGGGAAAAAAACCAAAGGGCTCGAAGGAAACACCTTTTCAGTGGACTCCGACGCTAATGAAACAATATATACTTGGAGCTGCTTATTGGGTATCAGCGTAAATATGGCCGCGATCAGGGGTTCAGTTGGGTGGTTTTAACGACACAGTTCGAGGAGCAGATAGGGCAAAAGTGTGGAAACAACACCCTTAAGAACAAGCACGTGACAATGAAGGAGAGGTGGAAGGCTTGGAAAGAGTTGATGCACGGCGAGACCGGATTGGGGTGGGACTACGAAAAAGGGTGCATAAAGGCCATCGATGAGTGGTGGGAGCGGAAATGTCAGGTACGCCATCGTCTGCAAGACGTTTAAGTTGTTGTCTGATCATGACGATTATCAATTGTATCATTTGGGTCGTTTTGTTTAGATTCAGGGAGTAATTTCTGTTCCGTTTCATATCACTTCATTTGGAAATGCCCTTTCTCTTTAGGAATTAGGAATTCCATGTTATGCATTGGGTGATCCGGGTTTGATTAAACTTGTGAATTGAGAAACTAGGGTTTGTAGTGGTATCTACTGCGATGTTTCCCCTTCTCTGCTTGTAGATGACTCTTTGTTGAAGTTATTAAGAATCGAATGTTGGATTTGTATATGAATGGCTGTTGTGAAATCTGTATTATTGTTGTTTGAGCTAATGTTTTGAGGTGCTTGTTCATAATAAACATGATTATATGAATCTTTGTGGGTGATTGGTGTACTCTTCTGTTATAAAAAACAAATGTGGATTCAATGTATGTTGGTTCAATTGTAATCAAAACCCCCCAATTTCCCCCTCATTTCTGACAGATTGTTTAACCATAGTGGTTGAATTGATACCTGATACTTGTGATGAGTTAAAGAAGGTTTTTGCAATGACATCTCACTTCTGTTGTACAGAATACATTCAAATATTTGCAATACACTCGCAAAGTTTCAATTTCTGTGCATACACTTGAGCTACACTTGAGCAACATGTGATGAGTTAAAGAACCTTTTCGCATACTCTAACGCTTCTTCGGTTGGACTGATTTTGCAGGAGAAGGCAGATTTTGGCAAACTGAAGAACAAGTGCATTCCTCCGGACATTGTAGATGCCTGGGACCAGATTTACGGAGGCACCGTGGCCACCGGCAAGCACTGCGTGTCTCCTAGTATGGACCCCGTCGACAGCCCTGTGCCGATGTCCTGTACGCATGACGACGGAGGTGTCGATCACCGCCCCCAGGCGACTCCTGCGGATGTTAACCTGGGGGATGATGTGGAAGATGTTGATCATTTCGACCTCCGTAGCTTTCCGGAACTAGTCCGAGATGGCACGCAGTCATCTCCTGTCAGTTCCATGGAGGTACCCCCCACTGTCACCCCTGGATGTAGCACCTTCCCCACTCGGTCTGGGAAGCGTCCGGCTAGCTCCTCTGCGACACCGTCGGGTAGGAAGCGAAGTGCGCGAAAGTCATCTGGGTCAGTTGCGTTCAATAGGCGGATGGATTCTGTTGAGGAAACAGGTGAGGTTATTCTCCACTATGTGCGTGTAAGCATGTTGAAGACGATTTGTCCCGAACTGAAGCAAACCGGGAGGTGGAGGTGGTGAAGTTACTGGACCAGCTTGTGGCAGATGGAATGATAGAAGACGAGGGGCCGTTGTTGTGCTTCGCAATTGAATTCCTCACCGCCCCCGAGAAACAAAGGATGTTCCTTGCGCTTAGTAGGAGCAACGCTGTGAGGCTAGCGTGGCTGAAGTCGCGTTTCCGCCAGAGCGGCGGTGACGTGTAGGTCGGGTTGAGGTTATCCTTGCACAACTGGAGTTGTGTTTTAAGTTGCGTTATTGGGTTGGTTTGGAACTTATGTTTGAAGACTTATGGTAGTGAGGTTTTAGACATCATTCGAGAATTGTGGTTTTAGACATCATTTTCAGCACCTGTTGTAGGAGCTGAGCTTGGGTACTTATGTGTGAATGCATTTGTCAAACCTCATTTCTATGCGCTATCTATCGAGATGTCAATGTTTTTCATAGCCTATTTGCATGCTTCTGTCATTCTTTCTACCAGATTGCATACTTACTTATATTTGTATATGTGATCAGCGTCGTACCTTCTACTGTCACTTGTAGGTGGAATGGATGCCTTGGCAGTTCGAAGCTGTTATTCCGCGTGACGAGCAGCTGCCTTACAGGGGACGCAAGGGCATTACCACGTTCAACGTCCTAGCGGTTTGTGACTTCGACCTCAATTTCACATTCGTTTCCGCCGGGTGGGAGGGCAGCGCCCACGATTCTCGAGTGTTGGAGCACTCCCTTAGCACATCGGGGATGCATTTCCCCCACCCGCCCGCAGGACGTTATTACTTGTGTGACAAGGGATACCCTGAGCGACCGGATTACATGATACCTTACTCGAAGACAAAGTATCATCGAGCTGCGTTTGTCCAGGAACCGGCAGACAACGAGAAAGAAGCTTTCAACCAGAGCCACTCCAGCTTGCGCGGGGTCGTCGAACGGACGTTCGGTATCTTCAAGAGTCAGTGGAAGATGACCAAGCCAATGCACAAGTATCCCATAGGCAAACAGGTTGACATCATCATCGCGTGTGTGGCATTGCATAATTTCATCCGACGATCGGGGGGAGCAGGGGAATCCGTCACCGGATTAGTGGATGACAGGTATGTCGAGCCCGGTGTTGAAGGTGTCGCGGAAGCAGCCGTCGCATCCGACGACGAGAGCGATGAGGAGCTCGTCCTTTCTGACAGCGATGCAGAGGACATTGAGCCCGAGGGGATGCAGGAACTACGGGACGTGATAGCACGACAAATTTGGGTCGATAGGAGACGAAATCGGTAGTGGGATAGCCTGACGGTAATGGCACCCTTTTGTATTATGGGACATGTGCGTGTGCAACGTTCCGAACCTAGCATAAGGTTGCAATTTCGTACTATGATAACATGTGCGGTGTAACTTCACAATGTAGTTGTCAATCTTTTGTATGGTTTCACCAAGGGTTTATCAGGTATGGTTAGTTGTTAGTTGTGAGCATATATATGAAATCCTACTACAATAGCAACGAAATGGCAAAGAAGTTTTTTGCAAATACTGACCTACACCATTTACCTACACCAAAAAATGACAATGGAGTCCATTCTAATTAAACATTGACCTACACCATTTACCTACACCAAAAAATGACAATGGAGTCCATTCTAATTAAACATTAACCTACACCATTTATGATGTGATTGTAGTCGACCGTGAGCTTGACTCTTTTTTCCTACAAGAGTTTGTCTTTGGAGCAGAACATCAACTTTCATTTGCGAAGACTATTTGGCGGCACTTCGGTATTTTGGCTTGTTCTTGCTGTATAAAATTCCGATTGAAGCCGATGAGCACTTGTTGGAAATATATTTTAAGTGGCTACAACTTTATTGAATGATGAAATGATCAAATCAGCTTGGAAGATGGACGAAATCTGGAATCTTTGGAGCAGTCCGAAAACCAGGTAGCTTGTCGGAAATGCAATAAATGAAGATGGAATGCAATCAATAAAGTCGGATTAAATGACGGGGCTTTAGGGATTTCCAACCTTCTATCTCTTTGATGGAAACCAAGACCATTCGTTTTCCCCCATTATGGTTGTCCATCTCTCCGTCATAAATCTCGGAAACCCTTTCGTATTATCCGTCATTAGTTTATCAATTTCTTTTAATTTATTTTATTTTTCATAGATTCAATGTTTTTCTATATAAAGGGGTGTAAGAACTTCATTTAGATAAGTTCAATTTGAGAAAAATCTTAGCTTTGTGCTTCCTTCGTTTCGGGTTAAGAAACAAAATCTATCTTGGTGAGATGCCGGATAAAACCTCTTGGTGAGATGCTAAAAGCGATTCCCTAGTGAGAGACGACGGAATCAAAGGGTCGGAAACACTTGGAGTGCGAGGCCGAGAGTGCGGAAGATCGAGTGTTGGAGAGAGCTCGGAGTGCGAGGCCGAGAGCGATCTTGCATCGCATATCCCTCAACCCTCATCCCTTACTTTACCACCATTCTAAGGCCTTCCACAACCTCATCATCACCCTCCATTTACCCCTAAAACGTCACCCCAAAGCAGCCCTTCAATCCCTCTCAAACAAGCCATGTTTGGACTCGCCTCTGCACAAGCGACGTCTCGGTAAAACGCGATTTCCCGCTTTGTCCGACCTTCGATTGACGAGATCTGCCCCAATCCGCGACCACGACTTCAAGATCTACAAAATTAGTACTTGAACATCCCCAGAAGCCAAGCCAATCGACGGGAAATCGGAAATATTTGAAGACTGACCTGCTGCTCCAGAAACTGTCCAAGCTTCCCGACCTCTCGGAACTCTCGTCGCCGGTTCTTTTGCTCGAGCCCGTGTCCGAGCATGTCAAGTGGTATCAGAGCAACGACAAGAGTTCCTCAAGATTTCGGGTCAAAATGTTGAAGAAAACGAGTTCCAAGCCTTTGTCCGAAGAGTACATCCGATGGGCTATTCGAGCCTATGATGATGGGTATCTTCGTTTGAGTGACATGGATGGGGCTACATATGATGTAGTTGATCAAGAGCTCCGTAGGAGATATCGAAGGAGAAGGGCTCGAGAGGATGAGGCTCGGCATAAAAAGAAGGTTGAACCACCTTGGGAAGAGATCCGCAAGCTCGCGGAAGATTCAATGAAACATGTAAAGGAAATTCGAAATCTTGTCACCTCATTGGGGTCAATGCAATCGAAGTCCACAATAGCCCCACCTCCCTCTTCCAGGATGACATCCTCTACGGCCATGGGCGAGACACTTGGGATTAAAGAAGGCAAGTCCAAGGATGTTCCAATTGAGACTGCAGAGGTCATGCATGAGCTTCAAAAAGATGAGGAAATCATCCAAATTCCCAATGTTGCGCTTTCCATGAAGGAGAAACGAATGCCAACCGACATGCCTACCTTTCTGAATTCCATGTCAAGTAAGTGGTTAGATTCGACTTCTTTCATTCCGTCTTGCTTGCCTTTCACGATTCAAGAAGAAGAAGGGATTCAATATCCGTTCAAGGAAGGAGAAGCATGTTCGAAGAAGTCGTTCGTTTCCATCACAGATTTGAGGACGAATCCTTTTCAAGGGGAGGAGGATGATGTGATCGTAGTCGACCGTGAGCTTGACTCTTTTTTCCTACAAGGGTTTGTCTTTGGAGCAGAACATCAACTTTCATTTGCGAAGACTATTTGGCGGCACTTCGGTATTTTAGCTTGTTCTTGCTGTATAAAATTCCGATTGAAGCCGATGAGCACTTGTTGGAAAGATATTTTAAGTGGCTACAACTTTATTGAAGGATGAAATGATCAAATCTGATTGGAAGATGGACGAAATCTGGAATCTTTGGAGCAGTCCGAAAACCAGGCAGCTTGTCGAAAATGCAATAAATGAAAATGGAATGCAATCAATAAAGTCGGATTAAATGACGGGGCTTTAGGGATTTCCGACCTTCCATCTCTTTGATGGAAACCAAGACCATTCGTTTTCCCCCATTATGGTTGTCCATCTCTCCGTCATAAATCTCGGAAACCCTTTCGTATTATCCGTTGTTGTGAGCTGAATCTGCCATGTTTTACAGTAACTTTTATATCGATTTCTGTATACATTGCATTCATTTGGGCTTAGATAGTACATAACCTATGTAGTTTATGTTTATTTGCCAAATTATGGAATCTACACCAGTTTCTGTTTAAATCGCAGATTTCGAGGCGTTTTACAGCAATTCTACAGAAGGTCGGAAAAGCTCGGAAAACCACTACAGAAGTCCAAAGTCAAAGAAGCAGCAGAACCAGTCGAATCGAGTTCAGAGCCAAGGTTACTCGACCTCGAGTAAACCCTACTCGATCTCGACGAACGTGTCCGAGCAACATTGGTCGAGCAAGCCTGATCGAGAGAGCCAGACCAACCCGACGTCCGGAGTCTACTCGATCTCGACAAACCTTAGTCGAGATCGACTACACCTCAGTGCCACACCCGGAGTCGATGACGAGAAGCCGAGGACGAGGAAGCCGAGCAACCCTACTCGATCTCGACAAGACCTAGTCGAGATCGACGAGCCCCTGAGTCCAGATCCGAGCTAGTCGAGTAGAGCCACCCGAGGAGACCTAGTCGATGACCCATTCCTACTCGACATCGACAAGGGTTACTCGAGGTCGACGAGCGCTAGGAGCCAAGTCCGAGCCACATCGAGCAGATCTAGCCGGGAAGTCCAGTCGACGATGAACCCTACTCGAGGTCGACGAAGCCTTGTCGAGGTCGAGTAGACCCGAGTCCAGAAACGTGTCGTCGAGAGCTGTCCTAGTCGACTTGGGATTCCTTGGGCACGAAGGAAGTCGAGCTGGCCGAAGATCTATCCGATTCCATCAAGTCTATCCATGGGAGACAAGATCTATCAACATCATGAAGACTTACCTAGTTTAGAATTATCCTTTCCTTGTTGATTTATTTCCTTAAAACAATTTATTTATCTTTAAATCTTTAGATATAATTTTAGATAGAGATAGAAGATTCTATCCTTGATTAGCAAGGGTTAGAAGCCTATAAATAAGGCCCTAGAGGCTCAGTTTAATTCAATTTCAGAGAGAAACAAGTAGTTCCACAGATAGAATTTAGGAGTTCTAAAGTTTTTAGGGTTTTGGCTTTCTGCGAAAGTTGATTGCCGGGATTGTAATGGCTTTTGAATATAGTTTTAATGCAAGTTAGTTCTTTTCATACATCAATGTCTGTTATTGCGATGAGGCGTGAGTAGTCCACCCACTTCTGGGGCTGGGGTGAGCCCAACGGTGGCCATGTGAGGCGATGCGATAAAGGTCAGATCTTTTTGTGCAATTCATCTTCTATCCATATGAGCATGATTCTTTTGCGAGAGTTGAAGGTGATCCTTGTTTGTGTTATTGAAGCGAAAGTGATCTTAATGCAACTTGGATTAATTATGTGAAAAAGGGTTAGTAACAATTAGGGTTTATGCGAAAGCCTCTATATGCCTATTTGTTAATGACGAAAGTTATTTGATGGAAAGCATGATCTTTTATGCCTTTATGTGTTACTTTTCATGATTATCGTTGTGGTGTTGATACCCTGGCCTTGGAAGTCTTTTAATATATTGAATTTATTTCTGTCAAATTCTGAGTTTTGGTTCGAAAATCTGCATTTTGAAGTTTCTGCATTCTTGTCGACATAGAGTAAGCCTTGTCGAGATCGAGTAGCTGTGGTCGATCTCGAGTAGGGACTGGTCTTAGTCGAGTTGAATTTTCTTCTGTTCTTGTCGATTTTCAGTTTCTGTGTTGCTGTTTCTTGTCGATCTCGAGGAGCTGTTTGTCGAGATCGACTAGCCTCTGCCTTTGCTTTTATTTGCTGCTTTGCTTTATTTCCTGTTTTGCTTTGTTGCTTTGCTTTTGTTTTCTACTTTTATTTATGTTTCTTTCCTTGTTTCTGTGTTTCTGTCTTTCTGCTATTCTGCCTGTGAGATCTGTTGCGACCTAAGAACTGCTGACGTGCTTTCTCGTGGATTCGATCCTGATTTTCTCTTACTACAACGGGAGGAAGTCTTGTATTTATTTGTTGAGACAGGGAAGTCAGTCTGAACTTTATTTTATATTTATTTCATACTTGACCATCCTCCTGCAAACAACAAATTGGCGCCGTTGCCGGGGAAGCAATCATTCGCGCCTTAGGTAGTCAGTTATCACTGTTTCTTTGAGTTACTTTTCAGGTGTATGCGCCGTTCTGGTCAAACACCTGAGTTTGACGCCTTAGACGAACCGGAACGCCTATTTCACATCCGAGCTAAACTACAAAGAGCCATGGCAGCTGCGGAGACACAGGAACAGCTGGTCGCTAGGCTTACCAGGGAATTGGTCGCAAAGGATACTGCTATCGCCGCTAAGGATGCTGCTATCGCCGCTGAGAGAGCAGCAAGGGAACAAGCACAGGCTGAGCTTGCCCAATATCCAACCACGACAGAAGACTACATGCACCCAACTCTCGTCGTGCCTGAATCGGCGATTCTAATCCCTGATAACTCTTTTGAAATTCGCACTCGATTTCTTATAGAGCTGGAAAATAATGCCTTCTATGGTAGATTTAATGAGTGTCCTCTTGAACATATTACAAACTTTTCTGACATGTGCCGTACTATTGCTGAAGGTACAACTCTGGAATATGTCAAGATGAAATCTTTTCGCTGGTCTCTCGCTGGACCTGCACTGAAATGGCTGGAAGGGCTGAAAGCAAGATCACTCACAACCTGGGCCTAAGTAGAGCAAGAGTTTCTGAACAAATTCTTCCCACCTGCCAAAACAGCACATCTCCGCCAGAGAATCACCGCCTTCAAACAGAAGCAAGGGGAACCGCTGGCAAAGGCATGGGAGCGCTACAAGGAACTTCTGCGATCTTGCCCTACTCATGGACAACCACCCTACATTATTCAGGAGATCTTCTTCAACTCTCTTGATCAAGTCACTAAGGAAAGAATCAACCATTATACTCGCTATGAGTATCTGACAATGCCGCCGAGTGACGCATGGAGTATGCTGGAGAAGCTCACTAACTACGACAACAAGTATGGGTCTACTGCAACTTATGAAGAGAACCCATACGCCAGGCCAGCACCATCCATGCCCCTCTATGAGCCACCTAAGGAGATTGATCCTGATGTTAGGGAGCAGTACTACAGAGACCAGAATAGGAAGCTCATCAAGCAAGTAAAGTATCTCTCCGTCAACCAGCCTTGCATAGAATGTGGATCGCAAAGGCACACCACTCCTGAGTGCCCACACACAGAACAAGTCAAGCTGGCAGAGCACCATGAGGATGCAGCTTACGCAGGGGGTCCCAGTCGCTACATGGGGGACCAAAGGTTTCAACAACCACAATGGAACCAAGGTGTCCCCAGGAACCCCCCGCCCTACAGAGCTCCAGGACATCCGGAAAGGGATCAGAAAAAGGATGATATACAGACAGTCCTGGAGGAAATACGGAGGAACCACTCAGAAACTAGGCAATCCTTCAACTCCGTCTATACTCAAATGCAAGGTGTCAACTCTAGGCTTGGGGAAATTGATATCTGGCGAAAATCAGTTGATACACAGATTGGTCGGCTAGCAGCATGAATCCCCAGACAGTTAGGTTCACTCCCAGGATCTTCAGAACCAAATCCTAAGGGAAAGACTGGACACATCGCTGCTATAAAACTCAGAAGCGGCCATCAACTGCAAGAGCCAGAGGTCGGAAAGCAGCAGAACGACGAGGAACAACAAGTCGACCTCGACAAACCGGTGGTCGATCTCGACGAAGGCCTCGTCGATCTCGAGGAGAATCTGCAAAAATCTTCGTCTGCACCACACAGCAACTCGACTGAGCCCAATCTGGTCGATGTCGACAAGATTGTAGTCGATGTCAAAGAGCCTCTGGTCGACATAGAGCAGCCTGCAGCATCTCCGACGTCTGTTCTGGCTCCGAATCAGAAAAAGAAGCTGCCTTTCCCCACAAAATCTTTAAAGGACCCGGCAGAAAAGAAATTTCAGCGCTTCATCAAGATGCTTCAGAAGCTCAACGTCACCATCCCCTTTACAGTAGCTCTCAATGAAATGCCATCTTATGTCAAGTTCCTGAAGGAGATTCTGAGCAAAAAGCGGTCAATGGCTGAAATTACAGAGGAATGCAGCCACTTGGACATATTGGAGAAGAGGCCAGATCCAGGTAAGTTTGCTATAACTATTGGATTTGGTCCATATAAAATTAATTCCCTATGTGATCTTGGAGCTAGTGTGAGTATAATGCCTTTAACGATTTGGTCCAAGATTAAGATAGGTGCCCTAGAGCCTGTGGATGCTAGACTTTACATGGCCAACAACACGGTGGTCATTCCAACAGGCATGGTGGATAACGTCCTAGTACAAGTAGGTAAATTCTTCGTCCCAGCTGATTTCTTAGTTGTTGATATGCAAGAAGATCCTGCTTGTCCTATTATCTTAGGGAGACCATTCTTGGCGACGGTGGATGCCAACATAAGCGTAAGGAAAGGAGTGCTCACCTTCAACATCAGCGATGAGGTAATTGAGTATTCCTTTAATAAAACTGAAAGGCATACAGGTCCAATGGAAGAGGTCAAATCTATCTCAGCTGGCTACATCACCTGCGGGGAACCCAAGGTCATAAATATGACCCCTGAGGAGCTGGAAAAGAGGGACATGGAGGCCCAGGTGGAGGAGATCATGACAATCCTCAAGGAGAACACAGAGAATCCAATCGACACAGACCAAGGTAAGTCGTTGTGGATTAATTATTTTTCGGATGCCTTGACAGGGACTAAGTATGGAGTCAAGATCGACCAAGACTCCTCGACATCGAGGACCCTAGTCGACCTCGACCAGACCAAGGAGACTCCACCAGCACCAGCATCGTCGAGCAGCGAACCAGACAAACCAGGCTCGTCGATCTCGACTAGACTTGTCGAGGTCGACCACCACTCGACGACCTCGACTTCATCTCCCTCGACGCTGACTCCACCAGACGGCCAGAGCTCGTCGATCTCGACCACCCTTGTCGATGTCGACCACCACTCGGAGAGCCCAGTCCCTGCTTCCTCGACGCTGAGACCACTAGAGCAAGGATCCTCGTCGATCTCGACTAAGCTTGTCGAGGTCGACCACCACCAGGCGCCACCAGATCCCTCTTCTTCGACGCTGCAGCCACCAGGAGAGGAGCCCTACTCGAGATCGAGTAGGCTACTCGAGGTCGACAAGCCTTCTTCGTCGACTTCTGCCTCTTCGACCAGACCACCACCAGGAACTGCAAACTCGTCGAGATCGACTAGCCCTAGTCGAGATCGACCAAACACAGTGGTCTCCGATTCCGTCTCTGCGAAGGTAAGCCAAGGTATGGATCTTTCTTCTCCTATTTCCATTAAAGATTTATCTATACATGGGAGAGGTCTGCCTTGGTATGTGCGATTGTGCAGGATATCCAATGATGAGCCTAAGGAGTATGAAGTTGGAGACAAGCTCTATGTCTCTAAATCAAAGGATCATTGATTTCCCAACAAATTCAACAAGAAGCGGATGGGACCGTTCGTGGTGAACAAGATCCATTCTGGAGGATTACTATTGATGGACAAGAATGGAGTCTTATTTGAGGCCCAATCTATATGGGCCCTTCAAATGCCACCTTGAGCATTAATGGAAAGTCGGCCTAGCGACTATAAAATCTAGAGCATGTACATAGACTTTTTAGGACATTTGAGACTTTGTTTTTGGATTTGAACATTTCTTTGGTTTTTGTTGTTTCTATTATGGGTATATGTCTTCTACTTTTCAGGTCAATGGATAGAACCAAGTCTTACTCGGCCCAGGAGGTGCTCCATTCAATATTTAGAGAAATCTACACATCTGTCCTGTGAGTTCCTTCCTTTACTCTTGTTTTTATTTGATTTTATACAGTGAGGACACTGTAATGTTCAAGTATGGGGTGGGGGAAGGGCATTACTGTGTGCATATTTGATCATATTTGACATTCCTTGTGCATTATTTCTTAGAATTGCTACATGGCTATTTTGGAATGCATTATTTATTTATGTACTTATATGCATATTTTCCAAAATTTGAGAAAAATGACCCATCATATTTGACATTACTTGTGCATTATTTCTTAGAATTGCTACATGGCTATTTTGGAATGCATTATTTATTTATGTGCTTATATGCATGTTTTCCAAAATTTGAGAAAAATGACCCCCATTGAAATTTTGAATAATGTCATGGAGTCTTATATTGAACTCGACGATGCAAAATTAGATTCGTTAGAGATATAGCATGAAATTGCCTAGTAAAGGGAAGTCACAATGAAGTGCATTATTTATTGAAAACCATGAAAAGAGGTAAAATTTGAAGTTGCTTTTGACATGTTGCATGATAAGATGATGGAGGACTTTATATTTCCATATAATGCTCATATTGTTATAATTCCTAGCCTTACCTATGCTTATGCATTACACAAAAGCCATATTATGCCTTATTTCATATATTGCTCCACATGATCTAAATATTTTCCATTCTTTACCTTATCCGGGGATTATGTTGAGAATGATGTTACATTATGGAGATTGTTATATGGTTGTTGTGTTGTTAAATATCATTATTGGAGTTTGGAAGGAAAGTGTTTGAAATATATGGAAAATTTAATGAGTGAAAGAAAATCCAATCACCTCGGGAGATAAAGGTAGATTGACTCTGCTCTCTGAGATAATAGTTTGGAGAGATGGGACACATTGCGAGGAGTCCAAAGCACTAATTATCCGGGGCCATTCATGACACCCATGTTTGCGACTCGCGAGAAGGCAGTGCTAAGGTTAGAGAGGTAAAAGCATTATTATTGATAAAAGCATTATGAAAGGTGATGAATGCTATGAAAAGGAATGTGGAAATTCAGTTTGGAAAGTACTCCATTTCCCCGAATCAAAAGCACCACATTGCCAAAAATTGCCCACCTTTTAGCCTTTTACCAATCTACTTCTTCATGAGCTTAAATTAACGTCTTCTTGATTATTAATGCTTTGTCACTTATGAATGTTTTTGCATAACCCTCCTTTTATGAGTAGATGTTGCTTTTACATATTTGCACATGCATGAATCTGTGACACTAGTACCTTTTCGATGATGGAAATTGATTGCAGGGTTATATAAGAATGAATCTAATATGTTGAGAGTTTTTGAATTCTTCCCCTGAATGACAATTAAAAGTATTGCTTGAGGACAAGCAAGCTTAAGTATGGGGTGTTTGTTGTGAGCTGAATCTGCCATGTTTTACAGTAACTTTTATATCGATTTTTGTATACATTGCATTCATTTGGGCTTAGATAGTACAGAACCTATGTAGTTTATGTTTATTTGCCAAATTATGGAATCTACACCAGTTTCTGTTTAAATCGCAGATTTCGAGGCGTTTTACAGCAATTCTACAGAAGGTCGAAAAAGCTCGGAAAACCACTACAGAAGTCCAAAGTCAAAGAAGCAGCAGAACCAGTCGAATCGAGTTCAGAGCCAAGGTTACTCGACCTCGAGTAAACCCTACTCGATCTCGACGAACGTGTCCGAGCAACCTTGGTCGAGCAAGCCTGATCGAGAGAGCCAGACCAACCCGACGTCCGGAGTCTACTCGATCTCGACAAACCTTAGTCGAGATCGACTACGCCTCAGCACCACACCCGGAGTCGATGACGAGAAGCCGAGGACGAGGAAGCCGAGCAACCCTACTCGATCTCGACAAGACCTAGTCGAGATCGACGAGCCCCTGAGTCCAGATCCGAGCCAGTCGAGTAGAGCCACCCGAGGAGACCTAGTCGATGACCCATTCCTACTCGACATCGACAAGGGTTACTCGAGGTCGACGAGCGCCAGGAGCCAAGTCCGAGCCACATCGAGCAGATCTAGCCGGGAAGTCCAGTCGACGATGAACCCTACTCGAGGTCGACGAAGCCTTGTCGAGGTCGAGTAGACCCGAGTCCAGAAACGTGTCGTCGAGAGCTGTCCTAGTCGACTTGGGATTCCTTGGGCACGAAGGAAGTCGAGCTGGCCGAAGATCTATCCGATTCCATCAAGTCTATCCATGGGAGACAAGATCTATCAACATCATGAAGACTTACCTAGTTTAGAATTATCCTTTCCTTGTTGATTTATTTTCTTAAAACAATTTATTTATCTTTAAATCTTTAGATATAATTTTAGATAGAGATAGAAGATTCTATCCTTGATTAGCAAGGGTTAGAAGCCTATAAATAAGGCCCTAGGGGCTCAGTTTAATTCAATTTCAGAGAGAAACAAGTAGTTCCACAGATAGAATTTAGGAGTTCTAAAGTTTTTAGGGTTTTGGCTTTCTGCGAAAGTTGATTGCCGGGATTGTAAAGGCTTTTGAATATAGTTTTAATGCAAGTTAGTTCTTTTCATACATCAATGTCTGTTATTGCGATGAGGCGTGAGTAGTCCACCCACTTCTGGGGCTGGGGTGAGCCCAACGGTGGCCATGTGAGGCGATGCGATAAAGGTCAGATCTTTTTGTGCAATTCATCTTCTATCCCTATGAGCATGATTCTTTTGCGAGAGTTGAAGGTGATCCTTGTTTGTGTTATTGAAGCGAAAGTGATCTTAATGCAACTTGGATTAATTATGTGAAAAAGGGTTAGTAACAATTAGGGTTTATGCGAAAGCCTCTATATGCCTATTTGTTAATGACGAAAGTTATTTGATGGAAAGCATGATCTTTTATGCCTTTATGTGTTACTTTGCATGATTATCGTTGTGGTGTTGATACCCTGGCCTTGGAAGTCTTTTAATATATTGAATTTATTTCTGTCAAATTCTGAGTTTTGGTTCGAAAATCTGCATTTTGAAGTTTCTGCATTCTTGTCGACATAGAGTAAGCCTTGTCGAGATCGAGTAGCTGTGGTCGATCTCGAGTAGGGACTGGTCTTAGTCGAGTTGAGTTTTCTTCTGTTCTTGTCGATTTTTAGTTTCTGTGTTGCTGTTTCTTGTCGATCTCGAGGAGCTGTTTGTCGAGATCGACTAGCCTCTGCCTTTGCTTTTATTTGCTGCTTTGCTTTATTTCCTGTTTTGCTTTGTTGCTTTGCTTTTGTTTTCTACTTTTATTTATGTTTCTTTCCTTGTTTCTGTGTTTCTGTCTTTCTGCTATTCTGCCTGTGAGATCTGTTGCGACCTAAGAACTGCTGACGTGCTTCCTCGTGGATTTGATCCTGATTTTCTCTTACTACAACGGGAGAAAGTCTTGTATTTATTTGCTGAGACAGGGAAGTCAGTCTGAACTTTATTTTATATTTATTTCATACTTGACCATCCTCCTGCAAACAACATCCGTCATTAGTTTATCAATTTCTTTTAATTTATTTAATTTTTCATAGATTCAATATTTTTCCTATATATAGGGATGTAAGAACCTTATTGAAAACAAGTTGAAATTTTGAGAAAAGTTAAGCCCTTTAGCTTCCAGTGATTCGGGTCAAGAATCTCGTTCTTAGGTGAGAGGTCGGGAACAAAACCTTCGGTGAGAGGCTGAAGGAGATTCCTTAGTGAGAGACGATGGAATCAAAGGGTCGGAAACACTCGGAGTGCGAGGCCGAGAGTGTGGAAGATCGAGTGTTGGAGAGAGCTCGGAGTGCGAGGCCGAGAGCGATCTTGCATCACATATCCCTCAACCCCATTCCCCTTCTTTACCACCATTCTAAGGCCTTCCACAACCCCATTATCACCCACAATCATACCCAAAACGTCACTTCCAAAACAGCCCTCAATACCTCTCAACCGAACCCAATTTCGGAATCATCTCTGCACAGGCGACGTCTCGGTAAAACGCGATTTCTCGCTTCGTCTGACATCCGATTGATGATATCTGCACCAATCCACGACCGTGACTTCAAGATCTACAAAATTAGTACTCGCACGTTTCCAGAAGCCTAGCCAATCGACGGGAAATCGGCATTATTTGTCAACTGATCTGCTGCTCCAGAACTGCCAACACCTTCCCGACTTCTCGGAACTCTCGTCGCCGGTCCTTTTGCTCAAGCCCGGGCCCGAGCACCTCAATTTACCTCCTACTTTAGCAAAACCTGACAATGTATTTTACACGCACACCTACAAGTGCGAACGTCCTGAAACCCATAGTTGTTTGCGTACATTGCAACATACCAACGCCCCCTACACAGCAACAAAAAGGGACTAGAGAAGGGGGGAATGCGTTCTGCTACATGATGTCTTCGGACGATCAAACCATACAGGGAGGGATTCGAATCCCGTTTCATACAACATACGAATTTACACAAAACATGTCTTCACATTCCGGGAAGCTTCAGTTCCTTGCCAGGGCCGCTAAGGCGACAGCTGTCATGGCGATGAACATCCATTTCTGGGTTTCCAACTGGGACCTTGCGCCAAGCAGCTCCCCCCAGACTTGCACCGATTGGTTGGAGAGGGTAGCGAGTTGTTCTATCAGCTGGTCGGTCAGTGCATTCGCCCTCTCCAGCTCTTCGGCAGTCCTCTGAGCCGTTGCCTCAGCTACGAATACCCTGGTAGTGAGGTCCATCGCAATGTCCTCAAGCTGCTAAATCCTGGGGTCCTCGGGAGCTGGTGGGATAGCCTGAGGAATCTCATGAAGGGGGGGCATGTTCTCATTGCCAGACGGAACATTACTGGAGCTGCGCTCAACCCACAAGTCCCTCTCCTGCACATTACAGTTGATAACTCCCTCCCTTGATGAAAATCGGAATAGATGTTTCAAAGGCTTTGACAGGATGTTTGTGTCAAAAGCCTTGGAGCGTTAACAGTTGATGAAATACAAAACCTAACTTATTATTCGTATATTATTTTATCTTATTATATACTTCCTTTATATTATATATATATTCGTTGGACTAACTGTTTCAGGAAGTATTTTCGAGATTATAACCTTCCTTTATAGAGTTATTGAGGAGATCTAGTTCAAAATGGATCATGGCTTCAAAGTGTCCATATATAGAAGATTGAAGAATCAAGCCTGATTCATGGAGCGTTGGTGAAGATCCCCAGGCGCCATTCCACTCTTATATAAAGGAAAGAAAGAAGAAGACAGAAAAAACAAGAACGTACAAGTGCTACACACGAGCTTCATTCATTCAAGCGATCTGTCTTCCAAGTGTCTCTCTGAAAAGCGCTCAAATAGTTTGTTGTTTATTTTAAAGCCTTTGAGAGTCACTGTGAGCTTATAGGATATATTTATTTCAAGTGTTACTCGAGAGTTTATAACTCGGGAAGTTGCACTAGGCTATTGATTTGCGAGAGTTAGAGGATTGTACTAGATAGCTGAGAGAGGTGGGGCTCTTCTAGATTGGTCTAGGACTCCAAGGGAATGTGAGTTGACTAGATTGCAATTGTATAGGAGAGAGGCTTCTCGGTGAGCTATTAGGATCCTAAGCTAAGCATTCAATAAAGCCTTTGAATCCTAGGGTTGTGGAAGAACCCTAGGCGGGGACGTAGGCCAGTTGTGCTGAACCTCGTAAACAATTACTCGTGTCCTTTACTTATTTGCTTTACCTTATTTCCGCACTTGGTTCGATTGTCTAACTTTGTGATTCAGGTTTAATCTCAAGAGTTTTGATTCAAGCTTCAAAAGTCTTGAGACTTTCTGCGAAAAACGGGCATACTCTATTCAACCCCCCTTCTAGAGTATTTCTTATTACATTGTTTTTACATTATCGAACCTTCAACAGTCACCAAACATTAGCATCCTTTTAACAAACAAAAACATGTTGACAGGGATAACCAATGGATGTACAAACCTGCTCGTACCACGGGGGAATCCTCTCCTCCCCCCCCCCCCCAATCCATGGGTATTTCTCAGGACATCCGATTGCCCAGCTATCGGAGGAAGACATGATGTATCTGCGGGGGCGCCATTTTGGAGTAATTAGTACTTGATATAAGAAACATACTCATTTACAATGTGCAGCTGAGACATGACGAAGTTAAAACCAATGAAAGATGAAACTGATATGCTAGCAATGGATGAAACTAAAATACGAGGGTGATATTGCAGTTTATGGCTCCTGTTGCATTCTTTTCAAGAGAAAGGGTCAAAGGGATCTCACAGTTTATTATAAGATTGCTGGTTCAGTTTTATTGCTCAAATATGACACAAAGATTCACCAGCATTAGGTTATTTTTCCACTATGTTTATGCATGCTATTGTAAGATTGCTGGGGTTTTGTCTCTTTACTGCCAGGTTTGATGCTATTGTTTCAGCAGATGCATTTGAGAACTTGAAACCTGCTCCTGATATATTCTTTGCTGCATCAAAAATATTGAATGTACCTCCAACTGAGGTATACTTATAGATTGCTAATTTTATCTTTGGGGAAATTTTCCAAGTATCTCATGTTATACACTAGTGGGGAATTTTGAGTTATGACTTTTAATTTGTGTATATATTGATTAACCTCTGTACTATCAAGTATTTTGTTAAGTGTTGTTTGAGCATCTATACTCTTGCTTAACTGGAATGTTCCTAGTTGGGATTATTATAGGTTGGTTGAAGCATCTATACTCTATACCAGTGGAAGATGAAAATGAAAGCAATGGAAGTATGTATGCAGTTCACAAATTGGCTGAACAAGGTAATTGCAAAGCCTGTGACAAAAAGAAACTTTCCCAACCTCATCTCAAGTTCACAAATATCTCAATTGGAAACCAACAGGACAATGAATACCAAAATTGGAGCACTAAAAGCTTGTACACTGCAACTAACAGTGAACAGAAAATGGGAACATATGGAAAACTGGTACATTGCAGCTCACTGTCAAACAAAAAATTGCTAATCAAGATGACAATGGTACACATAAATGACAACATGGTAAGAACCCAAAAATTTCAGGTTTGTAAAAGACATTGAGTTGAGATTTTAATTAAACCCGCATAAATGACAATCAATCATTATTGGAAATAAAAATGACAATAAATAAAAATTGAGATTTTCCTTAAACCCCCACTTCTGTCAGGTTTCAGGCCTTCTCCACCGCCGTCGGTGGGAGGTGCCCCGTCGGTGGGAGGTGCCGTCGCGGTAAATCATAGAAAGTTGAGAGGCCCCAAAATAGGCCGCCTGTAGGAGATTAGGGTTTCGCCTATCGTGTAGACGATTCAATGTACACACCCTCCCAAAATCCCCCTTGAGCGTCGATAATCTCCTCTAGGGGAGGAGATCTCCGCCGCCCGTGGGAGGTGGCCGCCGGTGGGAGGTGCCGTGCACAGGAGAAGAGGGCGGTCCTCAGTTTCCCAACCCCAATTCCCACCTCGACCTTGGAGAATAGCCTCCCGTAGAGGATATCTCCGCCGCCGGCCCCCAAAGCCCCCCACGCAGAGTCCGACAGACAATGAAAGAGATGAGAGGGAAGGATTGTACCTACCTTGGTGGCGGTGGTGGCGAAGTGCCGATTTCTCTGGCGCGGCGGCTCTCCTCTCTCTCTTCTTGCGCACTCCCAGATCTGAAATTGAAGCGTAGAGGAGAAGAGGGCAAAATTGGATCTCATATACCGAAATCGCCCCACAATCTGCACAATCTTGGGGTCCGAAGATTGTGAAATAATCTCCCAAAAACCCCATAATCCCCATCCTAGATTGTGCACAATCTGTCTGCCAAACACCATCGCCACCCCTCAAAGCTAATTTGTATTTCAGTAGAATCTCCACAATCCCCCCACAATCCCCTGCCGAACACACCCTTAGCGTGTGTTCGGTAGGGAATTCTGAGAGATTACGGAGATTGTGCCCAAACACAAATCAGATTTCAACCAGGGAGAAGGTTTTCGGCAGCAGATGGAAGGGGATTTGAAGATGGAGATTGTGGGGATTTCATCGGATTCTTTTGAAATCTCCCCACCCCAAGATTTAGGAGATTGTGCTCGGATTTGGATTTATGAGGCCAAATTTGCCCCTGCCATTCACACATTCCAATTTCAGATCTGGGGAGCAACTCGAAGGTAGGAGAAGAGAGGTCTTGTCGTCGTCGGCGGGGTGGGGTATGGGGGCCGGCGGTGGAGACCTCCTCCAGGGGAGCCGGTCCTCCAAGTCGGAGCTCGGAGGCGTAGATGAAGAAGAACGCAATTCGTGTCTCCCTCCCTATTCATTCTCCCCTTCAATCATCGACACTCTCTCTCATGGGCTCCCGATATCGACTTCGCCCCCTTTGTTGCCAGATTCGACCGGAGAAGACAACAACAAGTGCTAGTAGACACCAGTGGGTGCTCCGACCGACACCAGGTGGCGATTAACTTCGGATGTGCAGTGGGTGGAGCCTCCATTGTTGGGGTTTCTACCTTCAATGGCTTCAATCCCCCGTACGCAGGCCACCGAGTCCAATCGACTCTCCAATCCCATACATTGAAGCCCCAATTTTTTGTGTCACAGTACCCAGGCCAATCGACTCTTCAATGGCTTCAATCCCCCGTACGCAGGCCACGAATTGGGAGGAGGTCCGAGGGGGCCACGAATTGGGAGGAGGTCTGAGGGGTATTCGGTGTTAATTTAGGGGCAGTATAGTCATTTCGTTATTTTGAAATACACCACAATCTCCTAACTACCAAACACCTTTCGGAGATTTCCGTTATACATAATTTCAATCCCCAAAATCCCATTAATCTACCAAAATAATCTTCATCTCCTAAAATCCCCAGAAATCCCTTTAATCCCCATAATCTCCATCTACTGCCAAACACAGCCTTACATTAACGGCGTGTTTGCAAGGGTATGGGAGGGGTGGATGGGGTCACTGGGGTAGAGGATTTTTTTTGGATTCGAGCAAGTGTTTTTGAGAGGAGATAGGAAAGGTGTCGGAGGTGGGGATTGAAGAGGTGGAAGAGATGGCGACACCCCAAATTCTCCCATGTTCTCATGTTCTGAATAGGGGTGGAAGGGATTTTCCTACTTCGATCGGGCTTTTTTTGCCCTCAGCTGTTTCTCTTCCCTTCTCCTTCACTGTCTCATTGATCCTCCTCCCTCGTTCAACCCATCGTCCCCGACCACCCTCCTCCTTCATAGTCCTCGATCACCCATTCCGTCGGTGAAGAGGGCGAAGTCGAGGCGAATGGACGCTGAAATCGGAGCAACACCGAATCTGGGAGGAGCGACCATGGCCAATGAGATGAAAGAGAGGGGAGTGAACTTGAAGATGGACGAGAAGCGACCATGGCTGCTCGACGTCGGAGCTTCATCTCCTCGCAACTCCCCCCTCCAAAGTTAATTCCATACTCTCTCCCCTTTTATATATCCCCAATCTCCATTCATCTCCCAAGCACGAAAATCGCAACAGCAAGAAATCAATCATTCAATCATTCGATCAATTGGCCATGATAGGACACGGATCGACGCCGAAGTTGTTCGAGGACATATTACTGGTGATGGCGGTTGGAGAGCTCTGCAAGGGGTTCTAGTTGCTGATGGACGGCGGGAGAGGCGTCATCACCTCCAAGAGACTCAAGAGGAACGCATGGTGAAAGGGGAGGATTTTGTTTTCCAGTTCACTAGGAATCCATGGCAGAAGAAGAGGACTCAGTTTTGTGAATTAATTTTAGTTGATGGAGGCCATGAGGAGAGACTGATAGGTAGGCAGAAAGTATTATGTTATAAGAGTATATATAGACATAGATTTGAAAAAAAAAATCTCAAAAATCAAATTATAAAGTTCGGAATCTACACGTTTTAGATAGATATAGATGTTGATAATGCATGATTGTATAAGTATTTTAGGTAAGTCTTAAGTCATTTAGGTTGCATTTAGACATGTTTTTAGCATAAAGTGTATTCATTGTCTCTTAAGTTGCAAAGTTTGAAATCTACGCGTTTTATTCCTTTTTATGCAGATTCTTATAATCAAGTCAAAGGAGAAGAGGGAAGCTACACTTTGGAGCTATGGAAGCCTAAGAAGAGTCAAGGAAGAAGACAACAGAAGAAGCGGAGAAGCCAAGACACGAATTAGTGAAGAAACGGTGTTCTGTAGAGGCGGCGCCCGCGACACCCTAGCAGCACCCGCCGATCCAGCAACACCGCTGAAGATCAGCAACACCCGCTAAGTTGGCCCCCGCCGTTTACCCTTAGCGCCAGCCGATCTCGTATCTCAACAGATTCTCAGCAGCCGAATCTGACCCATTAGGCTGTGCTTCTACCCTACTTTTGTCGGCTCCTAGGGTTTCCTAGCACTATAAATACACCTCTCTTCTCCTCCATTCGACACATCGCATACACATCACATCTCTCACTCATCTCGCATCTCGTTTCTTATCGTTTCAGTAAGCCATGATCGGTTAAACCTTTTATATAGTTTTGCTTATATTCAATACATTGGTTAAGGACATGTGAGGGTTGTTTCTATACTATTGGTGCGGGACGAACGTCGTTGCTTTTTCGTCCTTTGCCAAATAGTAATAATATCCTAACTCAAAGCTCAAACCAATAGATTGATAAACCAACAAACTAGTATAGCGATGAAGTCCGGAGTCGAACCCACTTAGAGAATGGTTGCTATGCAATGTTTCTTACAATGACTCTTATGACAAAAGCAATGATTTATAGCAAATTGATAACAAAGTAAAGTAAAGAGATCGATGATTGCAAAGTATTGATAATACGGTAGAGAAGATATTTCACCTGTAATTCTCGACAATGGTTGAGGTTCAAGATCCTAGGATTGATTCAATAGATATTTCTAAGCATATGTTGACTTGACTAAAGTTGATAGATCCGAAAAGATACACTCTTATTATTCAATATCACTAAAGAATAGCATTAAACACTCAAGTTCTAAGATCAATTGGCATATCGATTCAATGCAAATAGAACACAAATGGAACAACCCTATTCGGCCCTACAGCATCTATCAACATAGATCAATCGAAATCATCCACTAAAAAGACATAGAAATATTACTAAATCAATGGATTCGTTTGCTATCTAGAAAACAACAATGAATTCATAACATAGATGCAATTCCTAACATGGTGATCAATCATTGAAGGAACACAAATATAATCAATAAGAACAAGATGATAAATATACTCATAAATAACTAATTGAAATCAAATCCTCACGATTCATTCAACCATGTCTTCGAATCACAGACGAAAATATGAGTTTAGCAACTCATAAGCCAAATAACTCTCTTCTCTCTAATTGTGTTCATTGTCTAACCCTAATATGTCTTATGACTAAATATGAAAGAATGAAACCTAAATAGAGTCATGAAACCCTAGGAAATATAATAATAATATAATATAATATAATAATAGTATCTTCGGACTTAAAGTCGGCTTTGCTGAACACAGGGTAATGGCGGGCGCCATAGGAAAAGCGGCGGGCGCCGGTCCTAACAATGATCACTTCTTTCTTTTGCTCCGACGATGTGCTTCCTTGCTCCTTTGTAGCTCCTTCCTCAGCCTTCATATGCACCAAAACATGTTCTTTAAGTTCCTCCAAGATCTCATCTAAGGTCGGAATGTAAAACTGCAAAATAAACACTAAAAACGCGTAGATTCCGAACTCGAATACTTCACAAGAAAGATACGAAACTAGACCAAAACATATGCAAAACTCCTATCTAAATGCAATAAGAGCCACCTATAATGCCTATATGAAATATGCATTATAAAATCCCCACACACTTAAGCTCTTGATTGTCCTCAAGCAACCATAAAACAAAAACATAATTTATGCATCCCACATGAGATTCCTTCACAACTTTACTCATCAAAAGCAAAATCACTCATAATGCAAATATAAATAAGGGATAAAAAAGTCATAACATGTATATATGGGATCAAGTAACATGCATGCTCAAAAATCCAACCTTATCAAGGATAATGTGTATCTCTCTCTCTCATGTGTTTAGGCTTTAATCATACACTCACCTTAATTCCATATACAAGCATCTAATCAAATATTAACACTTATATCACAAAATCTCCACCGGATACATCAAAGCAAAAAAATAAGAACATCAAGAGGACTTTTGCTCAATGGAAACCTTCATAGAAGATTCCATTCGACGGGATTGTAATGGGGATTGGTAAGAAACATAAGGGCAAAGAATTATATTTGGTCACGCGGTGCTATAAATTTTGGGAAATAAGATTCCAAAAACTCACAACATAACACAAACCAACTCAATAATACATCAAGTTCTCAATAACACAACATCTCATGCATAGACATACGACAATAAGCCCAAAATCCTCCATAATCTTCAACTCTCAATAGATATATCAATAAACTCCATAAATCTCATAATCTCGTCATAAACTCAAAATCTCATCATCTCATCACCATGCACACATATGCATAAACGACACCCAACCAATCTAGATCTCAACCAACATAAATCCAATCTTCCTCATATGCAAAAATGAATACTTGGCTCTTTGATTCTTTGATTCTTTTTTTTTTTCAAAGTGATTTTTTTTATATGAGCCGAAAATAATAAATAAAAATATGCATAAAATGAGGGAACTATAAGCACATAACATTACATCTTCTCAAAACCATAAACCATAAAAACTCACACTTTAGCTTCTTTCCTTCATCCACTCCAAATAGATATCCAAAACCCACTCAAAATCTTAATTTCCCCGGAAGAGGGCAAGACTTATCATAGGCTAGGAATAGTGAAATTTTGTGGAGCTAACAAATAAAATAGGCTAAAGGCTCAAATTGGCTTCAAAACAAGATGTAACATAGGGTAGACATGGATAAAATGTGGCTAAAATGTGCCTTTATCATTTGAACTTATCAAGCAATGATCATGTATATAATCAATCTTGAAAATAGATAACGATGTCAATACTCAAAGATAAATACATAGGAAGAGTAAATCACACAAAAAAGCAAAAGGAATATAGATGTAAAGGCCAAAAATTCTCACTATGATAAATTTTTGTTGAAAATCAAGCATGCTAACAAACTTAGATTATACATGCTCAATTACCTATGTCAAATCATATTTCACATAAAAACCAATTTTCAAAGACAAGGTCAAATCATTCCAGAATTCCATGGGATATATAAGATCATGCTAGCATAAAGTTAATAGGAGTGTATCTTTAATAACACATATATGCAATGCATGGGACTTTTTTTTTCAATTTTTTTCGACAATTTTTTTTTCATTTTTGACATTTTATATAACAAATAAACTAAATATGATGCATGCATTACAACTAAAATTCAAATAAAATAAAATAAATAACTAAGAAATTAAGCATGAAACAAAAATTAAACATGAACTAACTAACAATTCACTTCACTCACCCCCACACTTAAATGTTGTATTGTCCTCAATGCATAAACATGAACAAAAGGAGTATAAAATAGAGGGTGAAGGAAGCAAATAAACTAACTAATCAATGTGAAGGTGGGGTCTTGGATCCAGACCACTGATTGTTACTATTCAAAGCGCGTAGCAGCACTGTCTGAAGACCAGTACGCTTGTCAGCAATACCAGCGAGCTTGTCTGCAGTCTTCGTCTCGAACTCAGCAAATCGACACTCAACATAATCCATATATAGTGACATAAACAGGTTGGCGTTATCAACAAGGACTTCTTCTTCTTCCTCCTCATTCTCACTCTACTCATTCCCTTTCACCCAAACATATTCCTTAGGACCATGTCCCTTATAATCGTCCTCAATCAGTGCCAAGGGAAAGTGGTGGTGACTGATATTGGAATTTGATATCCTATAGCAGTAAGGTAGCTCCGCAGGCAGGTACAGGTGATCCTCATGATGCTCTCCTGCAATCCATCTGAAATATTCTGTTCCATCAGTACACAAGATACGCACAGTAATGCCTGCCCAGTTAAGGTTCCCATTATTGTAGACCTTCTCACAAGCTAAGGGTGCAAAGGGGGCCCGGCCCGGTAGGCCCAGAGGGCCGGGCTTGAGCAGAGGGTGAAGCCCAAGAGGGTCACCAGGCCCGACCCTGTTTTATAATAATATTATATATAATTATAATTATATAAGTTATATAGAGTATTGTAAAAAATATATACATAATTTCTATAATTTATAACTATATTACTAGTGTCATACTACTACTAAGTGGTAACTATTCTCAATCATAAACACTCTCATCTTCAAAATCAAATCCAATTGAGAAATAAAAACCTAAATGCTCTCTCTCGCATAGCCCGAGTGCCGCTTGAAAGTATTGGTACATTATAACGTTGATTTTACATTTGTTAGTAAGCTAATATTGTCCAGATTTACCTTGCATTTGAAAGTATTTATACAATGTTGTGATTTGCCACTTTTTTTAGTTCGATTTCGGACAAAAAAACTGTAGGATTATAGAATTGATGTAAAGTCCTCCTTGAGGGTTTCCATTCATTGATAATCATATATATAGGTTACAAATGTATTGGGCCTTAATGGGCTTTGAGCCCACTATACATGAGGAGACCTATGTAATCTATCAAACCCCCGCAGTCGAAACTGGAGGGGGTCGTGCAATGAGACTGGAACGAAAATCAATTAACAACTGTCTAGGTAAACCCTTGGTGAATATATCAGCATACTGATAAGAGGACGGGACATGTAGAACGCGGACATGTCCAATGGCAACCTTGTCCCTGACGAAGTGGAGATCAAGCTCAATGTGCTTCGTGCGTTGATGCTGGACCAGGTTGCTAGCTAGATAGACGGCGGAGACGTTGTCAGTGTAGACCAGAGTGGCCTTCATAAGAGGGCAACGGAGCTCAAGCAGTAGATTTCGAAGCCAAGAGCACTCGAAGACAACGTTGGCAACACCTCTGTATTCCGCTTCAGCGCTTGAACGAGACGCGACAGACTGACGCTTAGCTGACCACGACACAAGGGTGTCGTTGAGGAAGACACAGTAACCAGACGTGGAACGACGTGTGTCAGGACAACCACCCCAATCCGCATCAGTGTAAGCAACAAGATCAAGCTTAGCGGAAGGAGTGATCGTGGTGCCGAGCTCGAGGGTGCCGCTGATGTACCGAATGATCCGCTTCAAGGCCTGAAAGTGTGGTTCCCTGGGGGCATACATGAACAAGCAGACCTGCTGAACGGCGTAACTGATGTCAGGCCTGGTGAAAGTGAGATACTAAAAAGCACCAGCGAGGCTCCTGTACAATGTCGGATCATCAACCAAAGGACCAGAATGAGCACTGAGCTTGTTGGATGTATCGACAGGGGTGGCGACTGGATTACAGTTGACCATCTTAGCCCGAGCAACAATATCAGCAGCATACTTACTCTGTGAGAGAAACAGACCAGAAGCATGACGCTGAACAACAACGCCCAAGAAGTAGGACAACTCACCCAGGTCAGACATGGCGAATTCCGCACTCAACTACGAAATAATGGACGCCCGAAGAGAATCAGAAGAGGCGGTGAGAATGATGTCGTCGACATATAGTAATAGGAAGGTCATGTCAGAGCCTCTGCGATAGATGAACAGAGACGAATCTGAGCGGCTGCCGATGAAGCCTAAGCATAGCAGATGTGAAGCAAAGCACTGGAACCAAGCCCGCGGAGCCTGTTTTGGACCATACAGAGAGCGCTTAAGGAGACAGACGTGCTTGGGACGATCAGCATCAGCAAATCCCGGCGGCTGAAACATGTAGAATGTCTCATTCAAATGACCATGAAGAAACGCATTCTTGACATCCAGCTGATGAATGGCCCATTTGCGTGACAGTGCTAAGCTCAGCACCACTCGGATAGTGGCAGGCTTGACGACGGGGCTGAAGGTCTCATCACAGTCAATACCTGCCTGCTGAGATCGTTCGTTGACCACAACACGTGCTTTGTAGCGCTCTAACGTCCCATCAGAGCGGAACTTGTGACGGAAGAGCCACATACAACGAATGACATTCGCCTCAGGAGGGCGAGGGACCAGAACCCAAGTACCATTCTTTGTAAGGGCCCTGTATTCGTCGAGCATAGCCGCCTGCCAATTCGGGTCTTTGAGGGCTGTTTTATGGGAGGTGGGAATGGGGGAGAGGGAGGTCTGGGTGGAGGCAGAGGGTGATTGGCTGTCAGGACGGATGGGAGCAAGAGGGGCTAAGCATGGGGATGAGGCGGCGGGCGCAGCAGGGCTGCGGGTAAGGGTTGCAGAGGCGGTGTGGGATGCGGCGGGCGCAGCATGTGCTGCGGCGGGCGCAACATGTGTTGCGGTGGGCGCCGCCAGTAGGTGATGCGATGCTGGGGGCATGGACAATTGATAGGCTGTGGGCGCAGCAGTGTGCGGCGTTCGCGGCATTGGTGTTTGGCGGGGGGATTGCTTTGCTAGGCCATGAGGTTGGATGGTGGGGCGATGGGTGGTAGTAATGGATACGATCTGACGGGGTCGGAAGACACCGGAGACGTTGCGGGTGTGTGGTCTGGGGGTGGGGGGTGGTGGGGGTGGGGGAGGGGGAGACGCAGGAGCACCGGGAGAGCTCTGGGGAAATAGAAAATGAGGGAATGATGAGTCTGAATCTGACGGAGACACAGGGGGTGTGGGAGACGCAAAGGGGAATCGCGTCTCATCAAAGGTGACGTGACGAGAGAGAATGATCTTGTGGGTCTTGACATCGAGGCAGATGAAACCGCGATGATCAGACGGGTAGCCAAGAAAGACACAGGGGGTGGAGCGTGGGTGAAGCTTGTGCGGGGCGATGGATGACTGATTGGGGAAGCACAAGAACCCAAAGGTACGAAGGTGATCATACCTGGGCAAAGTACAATATAGTGCCTGAAATGGTGAGCGGTGGTGGAGGGTGGTGGAAGGGAGAATGTTGAGGAGGTAGCATGTGGTGGCTAAGGCGTACGTCCAATAAATGGGGGGGACGGATGCGTGGAAGAGGAGAGTGCGCATCATATTGGTAATGGTTCGGATGATTCGTTCGGCCTTGCCATTTTTTTGGGAGGTGTAGGGGCAGGACAAGCGGAAGGAGATCCCATTGGTATTGAAGAAAGTGTGAAAATCTTTGTTGTCAAATTCGCGGCCATTGTCACATTGAAAGCACTTGATAGAGGTGTGAAACTGTGTTTTGATGTAAGCGTGGAATTTGGCAAAGATAGGAAACACTTGAGATTTAAAGTGCAAAGGTAAAACCCATAAGAAATGTGTATAATCATCCAGAAACAACAGGTAATACTTATGACCCTCCTTGCTAGGCACAGGAGATGTCCAAATATCACTATGAATAATATCAAAAGGTGCAAAAGTAGTGTTTAAAGAACGCTGAAAAGGAAGTCTGACATGCTTGCCTAACTGACAAGAAGAACATAAACTAGAGCGATGCTCTTTATGACATTGGACAAGACTCTGAGAACGAAGTAAATCTAAAACTGCAGGACTGGGATGACCAAGGCGTGCATGCCAAAGGCTGGATGATGATGCCGAGAGGGCGACCGGACACGACTGACTGGACGCGGGAGGTGGTGTGACAGGGTAGAGCTCCCCGGTGCTGTTACATCTCATTCGAGTAACCCCCGTAGTAAGATCGTTCACAGAGAAACCATAGGGATCAAACGTAAGGGAAACGTTGTTGTCAGTAGTGAACCGACGGACAGAGATAAGGTTTTTGACAATCTTTGGGGCAATGAGGACATCGTTAAGGTGTAGTGGGTGGGTTGGGGTCTGTAATGTGGCGTGACCAATCCCCGAAGTAGCAAGACGACCACCATTTCCGACGATAATAGAGTGTGCAGGACCCTTAAAAGAAAGAGATGAGAGGTTACCTGAGGAATTCGTCATGTGGGAGGTGGCACCAGTGTCCATGTACCAAGAAGAGTCTAAAGGTGTCGGCTGCATAGAGGAGAAGGCGTGATGCCCATCCGGCGGAACAACGCGATGATCAGACGATGTCAGATAGGCCTGAGGTCGCGGGGCAGGAGAGCCGGAGTGTAGCCAATGAGGGTTGAAGCCAGGCACCGGGGACCATCGAGGGGCGGTTGTCAAAGGAGGAGGGCCGCGAGTGACGCGGTGGCCGCTGCGGATGTGGATGCCGCGGGCGCGGGCGCAACAGAAAAGGTCGCACATTTTTTTTTTTACCCGGAAGGAAGCGAGAGCGAGAGGCGGCGAGAGGGAGAGAGCCGGGCTCGAGAGCGAGGGGGGGAGGTAGGACGGCGGCGAGGAGGAGCCGTGAGGCGAGAGGAGAGAGAGAGGCGGCGAGGAGATGACGCCGACGACGGTAATAAGAGGGGTAGGGCGGGAGGATCAAATTAGGATTCCGTGAGGAAGAAAAGGCTGTGATACCAATTGGCGTTAGGTGGGGTAGCCCACTAGGTTATATGCTAAGACTTTATGTTTCTCATATTCAATGTGGGACATTTTGTCTCTTCACATTGTTTCTCATCCTCAACACGCCCCCACAAGTGCAACTAGGGTCGTCTTTCGCCACTTGGACATCGGGTCTAGCATCTCATTCTCTTTTTAGCTAGCCCAGGATCGAGAGTCGGGCCGTTTGGCTTTTCCGCTCTGATACCATGTAGGATTATAGAATTGATGTAAAGTCCTCATCGAGGGTTTCCATTCATTGATAATCATATATATAGGTTACAAATGTATTGGGTCTTAATGGGCTTTGAGCCCACTATACATGAGGAGACCTATGTAATCTAACAAAAACAAATTTGAGATGCTAGACCCGCTTGGCCCGGTGGGCGGCCCGGCCCGGCAAAGAGAGTGGGCTTGAACAAGGCACTAGACCCTAATACCGAGCCTGGCCTAAGCTCGACCCGGTGTAATGGCTGAAATTTTGATCGAGGCTCGGCCCAAGCTCACCCGGCCCGGCCCATGCTGAGGTCTACTCAGCCTCATCAACCTCCACGTCCTCAATGTTCGTGACGATTCATAAATATTTTCTATAATGAAAAATGACTTATTATATAATTTTACATTTTTCATCTTATCACGAGTCCTCAATGTCTTGTTAATAATCTAACTCGTAATTTATAAATACACAGACAATTCTTAAAACTAAAAATTTTGCGAATAATCTCAAACCTAAAGTGAATAATGCGAACCTATCTCCTCTAATTATAAAAATCAAAAGTCTAAAATGCTTTAAAAAAAATCATTGTCATGAGCATTACCAAACAAAAGTTGGCCATCCAAATTGATTTTGAGAGATGATGGTCCAATTTTTTTTTTTAATAAATAAAAGTGCTAACTAGAACTGTAATCATTATGTTCATTCTAATCATACCAAAATTTAAAATCAAGAATCGAATCTATATTTCTATACAGAGTACTGTAGTATTTTTTTTTCTTACGTATATTACTGGTATTAGCTGACAGATTCATAAATTAGTTCCACATATAAATTATTTCAGAAATTAATACTCCGTAGTAGATAGTTGTAAATTGAAATGTGGCAGAGTAGGCTAGCAACCCAGTTCACAAATTCATCAAAATATCCAACAATCTTTTTTATTTATTTATTTTCTTTCTATCATGTTACCTAATCATCATTTATATTAGATGCTTCGGGGAAAAATTCTATTTTATAAGGTTTGAAATATTATTTGATATAGAGATCATAAAATTGAGTAATCTCACTTAAATGATGCTCCTAAATCCTAATAACTTGAATTGTTTTTTCATTTTGCCGGTGATACGTAAGTTTCGAAATGATTAACATGCAAACATGATTTTTTGTTTTAAAAATAAAACATGCAAACATGATGATCGATGTGAGCCCTTTTATCGCCAAAAAAGATTCGGGATATGTTAAAGCATATGTTTTTTAAGCGAACATTCTATTAGTGCGGTTGTATATCACCAACCGCATGGTGTCGGCTCCGATCATCGGAGTCGGTGAACATTCCGTCGACTTCGGACTTCCAAATCGGTGAGATAGACAAGAGGAATGAAAAAACCAAGAATATTGTCGATCTCAAACGCTCTGGCACTTAAACAACAAGAGCTATTCTTGAATAAAGCTAAGAAGGAAAGGGGACGTAAGGTACGTTATGGAAAGGGAGAATCTAGGGTTTTGAGATCTTCAAGATAATCGCCATTATCGGACAGTTCGCACAAAAAAAAAACTCCCTCTTTCGCTATTTCCCAACTCCCAGTGGGTGCGTTGTGCTGTTTATTCTCTATTATCTGCTCGCATTTTGTTTGTCTTGAACACTTGCGATTTTCATCATGTCGGATTTTATAGGAGCTGTCGGATGGGTTTCACCGAACTTGAAATTAAGCAGCGGCGGCGGCTGAAGGCGAGTCTCTGTCGAGCCAGGGAAACTTCAACCTTTTGCCGACTTCGGAAGCCAGTGGCGGTGGTTTTGATGTCGACTCTGGTGGCCGGATTCAATGAGGTGACTGCCAATTCCGGAGGTCGGTTTTGCTACCGCACAAATGGTGATATATGAGTCGTCCAAATAACAACGCCCTTTTTAAGGTACTATAAGTTAAACATATTTGAAAAATAAAAGGTAAAGAAGAATCCGGCCAAATAACAACGACTCTGGTGCAAGGATTGTCCCCAAAGGTCCCTCCTTATCCCCCATTTTTTTTTTAAAAAAAAAAAGATAAATAATTAAAATTTGAAAAATAAAAGGTAAAGAAGAATAGGGTGGATGTGAGAGGGTACATAGAGACACTGGAAATTTGGGGACAGCAAATCCGCTCTGTGGGGGGAGGGAGTGTGCTGATTCATAAATGTTTTTTTGGGGATTTGCAAAACTAGCAGCTTTTTTTGTGACTTTGCAAAAATGTCACACTTTTGGGGGATTTGCAAAAGTAGCATAGCTGTCATTTTGTGGAAAAAAAAATGGAAGGAGATAACCGGTTGAAGGTAAATTTGGGCAGGAGAGAGAGTAGGTTTTGGTGGGGAATTTTGGTGCCAAAACTAGGGGTGACTAGGGCTGGCAAATAGTACGGAAAGTACCATACCAACCACATACAAACCACAAACCGACTATGTTGGTAACCACACTTGTGGTAACCAACATGATGGTAACCATCGTGCTGGTAACTACATGAAGGTGGTACGGTAATGGTAATAAAATCTGAATACCATGCTTACCGAGTATATATATTATTTAAAATTTTATTGTTTTTGCCTTATAGTATTAAGTTTTTACTTTATATTTTGTGTCTTGATTTTGACATAAATTAGCCCTTTCTATTGTTCCTAGTCCCTTCGTTAGTTCGTTCAAACAAACAAACACAAAGGGGGATCAATCGGCACTGCGGCAACCCTAGACTCCACTCTCTAGACTCTCCTTTCAAGGCTTCTGAGTTCCGACCGTTCAAGGGTCGCCCGTTCAGTCGTTGCTTCCGGCCTCGTGACCCCTCCGACCATTCAAGATCTCCCATTTTCTCCCTTGCTCTATCAATGGCTCATCGGGGTTCATTCGGAAGAAGTACTGGCGCCGGAAGAAATTACAACATGGTAACCATGGTAATGTAACGATGGTAACCACGACTTGTGGTTGGTATGTGGTATGAAAATTTGTGTACCGCCAGTTGGTGGTTGGTACGTGGTAATCACCATTTTTTGGTGGCTACCGTATCATGCCAACCCTAGGGGTGAGATGACACCAATCATTACAAGGGAAAAGGGAGATGTGATATGGCTTTCCCTTCAATTCGCAAAGTATAAAAAGAGATGAGGGGAGAAGACACTCAGTTTTTTCCTCCCCTGGACAAAAGGGCTGGAGAACAAGGCCACCATTGAAGAAAATCATAGGTCATGGGGCTTCTTCTTCAAGAACATGCTACATGTTGTCGAGGATGCACCAGACATAATGTTTGTCTCTGATCGACATCTTAGTATCGTCAAAGGTTTGAGGGATAACTATGTCTTTTCCAAGCAAGGGGTCTGCCAATGACATCTATTTCAGAATGCAAGGTGCAAGTACAAGGGTGTTATGGGCCTACAGACGTTGTTCTTCAAGGTGGCGAGGGCGTACACGAGGGTTGAGTTCGAGAAGCTCTTCGCTGATTTCTGCGCATAGTCAACCCCTGCGGGCCAATACTTGAAAGAGGTTGGTTTCTAGAACTGGGCCCGGGCATACTTTCTGGGGGATGCGCTACAACATATTGACGACGAACAACTCCGAGTGTCTGAACTCCGTCTTTAAGGAGCCCCGCGACCTACCCATCACTACCCTGATTGATGCTAACATCAAAACTTTATCCAAGTGGTTTTACGAGCGACGGGAAACCACCACCAAATCGGGTAAGTCGGTGAGCAATTACGTTGAGGATGCACTGAAAAACGAACTTTGCGATGGCAATATGCATGGATGTCGGACCGCTCAGCCCACACAAGTACAATGTCCGCAAAGGGTTCTCCTCTTGGGTTGTGAATTTGAGTGCCCGTACCTGCACATGCAAGCGATTCGACATTGACCAGTTTTCGTGCCCGCATTCCATAGCCGATGCCAAGTTTCGAGGTACCAATTTCTTCTCTCTCGTGAATGACTTCTACAAAGTCATAGTATGGAAGGCGTGTTACGAAAATGTGCTATATCCGCTCCCTCTAAGAGCAGATTGGCGAATCCCCCAGCCATGTCCAGCGTGGTGTGCCTCCCCCCGGACATGAAGCGGCGCCCTGGTCGCCCTAAGACTTGTCGATACCCATCTCGGGGAGAATTTCCCCGTGTCAAGCGTCGTCGTTCGTAGTTGTGTTCCTCAATTAGTGGTCCAATGCCTTACCTCAGCAGTTGGGTCTTCTTTTGCATTTGCAGGTTGGGGTCAGTGGTTGGACCATTTTCCTTTGAGGTTCTTTTGGGAACGGGCTAAGTACATGGTAGTCTTTTTTGGGTGCATGCACATATGGCAAACTATAGGTAAGTGGTTAAGAACTTTGCTTTACTTTTGGGAATGGGTTAGATACTTGACAAACTTTACGGCAAATTATAGGTACACTACAAAAAAAAATTAATTTTGCCACGCCAGTTAGCTTCGGCAAGCGTTTGCCGTGGCAATTTATGCCCTTTTGCCACGGCAGTAGCCACGGCAAGCATTGCATCTGAAAAAAAAAACAAGATATTAGCAACGGGGTGAGTTTGCCGTGACTATTGGGTCGATTTTGCCACCCCAGTTAGGTTTACCGTGGCCATTAAATTGGTTTTTTCAGGACTTAGCCACGGTAATAGAGCACCGAAGCTAACTTTGCCATATACCTAACCCGAACCCTAATAAACACTCCCCTCCTGTTCACTCAGACAAACCCTCCCTTTCATCTCTTTCTTCTCTCCTCACCTACCGTCGTCGCTTCCTCGAGCTCTCAAACCCCTCTTCAATGGCTTCCGCATCCTCCCCTCCCCTCATTCCGTCTCCCTCACTATGCATCCTTCACTTTCCTCATTCAGGGTTCTTCCTCCCGCGACCCTGCCTTCACCGGCCTCTCTCCAAACCCTCACCCTCTCGCCTCTCTCATTGGTCGCAGCCATTGATGGCTCTCTCGATCTCCCTCCAAGCACCCATAGTACCCATCATCCTCCCATGGCTCTCCCTTTAGCCCGCCACCGGATTGTAGGAGGCTAAAGCCTCCTTGTTTGCTGAATCGACCCCTCGACGCCAGATCTGAGGCCACCTCTCTCTCAATCTCCGATTCGAACAGCCCCGCTCCTCATCTCCCTCCTTGAACGCCCCCGAGTCCTCGCGCTCACGCACGCCGCTCCTCCTCGCGCTCCTTCGCCTCGTCGCTGGGGACCCAAGGTCGCCTCGTCGCTCCTTCGCCTCTCTCTCACTCTCTCTCACTCTTAATGTTCTTTGCTGAAATTTTTTGTTTGATTTATAAGGGTTGTTCGATTATGGTTGTCTAGTTGCTGCTCGATTGCTGTTCGAAATCAATGTTGATCGATTGTTGCCTGTCGATTGCAATTAGGGCTCCAGATTTTTTCCACTGATTTACAGCATGGTTTATCGGTTGAATCGGGGTTGCCTCATCTGTCATGGATTGCTGCCTTGCGTACCTCCTTTCGAATGCTGCTTTCCGTTTACTGCCTTGTTAAGTTGTTCGTGACTAATACATTTAGCCTTGCTTTTGTATTTTGTTTATTCCTGCAAGTTAAAGTCTTATATATTGCTTGTGTTCTATTAATATTTTTGCTTCATTTTGAGTAATGTCATCTTGCTCCTATTTGATTGTTGCCTTGTGTTTACGTACTGCCTTGTTCAATTGTTTGTAAATGATTTCTTCAGCTAATTGTTGTTCAATTGTGGTTGATTATTCACTGATTTCTCTTTGATTTATTTGGTCTCATAATTTAGATTTGATTGTTTTTACTTAATTTCCATAATAAATGCATTTATTATATTAGAGATTTCTATATTTATTATAGTATATAATAAATGCTTTGATTGTTCAATTGTGGTTGATTGTAGAGAAGTGGTTGGAGTTTGAGTGTAAATTTTTTTAGAGATTTTGGTATTTTCATCTCTATATTAGAGAATTTTTACAAGAACGGTTGGGGTTGCTCTTATTTCTGACATTTGTTTCCTGGGTTTGTTTGAATAATGTTTAGGCTCTTGCTAGAGAAATTGTGAGCTCAAGAAAAACTGTGAATCGCTTGTATGAGAATAAAGCTCAGCTAAATTCAATATCAATGCACCTTGGAGAAAGTGTTGGTATACTTTTTTTAAGCTCTTATTATCCATATTTTAATTGTATAAATGCTTACCATTATATACGGAGTATCTTATTGAATGCTCTTTTTGTTTGTTGTATCTCGACCCCGTAATCCTCAATCATTCCAAGATTGAAATTTCAAAATATTTGTGTTTTATTTGTGTGTGGATGTATTGCTTTTGTTGATGTTTTTGGAAATTGGTTCTTCTGGTAAATTACATCATGGTAAAAGTTCAGATCTTATCATATGGACGTTGATATTTGCTTTTATTTTATGTTCTCAATTATTTGTTTTTTTCCCTTCCTGTTTTGCACTTATTTAGCATTATGAACAACCCTAAATAATGAAATATTAGTTTTAAACTTGAAATTCTCGGTAGACTATCTTACACTTTAAGAAATCTATCTCCACTTTATGTTAATGAAGAAAGTAGGCGCCTTCTTAATTTCATTTTTGGTTTTAGATTTGAAATTTTCAGCCCTTCTTTTTGCCTTGTCTCTTATCTAAATTTTTCTCTATGTCTTTCTTGGAAAGTTTATACTTCTAAGGCTACTTTCTTGTAGTGATTAATTTTTATTAAGAATAAGAATTGCCTTGACAACTTAGTATACTTTTTTTTATGGAGGTTGTACCTTTATATATTATATATGTGACTTTGCGTGTTTTTCTCAACTTCATCCAATTGAAGGCTTGCTTGCATGATGTCTTCCACTTTCTTTTTCTGCTAATGGAAGCTGATATTCTCCTCCTCTGGTCCTTTCAGTAAGTTTGGAGTTAGAATTCTGCTATTAGAAAGTTTAGAGTTAGAATTACTGTTGTCTTTTAGAGCTACTGGCTGGTTCTTTATTTGTTGAATTCCGTCAGAAGACATACTAAATAAGTGTTACTTTTGAAGATCAGGAGAGCTAAGATCCAAAGGGAAACACTCTCTAGAAGGTGCACATTCTTTAAGGTACCTGTAACTAGTTTGCTTTGCTGACAACACAAATTTCATAATGAGATTACCAGCTAACACTTGATCATTATTATTGTAGCTTATCAGAAGCTTTGAACGCCAATATCTTAAACTAGATGTGGGGTTTGTTGATCAAAGCACACCTAATAAGGAATCTATTTGGGGCGTCTATGTGTCTGAAGCTCTGAAATGGCTAACAAGATTCTTATCAGCAGTCAAGAGTTATCACCATCAAGTGAGTGACTATCTTCCACCCACCTACCCACCCTTTCTTCCTTTGCTACTTAAATTTACACCGTGTTACACAGTCACGCAGTAAGCACAAAGCGAACTATTCTTTTACCTTTTATTAAATTTAGATCATGTTATAAGATGCACTCTTATTGTCTGTTTCGATACTCACTTTACAGTTGCAAGCCGTTGTAAGACGGGATGCAGAGGCATGTTGTCACAACTTCTCTTGCCAATGCAGAGCTGGTCTTTGTTATGGTATGTTTGAGTACCAATTCAAGCCATACCTATTTAAACTTTCATACCAGTGATGCTGATTCCCTCTTAATCTGGATGTCGCAGGCTTCTGCTTTTATACTCTTCCCCATAATGAGTGCTTGGATGCTTTTGTTATCACAGTGGAGTTAGCTGATTTTGACACGCCCCATACTGATACAGGTTTGACACGCTTTCCTTTTTTCCCTTTTCTGTTTCGATTTATAATGATTAGAGGGACAAGAACATCTGAAGGAAAATGAATGAAACCCCACTTTGCTCCTCTTACATATGCCGAAATGGGTTTATTTAGCCTTTAGAAATGGCCGAAACATTGACAATCACAATCAAGAGGTCCTAAACTACCGAAGGTGAAACCGTGTCCTGCACTAAAGCTCCCACACCATCTCATCTGCCCAAGCACCTTAGAGAGTTTCTTAGATGTTCCACCAACTTTGGTGGGAGACAGATATGAGCATTTCTTTCCTAAATTCTCTATATGCATATTTATTTTTATTTGCTTTAGGAGTACTAAGCAGTATTGATATTCAATTCTTATATACTTGCTGATTTTAAAACAACTATGCATGATTTTGGTATGATAATGTTTGTTATAATTTTGGTAGTGTTTGTTTAATGCCCTGCTCATTATATGTTGTCTCCATCAAGTTCATGGTGTTCATTGGTCTTAAAGTATGTCATTTGTTTTTTTTATCCAGCTTGTCGATCTCCATCAAGTTCATGGTGTTCATTGATCTCCACCAAGTTCTCGTGAGTTGAAACAACCATATGTTATTCTTTCTTTGTTTCTTTTTTTTTTACAAGAGCCATGTTAATCTTGCTTGTTGAAGTAATACTGCTGTCTTTTAGTTAAGTAAGTTTGGAGTTAGAATTACTATTGTCTTTTGGACATTTTATTTTTGGTTAAAATGTAGTTTTGGACATTTTATTGTATATGTATGTTTTGTAATTATGTATTTTTATTCTATATAAATTATGTAGTTTGTTGTCATTTTATTATAAATGTAAATTTTGTATAATGAATGAAATTTTATTATATAGGTAATTGTGTGTATTATTTGATTTTTTAAAAAAAAGTATTGGACTTTTTAGCCCGGGTCTAAAGAATCCGGGCTAAAAAGCAGTTTTTTTTTTATTTTCCACCCAGACCTTAGCTACGGCAACCTACCGTCGCAAATGTGTCGTGTCTTTCATACGGGGTCGCTTAGCCGTAGCTATGCCGTGGCTAGGTTGGTCGCCACGGCAAGCATCCGTAGCTATTAGCATTTTGCCACCGCAGACTTGGCCACCCCTAGTTTCCCGTGGCTACGTCCGTGGCTAAATAGGTTTTGCCACCCCAGATCAGCCTTTCGCCACGGTAAATTGCCGATGCTAAATTGTTTTTTTTTGTAGTGGTAAGTGGTTAAGAACTTCGTAATACTTTTGGCCTTTTGGGGATGGGTTCAGGAAATAACCTCTGTCATCGGTTTGTATTCCCGTGTCAGATAAAAGGGGTAACATGTCATTGGTTTTAATTTGATGTTTGACATTTCCGTGGTTGACAGTTTGATAATAGCTAAAAGGAAAATTTAGTTACATAACTAGTTGTATTATCGGGTAAGGTTTTCCTGTCCTGAATCCTTTCCTTTTAAAAAACCCGCTAGGCCCGGTAGGCAGCTCGGCCCGCCAAAAAGGGCGGGCTTGAACAAGATAGTAGGCCCAAAAACTGGGCCTGGACCAAGCCCGGTCTGGCACAATGGGCTGCTAAATGTCGGAGGTCCAACCCAAACCCGCCCAGCCCACCCTATGCTCAGGTTTACGCGTTCCTACCTCCTGTGTTTTCCGTGACTTCCTTGAAGAAGATGGCGCCATCTCTTTTTAGAATGTGATTGGAGTTTTGGAAAAACAAGAATTAATCAAGCAGTGCAAAATGAGATAAAATATCTAATAGCACAAACAAGAGATATAAGACCAATTGTTGCTTTCCTTGCCAACATCACATCAAAAGTAGAAACAAAAACTAGCGTTTACTTGGGGGACAACATGGCTAATTCGATATCAAATTACCTTTCAAAACAGAGTGGTTCCTCCAACATCCATAGACTATTTGATTGAAACACATCGATACAATTGGACAAAAGCTTCATTGATCTTGACAATGTAAACAATGAGAAAGTAGCAAAACTAGAAAATCGAGCACGATTACAAACGTGGCAGAGAATCAAGCCAAAATGGGAAAAACCATTGCCGAGAACTTTCAAATTAACTTCGATGGTTCAATGATACTAGACAATGATAGTACAATAGGATTTATTATTCGAGATCAGTTATACTACCCTATAGTAATTGGTTATAGAGAAATTGGCAAACAAACATCGTTAGTGGTCGAGGCATTAGCTCTGAAACATGGGTTGCTGGAGGTAATCTCATTAGGTATCAAATGCCTAATCAAGAGAGACCCATCCATTATAATAAACCATCTACGTAAAAATGGAAACTACTATTGGAAAAATGAAATCATCATTTCAGACAGCAAAATACTTCTGTTCAATTTGAGAGGTTGTCTTCTTTCTTATTTAATTATATTGCACAATAAATTATATTATGTATATTTTATGAATCTCGTATATAACGCACTTTATTGTACTAATTGGTGAAAAACCTTGTAATTAGGCTTGGTTCTGATCCGAACCAAGCCAAACGGTTCGAGCCAAAGCCGATGGCCCAATTTTTTTGTCCATGACCCAAAAAATCGAAAAAATTAAACCCTTTCAATTTGGATTAAACCGAGTATCCGGTTTGCCTTGTTTTTTAATATAAACTACAAATCGGCTTGAAATTGAAATTGAAATTTTTGCATATTGTAGTCTGAACCGAAACATTTTCGAGCTGGACTGAAATTGAATTTTTAGTTTAGTTCAGTTTGATTTTTGGACCTATAATTACGAGCGGTCCATTGAAGAGATTTTGAGGATGAAAATATAAGCGGAACCTAACAGTCTGTTTGACATGTGAGTTTCTTAATTCTTAGGGGAAGGAAATGGTGAGAAATTGAAAAGGAGTAAGAGAGTGAAGGTACGGAAGAGGAGAAATTTCACTTTTCCATCTAGGGTTGTTATCTGAGCCGAATAGCTCGGGTTCGGCTTGAGAAAGCTTGGCTCGGGCTCGTTCGTAGAGGGAAAATAAGCCGAGCTTGAACATGTTTTTAGGCTCGTACCGAGCCCAAGCCGACCAAGGAAGCTTGATATAGTAAACTACTAAAATGCCCCTAGGTTATTAGTTTGAAGGATTTAAGGTTTCTCCTGTGAAGGCTCGGCAGTGCCAGACTCCAGTTGGTAGAGAAAGCTTTCGGGCGGCTTGGGTTCTCCACTTCTCCTCTTCGATCTTCCTCGGATTCTCCTGAAGGCCGAGGTGGTCGGCCCTTCTTCCCACCTCGGCGTTCTGTTTCGCGGTTGGCCCTCCTTCTCCTCTTCGATGTTCGTGTTCAGGCGTTCTTCTGTCGCCATGTTCTCTTCAACCTCAGTCCTCAAGGTAACTTCCATCCAGCCTCAGCCTCGACGTTCTATTCAGCAACAACAACAGCAGTAAGCCAGTAACTCAAGGTAACTTTCGTCCTTCTAATCAGTAAGCTAGTATAGTCATTCCCAATTTGAGAAATATGAATCTGAAATCTTCTGGTTCATTATTGTCATTTGAGAAATATGAAACTCTATACTAATAGCGTAACTAGAATTCATTATCAATTTAAGTCCATTAGTACCATTACACTGTTAACACTTAACAGATTGTTAAATTCAATGAATTTAACAAATTGAAGTGAATTCTCTTAAGAGTCAAATTCAATGAACTCTTGTTAAATTAAAACATTCCTTTCTTGCACATAAAATCAATTTAATTGATTTCTAAATTCCTGCATAATTAACAGATTTCTAAATTTATAAGAGATTTATTTTCAGCAAAATATAAACAAACTCTCTTGTTATGTTAATTTGTTCGTGTTTAACTTTGATCGAACTCTCTTATTTATTAGACTATGTCGGCTACACAACCGAGTGACTCCGTCAACTTAAGAGCTTCCACTACTCACCCTGTTGCACATCCGAGTGGTGAAGAGCAAACGACTGGAACTGTAGCTCCATCTGCTAATGAAGAGCAAACTACAGTTGACATTGAGGGTGAGAAAAAGACAAAAAAAGTTTTTGTTACTTGGAACGATGTTACCAAAGTTGAGGAAGATGGTGTAGCTTATGTGAAGTGCAATAATTGTGATGTGAAAATAAAAATAACTACCTATAAAAAGTAAGTTTTAGAAAAAGGTACATGTGAAATGCAAAAAGGTTGGAATTTAATAGGACTTATCAAATTCCAAACTTTTTGATAGGTTATGAAATTCCATCAAATTGAACCGCTACTTAAATTTGAAATTCCTTTCCTTCCTTTAATTATTCATCTAAACTAGGGTCGTTCAAATTCGGTTCGAACAGAACCGAAATAATCGGAACTTACCTAACCGAACCGATGTATTTCGGTTCAAGGAATTTTCATTTCGGTTTTAGGTTCGGTTTGGATTCGGTTCGGCTAAACCGGGGGAAACCGCTTTTTTTTAATGTTTTAATTTACCCTTAGGTTAACTGATGAGGTTAGGTGTCCTGATTCTACTCTCCCATCTTCGTCTCGCACTCTCGCCTCTCTCACTCTTCAGTCTCCGTCTCTCCCATCTCTCACTGTTCGCAACTACTGTTGTACACTTGTGCATTTTTTATGTTTCCAGCCACTACTATTGTTTGCACATTTGCCTATTTTTGTTGTTGCACTTGCAGCTTGCTCTGCTGCTATGTGCTGCACAAGTTTTTCCCATGTTAGTAGCTCACCTCAAAATCGATATTTGGTATTTGTCCATTTTTTTCCCTGTTGGTAGACGGTTGAACACTTGAAGCACTTGCTTAGACACTGTTGCATAACATAATGTTGAAAATGCTCAAATAAAATTGGTACTCCGTATTTGGTAGCTACCAAATTGGTATTTTGTAGCTCACCTAAAAAAAGCTCAAATAAAATCGGTTTACTTAGATTTATAACCGAATCGAACCGAAACCAAACCGGTTGAAAACCAAACTAAACCTATTAGTTTCGGTTCGATTTTCGATTTACGTTTTGAAAATTTTCAATTTTTAATTAAGTTTAATTTGACTAGATTCGGATTGGTTTTGAGACGATGAACAACACTAATCTAAACACGTTTCCTTGCTATCAAGTCCAACGATTTTCGATACCAATAGGCCAACTCTCGAGGGTAGACAAACTAGACATACACAGCACAACGTTCGGATATTCTGAGCCATCCACGTGTCATCATTGCAGGCATAGGATTCCTCACATCCAAACACCACCTCTGGCCCCACCAACAGGCAAACAAAACCGTCTCTTTCCTCAACAACATAAAACCTTACCTTACCAGGGCGGACTCGCTTGTCCCCTTCCTCTCTCCCCTCTTTCCAAATTTCCAATCTCCAAGCGCGATCACTGTTCACTTTCACGCCACAGAGAAGAGAACCATTTCTTCCCCAACAATGGCCGACGAAGCACCCCCACCGCATCCACCGCCAGAGGAATTCCCCCAGCCCCCAACCACCGCAGCCGAACCGCTGTTGGACGAGGCGGCACAGCATCCAGCTCCGATTGAGGTGACCGCTACCGGAGAGCTATGTTCCGAGGCGAAAGCGGAGGAATCAGCGGTTGAATCCAGCAGCAGCGGCAAGACTTTCATCCAACCCGCCGTGTCGTTCAAGGAGGAGAGCTACTTCGTCTCGGATCTGTCCGAATCGGAGAGGCGCGCTCTTGAGGAGCTCAAGAAGCTCGTGCGGGAATCCGTCGCCGATCTAGCTCCGCGAGAAGCTCAAGGAGAAGAAGAAGCAGAAAAGAAGCCTCTTCCGACGATCGAATCCGCGCTGCAGGAGGAAGAGGAGCAAGCGAAGGCTGAAATCAAAGACGACTCCGTCCAGACGCTCTCAATCTGGGGGATTCCGCTCCTGGAAGATGAGAGGACCGACGTGGTGCTGCTCAAGTTCCTGCGAGCTAGGGATTTTAGGGTTAAGGAGTCATTCGAGATGTTTAAGAAAACCCTAATTTGGCGGAGGGAGTTCGGGATTGACAAGCTGGTGGAAGAGGATTTGGGGGATGATTTGGAGAAGGTGGTGTTTATGCACGGCAAGGACAGAGATGGACACCCGGTGTGCTACAATGTGTATGGAGAGTTTCAGAACAAGGAGCTCTACGGGAAGACATTTTCGAGTCAGGAGAAGAGGGAGAGGTTTCTGAGGTGGAGGATACAGTTCTTGGAGAAGAGTATCAGGAAGCTGCTTGATTTCAGGCCCGGTGGGGTGAATACTATCTTCCAAGTGAATGATCTGAAGAACGCCCCGGGACCCGCGAAGAGGGAGCTCAGGCAGGCAACTAGGCAAGCTCTTCATCTTCTTCAGGATAACTATCCTGAATTCGTTGCAAAACAGGTATAACTGGTTTTGGTGGTTGCTGTATTCAGTTGGGAAGATATGATTTCCGTTGCTTGATTCTTTGATTGTTTGCTCATTAATCTGTTTTACAGTGATTGAATATTTGAACTAGTAAATGCTAATAATTTTGGTTGAAGAAAACTTGATTTGTGTTACCTGATTTTTGGATTGTTTGCTCATTAATCCGCCGGTTTTGCAGTATATTGAATATTTCTAGTAAGTGCTACTGCTTTTGATTGAAGAAAACATTACCTTAGTTAGTTTATTTATGATGCATATCAGAACCAGAAGATTTGTATTGTGATTGTGAGCACCTATGTTGCACTAAAACCCTCAATTCCAATTATAGCTACTATAGTTTTACACAAGGATACATGTATGATGTATTGGTGTATCTGTGTTTTTGGTTAACACTGGTGAACCCTGGTAAGATTCTAATTTGGTCTTTAACCGGCATCTAGTCATGGATTAACAGGTTTATCACAACATATACAATTGATTTCTTCCTTTGAGTGAGCAGTTATTTGAAATCTTGTCATTGTTACTTATGATCACTAGCCTTTTTTTGTTTGGTTGTTGAATCCAATAAGGTCTTTATAAATGTTCCATGGTGGCATGTTGCGTTCTACACAATGATGAGCCCTATCATGACTCAAAGGACCAAGAGCAAGTTTGTGTTTGTTGGAGCATCCAGAACAGCTGATACTCTCTTCAAGTGAGTGGCACCTTCTGAATGCACTCAAAAGTTCCAAATTGATGATTTTCATATTAGCTTAAATGGCCTCATGTTGAATTTCCTTGCAGGTATATATCTGCGGAGCAAGTACCAATTCAATATGGTGGTTTGAGTGTTGACTTCTGTGAGTGCGATCCTGAGTTCACCATTGATGACCCCGCTACAGAAATCTATGTCAAACCCATGACAAAGCAATTCGTCGAGATCTTGGTTTCTGAGGTTTGTTTAGTAGTAGCGATTAACTTAAATATTTTCTGAATTTTATTGTTCGTACTACGAATTTTCTATCATATGCCCCGGGCATAGGATAAAAAGCCAAATTGGGAATTATTTCCCCTTGATAACACCCGGTTTAGCCAATTTTAAAATAGACTATGGGATTCACCCAATTTCTTTTAGGGTTTTCTTTACCAACAGATTCCTTGTCATACGCTCTTAGGGCACAGAATATACAGTCTGTTCATAATGTGCTGATGATGGCTCATGAATCATATGATTGTGCTTCACTGCTTTTAATCAGTAAACTTCTCCGAACTTAAAGTTGCCTCTTTTTTTTTTTAACTGCAAGGCTTAGAATCTTGAGATTCTGTTTAAACCTTTTATCCCTTGACTAAAATCAGTTCTCATGGAACTTGTAGAAATGTGTAATTCTTTGGGAGCTCCGAGTTGTTGGCTGGGAGGTGACATACAGCGCCGAGTTCGTACCAGAATCCAAAGATGCTTACACCATTGTTATACAGAAGGCGACAAAGATGAGCCCCAGCGATGATCCAGTAATGTCGGGTAGCTTCAAAATCAGTGATCTGGGTAAGATAGTTCTCACCGTTGACAACCCAAGTTTCAAGAAGAGGAAGCTCATCTACAGGTACAAGGTCTTACCCTACTCTGATTGATGAGTTGCTTCAAAGTGGAAGGTGGCACCTACTCATCCTTGCAGTTATGAATCTGAGGACTTGTTTTTCTCTCTTCTATACATAGATGGTTTGTCGAAAATTCAATCTTTTATGGGTTGTCTGTGTACTGCAGTTTTGAGTAATTTTTGTTTTTATGGTGGGTTAGAGAGATGAAGTGAATGTTTTGTTTTTGTTTTTGTATTTTTGTTGCCCTAATGGAAAGATTGAAGTGAATGGAATGGTTTTACTAATCATTGAAATGTAAAGTCTGGGCTTGTTTATTGTCTTTGTTTCGTGTTGTCCTCACTATGATCCAAAAGAGTTGTTAGCACGTTCTCTACCCTTCTTCAATTTACCCACCTTCACATGGTGCAGCTCAATATTGGTCCGTAACGTTTCATAAACATGTCCAAGGACAAGACGTAGAATTGTATAATCACAAGATAAGTCAGTCTCTTTAGAGCATCTTTATTAGTGTTTTTTAAGCAATGATGCTAGCATACAAAAATAATAAAATAAAGGGAGTTGGCCCAGTTGGGGAAGTTGAGTTTATATGAGATGCTTGTAATAGCATCGATGCTCGGTAAGTGAGAAAAAAGTCGTGTTAGGCTATGTTTGGTAAAAGGGTAGACATAAACTTCGAAAAGTTTGGGTCAGTAGTTGATGAAAAACTATGATTCTAAAAACTTATTAAACTATATAATATCAAAACCACAAACACCGAGAACCTACTTTCTTATGCCAAACAGAGCCATTTTTTTCTTCTTCTGGAAATAATAAGATGAAATAAAGTCGTTTGGAGCCGAAGGGGGAGGGAGGTCAAAATGCCGTTTTTAATTGTGCAGAAAGTTTGGCTGAGGGGGACAACTGTGTCGTGCGGCTCTTGGTTCCAAGGAAGAAGCGTTGGATTTGCGACAAATGGACAACGGTGATTTATTTTGAGATGAACCAAATTACATAATACCAAGATATTAGATTTATTTTTTTCTACACATAGGCGTCAATTTCAAATATACTTGACCATATTTAGAAAAAAAAAATTTCTTTGAATACAATTTTTTTTTATTAGGTAAAAATTCGAGACCAGACATACCTGGATCTCGATGGTCGACAAGTCGGCAGACGGAAAACCGTCAAAAATAAACAAAAATACAACGATGGTGCAACATAGAGGCAAACACGCCCTACAAAGCGAAACAAAACATAATTTATGTACAAAAATGCCCCAAAAAATCACTAGTGAGAATTAATATTTTGTAATGTTCAATATTGTTGTAATTTGAAGTTATTTTATAGTTTTGGAAAAATAATTGTGGTCAATTAATTTGCAAATGTGGTGGTATAAATGATATGTACAGCTATCCCATCACTCAGTTGCACAATTTAAATTTTGGAAAGAAAAAAATGAATAGTTGTCTAGCATTATTTTGGTCTATAAATACATATGACATCATATGGTCAAATTCACACCTTTTGTTACTCCTCCTTATACATACGAATAAGCTTTCTCGATGCTACTTGAAAGGAACATTCCTTCACTCTTCATAATTCCTTCCCTCATCACTCAAATGACCAACTACAACGAACCATTGTTCGATGTAGAGTACAAGCATGAATAAGGTGAATACAAAGAGAGAATCTTGAAGATATTTTATACGTTGGAAGCCCTAAAGTCGGACTCTTCAAAGCATTATCTCAACTTTGCATGATGACAAATGCCAATTGCGGAAAGATAATCGAGAACTCGAGTATAACATGACTCGTATGGATGACATCATTGACAAGCTTAGGACTCAAATATCTGAGCTAGAGGAGAAGAACCACAAGTTGCAACTGAAGATACCGAAGATCATTGGCGAAAGAAGAGACTAATATCACATGAACTGGTTGTGAAGATGGTGTGATCCTAGTAGTCAATGAGCCGAACCCCTTTTTCTTACAATGTTTTGTCATTGGAGCCAACAAACTCTCGTTTGAGAAAACTACTTGGCGACACCTCAGTATAGGCGTGGCCACGGGTTACGGGTCAACCCGTGACCCGCCGGGTCGTACGGGTCAATGACCCGCCGGGTCCGGGTGGACGGGTTGGCGGGTGGGGACGGGTAGCGGGTTAGGGTTAAGGTCGAGGAATCCGTGACCCGTGACCCGCCGGGTCAACCCACTTTTTAAAAATATTTTTTTTTTGAAAAATTTATTTTTAATAAAATAAATTCATAATATTATGTAAATTATGTAAGTTATTCTTAAAATAACTCACAATAATACATAAACTAATATGCAATGTGCAATGTAAGACAAATAAACCCCATCCTTCTCCTTTTATAGACTTGGAAGCCTTCCTTCATTCCCCTCATTTCCAATGTGGGACAAAGACTTTGTCCCACATCGAAAATATGGAGTTAGAATGAGAAGGCATTGGGCTATATATATGTATCCTACTACCACATTTCTTCCACTTCACTTGTTTCCTACATTTCCTACATTGGAATTTAAGTTGGAAATTAAGTTTGAGAAATATATTCTCATATTTTTTTCTCTTACATCACACAATGAAATTATTGTGGATGAAAGAATTAATATGGAGATATAATCTTCCTACATTTTTAACACTTCATATCAAAGTGATAAAATGTGTTGTGAAGATAAAATCTTTACATATTATTTATTTATTTATTTTAATAGTCATTTTTTTAAATTTTTTTTTTTTTTAAAAATAATGTAACCCGCCGGGTCAACGGGTCGACCCGAACCCGTCAACCCGTGAGATTTACGGGTTAGGGTTCGGGTCGGCCAACCCTGACCCTTGACCCGGCGGGTCGAACCCGTCGACCCGGCGGGTCCGACCCGTGGCCACGCCTACCTCAGTACTGTGGCTCATCTAGGCAAAATTCTAACGGAAGCCTATGATCATGATTACTTGTTGGAAAGTTATTTTAAGTGGCTACAACTTTCATGAAGGACACTTTCACTGAATCATCCCCGAAGATGATCAAAATTTATGTTCTTTTCAACCATTCAAATTTGTACAAATTTTCCATGCCTTTTGCTTCTATCAAAATAAGTCTCATGTCGCTTAGAAATGTTTGGGGACCATATTTTCGGCCTATATATTGTAATTAAGAACTCCGTTTCAAGGAAGTCAGGTAATTTTTGAGTTAAATTGAGCATTTTGCTTTATTTGATTCCGAGTCAATGATTGAGTTGGAGAAGGTTCAAGTGGAAACAACCTTTTTCCATAGAAACCCCCTTAACAATGAAAACTTTTAATCTCAACTCTTCCTTTCTATGGACTGAGATTAAAAGTTTCTATGGTAAAGGAGTATCTTTGGGAAGAGTTGTTTCCACTTGAACCTCCCCCTATATAGGTAGGTAGGTAGAGATCATATGGGATAAACAAGGCAGAGAAAATGCTCTCTTTTGAGAGCTGGAAAAAAACCCTCAATTTGGAGTTGGTGAACACCACTACCAAACCACCTCCTCGGAGACCTAAAAACCACCTCTTCGAAGGCCTGAAAAACACCTCATCGGAGGGCTTGAAGAAGTACTAGGAAAAAGGGGATTTATGATAATGTATATTTTGATAGGCATTATGATGTGGAATCATCCAAGACACCATCCAAGCCACCTCCGGACACACCTATGATTCGAGCTCGTGAGAATGATGTCATCCTCAAGAGGAAGAAGAAGGCTCCACCATGGGAGAAGGTCCAAAGGTGCAAGCTTGAATGAGACGTTTTTATATTCGTTCAACAGTTTGACAGCTTTTTGACGTCTCAGTAAAATGGGTTGTTCGGAGTCCGTATTTATCGGATGAGGTCGTTCCATACCTTGTCAGAACGAGGACGAAGAGATCTACAACTTTGTTGTTGAAGGTTTTTCCAGATTCGACCTAAAGATTGGCCTAAAATCACCATCTTTGAGGTTGTCACATGTTTAGACGACTTTATCCTATTTTTAGTATTTCTTTTACTTAAGTTATTTTAGGAAACTTTAGGGGTTATTTTTAGAGATGGTTTGCAAACTACACAAATAAGGTGGCCAAATTAGCAAAGTATACAAAGTTTGGGAAAAATTAGCAAAGTATACAACCCTTGTGCCCTCCTGCGTGCCCCCCTCCCCTCATGCGTGCCCCCCTTGGGCCCCCTCCGCGGCAGCAGATTTTTTATTTCTTTTTTCTTTTTTTTTTTCGCGCGTAAATGTTGACGTCGACGTCGGGAATGTTGACGTCAGCATTGCTGACTACATTTACAGGGATGCTGACGCCGACTTTTTTTTTTTCCCGCGCGTCGGTGCTGACACCGACGTCGAGAATATATGTTGACATCAGCATTGCTGACACCGCAGACTCCGACAACGCTGATGCGGAGGACGTCGACGATGCTAACACCGAGGATGTCGACGATGCTGACGCCAACTATGCTAACGTCGGTGTCGGAGATTCTAACACTGAGGATGTCGACGATGCTGCCACCGTTTGAGGGATGCTGACACCGACGGCGATGATGTCGGGAATGCTGACGTCAGCATTGCTGACGCCCTTTACGAGGATGCTGACGCCGACGGTGATGACATCGAAGATCAATATATTTGACGTATTAAGTCATTACCAATTATTTGGATTTCACAAATCAAATAACATTAAATTCTTTATATAAAATATAAAAAGGGGAGAACAAAGAGACAAAGGAATGTTCTACCAAAAAAAAAAGAAACGAATATTTTATTTTATTTTTGGTAGTGAGAAACAAAGAATAACGGTAAACAATTAAAACAAAGAATTTTTCGACGCCGACGATGCTGACCTCTTTTCTCATCCATCTCTTATATTGCAAAAACGATGTCAGCAAATATATATACCTACATAAAAATATGCATAAAAACGACGTCGGCACTAAAAAATACGTATAAAAACAATGTCAGCACTAAGATATAAACCAATTTTTAAGGACTCAAGCATACATATATACTTACGTATATAACATCAAATTAAAAACGATGTTAGCACTAAAAAATACGCATAAAAACTATGTCATCACTAAAAAATAAACCAATTTTTAAGGACTCAAGCATACATATATACCTACATATATAATACCAAACTAAAAACGATGTCAGCGCTAAAAAATATACATAAAAACGATGTCAGCACTAAAAAATATACATAAAAACGATGTTGGCTACTGGCAATGAAAATATCAGCCGACAAAGATTTAAAAAGTACAGGAAAACAAGGACAAACAGTCATTTAACCAAAACAGTCATATGCTAATCAGAAGAAACGGATAAAAAAAAGCACTAGGGATACTAGGTTATAGATTAGCAACAACAAAGAAGACACCTAACTCCCCTTTCTTGCTACTTTTTAATGCAGAATCATAATACAACAAAGAAAGCAACTCTATCCAACCTTCAACTGGAAATAATAGAATCTGAAAGGCGAGATCAAAGTTTATGCTATATGTGCTGACATATAGCAAAATGCCATCAATTAGGAATGGGAAGTCAGAAGTGCCTTAATATGCTAAATCTAATGCAGTGAATGAAAATTTAAAAACAAAAGGGAATTGTCCCAGGTATAAGATGTATAATAATTCCAAAATGTTTCTGGACACTGGTGATTTGCTTGATTAATCAGTGTGTATCCCAGAATGTACTGTTTGCAAGAGCTAAGACTTACAATCATGTAATCGTATCGAGATGGAATGCCGAATTCTAAATCATATTCATTAGGCACCCATTGGATGCGCAAACCTATCATTCTTAGCTCCTGTATGACTTGCATCACAGTCCAAATCTCAGTGCGTTTTACTACAGAAAGAACAGAAATATCAATATCTAAATAGGAAGAGAGGACAATCTGGATTGGGAATTTACTAAAGGAGAAATCCAAATGAACTTACAGGATGGACACAAGAAGGTATTAGTCCTAAATCTTCTCCACAAGCAAGCATATTAGCCGAATTCAAGAGAACTCGTTCGGTTGTCAGCGCTGACGGTGATGAATTCAACGGGATCCACAACACTGAGCAGAAGGCAGGGATCCCTTTACCAAATCTGAGCTTCATAGTTGCTCCTTAATTTCTCTCTCTCGCAGATCTGGACCATCTCTCTCGCAGATCTGGACCAATCTCCCCTCGATCTTGTGTTCCGTGGATCTGGACTACTCTCTCCATCTCGATCTTTAATCTCCCTCTCCCTTGGTTCACCGTCTCCTGCGGATCTCCTCCATTGAAGACCGAAATCCCTTCCGACCTCGAATCGCTGCAACTGAAGGACAGATATGAGATTTAGGAGGAGGAAAACGGAGGATGAGGATCGGAAGAGAGAACGCCGAGCATCGAATCCATCTACAATTCCTGAGCCAAGGCTAGGTTGGGATCCCTCTCCAGATCTACTCCTCCATAGCCGTTCGAGATGTTTTCGTTGCAGCCACGAGCCTTGACGCCGAGGCGGAGGAAGGGGCGGTTGGCTGAGGATAGGGCTGAAAATCACCCGTGGGTGACCGATTCACCCGACCCGATTATACGGGTGAAAACCCGAAAAAAAATCGGGTGATGGATGGGTGGCGGGTGGGTGAAATGGGTGATGGGTCGGGTGATGGGTGATATATTTTTCACCCATTACCCGACCCGCTTAACCACCCGTTAATCCACCCGATTATTTAAAAAAAAATCCTAGTTTATTAAAAAATATACATAACTACATATTTCTCCGTTTTCTAATTCTAGCTTCTCTATTTGCTAATTGTTTTTGTGCAAAAACAAAATCTAAAAGAATATAAATTATTTTTATTCTATTCAACCTCACATCACATCTTTTAAGAAAAAATATTTTATCTGTTTTGCATACACTATTAGAATGTTAGCAATTTCGCTCGTTTCAGCGAGACTTTGTCAGCATTTAGTGTGTTAAGGCATAATTTAGCCAAATTATTTTTTCTTCTTTTAACTATGAGTCTAGCTACGGATTAATATTCATCTCATTTGATTTGATATTAAACTTTTAATGTTAACTTTGTAATATGGGGATAGCGATATACTGTATTAATAAACCTTTTATACATTTAATAAGATTTCCATGTTGACATGGTTTGTGAAATTATCGAATATGATCGATTTTTAAGTATGTCTCGTGACTCATTTTCTTTTCATTTACTTCACCCGATTACCCACCCGACCCACCCGATTCACCTGACGGATCGGGTGATGGGTGAAGCTTTAGACGGACGGGTGATGGGTCGGGTGAAATTTTTTTTGTGACGGGTCGGGTGGAAAAATGGGTCCACCCATCCATCACCTGACCCATTTCCACCCCTAGTCGAGGAGGAGCTTAACCCTATCGGCGGCGACGGCGTTGAAATCCCAGATCTGAAGACATCCACTGCGTAACCATTGAAGATGAAGACAATTCGAACCATTGCTGACAACATCATTGACATCCACTTTGTCATCGTTATGTGGTGAAGAATAGATCGAACTCAAAATTGTCGCCTGCCTTATGTTTGGCTTGCGAATGGAGAGGCAGATCTGTGGTGAAGAAGAGAGATAGAGGGAACTTGGAGATGCGGTGTTGTTGTCGGCGTTCTAGGTGGATGACGGTGCCGGATCTGTAAGGAGGAGAACTGGATGAAGGAGGGAAACCATGAAAGACGTTTGGAAGACGGAGGCTGCTTGTATAAAGAATTAAAAAGAACGGATGTATAGTTTTGCAATTTTAACCAAAACGTGTATAATTCCGTAATTTGGCCGAAAATTTGCGCCAACGGCGCAAATTTTCTCTTATTTTTATTAAATCTTTTAAGTCTTATTTTATCCAAATTCAGCCCATAGGTACTTGTTAGGGTTATAAAAGGCCGAATGCTCCCATTGTAAAACACATGTTCAATTAATATGAAATATATTCTCAGTTTTGTGTGAAACACAATGAGTTAAAGTCAATCGATTCGAAACATGGCTCATCGATTGCAACTATTGGTATTGTCTTACCTTGGTTTGCTTTGTGTTCATCAACTTCACAAGACTTGGTGATCCTGGTATCCACGAGCCCCCTCCTTGTGCCTCCAAGTTGTCCGCTTGGTTGTGTAGGGTTGTAGAGACGGGTTATATAGTCATTGGTATTGGTTCCTACCCTCTAAGTAGGCCTGATGTCTTTATCTTGTTATATATAGATCGACTCAGTCCTTATCGATCGTGTCTTTATATCAATTTTGAGTCTTTCTTTCATTTCTTGTTCGAGTCTTTGTTTCTTGTTTGGTCGATCTCGAGTTCATCTTGTTCTTGAGATTATTGTCGAGTCTTGGATAAATCTTGAGTCTTTCTTGTTGCGTTCTGTTATGAGAAGAATCTGCCATGTTCTACAGTAACTTTTATATTGATTTCTGTATACATTTCATACATTTGGGCTAAGATAGGGCAGGATCTGTGTAGTTTATGCTTATTTGTCACAATTAGGGAATCTACACCAGTTTCTGTTTAATTCGCAGAAATCGAGGCGTTTACAGCAATTCTACAGAAGGTCGGAAAAACTCGGAAAATCACTACAGAAGTCCAAGGTCAAAGCAGCGGAACAATTCTGAGACCCAGGCTTACTCGACATCGAGTAGGCCCTAGTCGACCTAGACAAGGATGTCCGGGCACAGCCTGGTCGACAGACCATGCTCGAGAAGCCAGACAACACGAGGCTCCGGACTCAACTCGACCTCGACAAGCTCTGGTCGAGGTCGACGAAGCCCCAACGACCATGTCCGGAGTCAAGACGAGGAGAGCTGATCGACGAAGCCGAGGACGACAAGGCGAGAATCGCTGCCGCGGACCAGGCCAGTCGCTGCCAGCGGATGAAGCCAGTCGAGGAGCCCTAGACGAGCAGACCCAGTCGACAAGCCCAGCTCTAGTCGAGATCGACTAGGCTTGGTCGACATCAACAAGAACTTGACCCCCAGTCCGAGCCAGGCCGAGGAAGAACCACTCGAGGAGCCTTTGTCGATGACAACTCAACTCGACCTCGAGGAGAGTCTTATCGAGGTCGAGGAGCACCCAGGAGCCAAGATGAGCCACATCGAGCAGAGAAGACCAGCCAGGTCCAGTCGAGTGAACCACCGTGGTCGAGATCGAGCAACCCAACTCGAGGTCGAGTAGACCCCGGTTCCAGAAACTTCTCGACGTGGCCTGTCCGAGTAGAGTTGGGATTCCTTGGTGCCGAAGGCGGAAGATTCTATCCCGATCTATCAAAGTCTATCCATGGAAGACGAAATCCATCATCATGAAGACTTTCCTACTTTAGTTTTATCTCTTTCCTTATGGATTTAATTCCATTTAAACATTTATTTATCATTAAGGCTTTTTAGATAGAAATTAGATATAGATAAAAGATCTTTTCCTAGATTAGCTAGGGAAGGATAGCTATAAATAAAGCCCATGGGGCTCAGTTTTATGGATTTTTCAATTTCGAAGAGAAGTAGTTAGTTCCATTCAGATACAGTTAGGAGTTTGAGGTTTTTAAGGTTTTGGCGGTTTACGAAAGTTGATTGCCAGGATTGTAAAGGCTTTGAAATTAGTTTTTAATGCAAGTTTCTTTCATCAATTCAATGTCTGTTATTGCGATGAGGCGTGAGTAGTCCACCCACTTCTGGGGCTGGGGTGAGCCCGACGGTGGCCATGTGAGGCGATGCGATAAAGGTCAGATCTTTTCATGCGATTTGTCTTCTATCCCTATAAGCATGATTCTTTTGCGAGAGTTGAAAGTGATCCTTGTTTGTGTTATTGAAGCGAAAGTGATCTTAATGCAACTTGGATTAATTATGTGAAAAGGGTTAGTAACAATTAGGGTTTATGCGAAAGCCTCTATATGCCTAGTTGTTAATAACGAAAGTTATTTGATGGAAAGCATGATCTTTTATGCCTTTATGTGTTGTTTTGCATGGTTATCGTTGTGGTGTTGAAACCCTAGCCTTGGAGGTCTTTTAATATATTGATTTATTTCGTCGAATTTCTAAGTTCTGTCTTTAAATTTGCAAGTTTTAAAGTTTCTGTCTTTTACTGTTTCTAGTCGACATAGACGAGTGTCTAGTCGATCTCGAGTTACTGTTGTCGAGGTCGAGTAGAAGTTAGTCTGTGTCGAGGTAGGTTTTGTTCTGTCTTCGTTGATTTTCACTTTCTGTCGAGTTGTGTTTGTCGATCTCGAGTTGACCTTAGTCGAGATCGAGTTGGCTTCTGCTTGTCGAGTGGTTTGCATTTGCTTTATTTTCTGTTTTCAGTTACTGCTCTTGTCGAGATAGAGGACAGCTTTGTCGAGATCGACAAGCTTCTGTGTCCTCGAATTACTTTCTGCTTTGCTTCCATCTTTGCTTTGCTTTTATTTCTGTCTTTTGTTATTTACTTTAGTTGCCCTTGCCGGGATTATTTGTTTCTGCTTCTGTGTTTGTTTCTGCTTTTCTGCTGCTGTGTCTGCGAGAATCTGATAGCTACCTGAGAACTGCTGACGTGCTTCCTCGTGGATTCGATCCTGACTTTTCTCTTACTACAACGGGAGGAAGTCTTGTATTTATTTGCTGAGACAGGGGAGTCTATCTGAACTATATTTGATTTCTATTTCAATACTTGACTAACTCCTGCAACAACAAATTGGCGCCGTTGCCGGGGAGGCAATCAATCGCGCCTTAGGTAGTCAGTTCTCACTGTTTCTTTGAGTTAGTTTGCAGGTGTATGCGTCGTTCTGGTCAAACACCTGAGTTTAACGCTTTAGACGAACCGGAACGCCTATTCCACATCCGAGCTAAACTACAAAGAGCCATGTCGGCCGCTGAAACACAGGAGCAGCTGATACAGAGGCTTACCAGGGGTCTAGCCGCCAGAGATGTTGCTCTAGCCACCAACAATGCTGCCCTCGCCGCTGAGAGAGCAGCAAGGGAACAAGCACAAGCTGAGCTTGCCCAGTACCCAACCACTGCAGAGGATTACATGCATCCAACGCTCGTCGTGCCTGAATCGGCGATTCTAATCCCTGAAAACTCTTTTGAAATTCGCACTCAATTTCTTATAGAGCTTAAAAATAATGCCTTTTACGGCAGATTTAATGAGTGTCCTCTTGAACATATTACTAACTTCCATGATATGTGTCGTACACTTGCAGAAGGCACAACTCTGGAATATGTCAAGATGAAATCTTTTCGCTGGTCGCTCGCTGGACCTGCACTGAAATGGCTGGAAGGGCTGAAAGCAAGATCACTCACAACCTGGGCCCAAGTAGAGCAAGAGTTTCTGAACAAATTCTTCCCACCTGCCAAAACAGCACATCTCCGCCAGAAAATCACCATTTTAAACAACAAAAAGGGGAACCACTGGCAAAGGCATGGGAGCGCTACAAGGAACTTCTGCGATCTTGCCCTACTCATGGACAGCCGCCCTACATCATTCAGGAGATCTTCTTCAACTCTCTGGATCAAGTCACTAAGGACAGAATCAACAATTATACTCGCTATGAGTATCTGACAATGCCGCCAAGTGACGCATGGGGAGTACTGGAGAAGCTTACTACCTACGACAATAAGTATGGGTCTACTGTAACTTATGAAGAGAACCCATACGCCAGGCCAGCACCATCCATGCCCCTCTATGAGCCATCGAAGGAGATCGATCCAGATGTCAGGGAGCAATACTACAGAGACCAGAATAGGAAGCTCACCAAGCAAGTCAAATATCTCTCTGTCAACCAGCCTTGCATAGAATGCGGATCGCAAAGGCACACCACTCCTGAGTGCCCACACACAGAACAAGTCAAAATGGGAGAGCATCATGAGGAGGCAGCCTACGCAGGGGGTCCAAATCGCTACATGGGGGACCAACGGTTTCAGCAACCACAATGGAACCAGGGAGTCCCTAGGAACCCCCCGCCCTACAGAGCTCCAGGACATCCTGAAAGGGACCAGAAAAAGGATGATATACAGACAGTCCTGGAAGAGATGCGGAGGAATCATGCTGAAACTAGGGAATCTTTCAACTCCGTCTATACTCAGATGCAAGGTGTCAACTCTAGGCTTGGGGAAATTGATATCTAGCGGAAATCAGTTGATACACAGATTGGTCAGCTAGCAGCAGCAATCCCCAAACAGTCAGGCGCTCTCCCTGGATCTTCAGAACCAAATCCTAAGGGAAAGACTGGACACATCGCTACCGTAAAGCTAAGGAGCGGCCATCAACTTCGAGAGCCAGAGGTCGGGGAGCAGCAGGATGAGGAACAGCAAGTCAACCTCGACAAGACAGTAGTCGATCTCGACAAAGCCGTGGTCGACCTCGACAAAGGACTTGTCGACCTCGAGGAGAATCTTCAGAAATCTTCGTCTGCACAGCCCAGCAACTCGACGTCACCAAAACTGGTCGATCTCGACAAGAGGGTAGTCGATGTCGAGGAGCCTCAGGTCGAAAAATCTGCAGCAACTCCGACATCTGTTCTGGCTCCGAAAAAGAAGCTGCCTTTCCCCACGAAATCTCTAAAGGATCCAGCGGAGAAAAAGTTTCAGCGCTTCATCAAGATGCTTCAAAAGCTGAATGTCACCATACCCTTCACAGAAGCTCTCAATGAAATGCCGTCCTATGTCAAATTCCTGAAGGAGATTCTGAGCAAAAAGCGATCGATGGTAGAAATCACAGAGGAGTGCAGCCATCTGGACATATTGGAAAAGAGGCCGGATCCAGGTAAGTTTGCTATAACTATTGGATTTGGCCCATACAAAATTAATGCCCTATGTGATCTTGGAGCTAGTGTCAGTATTATGCCTTTAACGATTTGGTCCAAGATTAAGATAGGTGCACTGGAGCCTGTGGATGCTAGACTGTATATGGCCAACAACACGGTGGTCATTCCAACAGGCATGGTGGAAAATGTCCCAGTACAAGTAGGTAAATTCTTCGTTCCTGCTGATTTTTTAATTATTGATATGCAAGAAGATCCTGCTTGTCCAATTATTCTAGGGAGACCATTCTTGACAACGGTGGATGCCAATATAAGCGTACGGAAAGGGGTACTCACTTTCAACATCAGCGATGAGGTGATTGAGTATTCCTTCAACAAAACTGAACAGCATACGGGTCCCATGGAAGAGGTCAAATCTATCTCAGCTGGCTACATCACCTGCGGGGAACCAACGATCACGAATATGACCCCTGAGGAACTGGAAAAGAGGGACATGGAGGCCCAGGTGGAGAAGATCATGGCAATCCTTAAGGAGAACAAAGGAGCCAAGTATGGGGTCAAGCCAGGTCTACTCGAGGTCGACCACATCCTCATCGAGGTCGACCAAAGCTCGGGGAGCTCAGAGCCTGCTCCCTCGACACAGACTCCACCAGACGGACAACCTTCGTCGATCTCAACTAAGCTTGTCGAGGTCGACCACCCCTCGGAGAGCCCAGCGCCTTCCTCCTCGATGAGCAAGCCACATGAAGGAGAAGGCTACTCGACCTCGAATAGCCTAGTCGAGATCGACAAGACCAGATCTTCCTCGACGCCGCCTTCTTCGACTACGCAGCAACCAGGAGGAGAACCCTCGTCGACCTCGAGTAGCCTTGTCGAGGTCAACCACCGCCAGACTTCACCAGATCCGTCTTCCTCGACCAGATCACCACCAGAGCCAGAGTCCTCGTCGAGGTCGAGTACGCCTGTCGAGGTCGACAAGATCAGTTCTTCCTCGACTTCTGATTCTTCGACCAGACCACCACCAGGACAAGCAGACTCGTCGATCTCGAGGAGCCCTAGTCGAGATCGACCAAACACCGTGGTGCCCGATTCCGTTTCCGCGAAGGTGAGCCAAGGTATGGATCTTTCTTCTCCTATTTCCATTAAAGATTTATCTATACATGGAAGAGGTCTGCCTTGGTATTTGCGATTGTGCAGGATTTCCAATGATGAGCCTAAGGAGTATGAAGTTGGAGACAAACTCTATGTCTCTAAATCAAAGGATCATTGGTTCCCTAACAAGTTCAACAAGAAGCGGATGGGACCGTTCGTGGTGAACAAGATCCATTCTGGAGGATTACAGCTGATGGACAAGAATGGAGTCTTATTTGAGGCCCAAGCTACATGGGCCCTGCAGATGCCACCTTGAGCATTAATGAAAGTCGGCCTAGCGACTATAAAATCTAGAGCATGTACATAGACTTTTTAGGACATTTTGAGACTTTGTTTTTGGTTTTTGGTTTTTGAACATTGTTTTTGGTTTTCGTTTTTGTTTTGTTGGTATATGTCTTCTAAATTTCAGGTCCATGGATAGAATCAAGCTATAGTCATACTCGGACTAGGAGGTGCTCCATCCAAAATTTTGCAGCTCTGCACACATGTTTTGTGAGTTTCTTTCTTTACCCTTTACCTTGTTTTTATACAGTGAGGACACTGTAATGTTTAAGTATGGGGTGGGGGAAGGGCTTACTTTATGCATATTTTATATACTTTATATGCATGTTTTCCAAAAGTTTTAGAAAAATGACCCCCATTGAAATTTTTGAAATTTTTGAATAATGTCATGGAAGCTTTATTGAACTCGACGATGCAAAATTGGATTCATTAGAGATATAGCATGAAATTGCCTAGTAAAGGGAAGTCACAATGAAATGCACATTTTTATGAAAACCATGAAAGGAGGTAAAATTTGAAGTTGCTTTTGACATGTTGCATGATAAGATGATGGAGGACTTTATATTTCCATATAATGCTCATTATTTGAAGTTCCTAGCCTTACCTATGCTTATGCATCACAAAAGCCATAATATGCCTTATTTCAAATATTGCTCCACATGATCTAAATATTTGCCATTCTTTACCTTATCCGGGGATTATGTTGGGAATGATGTTACATTATGGAGATGTTATATGGTTGTTGTGTTGAGATTATCATTTTTGGAGTTTGGCTGGAAAGTGTTTGAAATATATGGAAAATTTAATGAGTGAAAGAAAATCCAATCACCTCAGGAGATAAAGGTAGATTGACCCTGCTCTCTAAGATAATAGTTTGGAGAGATGGGACACATTGTGAGGAGTCCGAAGCACTAAGTATCCGGGGCCATTCATGACACCCATGTTTGCGACTCGCGAGAAGGCAGTGCTGAGGTTAGAGAGGTAAAATCATTATTATTGAAAAAAAAAAAAGCAATATGAAAGGTGATGAATCAAATGGAAAAGGAATGTGGAATGAAATTCAAAGTTTGGAAAGTACTCCATTTCCCTGGATCAAAAGCACCACATTGCCAGAAATTGCCCACCTTTTAGCCTTTTACCAATCTACTCCTTCATGAGCTTAAATTAAAAGTCCTCTTGATTATTAATGCTTTGTCACGAATGAATATTTGTGCATAACCCTCCTTTTGTGAGTAGATGTTGCTTTTACATATTTGCACGTGCATGAATCTGTGACACTAGTACCTTTTCGAGGATGGTAATTGATTGCAGGGTTATATGAGAATGAATCTAAGATGTTGAGAGTTTTAATTTCTTCCCCTGAATGACAAGTAAAAGTATTGCTTGAGGACAAGCAAGCTTAAGTATGGGGTGTTTGTTATGAGAAGAATCTGCCATGTTCTACAGTAACTTTTATATTGATTTCTGTATACATTTCATACATTTGGGCTAAGATAGGGCAGGATCTGTGTAGTTTATGCTTATTTGTCACAATTAGGGAATCTACACCAGTTTCTGTTTAATTCGCAGAAATCGAGGCGTTTACAGCAATTCTACAGAAGGTCGGAAAAACTCGGAAAATCACTACAGAAGTCCAAGGTCAAAGCAGCAGAACAATTCTGAGACCCAGGCTTACTCGACATCGAGTAGGCCCTAGTCGACCTAGACAAGGATGTCCGGGCACAGCCTGGTCGACAGACCATGCTCGAGAAGCCAGACAACACGAGGCTCCGGACTCAACTCGACCTCGACAAGCTCTGGTCGAGGTCGACGAAGCCCCAGCGACCATGTCCGGAGTCAAGACGAGGAGAGCTGATCGACGAAGCCGAGGACGACAAGGCGAGAATCGCTGCCGCGGACCAGGCCAGTCGCTGCCAGCGGATGAAGCCAGTCGAGGAGCCCTAGACGAACAGACCCAGTCGACAAGCCCAGCTCTAGTCGAGATCGACTAGGCTTGGTCGACATCAACAAGAACTTGACCCCCAGTCCGAGCCAGGCCGAGGAAGAACCACTCGAGGAGCCTTTGTCGATGACAACTCAACTCGACCTCGAGGAGAGTCTTGTCGAGGTCGAGGAGCACCCAGGAGCCAAGATGAGCCACATCGAGCAGAGAAGACCAGCCAGGTCCAGTCGAGTGAACCACCGTGGTCGAGATCGAGCAACCCAACTCGAGGTCGAGTAGACCCCGGTTCCAGAAACTTCTCGACGTGGCCTGTCCGAGTAGAGTTGGGATTCCTTGGTGCCGAAGGCGGAAGATTCTATCCCGATCTATCAAAGTCTATCCATGGAAGACGAAATCCATCATCATGAAGACTTTCCTACTTTAGTTTTATCTCTTTCCTTATGGATTTAATTCCATTTAAACATTTATTTATCATTAAGGCTTTTTAGATAGAAATTAGATATAGATAAAAGATCTTTTCCTAGATTAGCTAGGGAAGGATAGCTATAAATAAAGCCCATGGGGCTCAGTTTTATGGATTTTTCAATTTCGAAGAGAAGTAGTTAGTTCCATTCAGATACAGTTAGGAGTTTGAGGTTTTTAAGGTTTTGGCGGTTTACGAAAGTTGATTGCCAGGATTGTAAAGGCTTTGAAATTAGTTTTTAATGCAAGTTTCTTTCATCAATTCAATGTCTGTTATTGCGATGAGGCGTGAGTAGTCCACCCACTTCTGGGGCTGGGGTGAGCCCGACGGTGGCCATGTGAGGCGATGCGATAAAGGTCAGATCTTTTCATGCGATTTGTCTTCTATCCCTATAAGCATGATTCTTTTGCGAGAGTTGAAAGTGATCCTTGTTTGTGTTATTGAAGCGAAAGTGATCTTAATGCAACTTGGATTAATTATGTGAAAAGGGTTAGTAACAATTAGGGTTTATGCGAAAGCCTCTATATGCCTAGTTGTTAATAACGAAAGTTATTTGATGGAAAGCATGATCTTTTATGCCTTTATGTGTTGTTTTGCATGGTTATCGTTGTGGTGTTGAAACCCTAGCCTTGGAGGTCTTTTAATATATTGATTTATTTCGTCGAATTTCTAAGTTCTGTCTTTAAATTTGCAAGTTTTAAAGTTTCTGTCTTTTACTGTTTCTAGTCGACATAGACGAGTGTCTAGTCGATCTCGAGTTACTGTTGTCGAGGTCGAGTAGAAGTTAGTCTGTGTCGAGGTAGGTTTTGTTCTGTCTTCGTTGATTTTCACTTTCTGTCGAGTTGTGTTTGTCGATCTCGAGTTGACCTTAGTCGAGATCGAGTTGGCTTCTGCTTGTCGAGTGGTTTGCATTTGCTTTATTTTCTGTTTTCAGTTACTGCTCTTGTCGAGATAGAGGACAGCTTTGTCGAGATCGACAAGCTTCTGTGTCCTCGAATTACTTTCTGCTTTGCTTCCATCTTTGCTTTGCTTTTATTTCTGTCTTTTGTTATTTACTTTAGTTGCCCTTGCCGGGATTATTTGTTTCTGCTTCTGTGTTTGTTTCTGCTTTTCTGCTGCTGTGTCTGCGAGAATCTGATAGCTACCTGAGAACTGCTGACGTGCTTCCTCGTGGATTCGATCCTGACTTTTCTCTTACTACAACGGGAGGAAGTCTTGTATTTATTTGCTGAGACAGGGGAGTCTATCTGAACTATATTTGATTTCTATTTCAATACTTGACTAACTCCTGCAACAACACGTTCTTGCATTATTTATCGAGTCTTGATAGTTCTTGCTTCCGTTCTTGTCTTTGAGTCTTGATTGTCGAAGATCGGGCCATTCTGCGGCTAACCCCGTATCAAATTGGTATCAGAGCTTTGGTTTTCGACATCAAAGTTTGAGTCTTTTCTTTTCATAAACACAAAAACCACAAAAAAGAGTCCTTTTCTTTGTTTGGTTTTTTACTTCTTGAATTTTGATATTTGATTGCATCTAACCTTTTCTTGTTTGTGATTGTTGTGGTTGCTTAGCCCTAAACACAAGAGCCTAGTCGAGACCTTCAACAATTGTGACCGATTTCACCTTGGAGCAGTCGACATCCATTGTTCCATTCCCCTAGTCGGCCACCCTTGCTTCTCACAAGAAAACCCTAGTTTGTCTATCTTGTTCCATCTTTTGTTTTATCTATTTAATTGCCTTATTTAAAATTCTGATTTTGTGGTGGATATTAGTCATTATATCTATCATAGATTATAAAAGGCATAAATAGATATATTTACCAAAATTAGCCAAACTTTTATCTATCTATCTATCTATCTATCTATCTATCTATCTATCTATCTATCTATCTATATATCTATATATATATATATATTTATATATATTTCATTAGGGTTGAATTTTATTTCATTCACCTATATATTTCATTAGGGTTGAATTTTATTTCATTCACCTATCACATATAATTTTCGAGCCCCTCTCTACCATTAGTTGTTCTTTCTTGCATTAGGTTTTTTTTTATAAAAACAAACTGTCCGAAAATATTCAAAAAAAAAAGATATTCAAAGCTTGGACCTAGAAGGATAAAATTCACTAGGGGCAAAATTAAGTTAAAAAAAAAACAAGTATTGATCTAGTGCAAGAAAGCTCAAAGGGACCAACTTTGGTGATCTTCAAAGCCCTAGTCGATACATTGATACCTCCCACAAAACACACACACCTTGAAACCCTACCTTGCAACTACAACATCCTAACTAAAGGTTTCAATCAAAAAAGAGGTAAATTTCCTAACTTTCTTCTACTTTCTTTTATTTTCCTTTGTTATTTCATTAAGTATCGAGTAAAAATTGTGTCTTGTCGAGTGCTCACCCCTATGCCGAGTACTTGCTCTCCACCACCACACATACCGAGTCGATACCACACATACCGAGTCGATACTCCCTGGTATCGAGTCGATACTTTGCTACTGTTGTGGAATTTCGTTGCCTTGTTTCTTGTTCATTCTCTTGATCTCTTACCTTGTATTTCTAGGTTTTTGCTTGAGTGTTGATTTGCCCAAGACGGATTGAAACAACAAGCGTGACATACCAATTATAGAGGGAGTGTGAGCGAAACACTTGTGAGTTGTTTATATTTTCACTAACCTTTACATAGTTCTTTGTTTGTTGTTTTGTGATGTCTAACCAGGGCAGCAACACGATTACTGAAGTTGAGGTATTAAACTGGTACAATACCTTCATGGAGAACCTGGCTAAGATAAATAAAAGCTTTACGACAATAGAACTTCAGTGTTTTGGCTCTAATACGGTGTTCGGACAAGGAGCCCCACCTAGAGATGAAATGTCATCTAATGAAAGGGAAGAAACTCATCCTATTACTCCCAATAATGCTATTCAATATACTGTTTCTTCTAGCATAGATAATTCTCTTATTGCGTAAAATGTAGAGCATGTTGAAAATGATCAAGATCTTAATTTACTTGCCTGTGATGATAATGATTGCATTGAATATGAGCATGACGATTCTTTGATTGTTAATAAAGTTTTAAGTGTTCAATCTACGTCTTGTGATGATAATCAAAGAGAAGAATTGTGTCATACTAAATGCTTAGAAAAGGGTGAAATTTGTAATATGATAATTGATGGTGAAAATTATTCTAATATTGCTATATAGCCTTGAATTAATTGAAAATTCAGCCTTGAAAAAAGATGAAAACTTGCTAGCATTGGATGGAAACTTAGAGATCAATGAACAAGCTAAAGTGCATATTAAGTTAGAACATCATGAAGTTGATATGAAACCTGAATTGTGCACTAATCAAGTTTCTTTTCTTGGTTTTGTAGAGAGCTCTAATGACCTACAAGTTGACGAAGCTGAGATCAAAATCATCAAGGAGTGGTCAATCCCTACATCAATCGGTCTTGGGACGAGTTTCCATTGGCATGAGGTTTTCGATCCAGGAGCTCATGTGGATTCCTTTGCGGAATCATACACAACCTTGGATTCGAGGAGGAACCCTTTTCAAGAAAGGGAGATTGATGCGGGACCATTCAAGACACCATCCAATCCACCTTCGAACACACCTATGATTCGAGCTCGTGAGAATGATGTCATCCTCAAGAGGAAGAAGAAGGCTCCACCATGGGAGAAGGTCCAAAGGTGCAAGCTTGAATGGGACGTTTTTATATTCGTTCAGCAGTTTGACAGCTTTTCGACGTCTCGGTAAAATGAGTCTTTCAAATTCCGTATTTATCGGATGAGGTCGTGCCATACCTTGTCGGAACGAGGACGAAGAGATCTACAACTTTGCTAGTTGAAGGTTTTTCCAGATTCGATCCCGAAAATCACCATCTTTGAGGTTGTCACATGTTTAGACGACTTTATCCTATTTTTAGTATTTCTTTTACTTAAGTTATTTTAGGAAACTTTATGGGTTATTTTTATTAATTCTTTTAAGTCTTATTTTATCCAAATTCGGCCCATAGGTACTTGTTAGGGTTATAAAAGGCCGAATGCTCCCATTGTAAAACACACGTTCAATTAATATGAATTCTTAGTTTTGTGCCTCCAAGTTGTCCGCTTGGTTGTGTAGGGTTGTAGAGGCGGGTTATATAGTCATTGGTATTGGTTCCTACCCTCTAAGTAGGCCTGGGGTCTTTATCTTGTTCTATATAGATCGACTCAGTCCTTATCGGCCGTGTCTTTATATCAATTTCGAGTCTTTTTTTCGTTTCTTGTTCGAGTCTTTGTTTCTTGTTTGGTCGATCTCGAGTTCATCTTGTTCTTGAGATTATTTTCAAGTCTTGCATAAATCTTGAGTCTTTCTTGCTGCGTTCTTGCATTCTTTATCGAGTCTTGATAGTTCTTGCTTCCGTTCTTCTCTTTGAGTCTTGATTGTCGAAGATCGGGCCATCCTGCGGCTAACCCCGTATCACATTATATGATGGTTTTAGATGCATTTCATTGTCATATAATCATGTTTTATGGTTAATTGCCTATTATGCTCTTTTAGTGGTGAAGTTCGAAAACTACACTATTTTATTGGATTTATGCAGATTTGTAGTGCCGACATGGTGAGGAGCATGGTAAGAGACCAAAAAGAAGAGCATGGGACAAGCCATGAATGATCCAAGACAAGCCAAGGAGCAATGGAGCAAGGAATCAAAGCTAAGGAGCACAAGATCAACATGAGCGGAAACGAAGAACATGGAGAAGTCATCTCTTTTAGCCTTTGATCACTTCAATTCAGCTTTTGAGGTCTTCATGAGAGTTGTACTCCTTAAAAAGAGCTTTTCAACTCATATTCATATACGTCAATCGGACGAACGATAACTCCAAAAAGTGCATTACAAGTTGAGTATGTCAAAGTTGTCAGAGCGGCGACCGCCGGTTTTAAAGCGGCGCCCGTCAGTCTCTTAGTTTCCGGATCTGCGCAACGCAACCCTATTCTATCTTTGTAGAAACTCTATCTATCTATTCTAGGGTTTTTGGCCTACGGCTTGAGGCCTTATATTAGACCTATTTTCATCATTCATCTATCATCTAACACATTAACATTCAACCCCTTTTCTCTATTCAATTTGTTAGTTTAGGTTTTGTTTTCCATTCAAGAGAAGGAATTTAGGTAAGCCATGCTTGGCTAATTCTCCATTGTTTTCATCTACACTTTCGAGTCCTGGTTGGTTGTTTGTGAGTTTCTAATGAAGTATTGTTTCTCTCTTTAATGTCTTTCGATTTCCCTTGCGATTATTGATGATATTAATGTGATTGGCTACCATAATAGTATCTTGCTAGGTATTTGTTCTCTCGTCATTGAACGGATTCCGTAGTAGCATGCTTAGGATTGTGAGAACCTTCGTTTGATCATGACTAAGTAGGGATTTCGACATATATCTTAAACGTCGGTTACCTTGCATACTTGGTGTTATTCATATGCCTAGATTCTTAGGAATTTGTGTTATCTTTATGCTAAATCTTTGTCCGTGCTTAGGTTACAAAAAGTTGTAAGGGATTAATTGTGCTATTTGTGCTTTAATCTATTCAAACTAAGATGAGAGGAATTCATAGAGAACACTTTAAATGGATTCAACGACCAATAAAGCCAATCAATGTCGAGAATTTGTAGATGGAATCTATTCATTGCTTTTGTTTAGATTAGTTTCTTTCATTCACTTTATTCATATATTTTGCCTTTCAATCAATAATTGCACAATTCTTAGAAATACTTGTTTCTCTGTAGGATCGACCATTTACTTGCATCCTATACTAGTTTTTTTGTCTGGGAATTATTTTGATAAGGGAAATCAACGAATTTCCCTTTGTCAATTTAGCCCGACTTTGACCTCGACTAGGGGTGTGCAGAAAAACCCGAAACCGAAAACACGACAACACGACACGAAAAAACCCAAAACCGAAAAAACATGACACGATAATGACACAAACCGAGAAAACATGGCTGTAAACGGTCCGTGTTCGGGTCGGGCAAATCGCCTTGTCGGGTACCCGACACGAACCGTTTAATTTTTTTTTTTAATTTTAGGTTGGGAAGTATAATACTAGTATAAATAGAATCCTCTAAGTATCAAGAAGCTCTGGTAGTGCAGTTGGTTATGGGGAAGGGTAAGTACAGGTGCTTGGAAGGCATCCCAAGTTTGATCCCCACTGGCAACCTCTTTCCTACATTTTTATTTCCTTTCAATTCTTCCCTCTCAGTAGTCTGACTGGCCCAGATCAGCGGCCCAACAGGTCCAGCAGCCCAGTAAGGGTGTAAACTAGTCTGACTGGCCCAGATCAGCGGCCCAACAGGTCCAGCAGCCCAATAAGGGTGTAAACCGTGTAACACAACAACAACTAGCGTCATTTAACAAAAAAAAAACCAGATGGTTCGTGTCAGCTTTACCATGTCGGATACCCGGCACGAAACGGTTCGTGTACGGTTCGGCAGTTTGGGCATAAATGGTTTCGGGTACCCGACACGATTACCTGGTTCGTGTCGGGTAGCCGGTTATGCACACCCCTAACGTCGACTACCTCTTTGATCTCCTCTTCGGAGAACAGAAGTAATTAGTCAGCCCCTTGTACGTGCAAAATGTCGTGTGTTATATATCCCAAATCTAAATTCTACACCTTCAACTAATAACAAGTATTAGTAGCAACTAGTCGATCCCACAAAGAGTGCATGCGACTTTGGTCAAACGCAGTAAGTAAGAGAGCAGTTTGTAAAGAAGGCAATAGTAATGATAAGCGGAAAATAGCAAACGAAGTAATAATTGCAAATGAGATTAATATGAGAAGAAATATAGCTTTACTTATATTCGTAATATTGGTAAATCCATGATCATCGGGTTGTTTGGTTATGCTTGGCTATCTTAGTGTCGGTTTATGCACAAAGTTAAATAGCTTTTATGATTCGATCACTATTAACTCTCTAAAATCTTGCATGGGTTCGAGAAGCAATAAGTTCCTAATCACATAAGCATATAATAATTCATGTAATTCTTGCATATTCGGCGTGTCACCTGGTTGTCAACCCAGCTACCGCATCCGCTAAGAATAACACTAAATTACCTGTCGTTGCTCTTTCATATTCATGAATCCAAACCTGTTCATCAAGATATGTTTGCTCCTATGTCGGATTAAGGCCCGTAATAGCGGATTTAACTATAATCACTTAGCATGTTGTTTACCTATCTTAATGGCTAATTAAGACGAATAAGCAACTTAACATGTAAAGAACAGGAGTAGTGAATAATCAAATATGTATAAACCAAATAATAACTATAAAATAGTATTCAAACAATCCTCACATGTCTCTAACCAATGCATAAAATATAAGCAAAACTATAGAAAAGGTTTAGTCGAGCATGACTTACCAAAATAAGGTACACTACCACGGAGAAGAGGTTTCTAACTGTGGTGTTTGCCTTTGAGAAGTTCCGCTCTTATTTGGTTGGCTGACTTGGCTCCAAGGTGATTGTCTACATCGATGATGCAACATTAATGTATTTGATGTCCAAGAAGGATGCCAAATCAAGGCTTCTACGATGGATGCTCCTATTACAAGAGTTTGATTGCGAGCTTAAAGACAAGAAAGGAGTAGAAAATTTTGTGGATGCCTCTCTAAGTTTCCACCCAAGAATATTATGGAGTCGGATGATGGAGTACCCATCAATGACTCTCGCGCTGATGAGAGCCTCATGCAAATAGAGGCGGAAAAAGGTAGGTACATGTATCGACATTGACACCTTGGTACCGTCATCGACACCTACTTTCCATGCAGAGACTTCACAGGAGGATTTTATGAAGCAGAGGGTATCAGCGTCGACACCCCCATCGACTTCGCCACCCCAATACACAACAGAATCTACTGCAACAAGTTTGGAAGAGCTGAGAGTATCAACGTCGACACCACCCCTATCGACGTCAACACCCTACACAAGCAACGATGATGGGCTACTGGGAGCTGAAGTGTCGATGAAGACACCCAGACGTCGACGTCGACACCCTGAAGAAGAAGAAGCCCAAAATGAGTCTTTTCAAGTTATTGAGACAACAATTGAGGTATGTTTAGGCAAGGAACTCTTCTTTACTCCTCCTTCTAGTCCTATTTATGACCCATTGTTGAGATGCGGATAAACAAGATAGAATGATCAAAGATATGCACCGCAACCAAGCCAGTCTAGCCTTCCAAATTCAAGCACTCCATGATCTTCAGCTTGAGAAGAGATGCCCAATGATGAGCGGTGGTGGGTCGCAGACATATTCGTGGAATGGCAATCGGAATTGCACTTGCGCCATAGGTTTCGCCCTGGGCCACCTCCTAGTTACCACCACAGTTGCCGTTATGAGCGCTACACCCGCGACGACCATACCGCAACAATTTCTAGGCCTTGGAGCTATGGCTTCACTTTTGGTTCAAGTAAGTCCCACCCTTGGTTTCAAATTTTGTGACAATGGGGACATTGTCTTCTTCAAGCATGGGGTGGGCATTTTGGGTTTGATATTTTGATGTCTTTTCTGCCATTTTGATGTCTTTATTATGGGATATGGGTATTTTTCTCTATGACTTGTTTCGTTTTAGCTCCTAACTTCATATGTTTGTTTGAACTATTAGCTTTGCACTTGACTTGGTCCCAATTAATTTGGGCTATTTAGGGTGGTAATAGGTTAAGTAGTTTATGTGTTTGTTAATCCACATACATATGTCTAATTAGCCTTATTTAGTTTCTGCATATTTTTACATTTAGTTAGGTTTTGCACTTAATTTACATTGTTTAGTTTATGCATACATAACCGGGAAAAAAAATCAGAAAATTGAAAATTGAAAAAATGCATAGTTAGAATTTAGTTTAAACCCCTAAATTAGATGTCCAATGGCGGTGGAAGTGCGAAAAAAATGCATAGTTAGAATTTAGTTTAAACCTCTAACTTAGATGTCCAACTTTTTTTCTTGAGTAAAAACTCTCTCTTTGGAGAAAACTCCTTTGGCCTCCCATGGCGGTGGAAGTGCGCCTCCCATGGCGGTGGTCCGATGAGCATCGAACAATATCTCCGGCTAAATCTCTTTCTTTGGAGAGCCCAAATCTCTCCTCGGAGAGACCGAATCTCTCTTCGGAGAGCCCCGATTCCCCCCTTCGACGAGTCTCGGCTCCGTAGGTTGCTTCTCCTCGGCGTCATCGGCTCGGTTGATGTCCCTCAACCACCGATTGTCCACCTCTGTCTTGCCTCCGCTCCTCGGCCTGCCTGGTTGCATAGTTGGGTGGGATTTCCCTCTCCGTCTTCCTCGACCTGCCTGGTTGCGGGGTTGGGTGGGATTTCCCTCTCCGTCTTCCTCGGCCTGGTCGGATTCCCATCAAAACCTCAATCGATTTGGGGCTTTTATGGTTCTTTGGTTTTTGCCCATAAATTCTCATTCCTCCCCGTCCCTTGGGTCATCCGACCTCTTTCTGATCCCGATCTACTGGTTGTCATTTGTGATCGGCCCCAATTCAGGCCGATGTTTGCTGGTCTAGTGGCCTTCATCGTCTCTGGTGGTGGTCTCCTCCTTTCTGTGGAGATTTGTGACCTGGCGGTGGTCTCCTTTGAGTGTGACTCCTTCTCGTCCCCGAGTTTGGTGGTCCTCTCCGACCGTCTCCGCCTGTGCTTCCTCTGCTTCTCTCGCATCATCGTCGGGTGTGTTGAGCCTGTTGGAAGCTTGTGTGTTGGAGGTTTTGGGCCCAATTTTGTTTCTAGCCTTGTGCCCTAAGTTGGCCCGAAACAGGTAAAACAAAAACACAAAAAAAAAAAAAATAAAGAATATAAAAACCATCGTTAGGATTTTTTCATGTAGTTATATATATATATATCCCGTGTAAAATCCCACAAGGGCCCGAAACACCGTTCGAAAGAGCTTTTATTAAATCCCGTTTGGGCTTGATCGGTCATTTGTGACCGGTCTTTCACGGTTTGCTTTTTGCTCAGGTGGTGTGCGTATCTGCTTTCGTGCGGCTGAGGGTTCTCCTTCTATTTTGGGGTTCTGGCAGTCGAAGTCGGGTCTGGCTGGGATCGAGGTAGTGTGTACGGGAAGGAGCTTCCTGGAGGTTTGTCTTCACTACCCACAAGGATTCCTGATGTATCGCCGGGCAGCGGTGCTGTTTTAGGACGGTGCTTGGCTTTCGTCCGTAGTCTACGCCCCCTTCGTGTTAGATTTAGTTTTCCTTGGATCGTTTCTTGTAGAATGTGTGTCCACTTGTTGTTTTGCTACGCTTTTTATTTTCGTTTTCGCTCGTATGTATTGACGGGTTTCCGTCTGCCGGCCATCGAGATTCAGGTATATTTGATCTCGAATTATTTCCTAATAAAAAAAAATCTTAGATGTCCAATGATGATAAATTGATAAAAAAAAAATAGATAACTTGATCATGTAATTCCTATGATATGTTTGGATAGTTTAGCCTAAGTCTTCTGAAAAGTTTGATTTTTACGTGGGAATTTGATTTGTGATTATAATTGAGCACATATAATTTTAGGTAGAGGTGATTGAAATCCAAAAATATGTCCTAGTGAGATATTTTTGATCTTATAGGGAATGTTCTTCATATTTCTATATTTTCCTCCATTTTTGTTGTGTGATTTACTCTCCATTTTTCTTTGCTTCTAGTGTGTTTTGACGATCTTCTTCTTCATTAGGGTTCTAGCGTCCGAAGTCAGGACTAGTTGGGGTTGAGGTGGTGTGTATGGGGTGACTCCGTGTTCGAGAAAGAGCTTCTAATAATGCATATTTCATATATGCATTATAGATAGTTCTTATTGCATTTAGATATGAGTTTTGCATATGTTTTAGTCTATTTCCGTATCTTTCTTGTGAAGTGTTCGAGTTCGAAATCTACGCTCTTTTAGTGTTTATTCTGTAGTTTTACATTCCGACCTTGCATGAGATCTTGGAGGAGCTTAAATGACATATTTGGGAGCATAAGAAGGCTAAGGAAGAAGCTACAAAGGAGCAAGGAAGCACAACGTCGAAGCTAAGGAAAACTATGGTCACTGTTGGGACGACGCCCACTGCTTTTCCACCAACGCCCGCCACTAGTCCGTGTTCAGCACATGCCGATTTAGTCCGAAGATCTTATTAGATTTCTCCCTCCGTCCCACAATAGATGTCTTTTACTATTCATGCACGTTTTCTTAAGAAGCTAAAAACTATATAAAATATCCATTTTTAAAAATAATTCTATACTTATTAGTAATATGTATGATATTTTTTAAAAATATTTAATAAAATGTTGATATTTTATATAGTTTTTAACTTCTTAAGAAAACGTGCATGAATAGTAAAAGACATCTATCGTGGGACAGAGGGAGTATTATATTATTATCTTATTCTTTAGGGTTTGCCACGACTCTATTAGGTTATTTCATTCATTTGTTGAAAGACACAAGTTATTGAGAGGAGAAAAATACTTTGAGAGATATGAGCGTTACTTTGGCTATGAGTTCATAAACTCATACTTTTGCCTACTATGAGTTGCTAAACTCATAGTTTTGCATGTGATTCGAAGACACGGTTGAATGAATTATGAGGATTTGATTTCAATTAGTTATTTCTAAGTATATTTATCATCTTGTTCTTATTGATTATATTTGTGTTCATTTCTACGATTGATCATCATGTTAGCCGATGCATCTATGCTATTAATTCGATGTTGATTCCTTTCTATTATATTTGTGTTCTTATTGATTATGTTAGGAAGTGCATCTATGTTAAGGAAGTGCATCGGATTGTATGTTGCATTTTGAAAGCTTACTTTACAACGTCCAATTGGACGTTGCAATCTACTCAACCCACCCCGTCCTAGGCTTAGATTTACAACGTTGCATGCCACATATTACAATGTTAACCCTACAACGTCGAATCCAAGGTTGATTAGCAGCTCTAATCCGCGAATTTGCGGTGTATATAGGGACGCCAGAAGAAATACTCATAATACCTCCGTGTAAAAATAGTAGAAAACGATTTTAATACAGTACAAAACCAAAAGTAAATAAAAACAAAAACCTCCATTGCTTAGGCTTTAGCTTGAGAGAGTTAAAAGCTATTCGCCTTGGCTCTCTCTCTCCCTCTCCAGATCCATGGCTTCCACGGCCCGATTTCTCTCCTCCACCGCTTTCTCCGTCCTCCTCCTCGCTCTTCTTTTATCCTCTCCCCACTCCCTCGCTTCCGAGTCGGATCACAAGGTCAGCACCTCATCCCACTTCTCGCTAGATAAGGGTTTTTCTCTTCCATTTTTATTACTGACATGCACTAGATCTCCTTGTTTGCTCTTAGTTTCTTTTTGTTGGGATTTTTTCCGGATCGTTTCGTGTTTATTCAACTACTGTGTTGCTTTAGGATCTGTTTCGTAAGTCAAGGTGGTCAATTTATGCTCGGTTTTCTGTGTTTGGAGTACCTCCTGTGGTGGAATGGAAGCTGGCAGTTTTGTCTTCAGTTTTCTTTTGCATTCAGTCTTGATCTAATTTCTGAACTTCGATTATGTGAAATCCCATTCTTAGGGGGGATTACTTTTAGGGATTTTGGCCGAATTGACCATTTGGGGAACTTGTTCATGCCATTCTGATAATTTGAATTGGCTCTGAGTTCATAAGAGAAATGACGGTCTCCAGCCCTCTAGTTATAATTGGAAAAAAAAAAAGTTCCTGGAACAGAGGAGTAGATTTGATTTCCTCTCCAGTTCTTGTAAGTAGTGTTAAAGCTGCAAATTGTGTAGCAGTCAAATGTGAATTATGTATATTTAAAAAGGATGATGTGGCATAAGGCCCCAGGGTGCATGGTGTGGTGGCAACGGACGTGCTCTTTGGGCAAGTGCAGAAGTGCTCCTGGATTTGAACCTTGGCTGTGTTGTCACGTAATGCGATTTACTTCTTTGGGCCTCGAGGCAGGGGATGTAGTGTAGCCACGTAGGGCGCTGTGATATCCAAAGAAGTACAGTGTGCAGCCCATGCAGAGAACCTACTTGTAGATGCCAGTGACGTTTTCAAGACTATTGATTCTTTGGTTGAGTAGAATTGTGAACAATATGGAGGATGTAGAATGTGAATGCTTATAATTTATAAATTTGCTGCTGTAAGCCTGTAACATCATTTTCTGTGATGCAATTTGCTTCATTGGAGATTGATGGCCATCCTCTTTTTGTTTCATGGTAGTTTGAAGCTGATGAGCCTGTGACCTTATGGGTGAACAAGGTTGGGCCATATAACAATCCACAAGAGACCTACAATTATTACAGCCTTCCATTTTGTCACCCATCTGGTACCGCTGCAGCTGCTCACAAATGGGGTGGCCTTGGAGAAGTTCTGGGCGGGAATGAGTTAATTGACAGCCAACTCAAGATTAAATTTGGAAGTATGCACAATCCTTCTAATCCTGGCTGTTGTGGTTTTGGAGCATTATCAGAGAATCAACCCTCTATCGGGATTTATGTTTATCATTCTTTGTGATGCTTTATCTGCAACTTGACACTGATTTCCCTTAAAATCCCTCCTGGCAGAAAATGTTGACAAATCTACAATATGTGAACTTCACCTGGACGCGGATAATGTTAAGCAGTTTAAAGATGCTATTGACAGTACCTACTGGTTTGAATTCTTTATTGGTAAGTCAGTGATGATATGTCCTTTTCTTTCTAGACCGTGATGTTATCAGTTATGGTTCTTGTGCAGAAATATTAAGTCATTTCTTTCATGCTATTCGTGTTCTTGTTTTTTTTGATAGTTTGACCAGTATATTATTAATATATCCTCATTGATTGTTGTTGTCAATTCTCTTCTCCGTCTCTGGCTTCTGGTGACGTAACACATCTCAGATGATCTACCACTATGGGGTATGAAGCATTTACTGCTTATGCTTTCTTTTTCCTAAGTTATATTTTAGGATCTAAATTTCCACATTCTTTTGTTTGAAGGTTTTGTTGGTGAGCTGAAACCTGATAAGAATGGTGATAACAAGCAATTATTATTTACTAACAACAACGTTATCATCAAATACAATGGCAATCAGGTTAGTTGTTCACTACTTTCATTATTAGCTGTGTGCCTTTGTGTTATTCTTCTAAATTTGAGAATTATATGTAATGTGAATGGTGATATGATATTTGCAGATTATACACGTTAATCTCACTCAGGACAGTCCTAGGCCACTGGAAGAGGGTAGGGTATATGACATGACTTATACTGTTAAGTGGATACAAACAAATGTTACCTTTGCAAGGCGTTTCGATGTTTATCTGGACCACCCATTCTTTGAGCACCAGGTATGGTGCTTGGAAGCCCACTTAGGCACCCTACTATTTGTATACATATTTCTTTGGCAATTTTTTTGCAAGGATATTGGTTAGAACAATTGCTGTCATCTGACTTATACATTTCACAACTTCTGCTGTATACAGATCCACTGGTTTTCCATTTTTAATTCATTCATGATGGTGATCTTCCTAACTGGGTTGGTTTCCATGATATTAATGCGGACACTTAGAAACGACTATGCTAAGTATGCCAGGGAAGATGATGACTTGGAGAGCTTGGTAACTCAATTTGCAGTTGATATTTTGATCTATCTTATGGTGGACTTTTTCCTTAAGTTGCATATGATGTTGACCCAATTTTATCATCAGGAGCGGGATGTCAGTGAAGAATCTGGTTGGAAATTGGTTCATGGTGATGTTTTCAGACCTCCTCGCAACTCTGTGCTTCTCTCAGCTCTTATTGGAACGGGTGCTCAGTTGGCAACTCTTGTATTCCTCGTCATCATCTTGGCAATCATTGGCATGTTGTATATTGGGTATGTATGGTGGAATATACCTGCTGACTTAAATTTTTACCACTGCAATATTCAACATGGGAGTGTCAATCTAGTTGAACTGTTATCATATGGGATTGATGCTTCAAGTATGGTCTTACTAGTTGAATTTGCAACCAATTCTATCGATGCTTTGGTAGTTTGTGCTAAAATGCCCTTTCATTACTTTTGTTCCCATCATGCAACCCATCAACATTTTCTTCTGTTCTTTGATAATACTTCAGGAGAGGAGCAATAGTGACAACTTTTATAGTGTGTTATGCATTGACGTCGTTCATTTCTGGCTATGTAAGTGGTGGCATGCATGCTCGTAATGGTGGTACGTAGCTGTTATTTATGTTTTCTTTCTATGGTTTAAGCTTTCATGTTTCCTTGCTTGACATAAGGTTCCTTTATCCAGTGATTTATTCTTTGTTTTGTTCACCCTTGGTTGTAGCTGGTTCATTAACAAGGTTGAATCTTGATCTGATTGTCTTGTCAGGCAAAAGTTGGATAAAGACGATGGTTCTCTCAGCCTCTCTCTTCCCATTCTCGTGCTTTGGAATCGGTTTCATACTCAACACAATCGCAATATTCTATGGATCTCTTGCAGCTATTCCCTTTGGAACGATAGTAGTCATATTTGTCATCTTTGCTTTCGTCTCCGTCCCCTTGGCACTACTTGGCACTGTTGTAGGAAGAAATTGGACAGGTGCTCCAAACAATCCTTGTCGTGTGAAGACCATACCTCGGCCCATTCCTGAAAAGCAATGGTATCTCACTCCATCTGTTATCGCACTCATGGGTGGGCTGCTTCCCTTTGGGAGTATATTCATTGAGATGTACTTTGTCTTCACATCCTTCTGGAACTACAAGGTAACATGATATCCCATCCTGTTTGTTCTTTATTCTCTGCCTATGACTTGAGCATCGACCCATTGAAACCTGACCCCACTTGAAACTTCACCCATCAAACTAGATAATTTAGGGTTAGTTGATCGCTTTCCAACAAGTAACCCAAAGCTATCAGACCTTTCCAAAACATGGACTTGACCTAGCCCAATCTGTTAGAATAACAGAGACCTCAAATAACTACCGTACTTTTGTGGGTTGGTTAGACCCAAAACAGGAGTTAACCCAACTCGAAGTCTCGAACCCACCCTTCGTTAGGCGAACTTGATTGACAGGTTTGATTAGGTTTCTGGCCTCATTTACCATCTTCATTGGTAATCAAGTTCTTACAGCAACATTGGGCTTGATTTCCTTCTGAACTTTTCCACTATCCAGCTAATGTAAATTTCTGCTGTATTGTGTTTGTAGGTTTACTATGTTTATGGCTTCATGCTGCTCGTGTTCCTTATTTTGGTGATTGTCACTGTATGTGTCACGATCGTGGGGACCTACTTCTTGTTGAACGCCGAGAACTATCACTGGCAATGGACTGCGTTTTTCTCTGCTGCTTCAACAGCCATCTATGTTTTCCTCTACTCGATCTACTACTACCATGTCAAGACCAAGATGTTTGGCTTCTTCCAGATCAGCTTTTACTTCGGATACACCACAATGTTCTGTCTCGGGCTTGGAATCCTCTGTGGTAAGTTCCCGTTGGCTTTGTGTCTTCACTCTCTCCCTCCTGGCCTCAACTCACACTCCCACCTAACATCTTTATGCAATGAATCAGGAGCGGTGGGGTATCTGGGTTCAGAACTGTTTGTTAGGAGGATCTACAGAAACATCAAATGCGACTAGAGATCGACCCATGTCATCAGATTCATCCTGGCCTATATACTAGGTAGAAGTTGTGAGTAAGCGGCAGTAGTTTCGGGTCAGATTGCAGTCGATGTGGGGGAAGAAAGCAGATTGATGTACAACTTGTGCTGGAGAAGAGCAGTTTGACAATGCAAAAAAGGAAATGTAATTTTTGACACTTGAGTTGAGAGACTCAACTACACATTTTTGGGGTGTAATGCTAGTAATCCATTTTTATGCTGATAGAGATCTTGGGTTGTAACCAAAAGCCCCCTTTGCCTTTATAAGAAGATTTTACATTGCCCCTCAATGGCTCGGCCTGCTCTTTCATTCATTTGCCTGAGTCCCCTCGACTGATGAAAATTTCACAGTTTAACGGCACCTGTTCACACGTACAAATTGCCCTACAACATACTATTAGTGTGGTTCATGTGGCTTATTGAGTTGTGGTTAAGTTGTACACTTGCACGAGCTCGAGTTGCTTACTGGTTTAAGCTGCAGTAGCTTACTAGCAGTAGTAAGCTACCGGTAGACCGGTTTACACAGATTGTTGTGCAAGTCTGGAAAATTATGCATAAACCTACCCGCTTTAGCATATTCATGGGTCCGGGTCACTCGGGTAATGGTTAAATCTGATTTTAGATCAATTGGGTTCGGATTGAATGAATGGATTAAAAAACTTCGCACTTTGTAAATAGTTTTTTTTTTTAACAGTAGACAAACATTAGGAGCCGCTACCTATACAGTAGTCTAACCCCAGGATCATCCTGAAGGATAATGTTACAAAATTTTCTGTGATAGGGGATAGTCTGTAAATTACAGATAATACCTTTTCTAGCTATATAACCCGCTGACTTATTTGATTCTCTGTAGACATGACGAATATCTGCCATCAAAAATTCTGATTGAAGCTTGATAATATCTTCAATATGTCGCATGACTTCCCATCTTGGTGGTTGATGTCGATTAATAGACTTAACCAAAATTTGGTTATCACTTTCTAGGATGATCTTCGCCAAACCTTTCTCCTTTGCGCGTTGCAGCCCCAAAAGAATTGATGAGGCCTCCGTTTGATTGATTGAACCTTCAATAATTTCCTTATGAAAGATATCAACAATCTGACCTTCCGAATCTCAAATGATTCCACTAATCTGACACTTGCCAAGAAGGGCAATAGAACCATCTACATTAATTTTGTAGATAGTTCTGGGTGGTCTACTCCACTTGGAAGTAGCCCTTTTATTTCTGCCTCTTTTCGATTATGAGCTTCTGCAATTTCCTTGGTCCCAACCGAGCATAGTTTGTCCGATTCTCTGGGCACCATTCGGTTTCTTTTGCCTGAAAATTTGCTCATTCCTAATTTCCCAAATGACTTACCAAAGAGAGCATTGACTGGGAACAAATTAGATTATGAGCTTATGCAATCTCCATGTATGTTCTTTCTTGAGCTCAATAATCCAAGTCTCATCCATGCAAATCTAGAACAAATCAGAAGAGCAAATAACAAATTTGAAGATCTTGTAAATAGATGAGTCGCATCTTCCTCTAATTGATCACAGAGAGAGTATTGACTGGGAACCCTATTAACATACCTGTTAAGGTGGGCAGCCGTCGGAAGACCATATATTTTTATTTTCCAAAGAAAGTTCTTAATTCTGGGGGGTAGCTTTAGCTTCCATATCCAAGTGTGTGAATCAGACTCATGACTTGGTGGCACTATAATGTTTCTAGCCAACTTGGTGGTGAAATTCCCTTGTGGATCAGGCTTCCAAATCATCTTATCATAGGTTTGGCAAGTGGGAATTTTAATCGTAACGATCTTTTGGATTACCTCATGAGGAAACATTTGTTTTAGCAGATCTTCATTCCATAGATTTCTGTCAGAGATAAGATCGTTAACTTTCATTGTTGGGTCATAGGAACCCATATAGTTTTTTAGGTTGATAGATGGAATCCATGGGTCATGCCAAACATTAATATTGGTGGCATCCCCATGGGTCATGCCAAACATCAATCTTATTAAAAATACATTTTGGAAGCAGAAAGTTTTGCATGAGATAGTTAGTTTTTGAGCTAAGGTTGAATTGGATGAGAACCACCCTACCAGCATGAGAAAAGTTCGATGCTTTCCATTTAGCTAGTTGTTTTTGCAAGTTTTCCTTGAATCTGGTAAATAAAGAGCGGTCATATCCGGGGTTCGAACCGGGGACCTATGAGTACTACCCACAAGTCCTTTCCGGTGAGCCATTCCGGAATGGTTAAAAACAGTGTTAAATTTTTTTGCCCATGTGGGTGTTAAATTTTTTGCAAGTTTTCCACAGCTTCATCAAAGACACAATTCTTAACTCGGCCACTAAGTAAAGGGATTCTTAGATACTTTTCAAGAGTCATGGAGATGGGAATGGGAATGCCCACGTGGGTGGACAAATCCTTTACTAGGTTTGGGTTCATATTCCTAGAGCATTAGAGAGCTTTTATTGTAGTTAATCGTAAGGCCAGAAAGATTGGAGAATTTATTTATCATATTCTGGATTGTGTTTAGGCTAGTATGAGCAGCTTTTGAAAAGACGATAGTTTCATTAGCAAAAAGTTAAAAAGGGGATATGGGTACCATTCTTTTTAAGTTTAATGTCTATCAGAGCATCCTCTAGCAATGCTTCTTTATGAAATTCTCTGGATAATCCTTCCATTACGAGTACAAAGAGGCCATTAAGGAGCAAGGGGATCTCCTTGTCTGATGCCTCTATTAGGTTTAAACGGAGGCCCTGAGGTGATTTTAACTAGAACAGAGAAAGAAGTAGTCGTGATGCACTTCATAACCCAGCTGATCCAAGTTGGGTGGAATCCAAATTTCTCAAGCATTGCTTTAATGTAGCTCCAATTAATTTTATCATAAGCTTTTTCTATATCCAATTTTAATGACATCCAACCCTTCTTACCTTTTTGTCTCTGGAAAGAATGAAATATTTCATGAGCTATAAGAGTATTATCCTAGATTGATCTCCCCTCCACAAAGGCTCCTTGAAAAGGATTTATAAGTTTGGGAAGGATTGGTTTTAATCGGTTTGCAAGTATTTTTGAGGTTACTTTATAAATACTTAAATAGTGTTACATAGGCTGATGGGCCTGTAGTAATTGATTGTTGTAGGGTTATTTATTTTTGGGATAAGAGCAATAAGCGTTTGATTAATTTCAGATAATAGTTGGCCCGAGTGGAAGAAGACTTTGATAGCCTTGCAAGAGGGGCATATTAAAATGTTATTAAATTTAGATTATAACATTAGTATATAAAAAAAAATCACAATTACATTTAGAAATATTCTTGACAATAGTAATTTGCATAAATATTTTAAGCATAAAAATGAAATATTTATAATTACAAATATATGTGGGCGAGCAATCACATCTGCCACTTGTCGTGCCCGCGGCGACGTACTTGATCTTCAAGGTGGCGTCGCAGGTGACCTGACTCGGCTATATCAATATCAATATTATATTATGTATATATTATATATATACATATAATAATAAAACAGAGACGTGAATTCATGTGTCGGGTTCTGGTCGAATTCACTTATGTGATATTCTCTAGTGCAATATGGTCAGACTGTTTTTGACACGTCAATTAATGATGATCTAATATATTTAAGCCACGTAAGATAATGAATACATCTATTTATCCACGTGTCATCTTATATATCCACCTTAACTAATACCTACAATTACTTTTTATCATTTGAACAATAAAATCTTATCATGAATATATATATACACACATATGTATTAACCTCGTATCTTAATCAAAGGAAAAAATATCATTATAAAGTTCTTTTGATTTTGAGCTTTTTTTTCCCTAAAATACCCATTATCAAATTATAATTTCAAACAAATTAATATAATAATTAATTCAATATTGTGCTTACCTAAGCTACTTAATTTCAGTCATAAAGTTTTTGAAGATTTTTCCCTTGAATAAAATTTTTCATAAAAGATAAATATTATACTTGAATAAATAAATCTTTTAATAAATTAAAAGATAAATACTATAATAAAAAAAAAAAAATTTCAGTGTACAAAATTTTATTTATCAAAATCACATATCACCGGTGTAAGCGCCCTTCTCGCCTCCTACAAGTCGTCCACCATAAAAGACTTGATGGCCGGGTTCACCCTAATTGCATCGAAAATAAATTTAAATTAATATTCATTTTATATTCAACAAGATAAATTCTCATCTCATATATAATCTTTAAACCCTAATCATACTTAATCTCATAAACTTAGATTTAGAATTACCATCAACCAAAAGTTAAGAGATTAACATTACAAGACAATCTGCGACGAAACACACACACACACACGCGAAACAAAACAAACTACATCCAGCTTTTCCCAAGCGCTAAATATACACACAAAACCGCTAGACGCAAAGGCGTTGGCTTAGGTACACCAGGTGCCAAGTGAGTCCCATAAGGGTCATCACATTCAGCAAAGACGAGTACGAGTTCAGATTCCTCAGTCGCCCCGTCAGTCTCTCCATTTTCGACTCAGCCTCCCCTCCCTCCCTTCTTTGCGTCGTGGTGGTGGTGGTGGTGGTGGTGGTGCTGTCCGCTGACTTTGTTGTTTTAACGGAGACTCCTCGTCCTTCTTCCTTCTCCAGCTTCATCCTTTCATACATTACCTTGGTAGCTCGAGGCTCCAAGTAGAAGAGATTGGCCAAAACCATCGCGATCAAACCCGCGAGATTATACGATTGCAACGTCCGAGCCACATTCGACACCCCGGGCTGCCTATGCCCTAACAAGTGACCACTCAGTGCAAGGCCAACACTGGCAGCCATGGCCTTGAAGTAAATAGGGTAAACCCTGCTCTGCACCACCCCAAATTGCTGCCTCGGCAACGTCCTTGCCAGCAAATGGCTCATCGCAAACGTGACCCACGTTGCCGTTCCATAAGCCGTTGCGAACCCAAGCAGATGAACCACGCCCATCAAAGAGCTGAACACCCCACCTCTCGGGATTATCCATGCTTTCACACGGTGCAATACCGCTTTCCCACTCTTCACTATGTCCGAAATCTCCTCCTTCGCTTTCTCTGCCGTCTCCTCCATCTTTTCCCCAGCTCTTGAAGTCGTCCGCTTCGCCTTGTCCGCTGCATCGCCCACTGCCTCCCCTGCTTTACCGACAGTGGCTTCCCCCTTGTACTTCAACTCCTCCACAGTGTCCTCTACGGCTTCTTTTGCTTTCGAGGCCTTCTCGGTGCCTTCTTCCGCTGCGTGCTTCGCCTTCGACACCGCTTCCTTCGAGCTGTCGATCACTGAACCTGCAGCCTCCTTTGCGCCTTCTTCCACCTCCTCGGCAGTCTCTGAAACCTTCTTGGATCAAAGGAGAATGGGTGAGCATAAGAACGTCAATATATGGTCTAATATGTGATTTCTTCTTCAATAGTTGGACTACAATTTCATCTTATGTATTTATAATTAAATAGCTTATTTCACAATGCAAGTAGATTATAGACTAATTGAAAATAACATTCTTAGTATTTTTTTAAATCTAATGAAAGAAAACAGAACAAAAAAATAAATACAAAACTCAAAACAAGTTTACAAATCAACTCGGCTAGAGAGTATATCCTTTAGAGCACAATATTTGTTAGCAAGGTTGGTTATAGTTCTTTATTATTTTATTTATGAATTAAAAAGGTTTTGATTTCAACTACTCTGTAATAAATACATTAATCAATCACTTCATTGTAACTAGTATGATGTTCTTAAAAAAAAGACTAGACTACACATTATAGGTTATATAGGATATATAAAAATGGTTTGAAAAAATAAAAAACGATGAATAATAAATAAAAGAAATTAGAAAATAATTTTTAAAAATAAAAATGATTTCATACTTGAGTGTTAAGGTTAGTGAATTGGTTATTTGGGTATGGTGAATGCATTTAATTTTAGCATTATTACACCCCTTTCTCTAAATTTAGAGGTTTTTTTTTTCTTATATCCTATTTCTCTATTTTAGATAAACGTTTTACGAGAGCTATTGGGGCTAAAAACTCATATTTTCTTTAAAATTTCTCATTTACTCTATTTTTATAACAATATAGTAATATATATACTGTATATATATTGTTATAAAAAAAAATAGTGAAAATACCTTGTGTTTTGCTGTGCAAATAGCCCCAGAGATCTTATGCTTACACTTGCCAAAAGCGTCACAAATCCACTCCCCGGCGCCCCTCCCGGCGGATTCGTGGTCGGGGCCCACCGCTCCCGTGGCCGCCTTCTTAGCGTCCTGAGCCACCGCATCCTTAGCGGAGGAAAGCCGGTCCCCGGCGCCCATTTGGGGCTCCGTCAGCGGGGGAGAGATGGAGACTTTGGTGTTTCCAAGGCCGGAGTCGTCGGCGTACTCCACCACCACCGCCCTGTGGCCTCCTTTCACGATCACTTGCTCTCCTCCCCCTGCAGGGTTCGGAGACCATACCCCTGCAAACGCCATGGAAGCAACCACTAAGCTTATCGACATCACATTCATCATCTCTTTCTCTCTCTCTCTCAGAGATTTGATTCACTGCTTAATTCCTCTCCCAAGAGATTGGTTATTCCTTTGTTTATATGTTGTTTCTGGTGGTCGGTATAGGAGCCTTTTCTGGGAGGATATGAGAAGGTGACACGTGTCTGTTTGAGTTGACACGTGTGCAGCTTGTCTTGCCACGTGGGGGCTTCACGTGTCTGTTTGTGGGGTTGGGGATATGGATGGAGCCATATGATCAGATCAGCCATGGAGGTAGACTGAGTGATGAACAAGAATGAAGAGGCCTTGGATCTGGCCCACTTAGTTTATTCATTGTTTTCCAACGTACATAGCCAGTCCAATTTATCTGTACTAGATTTTGATTTGTTGTATTTTATTTTTTTAGTTAATTTATTTATAATTAAAAACGATTATTTTTGCAAGCTACAATTATTTTTGGAAAGAAATGGAATAGATTGTCTGGTTTGTTCTAAACCAAAAAAAACAATCGAAGATCCTTCATCTAGGTGGAGGGAACGTCGTGTGATCCACACTTCCCCAGGAGTCGTCTTTGCCCTACGTGGATTACTGCTTTCCGTCTTTCCGACGGCGAGACATCGTGTCAGCGTTGCTGTCCCATGCGCTCGCTATCCACTTCTCCATGCCGGACCTCCTTCTTCTCGCTCCAGTGTCCGCTTTTGCGCTTAGGGTCTGGGGTTCTCCGGGTTTTTTTGCGTAGTTATTTTGTTGTATTAGGTATCTATATTCTGTTTCCTTATTGTAGTTTTGCTTTGTTGTATGTTTAGACGGTTTGCCGTCTGCCGACTTTGTCGGCCTCTCGAGGTCCGGGCCTGTCCGGTCTCGAATTATTTCCTTATCAAAAAAAAAAAAACAAAAAAAAAACAACAAAAAAAAACAATTATTTTTGGAAAAAAAAATTGGTGAATATTAGAAGAGATTATTAAGTAAGTGTCCAATTTTTTTTAGGGATAATTAGGTGAATATACCTTTTCCAAATTTTTTTATGAGTGATTATACCAATAGAAGTTGTTTTTTTGGTAATGGTACCTTTTTTATTATTAAGGACTGATTTGCCTTTCGAGAGAGAGAAAAAAATATTGTTAATCATTTTCATAAATCACGTATTTTGTAACCGTCTTCTTCTTCCCAGATTGATTAACTGGGTTAATCGCTCAATACACCATATTCTTCTCATCCAACGCTTTATTTTGATGGTCTGTTACAAGATTGAAGGTACGTGGTTATATATATCTTTTATACTATAATTACTGCGGTATATTCCATAAATCCTAAAAGCAAGAGCCTAATGTTGGATGAAGAGAATTGAAAGAACGTGCGTGCCCTCATATTTTGAATTGGAGATTATTGTCCAACATACACGAAGGGCTATTGCTTGATCTTGTAGATTCAATTGGCCAGCAATCGATGGTCGACGTTAGCTACAATGTTGATGTTGATTATATAAGTTACATTAACATAATTGTTGATAGATAGTAGTAACTTCCAATAAATATTTGCTTCTCGTAATTAAGTTACAATATTGATTACAAGTTCAGTTACAATGAATTAGTTACAATCTATTATGTGTATTTATTGTAGTCTATTAAAACATTAACATGTTAGTTAAATTATAAATTAGGTACAAATAATTAATTACAAGAATCAAAACACATACAATTAATTAGTTCAACCTCTAATTGTTACAATAATTAAGTTTCAAGAATAATAAGTGAAAAAGCCACGATCTCTAGAGGCCACCCTTTTTAGTGGGGCCCGGGAACCTACCTAGCGAAATGACCAAACTTTCCAACGGGCTTACCTGACCCGCGTCGAAAGGATCTACGCGGCCCAACCTGTGCCGCGGGAAGTAACCTAAAGCTAATTCTGAACGATGGTTCCCTTATCGAGTTTTTTCTAGACAATTTGGAAACTTGGTTCGCTTACCTGTCGTTGTTGAATGTCTTGAGATTTATTAACAACAGTCTTTTCCTTGAAAGAAATTTACACTAAGGACAAACAGGGTTTTCGTCCGCGGAGTTTGGCGCAGTGAACGGTGCTGGTTTTTTCTATGAAACAGGTTCCATTCCACTCATACGATTTCTTCTTGTTCTTCTTTCTTCTGAGTTCACTTAGGCCAAAATCCGCCCTCTTTTTCCCCTCTTTTCCAAAAAGTCCCCTTTGTTCTGGTGAGATTTCTCACTTTTATAGGTCCGGGGTGGTCTGGCAAGCTGTGCCACGTGGTGTTCATATTTCGACACATGTTCTACTTCGTGGGTGGAGGGCCTGGTCGCCACGTGTCTATTGTCTTCTATCCGCGGATGATTGTTTATGAGTCAGCACTTGGTTAATTCTCCGCAGATAATGTTATTTTCCTTTTGTTCTTTAATATAGATGGTGTTCTTTATTTCGTTATTTTTATACTTTTTACAGATGTTTTTCAGTATTGGTTTAGACACAACTCCTCGGGCCGAGGTGATCCCAAACGGGGATTGACGCGGATCGATAAAAGATTCTTCGAGGAAACATCTGTGGTTTTGTTATTAGTATAATTCTGGTTTGGATGTGGTGGGCTTTTTCTTTATAGATTTTTGGCCCAAATTGGGCCTATAAGACCCGTTTAGGCTCGGAAGTTCAAACGCCAGTAATTTTCTATAAGTTACTCCGTTCCGTTTCTTTTTTACCCCACATTTGTCTTCTTCTACTTTTTTAGAGATTTTATCCTTATCCATCTTGAAGTTTTCCGGTGGCGGTTTTCTAGGTTTCCGGTGGTTTACTTGATCAACTTCCCGGTTGTTTCCTTCAACTTTGCAAGGTATCTCTCTTTGTTCTTAACTGTTCTTGATTTCTTTTTGTCAATTTTTTTTTTACTTTTGACATTTAGATCGTAGGTTTGGGTGAAAATTTGTCTCTGAATGTGTTTTTCGGATGAGGTCTTGCCTTGTATTGGTGAAATTTCACGCGATTTTCTTCTAGTTTCTTTGGAAATGGCTAGTCTCAGCGAGAAGCGTGATTTGTTAGAAGATTTTGAGAGGGATGAAGGATGGAGGAGTGGTGTCGCTTCATCTTCTCAGGTGCGTCCGTTCCCAGAGGCACTTTCTTCCTCTTCTGGGGGTTCTTCTTCCAACTCTGATGATTCTTCGTCGGAGTCATCTTCTTCTACATCCGCGTCTACTCCAGATCGAGTTGGTCCTACTAGTAGTCCTATTAAGGTGAGAAGGCGCCGGAAGCGTTCTGACCCTGATTACTATTCTTCACCTTACTCAGTTTCTTCTTCTTCGAAGGAATGCGCGGAAGATGAAAATCCAAGGGCTATGGATGAATCGGGTGCTAGTTCTTCAGTGGACGCGAGGACTTCGTCTATTTCTCATTCTGCGGATCAGGAGTTGGAAGAGGTTTGGATTCCTTATGAGCTTCCTCCAATTGGTTTAGCAGAAAGTCCGAAGGTGATCCGTTCTAAGGAGAACTTGAGCGACTTGGACACCCCAATGTATGACTTAGGGGATTTAGATACTTGTCTTTTCTTAGGAGATTTTAGACCTCTTCCGCCTCCAACCAGCCGTCCACCAGTTGTGCCTGATAGAATTCATCTGTGGAGGTCTCTTGTGAGCGAGTTGAGGGGTTGTACTACTCTTTTGAACTTAGAAGATCGTGACGCTCTTTCGCAAGTCTTCCCTTGGCCAGCGGGTGTAGAATTATGTCTCCCTGAGGAAGGGGGTGGTTGTTTGGACGCTTATGAAGATTGTTTGGTCGTATACGCGGCTAGCTTGTCTCAAGGCTTCCGACTTCCTCTACATCCTTTTTTCTCAAAATTTTTGGAGGAATATAATTTGAGTACTGCTCAGATCGTCCCCAATGGTTGGATGTTCTTTACTAGTTTTATTATGAGGTGCAAGGAGATTGGTGTTGCTCCTTCTGTAAAGTTAATGTTCAGTATTTTTTCTTTAAAGAAGGGGACTCAAGATTCGAGATTTTACCAGTGCAACTGAAGTTGTAGGTACATGGAAAGGTTGTCTAGTAAGCCGAATTGGAAGTACAAGTGGTTTTTGGTCCGCGACAGATCTGGGCAAGGTTTTAAATGTCGAACAGTCCCAGGGCTTTTTTGCTCTGTGGTGAAACCAAAAATTTCCAATCTTTCACAGTTCAAGCTGTCATTTTCTCATATTCCTAGGTTTCCATGGGATAAAATGTTATCCGCGTTTCGTCTTGAGATGGCTGGCTTGAGTATGCCTCATCCGCGACTAGGTGGCTTCTTTGTTTATTTATTTCTTTCAGTATATAGATTTGTGTCTTCTATGTTTTGTCTTTCTTCAATGGATAACTGATTGGGAAATGTATTTTTGTGTTTAGATAAAATGGATTTGGATGCACTTCTGAAGCGGCACAAGACCAAATCTGGGAAGAAGAAGAAATCAAGTGTGGTAGCCAATGATCCTCTTGTTTCTCCCCAGGTCTTAGAAGTGGCATCGAATGTTGATGTAAATGCCGCGGACGAGTCTGGGGCTTTGGTTGAATCTTCTTCACTGGTTCCAGAACCTCGAGAGAAGCGTATTTGTCTGTCCGCGCCCGAGACTTCTAAATCGAAAAAGAGGAAGATTGCCATTGCTGTTGGGCCATCCGCTTCAGACAAAAAGGGGCTCTTTTTGGAAGGCGTTGCGACTCTTCGAGAATTTCCTATCCCAGGCTTTGATCCGATTGACTTACAAGGCCTTGCTTTTCCAGCCAAGAAGCGTTGTCTCCCAGAGCAAGGATATATCAAACGACTGGATCCCGTCACTCTTTCACTTAACTTTGATCGTATTATTCAGTGGGTAGGTTGAAATTCCTTTCTTGCTTTTCTTTGTCTTTTTTGACGCGGTTTATTTTCAATTTTTCTTACTTCTACTTTGATTTTTATAGTTGAGGGTAATTCAACCGGATGTCGAGAGACGTATGGTGTACGGAGAGGAAGATCTTAAGAAGAAAGATGAAGAAATTAAAAAATTGAACCATCAGCTTCGAATATTGGGGAATACAGTGGGAGACCCAGTCTCAGTGGAAAAATTTAAGAAAAGGTCAGCTGATCTTCATGAGGAGGTGCAAAACCAGAAAGAGGCCATGGCAGCTTTACATAAAAAATATGATGATTTAAAAGTTTTTTTGAGCTCTGCCGTCTCTCGTGTCAAAGAGGTGGAAGCTACTGAAGGGGCCTCGTGGGAGCTTCTCCAAACTAAACAAGCTATCATTGATAAAGTGGAAGAGGATTTCTCCATCCTCCGCGAAGAACTGTCCATCACCAAACAAGATCTTGACACCATCAAGGCGCGCTCAGATCAGGATGTGGCTCTCCAATGGCTTCAGAGTCCTGAAGGTTTGGATTACCTTTCTTTTGAGTGGATCAAAACTGAGGTTGGTACTTCCTTCCTGTCTTCCGTGGCAAAAGCCTGCCTTCAGACTTTAAAAGGCTCAAGTATTTTGAAGGACATGTGCTTTAGCTATTTTCGGAAGGGAATGGTTGCAGGGATCAATCAAAGTGTTACGCGTTCGTCAAGCAACCCGAGTGTCCCTCTGGAAAAGTTTGAGCCTAGCCTGGAAAGTGCCGATTGGGGACTTTCAAAAGAGGAGATGGCCGCGGAAGATTCTTATTCTGAAAATGACGACGATGAGGACGCGGAGGAAGAAATTGAGAAGGCAGCCACCCCTTAGTAGACTTCGATCTTTGGTTTTTAATGGGGAATGAAACTTTTATGGATTTTGGGAACCTGTATGTGGTTCCCTGTTTTTTGGTATATCATCGAGATACCTCTTTAGTTTAGGGGTTGAAGATCTTTCTGGTCAAAACATTGGTGTTAGTTGCATGTTTTGTTTGTAGTAAATATCTATATATTTTTATTCCGAATTCTCCAAGTGTCGAACGGGTTGGTCCTAATGTTCAAAATCCTTTTCCACTTGTCTTTATTCCACATGAAGAATTTTCTTTTTAAAGCTCTAATCTCCATCTTTTTTTGTTGCCTCCCATGTTGTGTTAAACCGATTGTGCTATTATAAGTTTCATGCCTCCAGGAAGCTTTAATCCTTGGGCTTTTTTACAAAAGATTGAGAATGTGGAACAGCTTTCTCGGCTAGTGAGTCTCTTTTAATTTTACTTTAATCAGAGTTCGGGCTCTTTATATTAGGTCTTTAATCTTGTTTCTATGTAGGTAATGCCTCCCCAATTTGAAGCTGAGTATGGGCCTCTTCCGCCTCGGTGGTTTTTTCTTTCAACATATCTCGTCCGCGATTTTCCAGTGGCTGTATCTTGGAGTGAGAATGGTCTTTTTCAAATTGATAATGGTTGGGATGAGTTCCTTATGCTTCACCACCTGGGAATAGGAAGTGCCATGATGTTTTTTCATAAGGGCAACGTTTCCTTCCAAGTTTGTCCGCGTCGTGAAATCGAGGATGAACACGAGGCTACCTTGGACTCAATTTCTTCATCATGCAGTTCTAATTGAGTTATTTCCCCGTCAAACTTTTAGAGTTTTCAAACCGATCTCTTGATATAAGCTTTTCGTAGAATTAATAAAGAAAAAAGGGAATCCATGATTCTCCTTATTGTACTCATGTGTTTTTTAGAAATGAAATAAAAGGAGGGATCCTTTATTATTAATAATACGAAACTGCGTACAGAAACCTTTCACAGGGGTCGGATCCCTCTAAGCTTGTTACATTATTGACGCGTAGAACCTAGTGGGAATTCAAGGATGGCCTATCTCTCCATTTTCTTCGCTGTCCGGGCTGACGACGTCGACTTCAAAGATGGAATCGCCCATGTAGGTAAAAATCAAAGCGGACCCTACATTGACACGATTTGCTTGCGTGAAGTCGTGCCATCCTTGGGTTAACCAGAAAAAGGCCATCTCCATCTCTGTCTACCTTCACTTCGTGTTCCTGGTTGGAGCGGGACCAGAGCCTAGCTTGAGTGTGAGCGTCTTCGTCGATTAGAACATACATGAGGGGGAGGCGAAGGGTTTGAAGTTATTCCTCCCTCATAATGACTCTATAAAAAGCCCTAGGCTGTGGATTTGGATCCATCTCGTTTTTAGGATTGCTCATCACTCATGGATCCTTGAGCATGTTTTATACTCGCCTCATGAGGTTTTCTTGCCGTTGGTTTTATCACTTTTTACCAAAAAGTAATTTCAATTTCCCTCATTGTAATTTACTTTTACTGATTTTGGGAAAATGTTGCTCTCTGGTTAACTTTATTTTCAGAAAAAGAGAGACGCGTGCTCTTGGTGGTTGTGTCAACCATTGCATGTCATGCATGTGCTTCTCTTATTTCCTGTTCAACTGATTCCTTGTGATTGATAATACAAGTAAGGGGATCTTCACTGTTTTCCTCTAATTTTATCGAAATGTGGGGATCCATTATAGTTCCTCCCCTGTCATTTAGGGCAGATGGGGTTGTTGGGCCAGAAACCCGATGGGCTTTCTTCCAAGCAATCAATTATCCTGAACAGTTTTTGCAATTGGTGAGCTAACTCTATTAAAAATCTTTAGAGAACTTCCTTTTAACTAACACTTTTTTATTTTTTAGTTGCTTCCACTTAGGTTTGAGGAGGAGTATGCGGATGCTATTCCTGGCGAGATTTTACTTTCTTCTCATCTACTGCGCAATTTCCTCGTTTGTATAGAGCGGCGTAACAGTGGTCTTCTCTACCTTGGCCGCGGATGGAAAGACTTTGTGGAGTCACACGGCTTTGAGCAGGGGGGCTCTATGATTTTTACTCACATGGGTGAGGCTCGTTTCGAGGTTCGGGTGGTAGATCCACGTGGGGGAAATAATGTTGATCTTACTTCCCATGTCGTAGTTTCGAATGGACATTAAGATGTACTTTTCTCAATGGAATAAGATTTTAAACCTCTCAGCTGTTCTAGTCGTAACTTTGTTACTTACCAAGCCTCTGATAACCGTTTCTGGAAATTTTCCTGTCATGTATGTTGATTATGTGATTGTTTTAGTCTTTCGAGGTCTATTTGTTATGATGGTCTTCTCACGGGATTTCTGAGAAATTCAGTAATAGTGTTTTACTGTTTATCTCATGTATGGCGCATGTGGTTCTTTGTCTCAATGATTTGACCCTTCAAAATTATTTGCCCCATATTTCTGTTTTTCGACACATGTCCAGATTTGTTTACATGCTCTATAAAAGAGAGTATGGGGGAAAGGACTACTAGACTTGTTGTATGCTTTCATGATGCCCTCCTCTGTTGGTTCACCTTGGTCCTTTTTTGAGAGGATTTGTTTTCCTGAGCAATTTCTCCGTTTGGTTAGTTCCCTTATTGTTGATTTTTCCTTTTATTGAGTCATATTATCTGTTAACATCCCTTGAAATCTGTTTTTTGTTAGTCTTTTCCACTATGTTTTGAAGATAGACTTGGGCCAGATCTTCTCAGGAGTGTTCTTTTGTCAACCAGGATTCTTCGCGATTTCCCAGTGGAGGTTATATGCGGAGACTATAGGGTTCCATTTTTTAGGGGTGGCTGGAATGATTTTGCCGAGTCACACAGCGTCCACATTGGTTCCTCTTTAACCTTTATCTATAAAGGAGGAAATTGTTTTGACGTCCAGATCTTAGATGCTGTGGGGGATGAGGTAGATGCGGAGTGGGCCTCCCCGGATTCAGAAGGTCCTCCTTCAAATGGATTTTGCTTAAGTCAGGGCAGAACTCGCATTATCCCTGCTCGTGCTCTGCGGACATGAGCTAATGGATGCTTGTTTTCTTTTATCTTGCATTATCAACCCTTTCGAATGTAGTGTCATGTCTTATCTTTGGTTGCTCTTTGCTTTAACGATAGATTAATAGCTATGGTTTCCTTTGAAAATTATAAAACTTTTGGGAGTCCTAGGAAGGTTCATAACCCCCCCCCCCCCCCCCCCCCATTTTTAGATTGCCTTCAATAGTGATCCGTTGTAGAGTTCGGATCTTGGAATGTTTAGATACATTTTGAGATCTGGCGCAGAGACAAGCTCTTGTGTCTTAGGTCTTGCTATAAGATATTATCTCTGAGAATGTGGATTCGATTAGAGGCCTGACGCGGATCCAAGCTCCAGCGTCCTAGGTTTTACTATAAAATATCATCTCTGAGAATGCGGATTCGATCAGAGGTCTGACGCGGAGCCAAGCTCCAGCGTCCTAGGTTTTACTATAAAATATCATCTCTGAGAATGCGGATTCGATCAGAGGTCTGACGCGGAGCCAAGCTCCAGCGTCCTAGGTTTTATTACGAAGTGCCATCTCTGAGAATGCGGATTCAATCAGAGGCCTGACGCAGAGCCAGGCTCCAGCGTCCTAGGTTTTATTACGAAGCTCCATCTCTGAGAATGCGGATTCAATTAGAGGCCTGACGCAGAGCCAAGCTCCAGCGTCCTAGGTTTTATTACGAAGCGCCATCTCTGAGAATGCGGATTCAATCAGAGGCCTGACGCGGAGCCAAGCTCCAGCGTCATAGGTCTTATTACGAAGTATCATCTCTGAGAATGCGGATTCGATCAGAGGCCTGACGCGGAGCTAAGCTCCATCGTCATAGGTCTTATTACGAAGTTCTTTAAGTGCGAGTCATCTTAGAAAGCGCCCTCTAACCGCTTTATTTAATTTTTGCGGGGGCGACTAGATTTTATGTTCATATAGCTATTCAGTGATTACACATAGTACTTTTTTAGATTGTCCGCATTCCAAGTCTTGTTCAGGACGATTCCTTCGGGGGTGCTAAGCTTGTACGCACCTTTTTGAACTTCTTTGATGATTACATATGGTCCTTCCTAGTTGGGGTCTAGCTTCCCCCCAGAGGTAGCTTGGCGTAGCACCAAATCCCCCTCCTTGAGATGACGCAGGAAAATTCGTCTATCCCGATACTTGGAAAGCCTCTTTTTGTATTCTTGCTCCTTCAAAGCTGGCGTCATTCTGCGTTCTTCTATGAGATGGAGATCGAATTCCAATGCTTCATCATTGGTGTCTTGGTCGTATGCCATTATTCGCGCCGAAGGTACCAATCTCTCAATTGGGATAACCGCGTCCATACCAAAGACTAAAGAAAACGGGGTCTCTCATGTCGGAGTCTTTGCTGACGTGCGGTAGGACCAGAGTACTAATGGTAAAAGTTCTGCCCATCGTCCCTTTGTTGTGTTACCAAGTTTCTTTTGTATCCCGTATAACAATTGTCGATTGGTTGTTTCTGCCTGCCCATTCGTCTGTGGGTGAGCCACATATGAGATTTTGAGATTGATGCCTAGACCGACGCAGAAATCTCTGATTGTTTCACAATCAAATTGAGGTCCATGATCCGTAATTATTGAGTCGGGTACTCCATAGCGGCAAACAATATTCTTCCATAGGAATTTCCTCACCTTCTCCGCGGTAATTAATCCCATTGCTTCGGCTTCCACCCATTTTGTGAAATAATCAACCAAGACCAAAACATATCTTAACTGACCGGGAGCAGTGGGAAATGGACCTAGAATGTCCATTCCCCAGACGGAAAAAGGGCAAGCACCGGTTATACTCTTCAGTGTCTCAGAAGGGCGGTGATTCAAGTTTCCAAACCTTTGACACGCATCGCATTTTTGGATATAACCTTGAACATCATGCTTCATGGTTGGCCAATAATATCCTAGCCTGGTTGCTTTGGCCACAACAGCCCTCCACCCCTGGTGATGTGCGCAAACTCCATCATGCAATTCTTCCACTACAAGACTTCCTTCTTTTGACGATATGCACAATAAATCTGGCAGGCAATACCCTCTCTTGTACAGCTTTCCTTCCCTGATGGTGAATCGAGAGGATTTAACAATTATCTTCTTAGCAGTGGTTCTTTCTTCAGGTAGAATACCCTTGCCCAGATAGTCCACGATCGGTGCTCTCCAGTCCTCTATCTCAATTTCTTGTACTTGATAGACTTCTTGAATAAGTCTTCGGTTGCTCATCCTTTCAAGAATCACTTCTCTTCCTACCTCCTCAGGCATAACAGCTCCCAACCGTGCTAACGCGTCCGCCTGCTAGTTATCATCCCTGGGAACAGCCGTTAAGCAAAAACTTAAGAAAGCCTTTGATAATGCCCGTGCCTTTCTCTGATAATCAGGCATCAATCCAGTTCTCGCTTCATATTCCTCTGTTATTTGCCGCGTCACCACTTCTGAATCAGTGTAAACTGATACCTGCCTGGCACCTTTAATCAAAGCTATCTCTAGTCCAGCGAGCAGGGCTTCGTACTCAGCCTCGTTATTTGTAGCCTGGAAGTCCAATTTATAAGCGTAATTGTACTACCGTTCATCAGGTGCTGTTAGTGTGACCCCTGCTCCGCACCCATCCTTGTTGGTTGCACCATCTACCCTGAGTGTCCATTCACTTCTTTCTGTTTGAGTACTTAATTCGAAACTTGTTTCACCGATGAAATCCACTAAAACCTGAGCGAGAGCTGCTTTTCGCGGGGTATATTCTATCTCAAATTCTGTGAGTTCGACTGCCCACTTCATCATTCTTCCTGACAAACATGGTGAGTGGAGGATTTGTCGCATTGGCAAATCCGTCATAACTCGGATAAGATGGTCTTGGAAATAAGGCCTCAACCTTCTTGCCGCGAATATTAAGCACAAAATCATTTTCTCTACTGGTTCATATCTTGTCTCAGCGTCCTGCAGAACACGACTGATGTAGTAAACTGGGAATTTTTCTTCTCGTGTCAAGACTGCACTAATGGTGACACTTTTTACTGATAGATACAGATGGAGGACCTCTTTCCTCTCGGGTTGATGAAGAGTAGGAAGTGATGACAGAAAAAGTTTCAAATTTCCAAATGCTTCCTGTAACTCGGGAGTCCATCGTATCGGCCCCTTTTTCTTGAGCAGAGCAAAGAAAGGTAATGACTTATCCGCCAGGCAGGAGCAAAAACGGCTCAAATAATTTACTGCTCCATTTAAAGATTGTAACTCTTTAATCGTCCGCGGTGGTTGAAGATTCTGAATTGCTATGACTTTTTCAGGATTCACATCAATTCCTCTATGGCTAACCATAAAACCAAGGCATTTCCCAGAATCAACCCCAAAGACACACTTTTCCGCGTTTAAATTCAACCCTCCTCTTCGAAGAGAATCAAAAGTCTCCTGTAGATCCGCTGCGTGATCCTCTGCTCTTTCACTTTTGACTATGATATCATCGACATAAATCGATACATTCCTGCCAATTTGATCACGAAAGATCCGGTCAACTGTTCTCTGAAACGTCGCCCCAGCATTCCTGAGTCCGAAAGGCATGACACGGTAACAAAATATCCCCTGATTGGTGATGAAAGTTGTAGCTTTCTTGTCTGAAGGGTTCAGGTTTATTTGATTATATCATGAGTAAGCATCAAGAAAACTAAGGACTTTGTTTCCCGCGGTTCCTTCGACGAGTTCATCTATAGATGGTAGTAGATAACTGTCCTTCGGGCATGATTTGTTAAGATCAGTAAAATCGATGCACATCCTCCACTTCCCATTAGATTTCTTCACCAGAACTACGTTCGAGAGCCATTCTGAGTCTTCCACTTCCTCTATGAAGCCTGCTTCTAAAAGCTTATCAGTTTCCTCTTTTGTCGCGGCAGCTTTTTCTGGAGCCATCTTTCTCCTCTTTTGTACTATGGGTTTCGTTCTTGGACGAATTCTCAAGGTATGTAAAGCTATCGCGGACGGGACACCTAGAAAGTCTCGAGGATTCCATGCAAAAATGTCTCTCGACTTTGCTATGATCTCTAAGACCCTAACTCTTTCTACTGTCTCCAGTGCTTGTCCCAAGTAGACCTTCTCCTCTGGGTTTGGGAAGGGTGTAAACGTAATTCTTTCGTCTGCGGTAGGTACCTTTACTTTTGTCAGCCTAACCTCTAGTTCGGCTTCTGAAAGTTCAGCTGAGTCATTGTCCCCGACCACGGATTCACAATTCTCACTCATACACATCACTTCTTTATTCTTTTTGATGGAGGTTAAATAACAGCTTCTACTTTCCGGTTGTTGTCCGCGAACCTCACCAATTCCTCCTTCGGGCAAAGGGAATTTTCCCAAAAAGTGGTAGATTGAGACTACCATTTGAAACTTATAGAGCGAGACGCGGCCCAATAAAGCATTGTATACAGTGGGAATTTTTACCACTGTGAACACAATATTTTCAATACGTCTGTTTGGGGACGTCCCCAAAACAACTGTAAGTTCGATTGTGCCTGCCACTTATACTTCTCCTCCCGAGAATGTGATTAGCGTTCCTGAATATGGTTTTAATGACACTGCAGAAATTCCCATTTGAGAAAATGCCTCCCATGATAGGATGTCAACAGATGATCCAGTATCAATAAATACTCTCTTTACTGTCTTGGCGGCTATCTGCGCGTGAATGACCAACGGGTCTAAGTGCGGCATCCTTACTTCCTCGGCGTCCTTTGGGGTAAAGGAAATATTCTCATGTTGTGTGAGAGAAATTCTTCTACTTGACGCGGATGGTGGCTGCCTTCCTCAAAACCTACGACTTGTTCTCTGGGTCTGCTCCCTTCTCAGAGGCTTCTTCCATTCCCTCTGGTGTGACTTGTCTTTGGAGCTTGGAGCATTTCTTCCCTTGTGTGAGACTGACAAATAACTTAGATGGAAGGAAGCTCTGGCTTCATCATTACAACCGCAGTCATCTTCAGTCTCCTGGCTATCTTCTGCTCTTCAACAGGTATGATGCTCTCTCTCAAATCCTTAATCTACATCTCTACTCGCCTTCTGGACATTTGGTAACTCAAACTAAAGGGAAAAAAAATCAACACTATAAAAACCTATGCAAACCCAAATTAAATGCTCTTCTCTCCGACTTTCTCCTCTTGCTAAATCTGTTTGTTTGCTATGTTTCATCTCTGAAAGTGCCTTAATGGCAAACCAACCACCACCTCCTACTGGGAAGGGGGGCTTCTCTGAAGCTCCACCGAACCCCACTACTACACAATCCAATGGGAAGGAAAACCTCTCTGAGGCTTCTCCGAACCCCACCAAACCCCGCAAACCAAACACCCCTTCCAAGTCACGTAAAACTGACAAAGGGAAAGGGAAACTTGACCTCAGCTCTTTCTATGACCAACTTCAGGAATTCCAACCCAAGTATAGGTTTGTCACCAATGCCATTCTCTATGGTAGGGATTTTGGTGCCCCTATTGAATTCAAAAAGCTTGAACCAAAACTTTCTAGTGATTGGAAGTGTACTCTCTCTGGAGACCTTCAGATTCTTGAGCTCCCAAACCAATGGTTTGAGATCAGATTCTCTGATCCTTCTGATCTGCAAGCTGTTTGGGATGCCAGACCCTACCATGTTTTTGGGCAACTCATTGTCCTTAGGCCATGAAAGAAAAGTTCCGATCCCCATTAAGAGAATACCACCTCTCTTGACATGTGGGTGAGAATTACCTCTATACCTGAAGCCTACAAAAAACCTGGTGCTTTGGCCACTATCATCAAACACAACAAATTTGGTACCTTCATCAAGGCTGATACTACTGTTGATCCAAATGCAAGATATGCTAGGGTTTGTATCAACATGGATATGGACCCTATCACCCCCAACACTATTCTGATTCCTGTCAATAAAAATGAAGTGTCTGCCCATGTGATCTGGTTTGAAGAATTCCCTGCTGGGTGTGGGAATTGTGGTGGCCAGGATCATGTTTTCACCCAATGCTCATTCCATATTCCCAAACAAAAAAGAGTCCAAGTTACTTTCAAAAAACCCATCAACCGCCCTTTTCTTCCTGAGTGCTCTAGTGCACGGAGTGGCTGGACCAAGGTGGGGAAAAAAGGGAAACCACTCAAACTCCCTAACCCCATTCAAGCCTTTAGTAACAAGCCATATGTTACTGGTAAGGGTGGTGTGTCAATCAACTTTGAAACTCTATCAAATTCATCCTCTTCCTCCAAAGGATCTCAATCTCCATCTGAGAGTGCTTCAGTCCCTGCAACCCATGTATCTGTTGTCCAGGAACCACCATCCCTTACAGCTCAAGATCCAATAATCCCCAGCTCTATCTTGCCCACTACTAGAAACTTTGAGGATACTACTATCCCCCCCTTCTTTGGTGCTTTGGATAATACAGCTCTTCAGGAACCCTTTGCTGCTCTCTATGGTAGCCCAGCTTCTGCAGCTGCTGGCTTCATGGTGAGCTCGGGGTGTCTAACTGGCCTCATACCACCACAACCAAACCCCACATTCTCCACTGACCAGCTCTACCATGGTGAGTTCAAAGCACCAGCAGTCTCTAATGATGAAACAATGGAGAATGGCTTTCCTCTCCCTGATCCAAACCTCTTCTCAGTGATTGGAGCTGAGGTGGACTCTGAGATCCTTCCTTGTCTACGGTACGAGCTGGAGGAGGATGATCTATTGGGGGATGATTATGCTGATGAAGATTATTTGGTTGATGACCCTATGGTGGACTCCAAAGCTGATAACCCCCATTTTGAGGAGGTCTCAGAACCTTCCTTCCACTCCATTCACTCCAACTCCACTGTTGTAAAGATGATCTCAGCATCTGATGATCCTACCAAGGAGATGTCCACCTCTGGTTCCTTCAAGAGAAGGGTTATTGGTGGGGATGAGGACACAGCCAGCTCCAACCTGAAGAGGAGCAAGACAAACAATTAGAATCCATGAATTACAAGTTTTTCTCAAGCATTGGGGCTATATGGCCTTTGCCCCTAGCCTTCAGTGATCTGAGCAGCTACTGCATTCACTTCAGTTCACCTTTTGTCTACCCCAATTCTTGGAAAAATCTTGTTAAATGTTATAGTTCTAAGACCTATTGCATTGTAGGAACTTTATGTTTGAAAATCTCTAGCATGTTTCTATATCTGAATTTAGGAAGTGGCCCCTTTTGTTGTAAGATACTTGCCACCTTATGTGATTGTACTCTATTGCTACCTTGTATTATGTTGCAAAGCCTTAATGTTAGTGTTTGTTTGGGGCTAAATTTCTTTATCTTCTACCCTTCTCAGCTGTTAATATTAAATTATTTCTACTGTATTTTGCAACATCCATTACTCATGACAAGTATGATGCATTACCCACACATTAACATCTCTCGAGAGGACCTTCCTCTCGAGCAACTGGACCCTCTTTCTGACCTGCAGGAGCTCCTGAATTTCCCTTTGGGTACTTTGATTCTCTCATTTACCGGCTGCTACCCATGGCAACCCAGATTCTCAGCACTGACAATCATCCACAACACCCCAGCTAAAGATCCCCTGACAAACAACAAAATCACCAAAGCAGACTCAACACAAAGGTACTTATCTTGTGGGATGATTCCTCTTCCTTTATTTGTATTCATCCCTATAATTTATCTTATGGTAATGCACATGCAAACTTTAACACCCTTAATAGCTCCCAACACACAACAATGTGCTGCTAAAGACAAATCAATCTGGGAATTTTGAGTTTTGGTGCTATGTACCTAGCTGATGCTTGGCTGATCTACTTTACCAAAGTGAAGACAAGAACTAGCTCCCTACGAGCTTTAGTTTGTACTTTCTCTTATATTGGTTCATAAAAACCCCTAAACCACAAACAAATGTTATATGTACTAAAACAAACATTATAAGTATTAAAACATTATTTCTCAGCATCCATTTCCATTACATATGTGGGTTGTTTGATCACCATAGATCTGAATTGCTCACACGACACAAACTTGGTGACATGGTTTATCTCTTTTGTTTTTGTCCAAAAAACCTGCATATAAAGATCTTGCATCATCTCCATGCCACATCAAGACCTGATTGGAACATAATACATCAATTTCAACATGGCTTTTATTTTTGGTGTCTTGCGCGTTCAACTATGTTTCTAGACTCGTGTACACTCAAAGCATCTATAGCTAGGCGATTGGTATACCCAGCTAAAGACATGCATAGCTACCACACACACATTAAATCGAATCACCCTCATATCATTATAAAGATAATGATTAACGAATCCAACCTATGCTTAAAACAAATGGTTAATCATGAAATTTAGCTTCTGGAATGTTAGGGGATTAGGAAAGAAGCATGTATGGACACAAATCTAATCCACTTGTAGATCGGACCAAATCCAAATTTTAGCGTTAGCTGAAACAAAATTACAACAGCCACCTCCTGAAAACTGTTGGCGTAAACCTGGGTTTGACCATTTGCATTTCCGCCCCTCCAATGGCCTCTCTGGAGGTCTCTGTCTCCTCTGGAAGGAATCCCACTTTTCAAACGAGGAATTTTATGTGACCGACTCCAATGATAGAATCATACAAGCTATTTACACAAATCATACTCTAAATAAAACATTTGCAATCCTCTTCATATATGCACCACCCCATGAACAAGACAAAGACCCTTTCTGGAGTGTACTATCATCTACCTTATTGATAGCATGCATTTAGGTAGGCATAATAGGTTGCATTTAGCTTAGTTAAGATGCATTTCATTGATGGATTAAGCACGATTTGCATATTAGTTCTCTATGTTGTCGGAGTCGGAATCTACACGCTTTTATTGATTATTTCAGGTAATGGTGGATCCGAGGAGGAGACATGAGTTGATAACGCATTGGATGAGAATGTCTAGTTGATCGAAAGAGCTTACATGAAAATCTCAAGAGGTCTTGAGAAGAAGAAGCGAGCCTAAACAAAGAACAAGTCTGCAGAAGTTGTCGCCAGACATGCTGAACTTGTTTTGCACTTTCTGGAGCCTCGGTTGTCCGATTGACTATTATAACCATGTGTTGGAAAGCTCTTTCAGAGAGATACAACTTTCATGTTGACAACAAGAGCAAACTCGGGATAGATTTTCCGTGAAAGGCCCCTGGCTGCGGCCGCAGCAACCCTTGCGGTGCCCGCCGCCAGGGTCAATGCGAGAGGAATGCTGATGCGGTGGCCGCCGCATCTGCCCCCAGCGTCAGTATGCTACGTTTTGATTAAATAAAACCCTAGATGCTTTTTGTTTTGGTTTATGGCCGACTTTGGATCTTTTATAAGGCCAATTTTAGTTTATTTTCCAGGACTTCTATTCTATTCTATTCGTTAGACACTTTAGAGATTTTGAGCGATGTCTTCCATGAGGAACTAAACTCATCTATTTTGCCTGCAATTTGAAGCTTTATTCGGATTGATTGTGAGTTTCTAATTCTCGTTCCTTGTTTCCTATATTTGAATGTTTCAACTTCTTTGTGCTTGATTGATTATTGTTTTGTTCTATCTTGTCTGGCCAACTTGTTAGATCAATTCGATTGCTAAGGTTTTGTAGATTCCTGGTTGTGAACCTTAACCTACGTGGCAAACTTGTTCCTTTAGGGCTGGTTGAACTAATTGAATGAGTAGGAACTTGAATGTGTTGTTAAATCCCTCTTTAGGGACTGCAAATACCTTGGCTAATCTCTGAACTTAAAGCTATCAATTGGGTTAAATCCTTCTTTAGGGACTGTTCGATTGATAATTAAGGGTTGCTAGGACTGGTTGGACTAGTAACTATATTAGGTCAGGACAAGGGCATTCGCAGGAAACTTAATAGGGCGAGAAGAAGTTACAAGGATCGCTTCAATCCAATAAAGTGGAAAATTGTAGGTAGAATTGCTTCTCATAATTGTCTAAATCAAAATCATTTACTTTTGTTTGCTTCAATCCTCTTTGATAAAAGGCACAACTTTTACACACTCAAAACCCCCTCTTTGGTTACTTGTTTGGCACTTAAATCACACTTGAATAACAAATTTACCTGTGGGATCGACCTCTTGCTTATTGCTATACTAGTTGTAAGTTTGAGTTTACTTTGGCGGATCAACGACAGGTTTTCCCTCCGTCACTTATACGCAATAAATGAACCGGTAATCATAATCGGCGATCTGAATGAGATTATGATTCCTTCTGATAAGGTTGGAGGGGTCGCTCCTAATGTTTGTAGATTCTACAGGATTGCCTCAATTATTGACAACCATAACTTATGTGATTCGCCAACTACAGGAAACAATTTCACCTGGCGGAAACGATCCCATGGACATGACAACATTTACGAGAAACTTGACAGATGTCTTATTAGTCATACTATAAAGCAGCAATTCCCTAACTTATACACAAAGAACCATGCTTTCCCTCGATCGGACCACACACAAATCACCCTTGATCTCATGGACAAACATAAGCCCAAACTCCAACCATTCAATTTCGAAATGGCCTGGACTACCAGGCCTGATTATGAAGCTATAGTCACAAGGGCATGGAGATGTGACCCGTCTGGCTCACAGCTCTATAAGCTAACGAGAAAACTACAGGAAGTTAAAAAAACAAAGAAAATCCTGGTGTAGGGTGACAATCGGGAATATCTTCCGACAGATAACCCTTGTTGAAAATGAATTGCAACGTCTACAACTCAAATTATGCCATTCCTACAATAACGCACTCGATAATAAAATCAAGAGGCTGACCACTAAGTATACCTCCCTACTACACTATCAAAACAAATATTGGGGCCAACGTGCCAAAAAAGCTCATATTAAATCAGTAGATGCTAATACCAAATATTTTCACAGAATTGCAACTGGTAGGAGAAACAGGAACATCATAAAATTGATACAAACAACTGCAGGAATCAATGTATCAACTGAAAAAGAAATAAGGGAAGTTATCAAATCAGACTTTATCAAGAGATATACCAACCAACATCGACAAATAATCCCATCTAATCTCCTCGATAACATCAACCATGAATTAACACTAGAGGATAATAACTGGCTTACAAAACAAGTCACGAATGCAGAAATCAAAAAGGTGGTTTTCGCCTTAGCAAATGACAAATCACCAGGACCTGATGGCTTCCCTGCTGGTTTTTTTAAAAAAATACTGGCATATTGTGGGGCCCACGGTAACCAAAGCAGTTAAGGGATTTTTTCTCAGTGGAAAAATTCTGAAACAAATAAACTGTACTTTCATCACACTAATACCTAAATGTGAAGAACCAAAAGTAACATCAAACTATAGACCAATAAGCCTATACTCCACCACATACAAAATAATATCCAAGGTGCTAGCCACTAGACTCAAGAAAATCATACCCAAAATAATCAATCCTTTGCAAAGTGCGTTTATTAGTGGAAGATCTATACAGGACAACATTCTCATTGCGAATGAAATCCTCCACTCTTTCTCAAAAAAGAAAGGGAAAACAGGATGGATGGCAATAAAACTTGATATGGAAAAAGCTTTTGACCTAGTCGACTGGAATTTCCTTCTAAGTATATTAAGCAAATTTGGTTTCTCCGATCGTTTTACTGACTGGATTAATGAATACAAAACCACGGTAACTTACTTAGTACTGGTTAACAACGAACCCACTGACGTGTTATATCCCGAACGGGGTCTTAGACAGGGTGACCCTTTATCCCCTTACCTTTTCCTAATACTATCTGAAGTCCTAGCCAGGGGTATTTCCAAGGAATCTGCCTCTGCTCATAGCCAAATAGGACTGACCATTGTTCGAAATGGTACAAGGTTACCGTTTCTAGCTTTTGCTGATGACATAGTAATTTTCGTTTCAGCAAACATGTCTGCCTGTGACCGAATAAATACCTTAATCAATGAATTATCGTCTATATCCAGCCAGAGGGTTAACAGACACAAATCATGTTTCCAAATAACGGACAATGTACCTGCAAACCAAAAACAAACCCTTCAGAGGGAATTGCAAATTCCGATAACAAACAATCTAGGAAACTATCTAGGATGCCCTATTATAACTGGTCGCAACTAAGGAAAATTTCGCAGATCTTCTTGATAGCACCAAATCCCAATTGCACAAATGGAAAGCTAACTGCCTCTCTCAGGCAGAAAGATCTACCTTAATCAAATCTACACTCTCAAGTAAACCACTACACATAATGCAATATGTTTTCTACTACCAAAAGCAATACATGAGAAATTGGACAGAATCAACCGTAACTTCTTATGGAATAAAGGCCCAAGACATAAACCTCTCATCAGCTGGTTTGAAGTCTGCAAATCCAAAACAAATGGGGGTCTTGGGATTCGCAACTCCGAGGACATGAACAAAGCTCTTCAACTTAAGTTAATATGGAAAATACTTACTGAACCACATAACCCCTGGGTAAGTATGATCACAGAAAAATATCTAAAGGATCAAAACATACTTAATTACAAAAAAAAGGGTACAACATCATGGCAATGGGCTCAACTTACTAAGCTCATTCCTCTTTTTAAGGATGGCATACAATGGTCTATTGGAAATGGTGGCAGTATCAATTTTTGGCTCGACCACTGGTTTGGTGACACACCCCTTATCCATAAGCTCCAGAATGATCTGCCTTCGGATGCTCAGATAAAAGTTTCTGAATTTCTTAACGAGGACAAAACATGGAACACCATAAAGGTACACAACACACTATCGGGCTTATTACCAATAGATGAAATAGATGCAATACTAACTACACTCATACCGAAGAACATTCATGTTGACAGATTATACTGGAAATGGAGCAGGAATGGGTGGTTTTCTACTAGCTCTGCTGTAGAATTGATCACTATAAAAAAAACAACACCGTAAATCGGACTTCAAATGGATTTGGGACCTTGATTTTCCGCCAAAGGTCAAAACTTTTCTCTGGAAAATCACCAAAAATGGTATTCCCACTTCGGTTAGACTTGCGTCACTTGGGGTAGGAATACCTACCACATGCCCACAATGTGATTCCAACTATGAAGATCTCCACCACCTACTCTGGGACTGCCCTATTGCAAAAACGGTAGTGACCTCATTGGACCTTCAGCTATTACCGATCCTCAATAGAAGTTTCTACCAAGGAAATGATATAAACAACATAATCCAAGAACTCAGAGAGAATTTAGGCCTGTCTCGATTTTTAAAATTGGGGCTCATTTGGTGGAGCTTGTGGTACTTCCGTAACAAGGCATTGTTCGATAACACAAAACCGAACAACACAACCATAGTGACATTTGTCAAAGACCAGCAACATAGGTGGAAAACACCAGTGAACCAGGATGACAAACAACAAAACCCTAAAGAACATGCATCTAGAGCACAACTACCAAAAAAACATAAGGAAGAATACCAAATGGAAACCACCGAAACCGGGCAAGTACAAATTAAACTTTGATGGTGCCCTCTCCCCCTCAGGTAAAGGAACGTTTGGATTCATCCTGCGTGACCATCTTGGCTCTCCACTCCTTTTAAGCGCAGGTATGTCACCCATCCCCTCGGTTGCTGGTTCTGAGGCTTTTGCCTTGTGGAAGGGTCTTAGAGCGGCAACGGATCTATGTCTACCAAACTTAGTAATTGAGGGAGATAACCTCACAGTTGTAAACAACCTTAAAGGCACTGCGAAACCACCAGGTGACTTTGAAATGATTGTCTCAGACAGTCTAGTCACCTTAAGTTTCTTTCAATCTACTGAGATTCGTCATGCGTATAGGGAAGCAAATAGAGTTGTTGATCATTTATCGCACCTCGACTTTGTTTTCACCAGCATTCAGGCCCCTGGCGATTCTGTGCTTCTTAATCTCATCCGTATGGATGCTCTTGGTATTTAAGGGTCTCCCTTTTGCCAAATTCTTTCCGGTTCAAAAAAAAATATTGACATTTAATTAAATTATTTTCTTTTTCTTTTATTTTTTAAGTTAAGAAACCCTAGTGGGGGATGTGCATTGTGGATGCAGGGAGATTTTGATGGTTAATTTTGTTGGAGATTCATCATCATATTCAAATAATTTTCAGAGTTCGGGACAAATTTCTTCATCAAATTAAAGATTATTTCACTCAACAATCAGATCGAAGAGGATTTCGGTGGATTGTGCATATTAGTCCTTAAATCCAACCGAAATTGAGTTGCTGGTAGAGATTATATCATCAAATCGAAGACAATTTGTCACCGTTCGATCAAATTGAAGACTATTTCGGTTGTTCTTGTTAAATTCATCATCGTTCTTCTCAGATTGAGGAGATTCGTCATTAAACTGTCATCTTATATCTTGTTTTGGGTGATAATCATCTTTTTTTTTTAATTCATGATGATAATGAATATATCCTCTTGTTGAATAACTTAAATATAATTTAGAACTTGGTAAGAGATTTGTTGAGGGAGTTTTGTTATGCAATAAAATAATCCAAGCACACACACTAGCACGTAAACTCGTTCAAGCAAATAAATTACAAGACTCTCCCGTTGAGGAAAGATGTCAGCGTTTCCGAAGTAGTTGCACAGCAGGATCGGGTCTCAGAAGTAACCTCAGCAGCGTCTCTGTACTCTTGGTGTCGAGTGAACTGGTCGATATCGGGTAGGAATATTGACTAGAGTACTAACAAGAGGAAAACTTGTCGTTGTTCTTGCTAGAGAATACTCAAACTCACAACTAGTATAGTGTGTAAGCAAGAGGTCGATCCACAGGGAAATCTATCAATTCAAGTATCAATTCTAATCGCTAATAGAGAATATGGGGGTTTTTGGTGTGAAAAGATCCGCCTTTTATCAAAGCAGAAGCAAGCAAATAAAGTAAATTGATTTGTAGAATGCAGTGGAGAGAAATAGGTTCACCTACAATTTATCACTTCGATTGATGAATTCGATTCTTGTTTCAGCCTCTAGTTCTTGTTTTTTCCTATCAATGTCCTTGTCCAGATCTTAGGTAAATTACTAGTCCTACGAGTCCTAGCAACCCTTATCTCTAAATAACCCTAACACGGTTAAGATTCAACCTAGAGATAGCATTAAGATTATAAATTAACCAAGGTACACATAATATCAAGCTACGAGTCGATACTCAACTTCCTACACATCCAATTAGTCCTACGAGTCCTAATGGGATATGATTGCCACTTGGGTTAAGGTTCGCTACGAGGAATCTGCAAAACCCTAGCAATTGAATGAATCTACTCTAACTAGTTGATCAGGCCAGAGAGAATAAAACACATTCAAGCAATTAAGCACAAAGAAGTCAAAACATTGGAATAGGAATAAGAACTAGATTAAGAAACTCACAATTCAACAATCAAAGATCCAAACTATAGGCGAAACCTTGAGAATTTAGTTGCTCATGCTCAACGGCGCTCTCAACAATGGAATAAAGTGCATAAGATTAATGAAATAATTAATAAACTAGAAAAATCTTATAAAGCCTCTAACAAGTCGGCCAAAGAATAAAACAAAAACCCTAATTTAAAGTCCAATTCTAAACGGCGTGTTTCTGCGAGGGCCGCGGGGCAGCCAACCTAGGCCGCGGGACGGCCGGCGATCAGTGAAATCGCTCGTTAGAGGTTCGGGCCGCGGGGTGGCTTTTACTGTTCATAACGATTTTTTCGTTTCGAATTTGGTCTCGATGTCAACACGAAAGTTGTAGTTTTCGAAGAGAGCTTTCCAACGCATGGTTATAATAGTCAATCGGATCACCGAGGCCTCCAGAAAATTTGAAACAAGTTCAGCATGTCTGGCGACAACTTTTGATGACTTGTTATTCACTTAGGCTCTCGAAATTTGACTCCGCTCCCGTGCTCTTCACTTTTCTTCCTCAACTTGAATCTTCCTTCATCCAAGAGTCTCCTAATTCCTTGTCGGATCCACATTTACCTAAAATTAACCATAAAACTGCATAGATTCCGACTCTTCCAACACCACAGGTAAACATGTAATTGTAACTAAAATATGCATTATTCACAACTAAATTATGCTAAATGCATTCTATAATGCAACACTAATCATGCTCTATCAAATTCCCCCACACTTGAACCTTTGTTTGTCCCCAAGCAATAGAAAACTCAACTTTGCAGCCCCACAGTGGATGAACATCATAGCACATAATTGCAATAATCAATGAAACTAGGCAACCATATCCATTCTAGACCTCACAGTGGATATGTGTTTCACTCTCACTCAAGTGTTTAAGGTTAAATGTTTACGCTCAAAACTCAATCTTCAAAAACTTAGCTACAATAGTCTTGCACCAGTGTTCTAATTCTCCACCGCTGGTGGCTCTACACACAACAAAAATCATGAGGTCTTTCAATTGGGTTGTAATGGGGCCAAGGTAGAACATATAAGGTATGGAACAATTTAGGCCATGTGATGCTCATAATCCGGGAACTAAGGAAGAAACCAAATCATAAAACCACTCATAAACTCCTCAGACCATATCTCTATAATACCAAACAACACCAATCTCAAGCATAAAACTTTACAAATCATACTCAACTCATTCCTTTTTTCTTTTTTTTTTCTTTTTTTTTTCTTTTTTTTTTCTTTTTTTTTTCTTTTCATGCTATATCAAATGATTTTCCTTGATTTTTGCCCCTAAGTGAATTTTATCCTCCTTAGGTCTCAAGTAATTAATGTACTAGCAAGAATCAAATCTCATAAATGCACCTCAAACAAACACAATCCACCACTCAAAACCATCATCCACAATATAGATATTCACCAACTATTCCTAAATTCCCGGATGGGGTCAGGCTATCATTGACTATGGAAAAATCTTGTGGAGCTACAAAAGAATAGACAATTAGGCTCAAACTGGCTTCAAGCAGAGGATAATATGCAAGGTGGGAAAAGAGTCGAATAGGGCTAATAAAGGTGCCTCAATCATGTTTAAGTCATGTGCAGAAATCATAATATGCAGCCATGAAAAAAAATATCTAAATGCAAGTCAAAGAGGAAGTAATTGAAGAGAGTACACACAACAAGCAAGAGGACTCAATAAAGTGTAGTCCTGAATAGGCCGAAATAAGCTCACCAGGACATGTCTAGAACTTCAAGATTACCCAAAAATTCAAGACTTTATGTGCTCAATCATTAATCAATCATGCCTACCAAATAGTATATAAAACATATATCAAAGGCTTCAACAATCCAAGCACATCATGGGGCATAAATCTCAATAGATAAAATGGAGGACAAACGGTATCCATATGGGGAAATAAGACCTAATCCTAACAATGCAATTTATAAATAACTGATTTATTTTTTGGGATTTTCTTTTTAAAGACTAACATGCTGATATGCAATATAAACTAAAAACAAAAATAAAAGTGCAAACTAAAAATAAACATGCAATCCTATCATACCATGCGATTCTTCCCCCACACACTTAAATCAGGCATTGTCCTCAATGACATAAAAGACAACAAAAGAAAAAAAATATGAAGGAAAGAAAGAAAAACTAACTTGTTCACTGCGGTGGTGGAAAGTGAGGAAAGGGAACATTTCAGTCCTGTCAGAGGCCACGACACAACCTAGCCGCGGGGTGGCCTGAGAAATTTAGCTCTTCAACACCTTGGGTTGCCTCCCAAGTAGCGCCTTTGTTTACTGTCATTGGCTCGACATTTTATTCATCCACTCATTCAAGACTCAAGAAGACATCGTCAGCGCCCTCAAAAGCAAATCAAACTCTCATGCCCAACCAATATTCGAATGCACACTAAAGATGAAACAATTGGTAATTAAAAATATAGCAATGAGAAACATTACCAACTTACCCTTCATTCGAGCTTGATTCTCCCTCGAGGGTATGTAGGACCACCAACACAGTTTTGCTAGTGGCTTGTTGAAGTAGTGGCTCCATGGATCGACATATTCACCAAAATCTCCCAATTTGCAAAAAGTATCAGTTTCTTGTTCAGGAACCACAGAAATTGGTTCCGGACTTGGCTCCTTGATAGGCGAGTTGGGGATGATTTCTACGAATGGAGGGAGCATCGAAACACGCTCAATCTCAAGGGACGTCTCCTGAGATTTTGTGTCAATAACCACTAGACGCTCTTCTTCATTATCAGAGAATTCATCGTTGCTTGCATCTTGGCTTTCATCAAGTTGAGGAATAGAACATTGCTGAACTATCAACTCCTTCAATGTTTTAGAAAGTCGGATAATTGCATCCCCATTTTGATTCATTGCTTCCCCATTTTGATTCATTATCTCATGTAATTGCCCTATTTGCTCCATCAAGACAATGGTTGATTCCTCCATGGACGGGTCGGAGTACTCCATTGGTTGAAACGTCGAAGTGTAGGATTCTTCCTCCGCCGATTGGTCACCCATGTAGCAGAGAAGATCCCATAATCCCGACACTCCTAAACCAGCAAAGCTTCCATTGTTTATGGACCTGGCAAGTTCTCGGGTCTCAGGAGCCATGCCCTCAAAAACGCAAACCACCACATCTCGCAAACTATCTCGGAAACCCCGTGAATAACGGATGTCAAATAAAGTTTGCACTCTTGTGAGGTAATTGTGAAAATACTCTACCTGAAACTGTCATAACTTCAACATCTAGAAATATTAGTAATAAGGTGCCGTGAACCATAAGATAGGTCCACGACGGGGTTAGATGTAAATATGTACAAAAGTTAGCGATAAAAAAAAACACAAGAAATTGATAAGAATTCCCCGGCAACGGCGCCAAATTTGACAAGAGGAAAATCTATCGTTGTTCTTGCCAAAGAATACTCAAACTCACAACTAGTATAGTGTGTAAGCAAGAGGTCGATCCACATGGAAATCTATCAATTCAAGTATCAATTCTAATTGCTAATAGAGAATATGGGGGTTTTTGGTGTGAAAAGATCCTCTTTTTATCAAAGCGGAAGCAAGCAAATAAAGTAAATTGATTTGTAGAATGCAGTGGAGAGAAATAGGTTCGCCTACAATTTATCACTTCGATTGATGAATTCGATCCTTGTTTCAGCCTCTAGTTCTTGTTTTTTCCTATCAATGTCCTTGTCCAGATCTTAGGTAAATTACTAGTCCTACGAGTCCTAGCAACCCTTATCTCTAAATAACCCTAACACGGTTAAGATTCAACCTAGAGATAGCATTAAGATTATGAATTAACCAAGGTACACATAATATCAAGCTACGAGTCGATATTCAACATGTATTCAACTTCCTACACATCCAATTAGTCATACGAATCCTAAAGGGATATGATTGCCACTTGGGTTAAGGTTCGCTACGAGGAATCTGCAAAACCCTAGCAATTGAATGAATCTACTCTAACTAGTTGATCAGGCCAGAGAGAATAAAACACATTCAAGCAATTAAGCACAAAGAAGTCAAAACATTGGAATAGGAATAAGAACTAGATTAAGAAACTCACAATTCAACAATCAAAGATCCAAACTATAGGCGAAACCTTGAGAATTTAGTTGCTCATGCTCAACGGCGCTCTCAACAATGGAATAAAGTGCATAAGGTTAATGAAATAATTAATAAACTAGAAAAATCTTATAAAGCCTCTAACAAGTCGGCCAAAGAATAAAACAAAAACCCTAATTTAAAGTCCAATTCTAAACGGCGTGTTTCTGCGAGGGCCGCGGGGCAGCCAACCTAGGCCGCGGGACGGCCGGCGATCAGTGAAATCGCTCGTTAGAGGTTCGGGCCGCGGGGTGGCTTTTACTGTTCATAACGATTTTTTCGTTTCGAATTTGGTCTCGATGTCAACACGAAAGTTGTAGTTTTCGAAGAGAGCTTTCCAACGCATGGTTATAATAGTCAATCGGATCACCGAGGCCTCCAGAAAATTTGAAACAAGTTCAGCATGTCTGGCGACAACTTTTGATGACTTGTTATTCACTTAGGCTCTCGAAATTTGACTCCGCTCCCGTGCTCTTCACTTTTCTTCCTCAACTTGAATCTTCCTTCATCCAAGAGTCTCCTAATTCCTTGTCGGATCCACATTTACCTAAAATTAACCATAAAACTGCATAGATTCCGACTCTTCCAACACCACAGGTAAACATGTAATTGTAACTAAAATATGCATTATTCACAACTAAATTATGCTAAATGCATTCTATAATGCAACACTAATCATGCTCTATCAAGTACCTGCAAAATAGCCAAGCAACAACAACACAAAAGTAGTCGATATTGACTAGAGTGATCGATATCGAGCACAAATGCAGTGAGAACAGGTTGTCGACAAAGGAATGCCGAAATAAATAAGGATGGTTTAGGACGTGATAATCAAGAAAGTTTAAAAGACTTGTTGGGTTTACAAAGCACAACCAAAACTCAGATTTTTAGGCTTTCAAATTAATGATAAAGGAATCTTCCAAGATGAGCCATTTTGGAGGACCTATCTACCACCACAAAAATAGAATCATGTCCTCTAGATGTCCTAGGCAATCCAACAATAAAATCCATAGAAACATCTTCCCAATGAGCATTAGAAATCGGTAGTGGAGTATATAAACCATTCACATTAGCTTTAGACTTAGTCCTAGCACATGTAACACAACTTTTGACAAAACGCAACATATAATTATTCATATTAGGCCAAAAGTACTGTTCTTTCAATAGTTAAAGTTTTTTCTAGACCTCCATGTCCCCTAGATTCATGCACTTCTTGAGTATGGAGTCTCCTAATAGAAGAAGATGGGATACAAAGTTTGCCCATCCTAAACAAATAACCATTGTCAAGGAAGGAAATTCGATCCAATCTTTTTAGTAGCTATTCCTTATGGTTTAAAGAAGAGATAATCGGGCTTATTTATTATTATTTTCAGTTTTAATATTTTTAGGATATTTTATATTATTTTAGGATTATTTCCGCATTATCTTTAAGGAAAGTATCTAGGTTTTCGGGGTCTCTTCTCCTCCATAAAGGGAGGCACGAAATTGGAGACTTATGAACAATTATTCTCAGACTTTCAATCATATTTTACAGTAGGTTATTATTCCATTCAAGTTTGCTTAATTTCCATCAATTCGAAGAAGATTTAGGTAAGCCATGAGTGACTAAGTTCGTTATTTTTTTCACTTGTGTTTTTGAGACTTAGTTGTTGATTTGTGAGGCTTAAATTCAGTTGTATCCTGCTGTTCTTTCGATTTCCTTTGCGATTATTGATTATATTATTGTAATTCGCGACCATAATAATATCTTGCTAGGTTTTTGTTCTTTCGTCATTGAATGAATTCCGTAGTAGCATGTTTAGGATTGTGAGAACTTCGTTTGAGCACGACTAAGTAGGGATTTCGACATATGTCTTAAACATCGGTTACCTTGTTTACTTGGTGTTATTCATATGCCTAGATTCTTAGGAATTTGTGCTATCTTTATGTTAAATCTTTGTTTATGCTTATGTTGCATAAAGGTGTAAGAGATTAATTGCGCTCTTTGTGCTTTAATTTATTCAAACTAAGATGGGAAGAACATAGATGAAATAAATTGTACAATTTGAATTATGTTTAGATTATATACTTTGTTATTTCATTTGCAATCTTTATTATTAGTTTTATTTCTCATATTTATTTGCTCATTTTCCACTACTTGATAAAGTAACCTTAGATCTTTAATCTTAGATTTTCCTATGGTTCGACCTGCACTTATGACAATAGTAGTTATTTGTGTGAGAATTTATTCCCCTGTGTTCGACCCAACTCTCGTCTCTCATCATCGTCTCCCCAGCTCTGCAACCTTTTCCAGTGGCTTTACTTTAAGCGCGCGGGAGTTTTTTTTTTTTTTTTGGTCGAAACTTTAAGCGGGAGTTTGATGAATTACTCATCGGACAATCGTGTCGGTAATCCTGATTTTGATCTCTTCTAAACCTCCAAAATTTTAGCTGCGATCTCTTCCGAATCGCTGGATTCCTGAATTATGTCGATCACATGTAATTCGCCGGGCTGATCTCGATCGCTTCTGAATCGCCGGAAATGCTGATCGCCATATCGCGGGATAGTGCCTCGATCTTGATCTTCTCCTTCTTGTGTCCTAGATTCTTTGCTCGTACCGTACTCCAGATCACCTCCCACATTAAGAGTTCACCTGATCCAAGAACCCTAAAATCTGGAACCACAACATCAAGGATCTCTCGAATTACCTCCAAAAGTCTCTAACAGATCAATCCTCGAGATCGCCGGGGAAATCGGCTGATTCGAACCACCGCCGGCATCGGAAGCAATTCACGGGGCTATCTAAGGTGAAAGGTCAACAACTGTGAAACGAAGAAATCGGTGTACTGAATTTATATAAATTTATCGATTATTTTATTTAATTTTGGATTAATTTTAAGTACTCAAAAGAAAAATGAGGAATTTAGCAGCAGCAATAGTAGCACCGACAGAAAATGAGATCCATGGTGTATTGAATTCGTATTGGTATCCAATGGCAGTGGTCCATAAATGCTCATGCTCATCTATGGCCGCCTCGGGCCCCACTCTGTCTCTCTCCTCCACGTGCACGCGCTTCCTCCCCACCCTCCGATTCCCCCATCTGCGTTTTCCGATCTCTCTTCATGCTTTCCTTTTCTGCTTTCTCTTTCCATTCATCTCCCTGATTTCGCTCCCTCCCTCTCTCAATCTCACCACTCACACTTTCTCGCTCTACTCCCGAGCTTTGACTCGCTACTTTTTAGGTCCCGATTTCACGCTAGGGCTTATTGGATGCGCGGCCATATCCGACTCGGCGGCGCAGGCGTCACCTCCACCCTGTCCCCACCGTCGTCGCCGCGGCCGCGCCACTACTCTCGCCTCAAGCCCCCCGACGACGGTTCTGGCGGTGGTGGCGGTTTCGCGACAAGCCCTTCCACGCGCGGGAGCGGTGGGGGTGCTATGAAGCTGTGTCAACTCATCGAGCGGCTTCTGTTCTTCTTGATCTCGGCGATGTTTAGGCGCAAGGGAGTGTTGTTGTTCGCTCCGATGTTGTACATTTCTTGTATGTTGCTGTATATGGGCTCTTTGAATCTTGATTCGGGCGGTGGCTCTACCGGCGGCGTCACGGTGGATGCTGGTGTTGAAGGCGGTTTTGTTGTCAATGAGCCTTGGTTTCCTGGCTCTTTGTATCGGAGCCCTGAGGTTTTTGCGAAGCTTTGGCCATTTTTGAGTGCTCAGAGTAATCACAGCTCCAATATGGTTCGTTTTCCTGTCCTTCTGCTACCTTTTTTCTCAAAAAGAATTATCCATTCCTGCCAAAGATTTATCTTGATTATAGTATTTATACCTTGTAATTTTATCTCCCTTTTTTATTGAGTCTTGTAGGCAGATTTTAGTGTTCTTGTATGGTACTGTAGTACTTGTGATCAGCTGTAGCAGACTGACAGTTTAGCTGGGAGGTCATACATTCCCTTCTGTTGAAGGTGACAGGCTGATAAGAACTGATTGTATAAAAATCCTTCTTGTTGGAGTTGGTGAATTTCTAAGTTGCTGCTGTCAGAATCACTCCTCATGCTGTCAGGTCTCTTACGTCTTTGGCTTTACGAGAGAACTGGAGAAAAGAGTTTTGCTCCCATCTCTAATGAATTCAAGGACATATTCACAGAAATTCTGACTGTACTTTCGGCAAACATAACTAGTTCTCGAGGGTTGAAGCGGAAGGATATTAGCTTATTAGCTAAGGCTGATTGAATTGCTAGCTGAACTGAACTAGTCGAATTCAGTTATTCTTACCCTGCAGGCTTTGATCTTTTTTATTCTCATTGAAATGAAAGGTTTGATTATGAAGATTTGAATGGCCATATATTAGTGATCTAATTTGAGTTCAATCAAGAAATTCTATATTCGTACCACATAGGTGGATTTGTGGTGATAGAAATTATAATTTTGAGTCAACACAATTAATTATTAAGGCGTCATTTTAGAATTAGCAATGGTTAGTTTATAATTATAAAGTTCATTCTACTGCTGTCTAAGTTAATCTTTGCTTCTTTTATTCATTTGTGAATGTTGTTAAATTATATTTGGTTCCGTATTATGCAGTTGGCGGAAGTATGGCAATCAAAATTGCATCAACATTGGAAGCCCTGCACAAACAAGAGCACAATTCAAACAGGTTTTTGTTTCTTCTTTTATATCTGTATTGTTTTTTTTGCTATGTATTCATTTTTATGGTCATGGAAATAACCTGAATATCAAGTATTCTGCATTTAAAGTACCTGACTATAGTGGATATTCATTAATATTACTTGCTGCATGCCATGGAATGGATAAAGCTCAGTGTACACAAAATTTACATGTTATTACTTAAATCATGACATCATGTATTCTCTTATCAATTTGTCTATGTATTCTATTGCTTAGCTTTCTCTTTTCGCTAAACCTTGTGTTGCATGCTTGTACACTTGAAGGTACTAATCTTTCTCTTTTGATGTTTTCTTTCTGATAATGTATTCTCTTCAGGCTCGCCTAACTCTAATGGATACTTTATAATTGAAGCAAATGGTGGGCTGAATCAACAGCGGTTATCTGTATGTTACTATGTAACTCTTTTATTTTGTGCATCATTTGTAAAATGGTTTTTTGGTCGTTGGTAACTTGTTATTCTTTTTTACCAACAACAACAACAACAACAACAACCCAGTATATTGTGATACCTAGACATGCTTTGTTCTTTTGTGGGTTTCAACCCACAAAATCTGAATATTAACATCTGCCATATGCATATGCATTGATCTGTCATGGTTAGATGACTTATATGGCTTCACATTTAGGAATTTCTAGTTGCCGCCACACATTCTTAGTTCTTAATATTGTAAGGGTATAAATTACAGTCCTTCCGGTGGTTAGGTGGATGATTTATCTACAATATCTTTATGCTTATGATTTATTTTGTTTTACTTGTGTATGAAAGGAGATATTTATGCTTTCGTGCTTTGTGATTGCCTGGGTTTAGTGTTTGTTGTTTAGTCTCTGTTGTTATGTCCTTCTGTCTTTCCCTCCCTTTTTTTCCTTCCTTACTGTCCTTTTACCTTCTGTTCCCTTGTGGCCCCTGTTTCGTGTTGTTATGGGTCTATCGGACTCTCTCGACTTGTTCGGGGTACGAGTGCATACATCCTCACCCCCCAGACCCCGTTTAATTGCGGGATTTACTGGGTAGTTGTTGTTGTTGTTGCTTTGTGATTGCCTGGGTTTCTTGTCTTATTCGTCTAAATATTTGTTTTCAGATATGCGATGCAGTAGCAGTGGCAGGGCTATTGAATGCAACTCTGGTTATCCCACTTTTTCATCTGAATAGCGTTTGGCGAGACTCCAGGTACCAAACTCTAGTGGTTATACAGTAATAGTTTTTTACAGCTCCTTGACGCTTCTCTAATTTTTCCCTTTACAAAAAATAAACTCCTGGAACTTTTTCTGCTTTTGTTTTTGAAAAGTTTAAATTAGAAAATGGGTTTTACTTGTTCTTTTTACCTCATATACTCATAGTTCATACCATTTTTCCACATGTTCCTTTTATATATATATATAGGTTGACAATTTTTAGTGCCTGGCCTATTTTGAATGTTCGGAAATTTACAAAAGATTTGTGATCAGGGAAGTTATCAGATGTAAGCCAGTAATTCCTTAATAGATGTTGAGTTTTTTTTTTTGGATTGAGATGTTCATTGTAGCAAGGATTTTTTATTTAGATATTTAATATTATTAGCAAGAAATTTGTTCCAGATGCTGTTATTAGCAAGTAATTTGGTTTGGGTATGCATGATTGAAAAAAGTTCTTTTTGGGGGGGTAGGCTGTGTCTTTGTAGCAGGAAATAATGTGCTTTTGTTTATGGAATTTTGAACTTTCAAACTGTGATTAACTAGATACAAGTAATTTATGCTGTCTTCTACGGGCCTACCTTTAGTTTTTGTCAGTAAATATAAGACTATCTCCATCCAAGTTCATTGCAAATTTGCAATTACAATTTTATTTTAGCTTTACTGACCTTCTTTTGTTTTACTTGTGCAGTAAGTTTGGTGACATATTTGATGAAGATTTCTTCATACATATGCTTGGCAATAAGGTGAATGTTGTCAGACAACTTCCCGAGGATGTCCTTGCCCAATATGACCATAATATAAGCAGCATTATTAATTTGAGGTTGAAAGCTTGGTCAAGCCCATCCTATTACATAAAAAAGGTCCTTCCTAAGCTGTTGGAGTTAAGGTATGGAAACCTTTTCCTTTTTCTTTTGAGAGCTAGCAAGCAATGTCTTACAATCAAGAGTGACCATAAATTAGTTAATGAGAGCATGATTCTTAACATCTAGCTCTGGAAAACATTCATGGATTGATTCATTATGTAAATTCATGCTAGGATGTTAGGAACTATATCAAGATGTTTGGGATACTAGATGACAAGTTAAGTTACTCGTTCCTCAAATTTTATAGTGGTTAGCTTCTATTTATGTTTTACTCTCCTATTGTGCAGGGCTGTCCGTGTTGCTCCTTTCTCAAACAGGTTGGCTCCGGCAGTACCTCCAAGTGTTCAGGAACTCAGATGCTATGCTAATTTTGAAGCCCTAAGATTTTCTGAACCTATACGTGCTATTGCACAACTCATGGTTCAGCGGATGGTTCGCAATAGCTTTAGGACTGGGGGAAAGTATGTATCTATCCATCTACGGTTCGAAAAGGTATCCACGTTCCTGACAAGTTTACAGCATCTTAGAGCAGAATGGGTTAATTCTTGTTCTCTTGTTCTACATTCAGACATAAATAGTTCCTTTTCCGCTTTGTGGGTTATAGGATATGGTTGCGTTTTCATGCTGCATCTATGATGGTGGAGCAGAGGAAAAGCAAGAAATGGACGCCGCTAGGGAAAAAAGTTGGAGAGGAAAATTTCGCAGAAGAGGTCGAATAATAAGGCCAGGTGCACTTAGGCGAGATGGAAAATGCCCTTTGACGCCTCTGGAGGTATTATAACAGTTTTGCTTATGCTCTTTCTGGCTGTATTGATTTAAAAAAGTAGCAAAAGCTAAAGAACTGCTGTCGCAGATTCCTCGTGTTAAAAGTACTCCAAGTCAATGTTGGCCTTGTGATATACAGTAGGACATCCTCTCGCATCCTTTCTTGCGTCTTATGTTGTCTTCTCTTTTTCTTTTTCTTTTTTCCCCCTTTTCCAGGTCGGAATGATGCTGAGAGGGATGGGCTTTGACAATAATACGTCAATTTATGTAGCCTCTGGAAAAATTTATGAATCAGAAAAGTATATGGCTCCCCTCAGACAGCTGTTTCCGTTGCTAGAAACAAAGGAGACACTAGCTACCCCAGAAGAACTTGCTCCATTTCAGGTGCGCTTTTCCTTTTTGTATTTCTATATTTACCGATTACAGTACGTAGATTTTAGACGTTGGCAATTTAACAATATGTGGACCTGGTTGATGCAGGGTCATTCCTCTAGACTAGCTGCCCTTGATTACACAGTTTGCCTCTACAGTGAAGTTTTTGTAACTACTCAAGGAGGAAACTTTCCCCATTTCCTAATGGGTCATAGACGTTACATGTATGGAGGGCATGCGAAGACGATAATACCCGACAAGAGAAAATTGGCGTTATTATTCGACAACCCAGATATCAGGTACTCTCAGAAGCTTCACTATTATAAATGTATGTAGAGGTAGATTGGCAATAATTTATATCGACGACAACCCAGATATCAGGGTTCTCTGAGAGAGAGAGAGAGAGAGAGGTTCTGGGCATATTCACTCCCTTCATTCTGAATTGAAAGCTGTCATATACCCTTGGATTACCAATTTCATGCTAATCAGCATCTAAAGCATGATAATTGCATTCTGATCTCCATTTATTGATTTGCAGATGGGAAGCCTTCCAGCACCAGATGCGGGAGATACTTCGACGCAGTGATATGAAGGGCACCGAGACAAAGAAAGCCAGTGCTTCACTCTATACATTTCCCATGCCAGATTGCATGTGTAAACACAGTGGTGAACATAATGAAACCGGTAACACATTTTAATCACACTAATTCTTCATAGTCATCAAGTATATTAGCATTCATATATATAAATCTAATTTATGGCCTAGGTATTTATATCGTTCCATTCATTCTCACCAAAACAAACCTATTCATTTTCCATGTAATTTGAGATTGAGGAAGATCTAGGTCTCATTCTTTCTCAAGATTAATTCACTGATTCAGATTTAGATTGTGGACTGTTTGAAATATATCCTTGTAAAAACTGCAACCTCACAATGTTGATATGTATTTTTTGCCATGCATTCATTCTCTCTTTTTAGGCGCAAAGAAAGTCTTTTTTTTTTGGTCTTACCATTCGAATCATCTGATGCTTGTTTAAGCTTGCCCCCAGTGCTTGATACTTGCTTCTGAATGCTAACTTTTAGTAGGAGCCTAATGGGGGTTTCTGGCAGTTTATATACCAAGATTGGGTTTACAATGAGGTATGCAAGTTACGCCGTATTATCAAATATACTAGTTGCGCATCCAGAAGGCTACTGGAAGGCTTTAAAACGCTATTTTTGTGGATGAGATTGATGGTTTTATCAACTTTTGTTAATCCAAGGTTAATATTATTTGGTAGCAAGGCTGAGCGATTGATGCAGCCTACAGGTGATAACGTTAATAACATTGGTTAGGAGATCTTGAACATGGACTGGACTCTTAAACAACATGGTGATGATTCATCATCGTGTTGTTTACGATTTCTTCTCTGTGTTTCAACATCCCCTTCCGAGTCCCCATCTCGGACCTGGATCTCGATCTAGGGAGATGTGCCTCACACTCCTCCGATCGATGAACCCGTCTTCCCTACACATTGCTACATCCGACACCCCAAGTTAGTTTGGTTCCATTCTGTTGACTCCATTAGAGGCCCTTGCAACTTAGGGAGTCAGAGACGAATGTAGATAATTTATTCCAAAATCGCTTTCACTCCCAATTACACTCCATTTGCGAGTGATTAATGTATTCAACTAATCAATCAAATAGTATCAATATTAATCGATAGTATAATACTAAAGGAGAAGTTGCCTAAGCCATGTGGCAACCTATGTTACGCAGAAACGGAAATGGAAACCGGAAGGGAAACGGAAACACCGAGGAAACAGCAATATGAATTATATGTTCATTTAAAGAACTAAATAAGAGAAATAAATATATCATCAAGTGATACACATTGAATGCATCATTAAGGCTACAAATTAAAATGACATCAATACCATGATACAAGAATGAAAAGCTCAACAAATAATCGAGAGGCAATGCTTGAAGCAGCGGTGTTGTACTTGACATACACGCAAATCCCGATTGAGCAAATGGAAGTCCTTATTGTCGTGGTACCACGTCCGAATTAACATGCAAGTATACACTGGAAATTGAAAGCAAATCGCCCTTATTGTCGTGGTACCACATCCGAATCAACGTGCAAGTATACACTGGAATCTTCCCTCTCACTCAAAGCACCGATTTGGAGCCCTCCCCTCCGTCAAATTTTGTCCCTCTTTCTAGGCGATTTCCGGCGTCCTATTGCTTCGTTTTCCGATCACTAGTCCGGCAAGGATTGGTCCTCACGACCACCTTGTTATTTCCCGGTTCCTATCCTCACGAGGGAGTCGTCGCCTCAGATTGGTGGTCTTAGCCGTGTCCCTTCTCGGAGATTGCAATAACCACCATTTTCCTTTGATAACCGTCGCCAACCTCTCTAGAACTTCCACAAACTTCCCCTGAACCGCTGGTAACCGTCTGGTATCTGGCCTCGTTTCGGTGGTTGCCCAACCTTTGGCTGATGTTCCTTTGTCGCTAGCAATGGCAAGGAAGCCAAGGCTTCCTCTGATGATGATACTAGCAAATCGCTTAAGGTGAATGATGATGGAGTTCATGAGCAAGCTCCTAAGGTACCCACTTCGACTAAGAGTAGCAAGAAAGCTACTGCTAAGCCCAAGGTGGGTTCGGCTAAGACTAATGTTAAGGCGTCAAGTTCCAATGCTCGCGTTGATGATGATTCGTCACAAGGCACCAATGTTAATGATGCTTTGCGCCTGCAAGGCCGGGCTGTTCTTTCTAATGTTGATGAGGATGATGGTGAATTTCCACCATTGTTGTCGGTGGGAGGTGCTCCTGGTGCTAAAGGCAAGATAAATGATAATGTTGATGCTCGTGATATTTCTACATCCGAGTCTAGTAATGGGTCACCCGATTGAGCTCCTCAAGGTCATGATCACCCAAATGTTACTATACCGAATGATTTTTCGACTATTCCAAATGGTGGGAACATTGGTGGTAGCAATGTTGCGTCAACTTCTAATGCTAAGAAACGGGTTGAGTCTCGTGATCAGGGTGGTGCTCCTCATTCTCGACCACCGCCTAATGCATGGGCGAATCGTTCCAAGAAGATTTTCATGAATGCAGGCCTTGGTGGTAAGCTCGCTTACACTAAGCCGGTTGGGAAGTTTGTTCTTACGAAGGAGGAGGAGCTTCCTAAGGAGGTTGTTTGGGGATGGTCTCTCTTGGGTCATTATGTTGGCTTCTACCTGGGGAACTTCTTGATTAATGAACTTAGGAAATCTTGGGGTGTGAATTGTCGCTTTCGGATTGAAGCCGGGACCGGTTGGATGATCTTCACTTTTGATTCGGAGAATGCTTGCAATGAGGTGTTGAAGGGAGGACCTTACTTTATCCATGGTAAGCCGCTTATCTTGAAGCCTATTTCGGATAGATTTGCGTTCAATCGGAAGGACTTTGCTTTCATCCCGCTTTGGGTGCGATTTTATGGCTTACCACATACGTATTGGACGGCTGAGACCCTTGGGAGGCTAGCGTCATTTATTGGTACCCCGCTGTTTTTGGACAAGGTCACGGAGGAAAGGACTAAGGCTACGTATGCACGTGTCTTGGTGGAGATCAATTTCGCTCATGATATTGTTCGGGAGCTTCCGATTCATTTCCATGATGGCGACACTATTCCATGTAAGTTCTTAATTGAAAATGAGCCCCTTTATTGCAAGGAATGTTGTTCTTTTGGGCATGTAGCGGATTCTTGTTCGTTTCGTGATAAGAGGTTGGTGGTGGGTGTTAACTCTAAGTGTGATCCTAAGCTTCCTAGGAATGATGTTCAGTCGAAGAAGGTGAATGTCGAGGAGGGTAGTGGTGTGGGTCGTGATGCTTATGGTAAGAAAGTGGTGCTAGATGATTCCAACGAGAAGGGTCCAATGTCCCAAACTTTGGTAGTCAATGTCTCTACCAACGAGGCTCATGATGGTGTGGATCATTCGTTGAGTGGTAAGGACACCGAGCATGGGGGTGGGGAAACACAAACGAGAGATGAGTATGTGCCACCGGCTACTTGGGGTGGTACTCGTGGGCGTAGCCTACGCCATAAGAGTGGTAAGGGAGATAATCCGGGTGGGAAACACATAGTGAATGCGTCTAATGCTCAAGCTAGGGGTGTCCAAAGTGAGGGTACGAATGGTCTATCACTTGATGAGTCCTCGTCGGATGAGAATGATAGCCGGGTTGAGGAAGATGGTGATGAATCGGACTTTTCAGCCGATGTTGGAGGATACGCCACTTGCATGGAGGATGAGGAAGGGTTTACTCAATACCTCTCTAAGTCGGCCAAAAAGAAGGCGAAGTTGGTGGTGGTGCAAGCTCTTAGGGCTCAAGGGAAGTGGCCTCTTAAGAAGCATAGAAGTAATAAGGAGTCGGGCAAGACTAAGGTGAATGCCGATTTGGGGGGAAGCTCTAAGGAGCAACCATGAAGGTCTTATCTTGGAATGTAAAGGGGCTTAATCATCCCTCGAAACAAAGTGATGTTCAGAAGGTTTTGTTGGAGAATAGAGTTTCGATTTGTGAATTGTTTGAGACTAAGTTGAAGGCCAATGCTATCATCAATAGGCTTGTTGGCCGCTTGGCTCTTGGATGGATGTTTTCGACAAATTTCCATCTTCATGATCGTGGTCGTATTATGGTGTGTTGGGATCCGTCTGAGCTAGATGTGGATGTTTGTGGAGTCTCGGTTCAACACATAGCTTGTTTGGTGAAGTGTAGAGCCTCGGGGTTCCGGTTTGGGATTTGTTTTGTGTATGGGTTGCATTCGGTTGTGGAGAGACGGCACTTGTGGGATTCGGTTTCTTTGGAGCTAAGGGTTGTGTCTCTTCTGTGGATGGTCGTCGGTGACTTTAATAATGTCATGGCTTCGGATGAGCGAATTAACGGGATGCCTTTTACTATGTATGAATGCAAGGATATGATTGAACATATATTGTCATGACCTCGGCCTTGAGGATGCTCCTTCTCGTGATGTTTCAAAGTTTACTTGGACTGATCGGCGTGTTTGGAGTAGAATCGATAGAGTTCTCATGAATCATGATTGAGCTAATTGTGATATGGCTTGCTCCGTTCATTTCCTTGATTGGGTGCACTCGTTTGATCACAAGGCGGGGTTGATTAGCTTGTCAAATGAGGTTTTCACTGCGCGGAATTGCTTTAAGTTCCAAAATATGTGGGTTGATCAGGAGGATTTCGAGCGCATTATGCGGGAGAAATGGGTCACTCACATTAATGGAACATATCAGTACCGATTGTCTAGGCTTCTCCTTTGGATGAAAGGGTCGTTGAAGGCGGTGGATAGACGTGCCTTTAGTCACATTTCGTCCCGGGCTGCGAGAGCTGCTACCGAATATGCTGCTGCTTTGGATACTTTGCGAGATGATCCGCACTCGGAGGAACGTCGAGTAGTTGCTGAGAGGGCTAGGCTTCAAGCCCATCGCTTGTCTTGTGCGGAGAGGATTTTTTTAGCTCAAATGGCTAAGGCAAAGTATATGATCCATTCCGATCAAGGAACAAAGTATTTTCATGCTCCTGTGAAAGCAAAGGCCAAAAAGCGTATGGTATCAGCTCTTATGCGTTCTGATGGGAGCTTGACCACTACCGAGGAGAAAGTTGGGCAAGAGTTTGTTGCATACTTCACTTCTTTATTCGGCATGGATGTTGAGCTTGTTGAGAATCCGAGTGATAGGTTTGCTCCCGGGGCTGTTCTTTCGGCTGACGATTGTGGGATGCTTGTTGTGAGCCTAATTTGCCATGTTTTACATTATCTTTTATATCGATTTCTGCATGCATTTCATACATTTGGGCTTGAATGATACAAAATATGTGTAGTTTATGCTTAGTTGCAATATATGGAGGTCTACACAAGTTTTTGTTATATTTCACAGAAATCGGACGCATTTTGGAGCTTAAAGGAAAGTCATGGAGAAGCCAAGAATGGTGCGGCTAGAGAGAAGGCCAATTTCCGGTTTACATCGTTCTGAATCAGGCTGTGATGTCTTCATGAGAGTTGTAGCCCTGGAAAAGAGCTTTCCAACGCATGGTCATATGCGTCAATCCGACAACCGAGGCAGCGGGAAAGTGCGTTTTACGAACAGAGCTGGAAGCTGAGAAATTTACTCGACGTCGACAAGAGTTGTCGACATCGACAAGTATCCAAAACTCGACATGAGCACTGGAAGACGAAGTTGAGTTGACTGAACTCAAGACGAAGACATCGACAACTTTTGTCGATATCGAGAAGTCATATTGAGAAGACATGTCGAGCACTCCAGAAGCCGAGATCGAGGAGAAGTCCGAAGAGAAAGGAGATTACTTGCAAGCCAAGATTCGACGAATTCTATCCGATTCTATCAAGATCTATCAAGACCAAAGAAGATGTCCACACATTAGATATAATCCTAGTCTATCTATTTTATTTAATTACACTATGTTATTTATTTATCATTAAGTTTTAGATATAGTTTTAGATAAAGATAGATATTTTCTATCCTTGATTAGCGAGGATTAGAAGCCTATAAATAAAGCCCTAGGGGCTCAGTTTTAGACATTCAATTTCAGTTGGATTCAATTTTAGAGAGAAGTAAGTAGGAGAAGTAGAGAGAGAGAGAGAGTGAGAAGCCGGTTGGAGTTGTGAAGCGAGAGCGGAGTTGGCTTCGAGCGGTTGTAAACTTTGGTTTATTTTAATGCAAGTTTCTTTCATCAATCAAATGTCTTTTATTGCAATGAAGAGTGAGTAGTCCACCCACTTCTGGGGATGGGGTGAGCCCGACGGTGGCCATGTGAGGCGATGCAATAAAGGTCAGATTTTTATGTGATTCATCTTCTATCCCTATGAGCATGATTCTTTTGCGAGAGTTGAAGGTGATCCTTGTTTGTGTTATTGAAGCGAAAGTGATCTTAATGCAACTTGGATTAATTATGTGAAAAGGGTTAGTAACAATTAGGGTTTATGCGAGAGCCTCTATATTCCTAATTGTTAGTAACGAAAGTTATTTAGATGGAAAGCATGATCTTTTATGCCTTTATGTGTTACTTTGCATGGTTATCGTTGCGGTGTTGAAACCCTAGCCTTGGAAGTCTTTAGTTTATTGATTAATTCCGTGTTTTCATTCGTTTCTGTCCGAAAAGCATTTGCAATTTACGTTTCTGTTCTTATCGATCTCGGAAGAATCTACTCGACATCGAGTTCACTTGTCGACGTCGAGAACTTTTTGCTGAAGTCGAAGTTTTCTGTTTTGTCGATCTGTGTCTTGTCGAGAACATCTTGTCGATAAGCCTTCTGTGTCGAGTACTTCTCGATATCGAGGACTTCTGTGTCGACAAGATTCGGTCGAGTTGTCTGGTCGAGTACTTTGCTGTTGTCGATTAGCTGTTGTCGAGTTATCTGACTTGCTTTGTTCTTTATTTGCTTTGCTTTACTTTCTGTCTTCTTTATTTGTTATTTGCTTTTGTTTTAGTTGCCCTTGCCGGGATTATTTGTTTCTATTTTATTTCTGCTTCTGCTTGTGTTTCTGTGCTTTTCTGCTGCTGCTGTGAGAATCTGATAGCGACCTGAGAATTGCTGACGTGCTTCCTCGTGGATTCGATCCTGACTTTTCTCTTACTACAACGGGAGGAAGTCTTGTAATTATTTGCTGAGACAGGGGAGTCGTTCTAAACCATATTCTATTCTATACTTGACTTACTCCTGCAACAACAAATTGGCTCCGTTGCCGGGGAGGCAATCAATCGCGCCTTAGGTAGTGAGTTCTCACTGTTTCTTTGAGTTACTTTTCAGGTGTATGCGCCGTTCTGGTATCCCACCTGAGTACTACGGTTTAGACGAACCAGAGCGCCTTCTACACATCAGAAATAGACTTCAAAGAGCCATGGAGGACGCTGAAACACAGGAGCAGCTGATCGCTAGGCTTACCAGGGATCTAGCCGCCAAGGATGCTGCTCTCGCCGCTGAGAGAGCAGAAAAGGAACAAGCACAAGCTGAGCTTGCCCAATATCCAACCACTGCTGAGGATTATATGCATCCCACGCTCGTCGTGCCTGAATCGGCGATTCTAATCCCTGAAAACTCTTTTGAAATTCGCACTCAATTTCTTATAGAGCTTAAAAATAATGCCTTTTACGGCAGATTTAATGAGTGCCCTCTTGAACATATTACTAATTTTCATGATATGTGTCGTACTCTTGCAGAAGGCACAACCTTGGAATATGTCAAGATGAAATCTTTTCGCTGGTCTCTCGCTGGGCCTGCACTGAAATGGCTGGAAGGGCTGAAAGCAAGATCACTCACAACCTGGGCCCAAGTAGAGCAAGAATTTCTAAACAAATTCTTCCCACCTGCCAAAACAGCATATCTCCGCCAGAAAATCACCGCCTTTAAGCAGCAGAAAGGGGAACCGCTGGCAAAGACATGGGAGCGCTACAAGGAACTTCTGCGATCTTGCCCTACTCATGGACAGCCACCCTACATCATTCAGGAGATCTTCTTCAACTCTCTTGACCAAGTCACTAAGGACAGAATCAACAATTATACTCACTACGAGTATCTGACGATGCCGCCAAGTGACGCATGGGGTGTGCTAGAGAAGCTCACCAACTACGACAACAAATATGGGTCTACTGCAACTTATGAAGAGAACCCATACGCCAGGCCAGCACCATCCATGCCCCTCTATGAGCCATCAAAGGAGATTGATCCAGATGTCAGGGAGCAATACTACAGAGACCAGAATAAGAAGCTCCTCAAACAAGTGAAGTATCTCTCTGTCAATCAGCCTTGCATAGAATGCGGATCGCAAAGGCACACCACTACTGAGTGCCCACACACGGAGCAAGTCAGGATGGCAGAACATCATGAGGATGCAGCTTACGCAGGAGGGCCTAATCGCTATATGGGGGATCAAAGGCCTTATCAACAGCAATGGAACCAAGGTCCCCCTAGGAATCCTCCACCCTACAGAGCTCCAGGACATCCAGAAAGGGATCAAAGGAAGGATGATCTGCACCTGATCCTTGAGGAGATGCGACGAAATCAGGGTACCATCAACAACCAGTTCCAGAACATCACCACCAAATTTGGAGAACTGGACATCTGGAAAAGGGGAATTGAGACGCAGATAGGACAGATTTCTGCACAGATCCCCCGACAGTCCGGCAAGCTCCCTGGGCAAACAGAACCAAATCCTAAGGGAAAGACTGGACACATAGCTGCTGTAAAACTTAGGAGCGGGCATCAACTGCAAGAGCCAGAGGTCAGAGAGCAGCAGGACAGCGCCGAACAGCAACTCGATGTCGACGAACGTCTTGTCGATGTCGAGAACCCTCTTGTCGATGTCGACAACTCCTCTGATTGACCAACTCCTGCAACAACAAATTGGCGCCGTTGGCGACTGTGGATGCCAACATAAGCGTACGGAAAGGAGTGCTCACCTTCAACATCAGCGATGAGGTAATTGAGTATTCTTTTAATAAAACTGAAAGGCATACAGGTCCAATGGAAGAGGTGAAAGCTATATCAGCTGGCTACATCACCTGCGGGGAACCCAAGGTCAGAAATATGACCCCTGAGGAGATAGAAAAGAGGGACATGGAAGCCCAGGTGGAGAAAATCATGGACATCCTAAAAGAAGAAACAGAAGATCCAAATCAAGGTACGTCGATTTGGACTAACTATTTTTCGGATGCCTTGACAGGAGCTAAGTATGGGGTCGTAGTCGACCAAAACTCCTCGAGATCAAGTAGTTTAGTCGACATCGACAAAGATCAGAAACCTCCACCAGCATCGTCGAGCAAGCCACTGGAACCAGAGATCAACTCGACATCGACAACACTTGTCGATATCGACAAGATTGAGGCTTCCTCGACACCACCTTCCTCGACCTGCATCCCACCAGACGAGGAGAATTCCTCGACATCGACAACTCTTGTCGATGTCGACAAGATCAGGGTTTCCTCGACTGCTCCTTCCTCGACCTGCATCCCACCAGACGAGGAGAATTCCTCGACATCGACAACTCTTGTCGATGTCGACAAGATCCGGGTTTCCTCAACTGCTCCTTCCTCGACCTGCATCCCACCAGACGAGGAGAATTCCTCGACATCGACAACTCTTGTCGATGTCGACAAGATCCGGGTTTCCTCGACTGCTCCTTCCTCGACCTGCATCCCACCAGACGAGGAACATCCGGGTTTCCTCGACTGCTCCTTCCTCGGCCTAGCGACTATAAAATCTAGAGCTTGTAAATAGAATTTTTTTTTTTTTTTGGGACTTTTTGGACATTGTTGTTTTTGTTTAGGGTTTTGGACATTGTTTTTAGGATTATGCTATTGTGGGTATTTCTTTTCTAACGAATCTTGCAGGTATGAAGAAGCTATAGTCTTGTCGACATGAGGGAAGGAACTCGACATCGACAAACCACATCGAGCAAGCCTGTGGTCGAGAAGATCACCCTGGAGGCAGCCAAGTTACTCGATGTCGAAGAGATGTTGTCGACATCGACAAGTTCTCGAGATCGACTAGAGTTGTCGAGATCGACAAGCACTGCAGCACTTCTTCACTCAATTTCCGACGATCCGCACACCTGTCTTGTGAGTTTCTTTCTCTTCCCTTGACTTTTATACAGTGAGGACACTGTAATGTTTAAGTATGGGGTGGGGAAAGGGCTTACTTTATGCATATTTGATTTTATTCGACATTATGTGTGCATTTTTAAGGTTTATTTCTTGAAATTTCTTATGCATGGCTATTTTGGAATGCATTATTGATTTAGGTGCTTATATGCATGTTTTCCAAAAATCTTGAAAAATGACCCCCATTGAAAATTTTGAAATAATGTCATGGAAGCTTATATTAAACTCGACGATGCAAATTTGGATTCATTAGAGATATAGCATGAAATTGCCTAGTAAAGGGAAGTCACAATGAAGTGCATATTTTATTAAAAACCATGAAAGGAGGTAAAATTTGAAATTGCTTTTGACATATTGCATGATAAGATGATGGAGGACTTTATATTTCCATATAATGCTCATTGTTTATAATCCTAGCCTTACCTATGCTTATGCATCACAAAAGCCATAATATGTCTTATTTCAAATATTGCTCCACATGATCTAAATATTTGCCATTTTTTACCTTATCCGGGGATTATGTTGAGAATGATGTTACATTATGGAGATGTTATATGGTGTTTTGTGTTTATATGGAGTTTGGAAGGAAATTGTTTGAAATATATGGAAAATTTAATGAGTGAAAAAAAATCCAATCACCCCAGGAGATAAAGGTAGATTGACCCTGCTCTCTGAGATAATAGTTTGGAGAGATGGGACACATTGTGAGGAGTCCGACGCACTAAGTATCCGGGGCCATTCATGACACCCATGTTTGCGACTCGCGAGAAGGCAGTGCTGAGGTTAGAGAGGTAAAAGCATTATTATTGAAAAAAGCAATATGAAAGGTGATGAATCAAAGGAAGAAAGGAATGTGGAATGAAACTCAAAGTTTGAAAGTGATCCATTTCCCCGGATCAAAAGCACCACATTGCCAGAAATTGCCCACCTTTTTGCCTTTTACCAATCTACTCCTTCATGAGCTTAAATTAAAGTCTTCTTGATTATCAATGCTTAGTCACTTATGAATGTTTTTGCATAACCCTCCTTTTGTGAGTAGATGTTGCTTTTATATATTTGCACATGCATGAATCTGTGACACTAGTACCTTTTCGAGGATGGTAATTGATTGCAGGGTTATATGGCAATGAATCTAATATGTTGACAGTTTTGATTTCTTCCCCTGAATGACAATTAAAAGTATTGCTTGAGGACAAGCAAGCTTAAGTATGGGGTGTTTGTTGTGAGCCTAATTTGCCATGTTTTACATTATCTTTTATATCGATTTCTGCATGCATTTCATACATTTGGGCTTGAATGATACAAAATATGTGTAGTTTATGCTTAGTTGCAATATATGGAGGTCTACACAAGTTTTTGTTATATTTCACAGAAATCGGACGCATTTTGGAGCTTAAAGGAAAGTCATGGAGAAGCCAAGAATGGTGCGGCTAGAGAGAAGGACAATTTCCGGTTTACATCGTTCTGAATCAGGCTGTGATGTCTTCATGAGAGTTGTAGCCCTGGAAAAGAGCTTTCCAACGCATGGTCATATGCGTCAATCCGACAACCGAGGCAGCGGGAAAGTGCGTTTTACGAACAGAGCTGGAAGCTGAGAAATTTACTCGACGTCGACAAGAGTTGTCGACATCGACAAGTATCCAAAACTCGACATGAGCACTGGAAGACGAAGTCGAGTTGACTGAACTCAAGACGAAGACATCGACAACTTTTGTCGATATCGAGAAGTCATATCGAGAAGACATGTCGAGCACTCCAGAAGCCGAGATCGAGGAGAAGTCCGAAGAGAAAGGAGATTACTTGCAAGCCAAGATTCGACGAATTCTATCCGATTCTATCAAGATCTATCAAGACCAAAGAAGATGTCCACACATTAGATATAATCCTAGTCTATCTATTTTATTTAATTACACTATGTTATTTATTTATCATTAAGTTTTAGATATAGTTTTAGATAAAGATAGATATTTTCTATCCTTGATTAGCGAGGATTAGAAGCCTATAAATAAAGCCCTAGGGGCTCAGTTTTAGACATTCAATTTCAGTTGGATTCAATTTTAGAGAGAAGTAAGTAGGAGAAGTAGAGAGAGAGAGAGTGAGCAGCCGGTTGGAGTTGTGAAGCGAGAGCGGAGTTGGCTTCGAGCGGTTGTAAACTTTGGTTTATTTTAATGCAAGTTTCTTTCATCAATCAAATGTCTTTTATTGCAATGAAGAGTGAGTAGTCCACCCACTTCTGGGGCTGGGGTGAGCCCGACGGTGGCCATGTGAGGCGATGCAATAAAGGTCAGATTTTTATGTGATTCATCTTCTATCCCTATGAGCATGATTCTTTTGCGAGAGTTGAAGGTGATCCTTGTTTGTGTTATTGAAGCGAAAGTGATCTTAATGCAACTTGGATTAATTATGTGAAAAGGGTTAGTAACAATTAGGGTTTATGCGAGAGCCTCTATATTCCTAATTGTTAGTAACGAAAGTTATTTAGATGGAAAGCATGATCTTTTATGCCTTTATGTGTTACTTTGCATGGTTATCGTTGCGGTGTTGTAACCCTAGCCTTGGAAGTCTTTAGTTTATTGATTAATTCCGTGTTTTCATTCGTTTCTGTCCGAAAAGCATTTGCAATTTACGTTTCTGTTCTTATCGATCTCGGAAGAATCTACTCGACATCGAGTTCACTTGTCGACGTCGAGAACTTTTTGCTGAAGTCGAAGTTTTCTGTTTTGTCGATCTGTGTCTTATCGAGAACATCTTGTCGATAAGCCTTCTGTGTCGAGTACTTCTCGATATCGAGGACTTCTGTGTCGACAAGATTCGGTCGAGTTGTCTGGTCGAGTACTTTGCTGTTGTCGATTAGCTGTTGTCGAGTTATCTGACTTGCTTTGTTCTTTATTTGCTTTGCTTTACTTTCTGTCTTCTTTATTTGTTATTTGCTTTTGTTTTAGTTGCCCTTGCCGGGATTATTTGTTTCTATTTTATTTCTGCTTCTGCTTGTGTTTCTGTGCTTTTCTGCTGCTGCTGTGAGAATCTGATAGCTACCTGAGAATTGCTGACGTGCTTCCTCGTGGATTCGATCCTGACTTTTCTCTTACTACAACGGGAGGAAGTCTTGTAATTATTTGCTGAGACAGGGGAGTCGTTCTAAACCATATTCTATTCTATACTTGACTTACTCCTGCAACAACAATGCTTGAGCAACCTATCTCTAATGCTGAAATTAAAGTTGCGTTGTGGTCGATGGGTGATGATAAAGCCCCTGGTCCTGATGGGTTTTCGTCGAAATTCTTCAAAGCTTCATGGAATACTGTGGGGCCGGAAGTATGTGCAGCGGTCAAGGAGTTCTTTGTGTATGGGAAGCTTCTCCGGCAGTTCAATCACACTATTATTGCTCTTATTCCGAAGGTGGACAGCCCTTGTCGTGTTGAGCAGTTTCGGCCGATTGCTTGTTGCAATGTTATCTATAAGCTTATAACGAAGATCATGACGGAGAGATTAGGGAGATGTTTAGGGGGAGTCATCGACCAAGCCCAAAGCGCATTTGTGGGTGGTCGTCTTCTTTCCGATAATGTCTTCTTGGTGCAAGAATTGCTTTGTCGTTATAATGTGCATCGGGACACAAAAAAGTGCTTCTTAAATGTCGACCTTGCAAAGGCTTACGACACCATTTCTTGGAGGTTCCTTTGCTTTGTTATGGAGGGGATTGGGTTGCCTCCGAGATTTATTTCTTGGGTGTTGGAATGCGTCTCTACTGCTACTTATTCCATCAAGGTTAATAAGGGTATTCATGGCTTCTTTAAGGGTAAGCGGGGGCTCCGACAAGGGGATCCGCTTTCGCCCTTGCTTTTTGTGATATGCATGGATTTCTTGTCTCGGCTGATCAGGAAGGAGATGGCTCACTCGACTTTTCATTTCCATCAGAATTGTGATAAAGTTTGCTTGTCTCACCTTATTTATGCCGACAATATTGTCATGTTCTGCCGAGGGGATCTTGGGTCTGTTGAGGTGCTTTTGCGCTGTTTAAGGTCCTTTGAGGAGGTGTCGGGACTTAATATAAACATGGCTAAGTCATCGGTCATAACAACTTCCATGTCGGCTGAGGATTCAACGACCATTATTGAGGCTACCGGCTTTGTTGAGGACTTGAGGGTCGGTTTCCATTCCGCTATTTAGGGATTCCTATTACACCGCATGAGCTTCGGGTGATGCACTATCAACCCCTGCTTGATCGTATCTCGTCTTCTATTGGCGCTTGGGCTAAGAAGTCCCTTTCTTTTGTGGGTCGAAATGAGCTTCTCACTTCGGTATTGCAAGGTAATGAAGCTTTTTGGCTTTCTATTTTACCTATTCCAGCTACTATTATTTCGAAGCTGGAGTCGCTTTGTCGGACTTTTCTTTGGAAGAATCCCAAGGTTAGATGGACAAGAGTTTGCGCACCGAAAGTTGAGGGAGGACTTGGGTTAAAGGATCTTCGAACTTGGAACACAAGTTTTATGTTGAAGTATTATTGGCATATTTTCATGTGCCGTGAGTCATTGTGGGTGCGGTGGCTTCATCATCGTTACTTAGAGGTTATGGATGCTCCGGATTGGGTACCTCATAGGCATGACTCTCCGCTTATTAAGGCGATCTTGTTTGCTCGGGATACGGTTGACACTCTTGAGGGGCGCAATTGTCCGACAGGAGAGCTGCTCGCTTCATGGTGCCTTAATGAGAGATTTTGTGTTTCAAAAGCTTAAAATGAAATGCATGATCGATTCCCAACAGTTCGGTGGGTTAAAGAGGTTTGGGTGAGGCAAAACACGCTGAAGCACATGTTTATTTTGTGGCTTGCGGTGCTTGGGAGACTATCCACATTTGATAGGCTCTACTATTTGGACATAGACCACTCATGTCGCTTATGTAATTGTGAGTTGGAGACACATTCTCATCTTTTCTTTGATTGTCCATATGTCCGAGAAGTTTGGTCTATGGTGTGCCGACGTCTTGGGATTCCGAGTATGGTTTCTTCTTTGGACCGAGCTTTGAGATGGCTGAGGAGGTGCTCTAAGGGGATTGGTCTGAGAGCTATGACGCATAGATTTGCACTCTCTGCGTCCATCTATCATGTGGGCTTGTGAGAAATTCTTATGTGATGATGGCAACTTGGTTCCTCCGGATGTGTTAGTCCGATTGATATTGACACATATATTTCGTTTGTTGCATTAGCTCTTTCCGTTACATATTGTAGAGACAATCTAGCTTATATGGCTATGTATGTTTGTAATTGCTATTACTGCTGGACAGCTTGTACGTTGTCCGGGGTTTGTTTGTTGCTTCGGGTATTGCCTAAGGTATGCGTGCCTATAAGCATACTATGATCTAGTACTTGTTGGCTCCTTGGATTGTACTAGCCTTTTTGGCTTTATATTTCTATGAATTTACCCACCATTCCCCTTTGGGGTTTGGATTCTAAAAAAAAAGAGTATACACTGGAAATTGAAAGCAAATCAGGGTTTAGAGCACCACATTAATATGGACGTGCACCCCTAAATCCTGAATTCCGTTGTATTTAGTTTCCGCGAATTTTGCTTGGTACATTTTTTTTCAACTTCCGGAGGAAAATTTATTATGTTAAACACTTGGCATGGTAGAGCAAAGTAACAATTCACTCTAAAAAACAAGATTGGATTTGTTATCCGTGATCTGATGGAGAAGTGCAAACTATTGGGATTTGGGGATGAGCCTTGTGGCTCAATTCATATTTGATTACTAAAGCCCTTCCTCTTAAACATATCCTAATAATGGCTAAAACACTTGGTTTTCTTAAGAAGTTAAGATTGAATTCAAATGCCCGATAACCTCCACATTATTAACTCTATTAAAATGATTTATCGGTGCACCATTGAGAGGATAAACTCAAGTAGAAACAAGTATAAATACTAGAGAAATGGATGGATAAACTCAAGTAGAAACAAGTATAAATACTAGAGAAATGGATGGATAAACTCAAGTAGAAACAAGTATAAATACTAGAGAAATGGATGAACAAATTAATAGGTTTAGATTTTTTTTATTAGCAAAGAATTCGGATAGTGTGGACTTATCCGATAGTATTTTGACGGATGAGGTCGAGAAGACTTAAATTAGTGGCAATATAACACCCCTGGTAGAGTGACAAAGATATGCAACCTTATCCGTCGCTCTATTACCGATGTGGGGCATATGAGAGAAAGAGGCCTCTCTCACATTTTGTAGGAGAAGTTTAATGTCGGACATTATCATTTCAATTTTCCAGGGACAATATTTGTCAATTTTAAGGTGGCTTATGAAAATAAGTGAATCCCCTTCAATTTGTATGTTGTTAATGCGTAATTGGAGGATTTTTAAGACTCCTTGCTTGAGAGCAAGCACCTCAGTTTTCCACCATTTTGTAGCCAATATGGATTGGTTTTCCTTCGCAATCTCGGATTATAAATCCGATGGTACTATCACCATTGGATAATGTAGAGTTGTAGACCCATCAAAATTTAGCTTAAAAGTTCCCTTATGTGGTTTTCGCCATTTATAATTCTTGTTATTATTAACTTTTTGGTTCTGTCGATCTGTTTGGCCCCGACATTTGTTTGGTTTCTTATTCGCCATTTATAATTCTTGTTATTATTAACTTTTAAGTAATTTGCTAGTTGTGGATATGGTTTTGTATAACTGCCTTAATCGTTGCTATAGTTGGTGGAGATTCATTTCTGAATAGCAAGTTGTTCCTAATGTTCCATGTCATCCACCAGGTAAAAACTATTAGTTGCTTGTTTGAATTAGATAGTGTAGTCCCCAAGGTATGTAGCAGTGGTTGAAAATCTCCAGATGTGGATAATGCATTCTGGATATGTACTATTGTGAGGTTCAAGAAGGGTTTAATAGAGTTGAAGTGGCATTCTAAGAAAAGATTTGTGTCATCTTCATCAAATTAGTTACATAATTCACACATTGTAGGGAGTGATATCCCTTTCTGGCTAAGACGCACCTTTGTTGGTAGACCATGATGACTTAATTTCCAGAGAAAGTTTTTAATTTTTGGTGGGACAAATGTCTTCCAAATCCATGCATTCATGTCATCGTTGTGGCTATGGTGGTTTGTTATAAGTTTATATGCACTTACCTTTGTGAACCAACCATTTCTATCAGGTCACCAGTAGAGCCTACTTCAAAAACATTAGATAGAAGTGGGATATCCATGATTTCCTTAACAATGCAATGGGGTAAATTTTCCTTCAGTTTTTCCTCCCACCATTTTCCACCAAGGATGTATTCGTTCACGTTTCTTCCTTATTATAGGGAACAAAAAACAAAGGTAAGTGTTCAGTTAAACGATGAGTCGATGACTAGGAAGAAAAGAAGATTGGGAGGGGAAACGGCGTCCGAGTTTAAGAAGAAACCCTATATTGATGAAGACGCTTCATCACAAGCCTTTTATTCGTGATTGTTAAGTTCAAAAAATCTCAACACCCATAGGTGTTGAGAATATTCTAACACATTAAAGTGTCAAAAATTGAACGCGTCTTGATCGACATTTAATAAAAACGTCGAGAGTATATCATCGTTTTTTAGCACAATATCTTGTAGTGTTTGTTTTATGGTAGAAGAATAGTTTTTGAAATAGGAGGGTTATAGGTTAGAAATATAATTATTTATATGAGTGGTATCTCAAATTAATTGGTTAGTAGAAAAATGAAACGTCTCATTCAATGGCAGTTGACGGGAGGAAAACCTGTCGTTGATCCTTTCAAACTTATAAACTAGTATAGTGAATAAGAGGAAAGATGAAAGCAATAACAAAGAAACTTGATTCAGACAATATGAAGAAATAATCCTACATACACTTATCTAATTTATTTATTTAAGTTGATCCTTGTAACTTTCTCTCGTCCTTTTTAGGTTTCCTATGAATGTCCTTATCCCAACCTAATATAGTCTCTAGTCCAACCAGTCCTAGAGACCCTTATCTCATGAGCAGTCCCTAAAGAAGGATTTAACTCAATCAACAGCTTTAAGTTCAAAGATCAACCAAAGTATTTGCAGTCCCTAAAGATGGATTTAACAACACATTCAACTTCCTATCCATTCAGTTAGTTCAACCAACTCTAAATGGATAAGTTTGCCACTTGGGTTAAGGTTCATAACTAGGAATCTACAAAACCCTAGCAATTGAATTGATTCTACCAAGTTGATCAAACAAGATAGAATAAAGCAATCAAACAATTAAGCGCAAAGAAGTCGAAACATTCAATATAGGAAATATGGAACAAGATTAAAAAACTCACAACTCAATCCAAACAAAGCTTCATATTGCAAGTAAAACGAAGAGAGTTTAGTCGCTCATGGCAAACATCGCTCCCAAACTAAACCAAATTGTCTTGATCTCTAATCTAAATGTTAACTGAATGTTGAATGAATGAGAACTAGGTCTAATCCCTTTCATAAGTAATGCCCAAAGTCGGCCAAAAGAACTAGATAAAGTAAGGTTTAGAATGGAATAAACCGTCGCCGCATAAAAAACCTAAAAATGCGTCCCTTTCATGAGTTGTGTTTTGGTTGAAAAAGTGAGTTTGAACTTTTATAGGGATAAAATACTGTAATATTTATAAATTATATGGGTTTTTTTAACAAATAAAATAAATTCTTCAAAAGATACAGAGCGGATGAAGAAGGGTGAAAGAGAGTATCGACGGATAGAGAGCAGAAGGGCGAAAGAGATAAGAAGAAGAAGAAGAAGAAGAAGAATCGACGACGGCAGGTGAAGACAGTGGTGGCGCCGACAGAGGTGGATTTGACGGTGGCGGCGCCAAAGAGGTGGCTTTGACGGTGGTGACTCCGACGATGCTGTGTTGGGTTGTGTGGTGGCGAACTTAATAGCGAATTAGAGTCTAATTTCAAGGTGAGTTGCAAGTTCGAAATCTATGAAATTTAAATTTAATTTCATGAATTTGTTGATTCATTAGGATGAATACGAAATTGAGACCAAATATATGTTGAATATTTTGAATTTGGAAATTTATTTAGGGTTTCGAAAATTTGGAATTTTTGTTTCAGTTAAAAATTGGGACCAATATGATTGGAATCCTCCCTTCTAGACGATTAGAATCCCAACAAGAGACTCCAAATTGTTGATGTTTTCAACTAGGTCGCCGCTCTCATTGATAGAAGCTAGAAGACTCCATTTGTTGTTCAGTTGACTCCATAGCAGGATTTTTAATTCTCATCCTAACTCGACTTTAAGTTGTTGTTTGATGGATTGTTCACTGGGTGGTTCGATTTGTGCTTTCACTAGCTTGTGGGTGCTGTTCGATTGTTGCCTTGTGATTTTCAATGATTTTTATAGGCTGATTGCTCATTATTATTATTAATTATAATGAAAGATAGCAATAGGCAATCCTTGTTTGAGAGCGAGTTTTTATTTGTGTGACACCATTTTTTTTCTTTCTTTGCCAACTTCTTGAATATATAGGATTAATGGTAATCTCTTATAAGAATTCTAATGAAATATAGAACAAACAAGAAAATATTTAAAAAAATCCTACAAGTTCCCAATAGAAGGCACATTGTTGGTGCCTTTAATTTCTTGCTGACTCCTTTTTTGGGAGGTTCCTCTCTATAGGCTTTGGTTCTATCTGCGGTTTCTTGGTAACTCATTTCCATTACTTGTAATCATTCTTAATTAACCTTGATGGGTGTTTTTATTTGAATTTTTGTACTATGTTGGATTGATTTATAATTCTGATGCCATCAGGATAGGTAACATAATTTGTCAAAGGGAATTAATTGTTTATAAAGAATGTACAAGTGCATACTCTAGATGATATCTGCTCGTGCAACTCTTTTACAACTTACAAGCAGTGCAACTCTCTTTTGTTTTGCTATCAACTCTCTTCTTGAATGTTGAATAAGCATTGACCATATTTGTTTAATTAACTTATTAGATCAAATGGTAGAGCAATTTGTTATTACACATGGTGTGAATTCGAGTCCTACATAGGTTGATCCGTAAAATTAAAAGTGATATCTGCTGTCACAACTTTGTTTTCAGCATCATCGTGGCAGTAATATGTCATTCTCTTATTAATTTTTCTTCTTTTGAATTCTTGTCACTTTTTGTAAGATGTATATAGCTTACATGGGATCCGAACCCACATCTTGTGCCTAAGCGCATTGCTCTACCGTTGAGCTAAAAGGCTAAAAATTTGTAAGAAAAAAAATTTAAAAACAATAGGCATGTTTATACCTAAACCTACCACAAAGAAGACATATAGACATATTAATACAAAGATTAAAAATAAAATAAAAATGAGAACATATGTATGCAGGATGAGGATATAATGAGAACGTCTCTTTTTGCTTTTGCCTTTCAAGCCCAGGACTATTACTTTCACATTAGCAACAAAGTCGGTTCCAAACCGAGACTTCAATATAATATAAGTTCCAATGCAGCAAAGCCTCCCCTTGGCCATGATGCATATGCGATCACTTAGTATGTCAGCTTCTACCATTGAGTACCATTGAGTGTGTTGTTAGGACAATCGCTCGCCCTCTCCTTGCACGTTCTAATTGTTGATAACAACTTGCAGGTTGAATTCACGACAGACTAAGTAGCAACAAATATTTTTTTCCTCAATTCAAATTGAACAACTGCAAGAGCAATTAGACTATCAACAACAAAACAAAAACAATCTTTCCTTTATGGTGACAACAACTAAATTCATGGTGATTGGTGACAACAGTTGCTATTGCCTCCCGGATCAAAAACCCATTCTTTCCGACTTCCATTACATGACATGTATTATGTATCGATTAAAAACACTCCACCAGAATCGAAGACAAGATTCCAACGAGAGCAGCGATCCAAGAATCAAATTACACCTTTTCAAATCAGGGCATCAATGATAAGATGGCAAGATTTCACGATTCAAGTCTAAATAATAGCTCTTTTTTTTCTTGGAATGAAAGATAAAAGATAAGACTGAGAGTACAGGGAGCAATTCAAGATCAGCAAAGCACATAATTGCTAATACAACACATGAGGAGAATATATAGAATTGATGATCATTGACATACATCCTTGATCACACACCCATTACTATACATTGATAGATCCCTATAAACAACAACCAACCCCCCCCCCCCAAATAAAAATAAAAATTCGGACCCCTTAACCCTAAAATTCACAATTCGAAATTCAAAGTTTCAAACCATGATTTGAGCTCGATTTCACACCCTAGATCACTAATATCACTCATTAAGAAGTAAATTTATAGATAGTACATGGGAATTTCAATCGAATCTTCAGAATTTTCAAAATTTGAAAACTCACCTTAAATCGCAGTCGCAGCCCACCATCACCGACCGAGTTCCCACGCCTCCGCCGCCCATGTCACACCCGTCGATGCCTGTGGAGCCGACCCTGAGGTCCTCGGCCTACCTCTCCTCCAGCTTCTCCTCCCCCAACGATACTTTTCTACACTTCAATCGTTTGTTTAGATCTATTTTCAATGTTTCTATTTGTAAAAAGCATCCACACCTTTTATTAATATTACACTACTCACCCCCCCCCCCCCCCCCCATAACTTTAAAATCAAGTTTTTTGGACAAAGTAAAACTTATGGGCGCGAGACGAAAAATTTCGAAACCTCAGGGTTACCAAGCGAAATATCTGAAATCTTTATTTACCATGCGAATTAAGCGAAACCTCAGGGTTACCTCGCGAAATTTCCGTAAAATTAAATACCAGACATACAAAAAAAATTAAACGTTTTATAAATAACTTTAACCAAATTGTTATGAAGCATATATATAATCAAAATTTACCGATTGTGTGCATATATAGTTTAGATAAGGGAACAATATAACATAAAATAACCTGTTAAATAATCTTATAAAATATCAAAACTAATATGTCCCATGCGTCGCATGGGCATGACTTGCCTAGTGATTAATAAAAGAGATACTCCGTATTTTATAGTAGTTAATAGGGATGTTAAACCTTGAAAACCAATAAGAAGCAAGATTCTAAATATCGTGTATCGGGGTCGTATCGGTTAGGAGTAAAAAGGATATATCGGGGATATATCGGATTTATCGATTTCACTATTTTTTAACTATAAATATTATATTTATACTTCAAAATGTAAAAATACACATGAAAATTAATATTTAAATTGAAAAATTACCAAATAAACTTGACAAAATAAAAACAAATTCATTCATAAAGGCTAAAGTTACCTTATCAAAGTTGGCAGTTCTAAATATCCTCGATATATCGCCGATATTGACCCGATATATCGGGTCATAAAGGCTAAAGTTGCCTTATAAAAGTTGGCAATTCTAAATATCCCCGATATATCACCGATATTGACCCGATATATCGGCGTTGACCCGATATATCGCCGATATTGACCCGATATATGACGTTGATTGATATTTTCACCCGATATGCCGATATCGTATCGGATTCTAAATATCGGATATATCGGCCGATATATCCGATATTTAGAACACTGATTAAGAAGTCACTTTTTTTTTTAAAAAAAAAGAAAATTTACTAATTAAAAAATGAGAAGATTTTCTAGATATCCAGATATCGATTTCGATATCGGTTGATATCTTGATATCAAGATATCGGTATCGGTATTAAGATATCAATATCGGGTGATATCGATATCAAGTGATATCTCCCCTCAAATCATTATATCAAATTAGGCTAAAACTGATATCTAGATATCAAGTGATATCAATATCTGGAGATACCAAACACATATATCAGATATCACTTGATATCAATATTTCGCCATACCAAACACTAAATATCAGATAGCAGATTATATATCAGTATTATTATAATACTAAAGGAGAAGTCGCATAAGACATGTGGCGACTTCTCCTTTAATGTAGTATTTTTTAGTTACGTAAATTAATTAAGTTATTTTGTATAAGTGAATTTTCTTTTAATTCCTTATAATACGAATCGGTTGAGATATTCTTGATGATGTAGGATTTATTTGTTACGTAATACTTAATTAAGTTATTTTGTATAATCGGATTTTCTTTTAACTCCTTATAATACGAGTCGGTTGAGATATTCTCGATATTATGGCAATTGCGTAGTTTAGATATTCATTAGATAAAATTAAAATCAAATTAAATTTATTTTTTAATATAAATAAATAAACATGAGTTTATCTGTTCGGATTTTTACCTGATACTCGATCAACGCTCCAATCCAAAATCTTATTTACTTTTCTTGTATTATTTCCTAAAGTTATTCATATATTATTATTATTTTGTCATTTTTTAGGTAGTTGATATTTTTATAATCAATAGTGGTGGAATGTATTTATTTTCTCCATGTAATTATTTCTATATTAGTGTGATTCATGAAGAAAATCCATTCCACCACTCTTGATTAACGAGACATCATCTACATGAAAAAAAAAATGAAAAAATATTACCACCATTACATACTTTGATCTATTTGAAAGACTTATTTTTTTTAATTAGCTCAATTGTATCTCAAACGTATTTTTTAGTTTTATTTTTTATTACTTTGTTTGTGATACTTATAATATTTATGTCAAAAATAATGAATGATATTATATAAACACATATTTTAAAACAAAGATCCGTGCAATGTACGGGGTACTGACCTAGTGATATCTAAATATCAATGCCAAACGGGCCCTTAGAGATACAGTAGAACAAGATTCCCAAATACGGAGTATCTCTCATCAACGGATAATTTGCCCCTCGTCTTTCCGTTCTCCTCCCAAGTCAATGGAAACTCCCAAATCTCGTCTCCGAACCCTCTTTTAAACCCTAATTTCTCTCTCCCCTCTCTCTCATACCCTTCCTCCTCATTCGCGCCCTCTCTCTCTCTCTCTGCAACTCCAGCACTTATCCTCTTCCACCTCTTCCATGGCGTTCTGAAATGCCAAGCGATGCAGACACTTCTCCGTCGAACCCCACCCCTATTCATCCCTCCAGTTAACGCCTTCTCTATCTCTGCCCCTCCCCGCCGTCCCAAACTTCCTTCCTCCTCCTCCCCCACCGCCGCCGGCCCCGCTCCTACTCTAATCAGCCGAAACCTTATCATGTCTTCCGCCGCTGCGCCTTTCCACCTTCTCCCGTGCATTCCCCTCTCCGCCGACACCTCCTCCAGCCGAGTCGCCGGTAGCGCTCGGTTCCGCCGGTTCGCGGCCTCTAATGGAGCGACGGCGGTTAGGCCCTGGGTTGCTCTGAAGGAGACCCGTAAAGGTTCGCGCTTGTCTTGGTTCAACACCGTTGCTGCCGGTGAGGAGGGCGCTGAATTGGATTTTTCGGCGGAGGACAAGCCTGTCAAGTTTCATAGGAGGCAGAGGGCGAATTCCGAGAACGGGGTTTCTCCTGGTGTGATTAGATGCCCGGACTTGCTGACGATTCCGGGTGTTGGACCGAAGAATTTGAGGAAGCTAGTGGATAATGGGATTGAAGGTGTTGCTGAGCTCAAACAGCTTTACAGAGATAGAGTATTGTGTTCTTTTCCCCCAACTTCCTTTCTGTTTTATTGGACAATATTTTTGTGTGTGTGTCTGTGTGTTTGAGCTCTTATCTATGGTTTGCTGTTTCAATTGGTCTGAAAATGTTTTACAATTTTGGTGAATAATTTAGGTTACTTTGCATAAATTCATCAGTTTGTTCACATTTTATTAGCAATTCAACAGTAATTAGCAGATGGAATGCCCTTATAAACAAACCGAAAAAAAAAAGAAAAAGGTTGGCATCTAGTAGATAATACCCTTTAGTACTCATAGTCCCATAGCGGACAAATTACCCCTAAATGTTTACGAGAACAGCTTCTATGTGGGTTGCAGCGGTATGAAGATTGCAGTTTAGTATGTTTGATTCCCATGTTTGTGGTTTGTTGCTTTGTGCATCAATTTTGATTCTATGCCTCCGTGTTTGGCTGTGTCCCAGATTTCTATATGGTTCTGTTGTGGAAGCGAAGCATCAGTTGGGAACAAGATGGATTTGCTTTATGATTGTTGCTTTCGATTGATGGAGTTTGCTTTGTAGCTATCCCCTTTTATTGTCTATTTTATTGTTTTTTGATGAATATCTGTGATTTTCTGATTTTGTCGGCAGTTTTTGGGGGAGTCAAGTCACAAAATGGTCGAGTACTTGCGAAGTGACGTGGGGATCGTTCACAGGAACCATGCTGAAAGCATAACTACTTTCATTAAAGAAAGTGTCGATGAAGAGTCCAAGGACGATGGGTCAAGCTCAGATGTCAAGCCACATAAGAAGAGAATAACTTTGTGCGTAGAAGGAAATATCAGTGTTGGGAAAACTACATTCCTTCAGCGGATAGCAAATGAAACGCTGGAGCTACGTGATCTTGTTGAGATTGTTCCTGAGCCGATTGATAAATGGCAAAATGTTGGCCGCGATCACTTCAACATACTAGATGCCTTTTATGCTGAGCCAGAGAGGTATGCCTACACGTTCCAAAATTATGTGTTTGTTACGAGGGTGATGCAAGAGAGAGAGACGTCTGGTGGAATCAAGCCTCTCAGGCTAATGGAAAGAAGTGTTTTCACTGACAGGATGGTAAGAAATACTGACTTTTAGTTCCCTTTAAATTAAAGTAATACAGTAGTGTTCTATAGTTTCCCACCTATTGCAGTGTGAGTTACATGAGGCTTATGTATTTTATCTCATTCTTCCTAATAAGGTTTTTGTGCGAGCCGTTCATGAAGCTAAATGGATGAATGAAATGGAGATTAGCATTTACGACTCATGGTTTGATCCAGTTGTCTCAAGTTTACCCGGGCTTATCCCTGACGGTTTCATCTATCTTAGAGCAAGCCCAGACACATGCCACAAGCGCATGTTGCTCCGCAAAAGAGAGGAAGAAGGTGGTGTGAGCTTAGACTATTTGCGCGATCTGCATGAAAAACATGAGAGCTGGCTTTTGCCGTCCGAAAGTGGAAATCATGGGCTGCTCACCGTTAATCAGTTACCACTCTCTGCTGAGAGATCTTTGCATCCTGCTATAAAGGACCGTGTATTCCTGTTGGAGGGCTCAAATATGCATCCAAGCATTCAAAAGGTAGTCTTATTACTTTTGGGTTTCTTTGTACTACAAAGAGGAATGTTTTTGTTTGTCATGTAATTGCTAATGTTTCTTTCTCATTTTTATAGGTCCCCACGCTGATTCTCGACTGTGAACCAAATATTGATTTCAGTAGAGATATTGAAGCAAAACAACAGTAAGATTCATTTCTCTTCTTCCCTTTTCATATGTGAATGTTCAAATGCTAACATCACAAAACAAATATGGAACTTGTTCTGTTCCCGTGATCTTGCTCTTGCCCTGCTTGATTTGGGATAAAAAATACTCCGTGTATGCAAACGAGCGGGGCAAGGAATATCATCATTCCCGCTCCAGCCAAGGAATACTTTTCGTGCTGTTACACAGTGAAATCCCCACCCGTTTGCATTTCTGTATCCACAGGGATGTAAGTGTATATGAACTATGACATATGCCAAAATGTGAACTATGACATGCCAAACATGTCCTTGTGAAGAAGTAATTCTGAAAATTTCTCCATTACCTTAAAGACTAGTCCAATATTGTGCATGTGCTTATGCTTTTGAGCTAATTATTGATGTTTTTGTATGTTTCTAAGCTATGCCCGCCAAGTATCAGAGTTCTTCGAGTTTGTGAAGAAGAAGCTAGAACTTGCATCTCCTGTAGCTCAGGAAGAAGCCGGTAAAAAGACCCAGCAACTAATCCATCCCCATCAAGGGCAGTTGTGGGCTCCCGATGGCAAGAGTCTGCACCGCATGCCCTTGTCCTTGGATTTTGGTCTATCAATGCCCAGCTTAATCTCGGGTTAGATTTCCATGAGTTTATCAATCCTGCCATATAAGAAGTTATCATCGGGCACCCAATTTTGTGTAGTAGTAGTAGTAGTAAGTGTCTCTTTTCGGGATGTCGCTAACTGTGGGTTGCCTGACTTGCGTTTTATCTAGCCCTCCATCGTACACTCGGGTTTGCACTGTAAAGGAAGGGTGTGTGTAACCTTCACTCGTAGGCTTGGAAGTTTGTGTAGAATATCAAGATTTTCATGTGTTCAATGACAAATTGCTGGATGATTTAGCTACTTTAAAATTTTAATTGCTTTGGTTACTATTAGACGTTGTGCAGGTTAAGGCCTATGTAGTGTGATCGGCAGCATCTTTCTATTCAAGCTTCTTTCTGACAGTGCAAGTGCTATTGTGATTGGTGACTGATAGCTTCTACATGATGAGTTTCTTGTGGACGTCCTAGTAGTAAACACTAAACACCGGTTTGAGAATGAATTTGCAAAAATATTTTGTTATATTCTTTTCAGTATTTCTAATAAACAGATACTTGATTCGTTCTAGTAAATGGATACCTGGTCTTGACCCATTCTGTTACGTGTATCTTTTGAGAGTATGAAATTCAAACTTTAATTTGATTTTTCATTTGTGAAGCTAAATGAAAAAGTTGGAGTGCATACAACACCTCTTTTCTATAAGCTATCCACTTTGAGTATTTTACTATTTTTAATTAATAATCTTTGTCATTTTATGATGGGTTATTTTGCCAACTAACACATTATAAATATCTAATTAGCTAACTAGCACCCAAACAAAATGAATTAACTAACCTAGCACCCTTCTCAATTTAACTATCAATTTAACTATCAAGGTCAAACGTTGACCGGTCAACAGTTTTTTTTTTTTTTTTTTTTTATGATGCCATTTTTTGTCGTTTTGATGCCATTTTTTTACATTTTATTTTCACTTTGATGTCACTTTTCTAATAAAATGGTTTGATGACACTTTTTTAATATCACTTTTTTCAAATCTTGTTGATATTTTTTTGTTTACTGTGATGCCGCATTGACCATTGATGCCATTTTTTTACCCTTGACTACTGATGACACTTTTTTTACATCAATTTTTTGATGCCATTTTTTCACAGTGTTTTGATGCCAAATTTCTAATTACATTTTTTTTCTTTAATGTGATGTCACTTTTTAAAGTAGCGTTTTTTATGTTATGTGATGTCACTTTTTTAAAACTTTGATGACACTTTTTTATGTCAATGTTTTGATGATATGTTTTTTTTACCATGATGCCATATTTTTTCAAAGTGGTATTTTGATGACATTTTTTTTCTTTTAATGTGATGCAAGTTTTTCAAATTAGTGTTTTGATACCATTTTTCTAATGTAATTATTTTATCTCACTTTTTTTAATCAAATCATTTGATGCCATATTTTTTTTCAAGGTACTGATTTCGTGGTGCCATATTTTTTCAAGGTAATGTTTAAATGACATTTTTTTATTTAATGTGATGCAACTTTTTCAACGCAGTGTTTTGATGCCATTTTTCTACTGTAATTATTTGATGATATTTTTTTAATCAAATCGTTTGATTTTATAATAAAATGGATTGATGGCACTTTTTTAATGCCACTTTTTTCAAATCTTGCTGATATTTTTTTGTTTACTGTGATGCCACAATGACCATTGATGCCATTTTTTTTTTACCGTTGCCTACTGATGACACTTTTTTGATATCAATTTTTTGATGATACTTTTTTTTCCGTGATGCCATATTTTTCCAATGTAATGTTTTCGTGATGCCATATTTTTTCAAGGTAACGTTTTGATGACAATTTTTTCTTTAATGTAATGCAATTTTTTCATAATTATGGGTTAATTTTTGTAATGCAATATTTTTTCTTTAATGTAATGCAACTTTTTTTTCTTTAATGTAATGCAACTTTTTCGATGCAATATTTTTTCTTTGATGTAATGCAATTTTTTCATAATTATGGGTTAATTTTTGTAATTTTACAAAAATTGCTATTTTGGGTTAATTTTTATAATTTTGTCAAAACTCCATCTTCAACCTCTGATTGCTCATCGACGGTTCCTGCGTAGGCCGCCGCCGCTCGTCGATCCTCGCTCCGGTCGCCGCTCCTGCAACCCTCGCTCCGGCCGATCGACCTCGCTCGCTCCGGACGCTCCGCCGCTCGCTCCCTCCCTCGCTCCCCCACTCGCTCGTCGCCGCCTCCTTCCCTCGCTCAGATCCGGACTCGCTCGCACCGCCTCGCTCGTCCTCGGCTAGGATCCGGCGCCTCCACACCAGATCCGACACTCCCTCGCCAGATCCGCCCTCCTTGGCCACCAATTCCGGCCATCCCGAGCCCAAATCCCGCCGATCCGACACCTAGCCCCCACCGACGAACTCGCAAACTCTCTCCCGTCCGCCCTCCTTGGTCACCAATTCCGGCCATCCCGAGCCCAAATCCCGCTGATCCGACACCCAGCCCCTACCGACGAAGCCTCGCAGACTGCCTCCCGTCCTTGCACCGACACCCAGCCCCCACCGAAGAGCCATGAAGAGATCGACTGAGAGAGAAGATGCTACAGGGCTAAAAAAAATTTTAGGGGATGTTAAACCGGCTTATAATTTTTCAAGAGGTGTTAATTACTTAATTAGAACATTAAAATGTGATTTTCTACCAAATTTTCTCATAAATATTCCGTAGTCCGTTCTATCACCATACAAGGGCAGAACAGTAGTTTCCAGTTATTGACAAATCAAAAACCCTAAAGCGGCGCACTAATACTATCACCTAATAAGGGCAGAAAGGTAATTTCATCGATGTTGACAAATCAAAAACCCTGAAAGACCCCTGTAATTCCATAATTTTACTCCGTAATAGAAAAGATTTGTAAAAAGAAAAAAGGAAAAACAAAAAAGGAATTGTGGAGGTCGGTTTGGTACGTCTACGAGTTTTGCACTAATCGCACCGTCTCTCTGTATAAATACAAACAAGAGGCGATTCTTTCTTCACCCATCCACTATCCCTCTCTCATCCCAATCGTCCAACGAAGGAGGCTAGGTTTAGGTTTTCCAAGGTATCCCCTCCCTCCTCTCTCTATCTCCCTTGATACTGCATATTTTGATTTACGATTTCTGGATCCGATTTCAGTATTGGTTGAATTTGAATCTGTTATTGTCAATCTATGATTTGTTTTTTTTTTGCTTCTTTTTTTCATAAATGTTTTCGCAATCGGTTGATATAAGACAGTCACCTACCATCCGGATCTGTCACCGACTTGATTTGTTTCGCGTGGCTTTCTCGTTAACATTCTATGTGGTTTTTGATTGGATGGATTAGGGCTGGGCAAAATATGGATCGGTCCGGAATCGGACCGGGACCAGACCGGAATTTACGGTCTTTGGATCGGACCGGAGCATTACGGTCTGGTCCGCGGTTCAACATTTTGCCAAATCCGGGTTCCGGTCCAAACCCGGGACCAGACCGGAAATTCCGGTCCGGACCGGAATTGAACCGGAACCTGTTTTATTAAAAAACGGAAATTTCGCGAGGTACCCTCGTGGTATAGCAATTTTCGCGGGGTATACAAAAGTTTGACAAATTTCGCGTGGTACCCCTGACATTTGGGTAGGTTTCGCCTCGTGCCCTTAAGGGTTAAATTTAACAGGTGTGTCCGTTAGATATGAATAAAAAAAAACAAAGAAAGAAAGAAAGGAAGGAAGACGAATGGCTGTCAGAGCGAGGGAACTGAGAGGCGAGTGAACGGAGGAGGACGAAGGCAAGAGGAGGACGAAGTGGCCGGTGTCTGCATCTTCTCGACACCGGCTAACGCAGCCCTTCGACTGAGCATATGGGTGTCAAAGGTACTTCTCCTTCCTTACCTTTTTCGAAAATTAAGGTATAGTTCATGCGTAGGTTTCTATGAAGGCTTCGAGTTCCTGCTTAGGTTTCTATGAATTGGAATTTGTTTTCATTGTGGAATCATTCTTCATCGTTGGATGCAAGTGATGACTAATTTAGGGTTCGAATTGGGGCTTCGAATTTAGGGTTCAAATTGGGGCTTCGAATGTATTGTTTATTGAGTTGTCAATGCAGATGATGTTCTTGTTTGTGGTTAAAATTCGAGATTTGAATTCGCATTGAAACTTCTCTGGATCCAGCCGATGTTCTTGGTTAGTCATACATGGAAAAAATTGGTTTGTGTATGAGTTTATCTGCAATGAACCTTGGTTTGTGTATAAGTTTGAGTTTTTGTGCTTAAAAGGCTTGAGAGTTATCAATGGCAATCGAAAGTTATGTGAATTAATCAGTTTGCGGGTTCTGTAATAATTCTCATGAATTGTTGTCATGGACAAGCTACTGTACTATCAGTATTGGGTCATCTGTGGTGTAATATGTGACCTTATCAATGTTGTAGACAAGATAACTCTGTGTATTAGCCCCACTTGCTTTTTTCTTCCATAAACTTGTTAGAAGATTAACCTGATAAGCATCAGTATACTAATCTTTCCAGCTAAACTATGCCATTGCAATAAGTGTCAAAAGCTATCTTTGTTTAATCTAGTAGAAGAAGATGTTTAATGCTCCTTCATTGTAAAAATTTCCAAACTTGCTGTTGAATATATGCATGAGATGGTATCTTAACATTTTCTTATGATAAAAAAGAAGATATTGTTGGATTTGTTAGAGGCAAATGATGTTACTGTTTCAAGATGTACACATAATTTAGTCAGTGCCTCATGCTTCTTAAGAAGGATAATATGATCATAAACATTAAGTTGTTGCTGCACTCGTTTGATTCTGGTATTGGAATGGATGATTGGGAGATTTAGGAATGATTCTTTAATCCTCGACTAATTGGGTGAGACCGTGAGAGTTTGTTCATTGTTAACAAAAATAGGTTTATCTTTTGTCATTGGATATCTTTAGCCTATTAGCTCCAATGGGAGAGCAATGTGCTCATGCACAAAGAAGTGGGTTCGAATCCCACGTAGGCTTATTGAATTGAATTCATGAACCATTTAAGTAATTTAAGACCATGTCCAAGTTCGAATTTTCCTTTATGGCTCATGTAGCTTACGGTTCAAGCCTTTGCTTCTGCTGTAGCATTTACAGTTTGAAATTGCATCCTTCAACTCCTCTAGGCACTCTGCATTGCAATCGACAAATGATGCCCAATCACAAAATTACAGTAGTAGTACTAATAATGCTATTGAATTTTACCATTAAAAACCCAATATTCAAAGATATAAATTAGATGATCTTTGATTGATTAACTAGTGTTCTGCAGCCCGGCAACAACTCACAATCAGAAAATCCATATCTAGTGTATTAAAACTGATTTGCTATGAGATTAGCCTATGTGGGATTTGAACCCACGTCTTTGTGCATATACACATTGCTCTACCAGTTGAGCTAATAGGCTTTAATTTTGTTATCTTAGACATACTCTCAATTCAAGGTTAGATTGAAGCGAAGAGCAAGATGAATAGCTCGGCGTTTCAAACACTGGATATGAAGAGGCAAATGATTGTTTGCAAGGCGCCAATTTGATTTGGCAATGACTGCATGAATCATCTCATGCAAATAAAGAAGATATCAATAATCCTTTATTTCTTAAACTAATATGCAACAAACAATACCAACACAACAATGGCATACAAAAGAGTTAGCAGCACACACCACACATTCCTTAATTGAAATCAACACCATACATCGCAAAACAGGACAAAACACCACACGCAGCTGCACAGGAAACCTCCATTTCCAACAGCAACAAGACGTAGCAGCACAAATTTCACAAACACCATACATCAGCAACAATATACAGTAGCTCAAACAGCTCACGCAAACAACACAATTACACAAACCCCATTCCCTGCAGCGATAACACACAACTGCAACAATTGCCTACGCAGCTACCAAGAACAACGATACACACCAACTCAAACAGCTCACGCAAACAACACAAGACAGCTCAAGCAATAGCAGAAAATCGTGATGAAAAATTGAAAGGCTTGTTTCTCAAGATCATTCCACAGACTTACATACAAAAGAGCAACGGTAATTAATTCAATTTGAGAGCTTATAAGATCTCTAGGAAATTTATGTAACATTATATCAGAATCAAACATACTCAATAATGAAACGATTTTAGACAAAAGCCCCAACGGAGCCCTAATTTTCAGCAAGACAAAACTTCAATTCGAACCCTAAACCCTAATTTTAATAAAATCCCAAATTGGAAATCTCATACCCTCAAATTCAAACAAAAGACACCCTAGGCAAGTTTGAACCATCAGAAAAAAGAGAAGTTCACATACCTGATTGGTTCATCTTTGCTATCAAAGCACCTATTCGCACTCCACAACCTTGTTCATCGATTATCGACTAGAACCGCCGCACAACCTCCAAATCAGACCTCTTTTAGCATTTGTATTCGGCCTCCCTCCATCGACAGTTGCTGATTTGAACTTATCGATCTTCGGCCTTCCACCATCGGCCCCCCTCCGCCCAAGCTTCGTCTCGATGCGTTGTTTTAATTTGTTGGATTTTTATTTTTTAAAACAGCAAACGGAGCACGTTAAAATAAACGGAATTGGCTATTTCGCGAAATTTACCCAAAACTTAAGGGTACAACGCGAAATATACCAAACTCTTGTACACCCCGTGAAATACCCTTTACCACCGGGTGACCTCGCGAAATTTCCGATTAAAAAAAAAAAAAACAAAGCCGTAAGCCCGTAAGCCTCTAAACCCTATTTTTCGTGCCGTTGTTTCATTTCTCTCCAGCGACCAGCGTATCCCCAATTCCCCATCCAGTTCAGAAGTATCAGACCTCGGCGGCTCTCAGACCTCGACTTCCAGACCTCGGCGGCTCACGGACCTCGGCGGCTCACGGACCTCGGCGGCTCTCGGACCTTGGCGGCTCTCGGACCTCGGCGGGCCTCTACAATCTACTACTCTACTCTCCTCACTCTCCTGACAGTAAGTCTTCCGACTCTTCCCGACCCCATTATTTCAATTGTAGATCTAGAATATTTTGTATATTTTGACCTATTAATGTTGATTTTAGTATAGATTTTGAGAAATTATACATATTCTAGCCTAACATTGAAGAATCTTCCCCCAATTTTAAATCTAGGTTATGAAATTTCAATTTGTATTTTGTAATATTTAGATCTAGATGCGATTTTAAAGGTGGGGTTTAGAGAAATGAGATTAAAGCACTTGTTTTGAATGTATGAGATTAAAGCACTTGTTTAATGGATGGTACCTTTGCATATCAGATTTTGTATAGTCTTTTGTGCAATTTTTGCTTCTGTTTTGATTAGGCTATTTACCTCTTCGCATCCTGTCACCTTTGTGACTCTTCGACCTCCTCTTCCTCCAGCTCCGTCCATTACCATACTGGTCTAGACATGATATATACCCGACCGTAGTCTCTTAAATCAAGTAAGACATGAAGTTCACTTAACTGATTACCAGAACTATAATCGATGGAGATCGACAGTGATATCCAAATGAAGTCGACGAACTTGAAACACTGGATGTTGGCCATATACAACATACATGATCTTAGTCTACATTAGTCATATACTCATCATATATAACACTGGATGTTGGCCATATATAACATACATGATCTTGAAACACTGGATGTTGGTCTGAACGGCTACTGTAAACTGTAAAAACAGTTACTGTAAAAAGTTGTGGTACAAACGGTCCAAACGGTCTTTACGGTCCGCGGACCGGAAAGACCGGGACCATATTTATCGGTCCCGGTCCGATCCACGGTCCAAGTTTCAAAAAATTACGGTCCATCGGATCGGACCGGAATGTCCGGTCCGGTCCAGACCGGTTGATCAGCCCTAGGATGGATTAGTGGCCGTGTAAAGGACGTTGAGATTTAGATCTATTTAGGTTTTCCTTCTCTTTGCTGATTAATTGATGTGTTTTTTAGTTGTGACATTGGTTGACGATCTTCTTTCTTGAGAGAGACATGAATTGGATTTCGATGATTCATTTGAGTGCAATACCGTCAACTTCGCTGTTTAGATTTGTTTGCTTTTGACTGGATTTGTATGACTTATCATACTTGATAATCATCTCCGATTCTCCAAAGCACTGACCAACACTTTTTCCTATTGTGAAACCTAGTCTGTTTAATCGGATTTGTTGCTATATTGTTGTCTTTTAGTTTGTGGGAGTTTTGTGCTGGTTAACATTTGGTAGTTTGACGTATTGGTTGAATATGTTTAGTTATCTGATGCAAACCATAGGCGCTGGACTCTAATTTTTGTAGTCTTCTGTTAGCAGTTGCCTTCCTCTATTTGCTGAGTATTTTGAATTGCTAAACTGAATGAATGTACTACAGATAATTTAGGTATGATATGTGAACTGTTATTTGATGCTGTGTCATTGTTTTTGTCAAGTTGTGTATGTATTATTTAGGAAATTTCTGCACTGTCTTGTATATCATGTTTACTTTTTACAAGGAATTAGTTAGTTTATGGAATGCTTGTTTACTTAATTGTTTGTAGTTTGTATACTAGATTACTAGCAGCTACGTTGAGTATATACTATGGTTGATTTGGGTTTTGTTTAAATTTGCAGACTCACTATTGTTTCTGGTCCAGGGAATCGGCACTTAAGCCTACTACAGTTGCAGTCAATCATGTCGGAGGTGAATTCCAATGCTCACCACTAGATCGCCGCCCTCGCCCCCAATGGAACCGGAAATGGAACCCTACCCCCCAAACCCTTCCGGATCTACATTGGCTACGATCCCAAAGAGGATCTTGCTTACGAGGTCTGCAAGTACTCCCTCCTCAAGCGAGCTTCCGTCCCCATTGAAGTCCACCCCATCAAGCAGTCCGAAATGAGGTCCCAGGGTCTATATTGGCGCCAAAGGGGCAAATTGGAGAGCACTGAGTTCTCCTTCAGCTGTTTCTTGACCCCTCACCTCGCCGATTTCAATGGTTGGGCCATGTTTGTCGACTGTGATTTCCTCTACTTGGCTGATATCAAACAGCTCGTCGATCTCATCGATGACAGCTACGCTATTATGTGTGTTCAGCATGATTACGCCCCCAAGGAGACCACCAAGATGGATGGCGCCGTCCAGACCTTGTATCCCAGGAAGAACTGGTCTTCCATGGTTCTTTACAACTACGCCCACCCCAAGAACAGGGCCCTCACCCCTGAGGTTGTCAATACCCAGACAGGTGCTTTTCTTCACAGGTTTCAGTGGCTGGAGGATCACAAGATCGGCTCAGTTCCCTTTGTCTGGAACTTTCTTGTAGGTCACAACAAGGTTGTCGACGGCGATCCTACCACTTACCCTAAGGCCATACATTACACCCTCGGTGGCCCCTGGTTCGACTCCTGGAGGGACTGTGAGTTTGGGGATTTGTGGTTGAAGGAGTTGGAGGAATTGCAGAAGACAGAGGAGGATGCTGAGGCTGTGGCTGTGCCTAGGAATTGACAAAGCTAAGAGTTCAATTATCAATTGAATTGCTCTCCTTCTTTCATGGTTCATCTTTTCTTTGCCATTACTATTGTTTTCTCCAGCATTTGATTGTTTGAATTTCACATCTTTTTTCGTTATCTTTTTAAATAGAGATTTTAAGTACTGATGCTGTACCTAAGTAATGTTGTTGCTTTTGTATAATGTTGTTCGTCAATTTGTGATAGCAGTTACCTTGATACTGAATATACAATTGGTATTTCTTGAATTAAGGAGTTTGATAGTGTTTTTTGTTATCTTATTGCTGGCTGCTTCTGTTGTTGCTCTAACTAACATAATTAAGGAGTTTGATCATGTATGTATGCATGTATGTTTCTGGCTGCGTCAAGTGTTAAGATTGCTTGCATCAATATGATACTCAAGCAATGTCAGGACATAAACTTGGTCACCCTGAAAGCAGTCAACACCAGCAGCGGCTGGGGCTTTGTCGCTGTTGATCCTTTCTTGTTGTGCGCTGATCTGTTGCTTACGTAGCTTGTGTTTTTTTATAAACTAAGCATGTTTCCTTTGAATAAGCAAAATGAGGTAGGAACGTCATCAGTGGGTGACAAGAAACCAGGGGCAAAGCCCCAATGGCAAAAGAAAACTCAGATTAATGGAGGACAGGATATTCAAGGGAGAACGCAGATGATAAATCAGACAGATGATGTGGATAGAAAAGGGAAGAAGGTTGTGTTAGATGAGGAAGTAGCAGCATCTGACGATAGGGTGCTAAGCACGCCCAAAGCACCGGGAACTGGTGAGGCTAAACCACAGAATGATAGTAGCGAGGAAGGCTGGTCGAAAGTATCTGCTAGAGAGGCTGCTAAGAGAGGGAAATCTGAATAGCAGTATAACGATCAGTTTCGCATTGACACCAGTAAAAGATTTGTGAATGAAGAGGAGAAAAATAGACAGATGAATGCGTCACCACAGAAGAAGAAGGGTAATCCGCAGCATCAGGTGTTAATCAATGTAACAGATGGCAAGGGAGACGCCACGACAGGTAGTAGCAGCCTGACCAAAAATTCTCCATGACAAGCCTGAAAATAGGAGCTTGGAACGTCAGAGGGTTTAATAACTCTGGCAAGCATATGATGGTAAATAATTATATACACAGAAACTCTATAAGCTTACTAGATGTCCTAGAAACAAAGATGACGACTAAAGGGGAAGCAGAGGTCCTAAAGCACATGCCTAGGGACTGGAGGAATGTAATCAATAGAACGAATACTGAGAAAGCACGAATGTGGCTATGGTGGGATCCTTGGGCAGTCAATGTTAGTGTCTTGGCCATGGATGAGCAATTAATGCACTGTCAGGTGGCGAGCTTGGATGGAAACTTTCAGTTTCTAGTGAGCTTTGTCTATGCTATGAATGAGAAACCACGAAGAAGTGAATGTTGGGCAGCACTACAACAACTCAATATAGGCAACTCGGTGCCATGGCTGATCATAGGGGACTTCAACTGCATTCTGGAGATGAGTGATAGGTGGCCTCAAGTTGATATGCCCACAGATGACTATACTGGGCTTAATGGGATGCTGAATGATTGTGATGTATCAGATCTTGCCTATACTGGTTGTCGGTTAACCTGGAATAACAATCAGATAGGGGCTGATCGGGTTGAGAGGAAAATTGACCGAGCACTAGTGAATGAGAAATGGATAGATGTGATGCCTTTCTCTAAAACAGCATTTGATCTCCCGCTATTATCTGACCATTCACCTGTTACTGTAACGATAAGGGAGTCTCAGCGCAGCAAAGGATACCCCTTTCGCTTCAAAAACTTTTGGTGGGGGGAGCCAGAGTTCAGAAGCATGGTTGTGGGTGTATGGAAGCAGTACCAGCGGGGTAATAGGCAATACATACTAAGACAGAAATTGCAGGGGATGAAGGAAATATTAAAGGGCTGGGACAAGAGGCAATTTGCGAACCTCAGACAGGAAATTGACAAAGATACGATAGCGCTTAGAGAGGCCCAACTGGAATACCAGGCTCAGCAGTTCAGGGATGATCTGCAGCATACTGTGAAGAAGATGCAAGGCCAACTAGCGCAGAAAATGAGGAGACTAACCAGCTTGTCTGCTCAGCAAGCCAAGCTTCACTGGCTGACTCAGGGGGAGGAGACCTCGAGTATGTTTTTTAGACAAATGAAGGTCAAACGGGGCACAAACTCTATAGCATACATGACAGATAGCCAGGGGAGACGAATTGAAGAGCCAACAGCACTTGTAAAACTCATTGTTGATTTCTATAAGAGCAACCCCAAGAGAAGCTCTAAAATAGAGAAAATTGGAAATTTTGGAGAAAAAGATGGATTTTATGGTCCAACAGCTCCTCTATATTGTTTTGTAAAATAGAGAAATGAGGAGAGAGAGTAAAAATTTCTCTATATTTAGAGGAAGAGAAAAATCTCTAAAATTAAATGTTTTCATCAAACCCCATGCCAACCATTTAAGTCACAAATAAGATTTAAATGGGATTCAAAATATAAAGCTTAGTTGGACTTATAAATATTATATAATATATGAAACTAAAATGGGATTCAAAATACAAAGCTTTGTTGGATTCATAATTTCCTTTTATAATTTAATATATATTATAAATATTATATAGTATGAAATTATAAAAAAAAGTTAATATTTTATAAAGTTTTTATCGTCCTTAAAAGCCATACATTATTAGTAACAGTAAATGAAATGAAGACATTGCTATTTTCAACAAAATAAATTATAATAATAAATAAATCGAATTTATTTATTTTATAAGATAAATCCCGTACAAGGTACGAAAACTATACTAGTTACCTAAAGTTTAAAAAAATTCATTTATTATATTATGAAATTCTGCATTTATTATAATATATAATAAATGCAAAAATCTGTATAATAGAGAAACTGTTGGAGGTGGAGGATAATTTTTTTAGAGATTTTGGTGTTTTTATCTCTATTTTAGAGAACTTTTACAAGAGCTGTTGGGCTTGCTCTAAGGACATGTTGGGATCTCCATCTGCTAAAGTTGGGGATTTTATATTTCCTGTGGACTGCAAACTCCAAGCTGATAGTGTGAGTGGAATGGGTGAGGAGCCTGCACTGAGTGAAATCAGAAGGGCTCTATGGAGTATAGGCGAGGCTAAGTCGACTGGCCCTGATGGGTTTGGTAGTGCTTTCTTTAAAAAGGGATGGCATATCATCAAAACTGATATGCGAAAGGTTGTCCAAGAGTATTTCCGGTCAGGAAAGCTTCTGAAGCAGTATAACCACACTTTCATATCCCTCATCCCCAAGGTTGACAACCCGACAATGGTGAAAGACCTTCGCCCAATATCTTGCTGCAATACGATGTTGAAAGTAATAACAAAAATCTTGGCTGAGAGGGTTCGAGGAGTACTGGATGGGCTGATATCGGATTCTCAGGGGGCTTTTGTGCCAGGGCGAGCCATAAATCACAATGTGGCGGTTGCAACGGAGATAATGCGAGGGTATGGGACTAAGGGGGTGTCACCCAGATGTGCGTTGAAGGTAGATCTTCATAAGGCATATGACACAGTTAGCTGGGAGTTCATTGAAAGGGTGATGCTTTACTTCAATTTCCCAGCCAAGCTGGTGCAGTTGGTGATGGGATGTATCACAACAGCAAGCTTCTCGGTCCTTGTCAATGGCGTTCCGGAGGATTTCTTCCATAGTAATCGGGGTCTGAGGCAGGGAGACCCGATATCACCATACATATTTGTCCTTTGTATGGAGATTTTTGGTAGAATGCTGAGGGATATGGGAAGTAATCCTAGATTCTACCATCACCCGAAATGCAAAGACCTTGACTTGGTGCATCTAGCCTTTGCGGATGACCTGCTAATCTTTTGTCGAGGGGAAGTGGAATCAGTGGGCATGATGAAGGATTGCATAAGGGCATTTTCAGATGTCTCGGGAATGGAACCGAATTGCGCCAAATCAGAAGTGTATATGGCTGGTATGACTGCAGGCAGAGAGAGTGAAATCGTGGAGCTGATGGGATTAAAAAAGGGATCCCTTCCTGTACGCTATTTGGGATGCCCTTTACATGACAAGCGCCTAAAAATAGCGGAGTATGATCAGTTAACTTCAAAAATCGAGAGACAGATTGGATGCTGGGTTGCAAAAAATCTCTCGTATGCGGGGCGCCTTCAACTCATAAAATCAGTGCTTATGGGGGTGATGGGGTTTTGGAATCAGATTTTCCTAATCCCAGCTGGTGTTATTGATCGCATTGAAGCCATGTGTCGCCGTTTCTTGTGGAATGGCAACCTGGAAGGACGGAGGTTCCTTGTGGACTGGAAAATTGTTACTCTCCCAAGGGAGGAGGGTGGATTGGGAATAAAGGAGATATTGGCATGGAACAAGGCGATATTTGTTCGCTTAGCAGCTGACATAGTGCAACAGAGACCATGTGTTTGGACCTGGTTTGGTACGTCTACGAGTTTTGCACTAATCGCACCGTCTCTCTGTAAATACAAACAAGAGGCGATCCTTTCTTCACCCATCCACTATCCCTCTCTCATCCCAATCGTCCAACGAAGGAGGCTAGGTTTAGGTTTTCCAAGGTATCCCCTCCCTCTATCTCCCTTGATACTGCATTACGATTTCTGGATCCGATTTCAGTATTGGTTGAATTTGAATCTGTTATTGTCAATCTATGATTTGTTTTTTTGCGTTTTTTTTAAATGTTTTCGCAATCGGTTGATATAAGGCAGTCACCTACCATCCGGATCTGTCACCGACTTGATTTGTTTCGCGTGGCTTTCTCGTTAACATTCTATGTGGTTTTTGATTGGATGGATTAGTGGCTGTGTAAAGGACGTTGAGATTTAGATCTATTTAGGTATTCCTTCTCTTTGCTGATTAATTGATGTGTTTTTTAGTTGTGACATTGGTTGACGAGCTTCTTTCTTGAGAGAGACATGAATTGGATTTCGATGATTCATTTGAGTGCAATACCGTCAACTTCGCTGTTTAGATTTGTTTGCTTTTGACTGGATTTGTATGACTTATCATACTTGATAATCATCTCCGATTCTCCAAAGCACTAACCAACACTTTTTCCTATTGTGAAACCTAGTCTTTTAATCGGATTTGTTGCTATATTGTTGTCTTTTAGTTTGTGGGAGTTTTGTGCTGGTTAACATTTGGTAGTTTGACGTATTGGTTGAATATGTTTAGTTATCTGATGCAAACCATAGGCGTTGGACTCTAATTTTTGTAGTCTTCTGTTAGCAGTTGCCTTCCTCTATTTACTGAGTATTTTGAATTGCTAAACTGAATGAATGTACTACAGATAATTTAGGTATGATATGTGAACTGTTATTTATATCAAGTTGTGTATGTATTATTTAGGAAACACTGGAGCAAGTAAACAGAAGCAGGTCAACCAAAGCTCAGTAGTTCTTTAAGCTCGTCGAATATTCAAATATGAAGTATAATGCAACTATGTAAGTATAACAACAATACCCCTAACATCATTTCAATACCCCTAACAGCAATTGCATGTCAAGTCTTTTTATAATCTCAGCTTCCAAGGTCTAGGTTACTAGGTACTGATGTAAATTCAGGGCAGAGCCAGGAATTAGTCCGGGGGCTAAAAAAAATAACGAGCTTGATGAAAAACACAACAAAAGTATACATTGATACACTTGCAATAGATGACTTGATCCACTTGAAGACACACCATTTGCAATAAATGGCTTCTTAATCCATGTAATAAACTTATCAATAATCCTAAAAATAAAAGAGAACATCACAAATTGAATTCACAATTCAAAGTTCGAACCCTATTAGACCAAATTCAGTAATTCACAAATTCATAAAGCAACTCCAATTCTAAACCTTATTCAAAAATTGCAATCCTTATTCGCAAGTTCATAAACCAACTATAGTTCTAACCCTAATACAAAATTGTAACTCCAATTCACAAACCTTACTCACAAATTGATTCTGAAATTCATAAATTCACGTATCAAACTTCAATTGTAAACTGTATTTGAAGATTTGAAGGCCCAAAATTACCGTGCGGGATGAGAGTAGTCACTAGCCAACCAGAAACTTTCAGAATCAGCGAGCCAGAGACGATTCAGGGGCGGAGGACGGAAGCAGACTACGCCGCTGCAAACTGACGCGGCCTGGAGACGTGATTCGACAGAAGGAGACGGCCAGAAGCCTGGAAGAGCGAGGACAAAATTTTCGAAAAGGAACGAGGACAAAAACAGTAAATCACCTGGAGAGGAGCGAGTCACAAGTGGAATTCCAGAGATCAGCGCCGGTACCACCGACACACGTTCCTAATTTCTCCCTCTCTCTCGAGTTTCTGAAGTTCAAGCGTCCAATTATGTCTCTGCGGGCTAGGAAGCGGGACGAGGCGATGGCTCCTTCAAGCCCGACCGAGAGAGGGGAACACAAGAGATTGGGATGGCAGCAGAAGGTCTAATTTGGCCCTCAACTGCCGGTAGTAGAAGCTGCGAAAGTAAGGGCGAGAGAGCAGAAGAAGGGGAGCAGATCTGGACTCGCTCGCTCCGCCTCGCTCGTCCTCGGTCGTCCTCCGGCGCCTCCACACCAGATCCGGCGCTCCCTCACCAGATCCGCCCTCCTTGGACACGTACCGCCCTCCCCGGCGCACCAGCAGCCTCCTCCTTCCCCTTCACGGCCAAGATCCGCCATTACAGAGCCCTTCCCCTTCCCCTTCTACGAGTAGTGAATATAGAACTAGAGAGTAGTGCTAATGGACTAAAAAATATTAACCGAGTGTTACAACGACAAATTTAAAAAGTTAATATGCTATTAACCTAATTAGATTAGTAAAGGTGATATTTCAGCAAATTTTCTATAATATAATGAGAAAATTTGCCCATAATAATATAAGGAAAGGAGAAATCCCCAAACCTATTCAGTGAATTTGGTAATCATTTCCCTCTCATCTGTTCTGCATCCTCTTTGAAGGTTCGATAATGTAAAAACAATGTAATAAGAAATACTCTAGAAGGGGGGTTGAATAGAGTATGCTCGTTTTTCGCAGAAAGTCTCAAGACTTTTGAAGCTTGAATCAAAACTCTTGAGATTAAACCTGAAACACAAAGTTAGACAATCGAACCAAGTGCGGAAATAAGGTAAATCAAATAAATAAAGGACACGAGTAATTGTTTACGAGGTTCACCACAACTGGCCTACGTCCCCGCCTAGGGTTCTTCCACAACCCTAGGATTCAAAGGCTTTATTGAATGCTTAGCTTAGGATCCTAATAGCTCACCGAGAAGCCTCTCTCCTATACAATTGCAATCTAGTCAACTCACGTTCCCTTGGAGTCCTAGACCAATCTAGAAGAGCCCCACCTCTCTCAGCTATCTAGTACAATCCTCTAACTCTCGCAAATCAATAGCCTAGTGCAACTTCCTGAGTTATAAACTCTCGAGTAACACTTGTAATAAATATATCCTATAAGCTCACAGTGACTCTCAAAGGCTTTGAAATAAACAACAAACTATTTGAGCGCTTTGCAGAGAGACACTTGGAAGACAGATCGCTTGAATGATTTGAAGCTCGTGTGTAGCACTTTTTTTTTCTGTCTTCTCCTTCCTTTCCTTTATATAATAGCATGAAGATAGCATGGAGCGTGAGGATCTTCATAGCCAGATCTCTAACGGCTCTTTCCAATCAGGTTTTGATCTTGGATCTTCTATTTAAGGATACTTCGAAGCCATGATCTATTTTGAACCGATCTTCTCAACAAGTAAAAGGAAAGATGTAATCTTGATTTATACTTCCTGAAATGGTTAGTCCAACGAATATATATAATATAAAAGAAGTATATAATAAGATAAAATAATATACGAATAATAAGTTAGGTTTTGTATTTCATCAACTGTTAACGCTCCAAGGCCTTTGACACAAAAATCCTGTCAAAGCCTTTGGAACATCTTTTCCGATTTTCATCAAGGGAGGGAGTTATCACTCTTTTATTTGTTCCCTGTTATATGATTATTATTTCTTCTTGTTCTTGTCGTTTGCATGCTGGACATTCTTTTCTATTTGTCTCATCTTTTCCCTTGTTTCTCCATAGTTGGTACATCGCATTTGGTTGGATGGTACAGTGAGTTAAAAACTAGGCTGTGGAACTTGAGCGTGATTTCTAGTGTTTATAGTTAGTACTTTCTGTTTTAATAACTTGATATCCCATGTCCCTAGAAATCAGTTTTCATCATAAACACTATTTTGTTTGGTTCGTTCCATCCAGAGTGTGATTTACACATGAAATGTCATTCCGTAAAGGAACATTGCATATGATATGAAGCATGGAATTTCAGCACTTCAGACCAACCTGATGCCACCAAATCACTTGAACTCAGTTTCTTAAAGCTCGTGAAGTCAAATGTTATATACATATAACATTTGAGTTTTAGATGTGTTCTTTGGGATTTTCTTTCACTGTTGTAAACTTTTCTAGTTATATGAGCAAAGATTTTGTTTAATGCCTATTCTCTGCCATTGAATACCCAAAGATTTTTCATCCTTCTTCTTAATGCCCAAGTTCACTGTCACACTGCAGATGACGCTTTCTTCCAAAATGCCGAGCTCCATGGTTTCACAAGGCTGGTCACGCCTATGCTATTCCGTTGTCAGGAATTCTAGTCCTTGCTCTACTGCACGAAGATTGTTGACTTATCCTTTGAGCCAGTCGTGAGAAAGGGTCGAATCTTTTGCTGATATGGCTGATAGCATTTCATGAGTAAGAAACTGATAATCTTCTAATTGTTCAGTATCCAGAGACAATGTAACGCTGTTGAGTCTCAGTCTCTCTCAGAGTGGGGTTGACATGACATTTTGAAGTAAACATTTTAATGGAAGCTTGAATCTATGGCAGTACTTTGCTTGCCAAATGAAGCTGCTGTCCAAATGTTCCTCTTCTTAGTTGAGCTCTTAATGCTGTGGAGTGTGTTTGGAGTCAAGTAATGTACAAAAGTGGACACTCGGTTTCGGGACTTGATGGGTATGTTTGACCACAATTATCTTAAGTTATTTTCGGGGTTATCAGTTTATTGGTGTTTTTGAAAAAAATACACCCATAAGTCATAATCAATTTTACTGTTTAAATATAACTTTGTTTATTGCGGTTGATTAAGTTCAATTGAGACATCCTGATGTTGCTGCATTTTTTAGTTGCCTTTGGAGCTATTTTATTTGCCTTTGGAGCGACCGATTCCACATTTTAAGATTCTCTATCATCAATTATATAAAAATGTCACCAGAGATAATTACGATTGTCATCAATGTATAAAATTTGTCAATAAAATATGTAAAAATAACATTTCATGCTCCTATATCATCAATTGTATAAAAAATGTGATAAAAATGTCATCAACAAAAGATGTCATCATAAATGATTGAGATAAATGAAGTGTAATTACAAATATTATCAATGAATAAAAATGTAATAAACATGTCACCACAAGTGATTGCACCAATGAAGTGGCATCAAACGATTTGATTAAAAAAAGTGAGATCAAATAATTACATTAGAAAAATGGTATCAAAACACTACTTTGAAAAACTTGCATCACATTAAAGAAAAACAATATCATCAAAATACTAATTTGAAAAAATATGTCATCATGGTTAAAAAACATATTATCAAAACATTGACATAAAAAAGTGTCATCAGTAGTCAATAGTAAAAAAAAGGCATCAATGGTCCACATGACATCACAGTAAAAAAAACGTCATCAAAATACTACTTTGAACAAATATGGCATCATGGTAAAAAAAACATATCATCAAAACATTGACATAAAAAGTGTCATCAGTAGTCAATAGTAAAAAAAGGCATCAATGGTCCACATGACATCACAGTAAACAAAAAATGTCATCAAAGTTTGAAAAAAGTGGCATCACACAAAATAAAAAACACTACTTTAAAAAGTGGCATCACATTAAAGAAAAAAAAATGTAATTACAAATTTGGCATCAAAACACTATGAAAAATGGCATCAAAACACTATGAAAAATGGCATCAAAAAAGTTGCATCATTTGGTAAAAAAATTAAAAAAAAAAATAGAAATCGAAAGAGTCGGTCAACGTTGACCAGTCAACGTTGACCGATTGGGAAGGGTGCTAGTTTACCTAATAAAATAAATTTGGGTGCTAATTATCTAATTAAAGGTTCAAAATAAGCTATTTAGCAAAAACACCCTAATATAATCTCATTCAAATTTTTAAAAAAGCTCATGTATTTGGAAAAAAAAACCGAACTACTTTATAAAAAATGGCAAAAAAAAACTCATTTTTAAATATTGGCAAAACAAAAGAAACTATTTAAAATGCAGGAAAAAACCCTTAATTTGAAATGGGTTATTTGCAAAACTAACCTAAATACCCGGTTGGATTGCGGGGGTTAACCCCCAAAAAAAACAAATTGCAAAGTAACCGGTTTCTCATAGCCTGCAACCGGTTGGAGAGAGAAAAGCGCACAACAGTGAGAGAGGAAGGGAAGGATGAGGGAAGACGCCGTCGTTGGAGGCGGGGTTCGCGGATCTAGGCGATAGGCCTCCGGGCTCGACGGGAGGGTTTGAGCGCAGTCATCTTGGTCCTTCTTCCTCCCATTCGTCTCCCATGGCGGCCCCAAACCCGGATGCCATTGTTGCGGTCGATCCTGTCGCTAGGAAATTTCTCCAGATCTGGCAGATTTTGAGGCTAGTGGTGCATGACTCCTACGAAATTGAAGGCAATTGCTAAGGTCGATAGAGGCAGCTATGAGTCGAAGGCAGTTGTTGATCGATTGTAAGAGAAAATTCTAGGGTTAAGGTTTTTGCATCTCCCTGATTTTCCATCTATTAAACCTAATTTAGGGATACATAGATAGAAATTGTTGATTTGGGGTTTTGATTTCTATAGTGTAAATTAGGGTTTTGATTCCTGCTTCCTGATGGTCATGGATTTCAATTTTCAGTCACAATTTTGATTTCTTGCTTTGGGATGACAGGATAAGAGCTTTAGTGCTTTACTTTCATACTCAAAACTCCCCCAGCATCAGTTCTCCTTCTTAAAGCTGCAGGTACTACTTAATCGCTCATCGGATTTGCCCCAGCATCATGTCATGTATCCAGGATTTGAATGACATGTTAATATAAGTTCATGTCATGTATGCAGGATTTCCTTTAATCGATCTGATGTACCAAAGCTATGTTTTGATGTGTACAAACTATGCTGCGTTTTATTGTAATGGTTGTCAATTAGTGCCCTTGAACCTTGATATAGATAACATCTTTTATTCATAAATATTTATAGCAAGAGTGAAACTTCTGTACAAGTTCCATATTGAAGATAACTGTGCAACTATCACCACACATTTTCTTTTAATGGGTGTTTTCGGCACCTGAACTAGCATGGTAATTTCTTTTGGTGGATCAATCAGTGTATTCTTGAGCATTGTATCATTGCTAGTTTGTTGATGTTGCCAATGTTGTGCACGGTTGATGTTGTCAATGTTGTTGCTGTTACACTGGACAAGGGGAGGGGATGACATCTGGCAAGATCATGGAGTTGCTAGCAAGGCACAACATCTGATGAACAAGGGGGGGTTGCAATGTGACTAATGAAGCTGTTGTTTATGCTAGCGCTGCAATGATTGATCAGTGCTTTATCTATTTGCCTTATATATATAATCTTCATTTTAAAAAAATATTGATTGTGAAAAGCTTGCCTTAATGAAAGAAAATAACATGACAGGTGATGCTATTAACATGACATGTTATACTATTTAACATGACAGGTAATGCGAATAGCATGACAGGTAATGCGAATCAAGCCTCTTCTCCTTAATGAATGAAAATAACATGACATGTAATGGTATTAACATGACAGTTTATATCCTTTAACATAAAGAAAAAGGCTTTTGTTGGGCAACAATAATCTTCCTCTTCCTACATTTCAAGTGTGGGATAAGCCGAACGACTGGTGGAACTCACTCTACTGGAATGACTGTGAAAGTAAAGTGGCCTTCCAACAACTTTATTAATTTCAACAATAAGAAGACATGCTAATCCAAGCAAAAAAACATGCTAATCCAAGCAAAGAAACTAAAGTGGCCTTCGTTTGATGTTTTATTAATAATGAACTCACTTCTGCGTTGCGAGTCCCTCAAACAAAGAAACATGCTAATCCAAGCACTTATGCCACTAAATTATGTGATAGCAGTACAAAAAATAACCCATAACCCATACTGAATTTACATGTCACTCATACCGGATTTACATGACATATAATGTGTTTTACTTGACATATAAATTGTTTTTACTTGACACATGAATTTGGTGATGTAGCAAGCTTGACTTGTTCTAAACATAAGTTGATAGTCGGTGTTGATTAATGAATAATAAGCCTACGTGGGAATTGAACCCACATCTTTGTGTATGACCACAATGCTCTCCCATTGAGCTAATAGGCTACATGGGAAGAATATTTATGTCAAAGAAACTTGATATGTGAGGGTCTATCCATTTACCTTGGCCATTATCATTTGCTCTGCACACAAAACACACCAGTGCATAATACACAACCCTAAATTGAATCAAGTCAGCAACATACCTATATTAAAGGTTTCTTCATTCAATTAGATCTCCCACTTCTCATGAGAGAACAAATAGCACACAGGAAAGCCAAATTTACAACGGTGGGAGATCGATAGCCTTGCTGATATATCCAGCAACATGCCCTCCTTCTAGAACAACCAAGCACTCAACTCATGGAGGGAGTATTGTCCGGAGACATGGAAGAAGATGATGATACACAATTCCACAAGTAACAAATCCTAATTCGTGTGAACGATGCATTCATGGAGTACTCCATATGAGGTATTGTTTCAGAATCTCCTACTCCTGACATTGACCTTTCTCCAACCAATCCCAACTCTTCATCATCATCTTCCTCTTTACTGACTCCTACCCTTGACATTACCCCCTGCTTCACTAGAAAATCCCACGGACAAACTCAACCCTCTATTTGGCAACATCACTTACTACATGACACCTACACCAATCAACATGTCACATGTTTATTCAGACATGACAGATAGCAAACCCCAACCCTAACCGAATGGGAAATTTCAAACCAAACCATTTCAATTCCGAAATTCGAAATTTCAGTCTCTAGCCCTAAACTAAAAATTCCAATTCAAAGGCTTGAAAGATAGAGCAGAGAAGAAGAAGGGTGAAGGATTGTACATGGAATCGCAGAATGGAAGCCAATTGTGGAGATTATCCTCGACGAGGCTCGAAATCGCTTGAAGAAAGAGAGAGTGGAAGTACTCGCCGCCTGCGCCTCCAAGCCACGGATCTCCGAAGATAATAGCCAACAACAGAAGTAACTAACCCCGTTGCCTTCAATCAACTACAGAGATCGAAGGAGATGCCTCCGCATGCGCCTCGCCTCGAGCAATCCACCGTCGAGGGAGATGCTTCCACCTGCGCTTTCCCTCGATCCCCCTCCTTCTCCCTCCTTTCTCGCCCGCCTCCGATCCCCTTCTAGTCGTCTGCGCCTCGCCTCGAGGGAGATGCCTCCGCCTGTCCCCGTCTCCGATCCCCTTTCTTCTCTCTTCCCTTTCTCTCCTTTGCAATGGGCTACCGGGTACACAGGTTACCAAATATCCGGTTTGACCTAATTTAAAACCGGGTTGGGTTAACCTTGCAACACTTTTCGTTTTTTGGGTTAGTATGTGCAATTCCCTCATTTGAAATTTTGGAAGAAAAAAAACACCCACATTATTTCTAATGATAAATCCAATAGCACTCTCCCCTGATTCCAACACAGAACCATCGAAATTTAGTTTGACAAAGCCTTGTCCCAGCTTTTGCCATTTTCTTCTTCCTCTTTTTCGTCTTTTTAATGATGTACCGGTTGTTGTCAAGTGTTCCTCTTCTTCTTCTTCTTGATATCGTTTTGTTTTTTGCTAGTTATGATACATTGTTTGTATGAATTGTTCTAAATTATGGATTATTGGGTATTGTTGTGTGTCAATAAAGAGTTTTTCATAATTCTTTTTAACCTTTCTTATCATAAATAAATTTAATATTTTATCAAGGTATGACCTTCACAATATACTTTATTTACAATATGTATTTTTTTTAATCATGTATTTCCTCCTTCGTAACATGTATTATTCTTTGAATACAACAATATGAGGTTTAGGTTTCAGGGTTTAAGGTGTATTTTTGTAATTACTTGAAAAATAATGGACATTTTTTTTACAATTTAGATAAAGTAGTATTGGATTATATTATTATTATAAAATTTGGGGATATAAATAAACTTAAAAAAAAAAAGTGGGTTGCCTAATATAGCAAAAAAAAAAAAGAGAAAATAGTTTTAAATAAGGAATAATGACATTTTTGTAATTAAGTGCAAAATTATGGGTAATTAAATGACTATTCATAAGGAGATCTGATAGCACGCATTTAGCTAGGCATAACAGGTTGCATTTAGCTTAATTAAGATGCATAACATGTATGATTTAAGTAGAATTTGCATATTTCCTTGATATATTGGTGGAGTCGGAATCTACACACTTTTATTGATCATTTCAAGTAAATGTGGATCCAGGGAGGAGACATGGGTTGATAATGCATTGATCGATAAAGTTAGGTTGATCGAAGAAGTTTAAATGAAGATCTAAAGAGGTCCTGAGAAGAAGAAGAAAGCCTAAACGAAAAACAAGTCTGCGCGCAGAAGTTGTAGTCCGATAAACTGAACTTGTTTTGCACTTTCCGGAGGCCTTGGTTGTCCGATTGACTATTATAAGCATGCGTTGGTAAGCTGTTACAGACACCTAAAACTTTCATGTTGATGAAAAAACGAAATTCGGACAGTGAAAAATGCAGCGACCGCTGCAAAAGTGCGGCGACCACTGCAAGTCAACCGAGAAAGTTAGGCGGCGACCGCCGAATCTGCCGTCAACGCGACGAGTTAGGTTTTTGTTTTATTCTATCCTAAATCTATTTTATCTAGTTTCTTTTGGCCGACTTTTAACATCACTTAAGAGGGGATTAACCCTAGTTTTTATTCATTTATAACTCATTCATTCAACTAGAGTTAGAATTAGATTAGAGATTCAAGACATTTTAGTTGGAGATTGAGAGCGATGTTCGTCATAAGCGACTAAACTCTCGCCGTTCTACTTGCAATTTGAAGTTTTATTTATGTTGTGAGTTTTTTAATCTTGTTCCTTAATTCCTATATTGAATGTTTCTACTTCTTTGTGATTGAATGTTTAATTGTTTTATTCTATCTAGCACGTGCAACTAGTTAAAATTAATTGAATTTCTAGAGTTTTGTTACATATTCCTCAATGCAAATCTTAACCCAAGTAACAAACTTATCCTTTTAGGGCTTGTTAAACTAATTAGACAGGTAAGAAGAAGTTGAATGTGTGTGAAATCCTTCTTGAGGGATTGCAGATACATTGACTAATCTCATAACTTAAGGCTATTGATTGGTTAAATCCTCCTATGGGGAATTCAAGAAATAAGAGTTTTTAGGACTTGTTGGACTAGAAATTAAATTAGGCCAGGACAAGGAGATTAGTAGGAAACATAAAAGGATAAGAGAAAGTTACAAGACCAAGTTAACCAATTAAAGTGGACAGTTGTATTTTGTTCATAGTTTATTTTGCTTTCTTTATAATTTCATCACTATAAACCACCTTTTTGCTAATTGTTAAATATACATTGCATATGAATACTTGATTCTATGTGGGTTAAGTGCTTGTTATACTAGTTTGTAGGTTTGAGTTATATTTTGATAAAAAACACAACAATTCACTATTTTTTTCAAAATCCCAACGCGCTCCCCGTCCCGCATAATTTTTATGAGACGAGATCGGAACGAGATTTACTATTTTTCCCAAAATCCCAACGGGAGCGGGACGGATTGGGGACGAGACCATAATTTGTATGCACCCCTAGTTTATAGCATTAATGGCTTCTAGATTACCATATTTAATAATCAGCTTCTTAATGTCAATTTGCGCAGCTCAACTCTTTTAAGTTAAATCGATATCATATTGCAAGAATATTTTTTAACTTTCAATTATTAAACAGTCAAATGGGTATCAACTACGGAGTATCAAGTAATTTTTCTTCGTTTTGACCAAAAAACAAAGTAATTTTTCTTCGTCGTGATCAATTGAGATGCGAGAGTTGGGCACTTCGTGTGTTTGCCTTGCCTGCAATATGCACTAGCAGCAAACCAGCAACCATCCCCATCCCGAACAGGCAACAACCCGTTTTCCTTTTTTTTTTTTTGTCCATAAGAATATAACATAATTACCATCTTGTGAACAATCACACACCAAAATATATCAAATTTTGTTCATCAGAATATAACATAATTACTTGTCACTTCCAAAAACAAATCAAAAAGCATGGTTTGATCACTAAACTCGAGTCCTATTGCTCCAGATAAAAATAAAATGCAATGACCATTAGGAAATTAGAGCTGATTGACAGGGGAAAAAAAAACTTGGTAGTATTGAGACTGCATAACAATTGCACACATAAAAAAGCAAGGCAGGCGGATGCATAACCCTTCTTCCAAGAACATAGACGAAAAACTTCAGGTTAGAGTTCACCTGCAAAAAGCACATTCTGTTATGTTTCTATTCACCCAACAAGCTCATGCAAATGTTAAATGTACCATAGATGACAAACAAAAGAGAATCAATGATTTAAATAAGGCAGGAACATCCGTCGACCTAAAACCTCATCATAGACAATCCAAACTCATTTCTTAGCTCGTTACGGATTAATAATCCTGTTTAAATACAAAACCCACATCGTACAGGTATCTGACTTTACTAGTTCATACAAAGTATAAATTACCTTATCTGACCTTGTAAGCAGACATACTACAGAGTCTGTTACCTTATTCGGCCATGTGGAGTATATATTACCTAATCAGTCATAAGTATCTGCCCAAATAGACCCTTTCATTGTTGAACTAAATGAGCTGTGAAAATACAAGCTTGTAACTTAATTATGGAAATATTAACCTCATGTATCTAGTCAAGACAAAGCAAGGATTTCAGACTATTAAAAACTAACTGAAATTCGTGCACCTCATGAATCATAATATCTTGTCAAGACTGAAGACAAAGCAAGGATCTAAAGACTTAAAAATTCATTAAAATTTGAGCTAAATGTTCTGTTTTCATCCCTACAAGAGGACGCGGCCTTGGTAAACTAGGTCAGCCTCATTCAGGGCATCACTGCACCTCAGCTAAATGCCCATAACGGAAAATGCTGCTTCAATGCTTGCCAAAAATAAGTTTCATTGCAACCACACATACAACATGCCAAGCTGATTATTGAATCAATTAACCAGTAGCCATATCCATTTTATGAAGTAATGCTTCTGAACGTATAGATAATTGATTCATTATCATTAATATTCCTACAAGTCTGCCATAACCTTTAATGAAGACAAATCACATGTGTCATAACTAGTAATTTAGATGCAGATCTCAAACAAGGATATGTATTACAAGCAAATGAATGCGATAGGGACAAAATTTCTCAAAACTAAATCATATAACACTGCCAAAATAAGTTATAAATAGAATATAAAACAAAACTACATCAAATCACTTTTCCATCGCAGGTTTCTTAACCTATCCATTTCGAAAAGACTACATGCTATTTCATGCTTTTACAGGATAAAAAGCCAGATTAACAAGCAAAGTTGTAGAGGATAACTAGTTTACGGGTTTATCAACCAAGTCAAATCCTAGGGCTGAGATTAAAAGCTGTTAAGAACTCATTTTCATAACAGACTAAAGAAAGGAGAAAAAAGACGCAATTTAAGAATATTGTCTTCATGGCTAATTATTAACCCCAGTCTGCTTCATATTTCCCTTCCTTCTTTATATAGATTTAAAGACATCCAGGCGATTCCAGGGGGGCAGAGGATGTATAATTAGGTTAGGTCCTTTCTTAATTCAACTTAGGTGCATTTTTATATAATGAACTATAACTATGGAGTTTCATTCAAATAAGAATCACCCATTATAGCAACCTCTTATCATAAAAATCATATAATACAATCCACGATTGCAGAAACCAGTGTAAACTTTGTAAAATCACATGCAGGATTCTAATAACTATGGAGTTTCATTCAAATAAGAATCACCCATTATAGTAACCTCTTACCATAAAAATCATATAATACAATCCACGATTGCAGAAACCAGTGTAAACTTTGTAAAATCACATGCAGGATTCTAAATGTTTAACCATAGCAGGTAGACCAAAAAAGCCATAATTAGTTCAGTTTGATAGTACTCCTTGCAATTATTTCTGAAAAAATATTGACGAGGAACCAACAACAACAACATCATAGTGTATTCCATAATGTAGTAGGGTCTATGGGATATTGATGTTACATCTCTTCCTTATAAATGATATGAAGGAAATTGGATAGTTCTCTTACTATATCTTCCATCCAAAATAAAGTTATAAATGAACAAAAATAGCAATCTGCTTTCTTAGTATTTCATTATTCCCCCAACAAAGGATAAAGAAATTCCTTGTTGAGCTCAGGCTACAAATACAACCACATCCCAAGAGTCAAACTAACTAAATCTAATAGATTAACAGCAGAAAAATATGTACCGATGTACAGAAGCCACTTATGTCTCCACTAAACACCAAGAGTACACTCAAGTCGACAACAACGATAAAATAGAGAGAATAATAATTTACAAGACATAAATAAACAAATGTGTCAACCATTTTATTTTTCAGGTATTTGGCGAAAGGATTGAACCAAAAATACCCCTTCAATACAGGAACAAATTGCATCTGCTTATATTGGCCATCTCTTACATAAATTTCTGCAATTTCAATGCTACATTCACATTGATAATTTATTTTGTAGTACTGCACACGAATTTAAACCAGATTCAGAGTTCGCTAGATAATTATGGGAAATGCTTCAACATTCTATAAAAAGGACCATTCAATATGAAAAGTATTTTTGCGATGTTGCAAAATATCAGCTAGAAAATCCCCAAACGATCACCGGATAATCGCCTAACCTTGATGAAATGATAAAAACAAGGGGGGGAAACATGAGATTTCGAAAGGAACTGCACGGATTTGAGCTCACCTGATCTCACTTGGCGACCATACGGGCGATAAAATCCTCGTAGCGGATCTTTCCATCCGATCCAACGTCGACCTCACGGATCCACTCGTCAAACTCGGCAGGCTCAAGCTTCTCGCCGATACTGGTAAGAATGTGTCTCAGATCGGAAACAGCGACGAATCCGGTGCCTTCCTTGTCAATAACCTTGAAGGCGTCGCGAAGCTGGCGATCAAACGGCTCAACCTTGAGGTGCTTGGCCATGAGGTCTTGGAACCTCTTGAAATCGAACGGAGAAGTCAGAGACTCCTTGGAGATGATCTCCTTGAGCTGCTTCTGCGTAGGGTTTCCACCGAGGGATCGCATGAGGATCCCCAGCTCAGATGGCGCGATCTTACCGTCCTTGTCGGTGTCGAAGAGCGTGAACGCCTCCTTCATGGAGCTCACCTGGTCATCGCTCAATTTCGCCATTTTCAGGGGTGGTTGTTCGTGGTGGAGGCCGGCGACGGAGGTTGATTCTCTCTCTGTGTTTCTCTCGCTTTGGTGCGTCTGCGAATTTTGGTTTTGGGGGAATTTGAAGAGACCCCAAACTTTGCTAAATGCCAACGGGCTGAGATGATTTCACGGGAAGATTCGAATTACTATTATACCCCTCTGGTTATTCGTTTTTTCGGACCCAAACCCTACCAAAATTCCATCATCCCTGAGCCGAACTGGTTTTGTTTAACAAAGACAAAGGAAATAAATATTTGACAACCTAATCATTGAAGGGGATTCAAAGGTAATTACGGATTTCTTAGAAACACATACGAACTGCCCTTGAGAAATAAAATTAATAATGTCAGATATTCAGACCATTCTCCGAGGTGTAAGAAATATAGGAATTTCTTATATTCCCCGTATTGGTAACCGGGTAGCGGATAAGGTTGCACACCTTTGCTACTCTACCAGGGGATCTAATTTATACAATCACTCAGGTCTACTTGACCTCATCCGGCAGGATGCTTTCGGGTAGAGTTTTCTCACCCGAATTCTTACCTAATCAAAAAAAAAAAAAAAAAAAAAGATCAATTTCCGCAAGGTCGACTATACCATGCGGAAACGAATCAACAAATACATGATCGACCCCATTCGTTGGGACAAGTCTAGCAACCGAATGTGCCAAAATATTGCCACTACGTCTAATATGACCAACCGTAAACAGAGTAAAATTAGAGGCCATAGTATGAATGTCATCAGCCACCATTTGAGTATAGGAGAATAGAGTCTCCCTATTGCGGAGCGTACTCACGGTGTGTAACGAATCCGTCTCCAAGTGGACTAGCGTTGCCCCATTTGCAGCCGCCGTTTTAACCCCCGACAACGCCGCCATCATCTCTGCCACATTTACATCCCACTAGGCTTTCCTCCGTCGTACCGTGACCCAAGCAGCTTCCCCTCATGATCTCTGGTAGGGCTGATATACGAGCTAACGAGCTCGAGTAGTGGGTGTTCAAGCTCGGCTCGTTTACAAACGAGCCGAGCTCGAGCTCGAGCCTCATTTTCTCGAGCCGAGCCGAGTCGAGCTCGAGCTACTCACAAAATGTAGATATGTGATTCAAAGTGAATGGAGTCCAAAAGGCAAAACGGCTAACAGACTCTTTAGAAGAAGAGGTTAAATAAAACATAGGGACATAACTGTAATTTTACCTACGAAACGAGATATACGCCCTATTTACAAGGGGTTAAATAAAACTTATTTACATGGGGCTAAATAAAACATAAGGGAGAACTGTAATTTCACCCATAAAATGAGCTATACGAGCTACTCGAGCCGAGCTCGAGCTCAGAATTCCGCTCAAGCTTGGCTCATATTTAATTCGAGCGAGCCCGAGTCGAGCTTTTTTCGAGCCGAGCCCGAGCCGAGCTCGAGCTACCCGGCTCAAGTAACAGCCCTAATCTCTGGCCACCGCTCCCATCCATACTTGGCCCCCTTCCATCAGCGCTGCGTCAGTATTGACCTTAATGGTTCCCGCCCCAGGCCTGACCCAAGGAACCCCTCATACAGTCCGATGGTGAGCAGCACCCACTCCCTCATCGCGTTGTGCCCGTACGACACTAAAATCAGCAACCATCTTCCTAAACCCATCCCGTAGCACCGGAATGCTCAATTGGCGTTCGTCAAACAACATTAAGTTTCTTGTCATCCATGCGATCCAGGCGTTTGTAAAGAATTCCAGTAGGCCTTTTGATCCCTCATTCCCCTGAATATCTTCTATTAGCTCCACCACTGACACCACCCCTTTGTCGCGCACCCGGTCTCTAACCGAAGACCCTTCCCAGGCATGGGCCGTATTCGGACAGTCAAGGAGGGCGTGGGTGACCGTTTCCACCGCACCGCACCCCTCACACAGATCCGAATCTGCAATATGACGTCCCCATAGGCAGGAACGCACCGCCAAGGCCCCCTACAGCGCCCTCCATGCGAAAAGAAGCACCTTTGGCGGGGCTCGAATCTTCCAAATCCAACCCCACACATTGTCAGCGACTCCATTCAACCTATGAAACCACCCCGGGATATGCCCCGATGTGCCCAGCCAATACGCCGATTTAACGGTGAACACCCCCTCTTTGTTAGGGCACCAGATGCGAGAGTCATGTGGCTGTCGGGGACTAATAGGGATTGCTAGTATGCTTTTCACATCCTCCTCTCGAAAATTTTCCTGCAGAGCCTCCAATCGCCATGAGCATGTCTCTAAGTCCAGCAGATCGGCCATTGTGAGCCCCAAATCGGAGTGCTCCTAGAGAACCGGGGCAAGTGGGCGCCCATCGCGGACCAACCAGCTTGATCCCCACACATCAATACTCTCCCCCGATCCCACACGACATCCCAAACCTTCAAGCAGTAAAGCTTTCGCACCCCAAATACTCTGCCATGAAAAACTTGGACAGTACCCCAATCCCGAATTTAGAAACGAGTCCCCGTGGAAATACTTTGCCTACAGCACTTGCACTACCAAGGCCGACGGATTCTGCAAGAAACGCCACCCCTGTTTTGCAAGGAGGGCGTCGTTGAAGATTCGCGGGTCTCGAAAGCCCATTCCGCCCATCTGTTTTGGCGCACATAGCCTATCCCAACTGCACCAATGAATCTTCCGGTTCGGCGCCGACGATCCCCACCAGAAGCGCGCCATCATACTGTGAATCTCCTCAATCAAACCATCCGGCAATCTGAAAATTCCCATAACATATGTGGGAATACTTTGGAGGACCGATTTTATGAGAACGTCCTTTCCCACCTGAGAAAGCGACTTTTCTTGCCATCCCTGAGTTTTCTTCCAAATTCTGTCCTTCACGGCTTCAAAAACCGCCTTCTTTGAGCGACCCACCCAAGTTGGAAGCCCTAGATAACGGAGTGGCGTTCCACCATGTGCACTCCCAAGAGCCCAGCGATAGTAACCTTTTGCTGGTATCCAATATTCCCTGTGAAAGCTACCTCCGACTTCTGCAAATTTACCTTATGCCCAGATGCCCTTTCGTACAGCTGGATGATACCGGCAATCTGCGAGCATTCTTGTGGCGTAGCCCTCGCAAACAACAAACTGTCGTCTGCGAATAACAGGTTGTTTATTTTTGGTCCATGGCGTGAAACCTGTATCCCATCAATGCTTCTGTCCGCCGATTTCCTCCCAATCAGATTGGAGAAAACTTTTGCGCATATGATAAATAAGTATGGCGAAATCGGATCTCCTTGGTGTATCCCCCGAATCGGTGAAAGATTTCCCCTCACTTGGCCATTGAATTTGAACGAGAAGGACACGCTTGACACACATTCCATAACCCTCCTGCACCAGCCTATCGAAAACCCCATCTTTCTCATGACTCTTTCCAGAAAACACCATTCGATTTGGTCGTATGCCTTGCTCATATCTGTCTTTATAGACATCCATCATTTTCTTCCCGTCTTCAACTTCTTCATATAGTGAAAATTTTCCAAGGCTATGATGGCATTGTCTGCTATATTTCTCCTTGGAACGAAAGCGCTCTATTCTGGCGATATGACCCCCGGAAGTAATCGCTTTAGCCGATTTACCATCGTCTTGGATATGATCTTATACAAGACGTTGCATAGGCTTATCGGCCTAAACTCCGACGTTGTTTTCGGCTCTGTCACCTTTGGAATCAAGGTAATTATGGTCTCATTTATTGGCTTCAATTCCTCACTGCCATTCCAGCATGATTGGACGAAGCTTACTACATCGTTCCCGACAACGTCCCAGAACTTGTGGTAGAACACTGCGTGCATCCCATCCGGTCCCGGAGCCTTTGATGGATGCATTTGATGAACAACAAGCCATATTTCATCCGTTGTTGGGACCCTATTGAGCCCCTCATTCATCTCCTCTGTAATTCTACATGTAATTCCTTCCATGGCTTCTTCCATTTGGCTTGTTCCGCCCGACGAATAAAGCTCCTCAAAGAAATCCACTATGACCCTCTCAATTGCAGCGTCCCCCGTCTGTGTCGTGCCACTCGCATCCTCCAGAGACGCTATATGATTCAGCTTCTTCCGATGGCTTGCCCGGAGGTGAAAATAGGTCGTGTTCTTATCACCATCTCTTAAAGCGTTTGCACGACTGCGAAGGTGCCAAAAGGACTCTTCCTCTTTGTGAAGTGTGTCAAGTTTCTCTACCGTCTCCCTAGCTTCCCTTAGGAGATCCCCCGTCGGTTGCTGCCCCTGCAGCCTGCACAGCTTCGCCTCTAGATCTTTGATCTGTTTCTTTCGACCTTTGAATTCCGATCGAGCCCATGTATCGAGCCCTCGAGCACAGTTTGATATTTTCTCCTTTGGGTCCCCACTTGTACCCCTCCACTGGGATTGAACAATACTACGACACTCTTCATAATCTAGCCACAACGTCTCGAATCGGAAGCGTCGCTTTCCTCTTCGCTCCACCCGTCGTTCCGTGTCTAGGAATATAGCTAAGTGGTCAGAACAGTATCGTGGTAAGGTCTGGGACTGATAAGAAGAGAAATGCTCACACCATGATGCATCAGCCAGAAATCGGTTTAGTCTTTCCCTTACCACTGTTGCTTCGTTTCTTCCTCTTTCCCAGGTAAATTTCAACCTACTTCACCCCAGGTCAATTAGGCCACAGTCCTCGACCACCACTCGGAACGCGTCCATTTCTTGTGAAAGTCTTTGAGCCCCTCCTTCTTTCTCTTCTTGGGTCAGAATTTCATTAAAATCTCCAAAGAAACAAATCGGCAAGTTGTACTCCCCACATATCCCCCTCATCAGTTGCCACGTTTCATGTTTCCTTTCCCTAGCCGGCCATCCATAGACTCCTGCTGCGATCCATCGAAATCCATCGTCTTCCATGATCTCCGCACATATGTGCCTCGTGGAGAAAGATCCAATGGTAACGTTTGTTCCCCTCCACTAGAAACCCAGCCCCCCCCCCCCCCCCCCCCCCGATAAGCCTTGGATGTCTAGACACAGGCCTTGGGTAAAGCCGCATTTCCTCATCGTTGGTTCCAAATCACGTCGAGCAATCATCGTTTCCATCACGAAAACGATGTTGGGATGCATCTTCCAGGATCGATCCTGGATTGCACGAACTGTCCGAGGGTTGCCCAACCCTTGGCAGTTCCAACTTAGGATTTTCTTTTTCCTTCGCGGGGCTGGCTTACTCCAGCACCCGCTACTATCTCCGATACTTCATCGTCTTCTTCTAACCCCTCTTTGCGTGATTTATTCAGGATTGGGCTATCGGTCCCTGCTGTGTCAAACAACTCTACTCCCATGCCATCAGCCTTTCTCTTTCCCTTAGTCCCCCCTCCAGGTTCCTCTTGCTGCCTCTGTAAATCATCCACCCCCTTGTTGTCAATTGCCATGTCCTTACCAACTCCTCTTTCCTCTTCTTCTAGGATGACTCCTTTGCTAGTCTGCCGCTTCTCGTTTCTGCCTATTTCATCCCTGTTCTGTTCACCTTTTTCCTTCTCCCTCCCGGCTACTTCTACTTGGCTCTCGATTTCCACTCGTTTCAGTTTGTCCATCTTCTTCGCATCCCTCTCCCGCTCCTCTACAGACACTCGAGGTCTCCTGCCGTTTATCACAGCCCTCAACCAAGGCCCGAACTGATTTCGACCTTGACTATCCCATGCGATCACGTTTGTCGGGCAGAATCTCACTATATGACCAATGCGTCCGCAGTGGAAGCAGAAAGTCGGGAGCCTCTCGTATTGGATATCGATCCACTTCCAACTATCTCCCACACGCAGCTTTACCCCCCGTATCAAGGGGTTTGAGAGGTCTAGTTTCGCTTTCAGCTTTAACTGTTTTTGGAAGCCTTCGAATTCAGGACAATCGTATTCCAGAAACTCCCCCACACGATCCCCAATGGCTTTTGCTGTAGCCACCGATTGCATTCCCACCGGGACGTTCTTGGCCACTACCCAGAAAGGGGAGTGCGTGAATTCCATGTCATCGAAACCCTCAGTGCCTTCTACTTCCTTCAGAACCAGGAGGGCATCATCGAACGTCTGTGGACAACCATCCATCACCCGCCTTTTATCTTCCTTATTGAAAAATTGAAACATGAATTGTTTGTCACCCACATCACGGATTACCGGATCTTCCCTAACCCTCCACACCTGCCGGATTGTGCGCCTGAACGCATCCTTGTTAATGGACTGCTCTGTAACGAATTTCCCTGCCAGACACAGGGCGATGTTCCCATTCGAGCGCCCATCCCCCTCGACTTCTACCACTGCTGCCTCGGACTCTGTTAGTTGAAGTCCTTCCCAAGCCATCCGCAGACCTTCAACCTCCTCCTTCTCACCGACGTCGGCCATCTCCACCGGAAAATCGACCTTAACCGCTGAGAAACTGACAAGTAACTGCTTTTAACTGTCACTAACTGGTGTTTTTCAACTACCACAACTCCCGGATTCCCGGACTCCTTGTAAATCTCAATACTATTTAATTCTTTTCTATTTACGTGTCATCCTTTTTTTTAACTTAAAGACCGGATAAGTCGGTTGGTAGATTAACTATCATGTACAACCAGAAACTAATGACAGAAAGGAAATGACATGAAGCAAATGACGGAAAGAAAATGCAAAAATAAAGTACATGTCATCCTACACTGTAAACTACAAGTTAGCAGAACCAACGAACCGACTGCCCCAAAAGAAGATGCACATAGAGAACTTTGGAGATCACTAGCGGACACCTTGGAATGGACTCCAAAACAGAGTCATCAGGTGTCAATCGTATTTCCACGACGTCTACGAGCAGGAGTCTCGCTTGGATGCTTAGACAGTTCAGTTGAACTGGATAGAATCTCGCTCATGGAGCAAATCAATCATTGTTCACATGAAACCTGTAACACGACAAAAAAAGGCAAATCACACCAACCCGCATGCCCAAATCTTGGTCATACCATTGCCCATTCAAACCCCCAAAAACCCATCTCAAACCCTCAAGGATGATAACAAAGATCGTAATAGGCTACCACAAGGGTAAGCCAAAATAGAGATGGATAAGACGGGATTGATAAGAAAAAATGAACAACAATAAATAAGCAAAAGGGCATGAGAGTGGTTGGAAAACAAACCATAGGACTTGAGTCGAAGGACGATGGATGGCCTGGCTAGAGGCGCGGTGAGTTGTCGGTGGCTCTATAAAATGGCGATTGACGATGCCCTAAAAATCGGGCAAACTATTTAACACGGTGACTCGTCTAAAAAGACATCGTACGATCTTAAGAGATAATCAAATAGGGATTTCCCGCTATATAAATTAAACCCCGAAACAATATTATACACACACATATACATAAACCAATCAAAACAAGTGAAACCAAAATCCTCCATTCCCACATCGATTGTAAGTAGGCAAGCAAGGAGCCTACAAAGTCATGACATCACATTCACGATCCCACATCGACATTAGGAAGCAAAGCAAGGAGGAGACTCCTTCTATAAATAAAGGACAAAGGACAACGTAATAAGGATCGGTTCGGGGTGTTGGGATCAGCTTAGGCTGGTCCCGATCAAGCTTTTTGGTCTTTCTCAAAGCGGGATTTGCACCGACCTGCGTGCACCGAACCTTGAAGAGCCAATAATCGATCGAGGTCGGACAGTACGAACGCCGGACATCTTCAACGATGTCGGCGCGGGAGGATTCAGAGACGACCACCACGAAACCAGAGTCTGAGTAGCGGTGAGCATGAAGATGGATGTCTACACGGTGGTAGCGACGAAGAGGCGGTCACAACGAACAAGTCGTGGTCCTTGCTGGTGGCGGTTGTGCATATGGCGCCACCGGAGCCACGTGAAGATGGCTAAGGAGGGGTGAAGAAGGGGGTGCAAGAATGTTAGAGGCCAAGGACGCAGGCGGCAACCGGCAAACGGTGGGTAGAAGCCATGGTAGATGGTGGCTGAGGAGGGCGAACGCTGGTAGCCAACGAAGTGTAGGTGTGAGGGTAGCAAGGTGGCTGGGAATGTTCAAAACATAGCGTGTCTATTTACGTGTCATCTTCACTTGACATCATCATCTATTTTTTTTTAACCAATTATCTTTTTTTTATATCTATATCTATATTAATTTATATTATATAATTGAAATTAAAAAAACCATTTAAAGAGGCAGATGTATGTATGTTTATTTTTTTTTAAGATAGTACACATTTTATAATCATTGAGTTCAATGTAAAATATTTTAATACTAAATTTTTAATCAATCAAAGTTTAATGGAGTTTTCTCTCTCAATATATTCTACATTTTCTAATCAATTAGTTTAATTCAAAACAATGAATTGTTAAATTCATATCTAACTATTAAATATAAATATATATCTATTTACTCCATCCATTAATTAAAACGTGATGTTTTACTATTCACACACACCTTTTTAGGTTCTAAAAACTATATAAAATATTAAAATTTTTAAAAATAATTTCATACTACTTAATACTATTAAGTATGAATTTATAAAAAAAAAAATTGTAAAAAAAGTTAATATTTTATATAGTTTTTATCATTCTAAAAAAGTGTGCATGAATAGTAAACGACTTGTTTTAATTAACAGATGGAGTATTAAATAAGAAATTTTTTTGCTCCGATTTCATAAAGTGTTAGCAAGTGAAAATTTTAGACATTGTTTAATCATCTATCTACATCTAACTAATTAATTAAGAATTTTTTTTCTTATGTGTCATAACCACATTATTATTTTGTTTATATTTTTTACGTTATCAACTATATCTTACTTATATTCTGTTAACTTTGTTAATATTTTATTTAATTTTATAATAGTAATCTGTTATATTATTAATATTTTATTTAAAAAAAACATGCTATGACAAATCTTAGAGTGATTTCAAAATGGAAATAAAGATGAATATTGCAACGAACTTAAATACGTCCTCGTCCTCTTCCTCTTTGAGACTTCTCTTGAATATCATCATTCTCTTGGGTCGAGTGCTTGGTGGATAGGACTTGCTTTGTTGGCTCATTCTCTCTGCTATTGGTCCTCTCCTCATGGGCTTGTAGAGAATCAATGGGTTTTTCAACCATTATAGTCTCTAAGTCTTTCAATTCTTCAATGGCGACTACAATGTGATTGAACTTCGTTGGCAACTAACGATGTATCTTCTCAACAACTCAAGCATCCATGATGCTTTCGTCATATCGCTTCATTTGGTTTACCACGGCTAACAATCTTGCAAAGAAATTTGTAAATGATTCAGACTCTTGCATTCGGACACCTTCAAATTCTCTTCGTAAAGATTGCAACTGCACCTTCTCCACCTTGTCAACCCCTTGGTTAGAGGTTTTCAAGATTTCTCACGCTTGCTTTGAGATGGTCTCATTGGCCACCCTTTCTAACATGGACTCATCAAAACATTCGTGGATGAGAGTGAGAGCTTGTTGTTCCTTCTTCCGGGTCTTTTAAAATACCTTCTTCTCGGTGGGAGTAAAAAAGATTCGTCTTGATGCATCTCATGTCCTCTCTCAACAATCTCACCTACATCTTTGAAACCAAGAAGTGCCTTCATGTATAGACACCAATATATTCTCATAATTTTCTTTTGTGAGACGGGAAAATTGGAATGGAAAACTTGAATTAACCAAAATAGAGTTGTGATACAATTTGATAGAATTCGGTGAGGAAACAATATAAGAAGAGGTAATCTGAAGAAGAAGAAAAGCTCAAATGCTTATTCAAATGTGTTTCACTCTTATTTTTTTCATCCCTGTTGTTTTTTTTTCCCAATTAAAAATGACATATGTAAATCAAAATTTATAGTTTTCTTTCAATATTTTTAAAAAAATTATTCATTATACTACACATATAAAAAAAATTCTATTGTTTTCATTCCTTTGAATATTTTTTTACTAAAAATGTCATATTTAAACTAAAATTATGCTTTTCTTTGCCTAGTAATTTTTTACAATTAAAAATGATATATTTTTCTTACAATATTTTTCTAAAAAATATTCATCATGCCCCCCCCCCCCCCACACACACACGCACGCACGCGCACACACACACACAATTCTAATAACTTGTATTCCTTTGAATTTTTTTTACTAAACATGTCATATTTTAAGCATAATTTATGATTTTCTTTCAATATTTTTTTTAAAAAAATCTTCATTATATATACTGAAAAACAAAAATTTCTCCAAAACTAAGATTTTGCCTCCCCTATAAAATCATGCCGCCGCCACTGATTGATCCCTATGATACTCCGAAACTCTATTTCATAGCGGTTTCATGTTTTTGGATATGAAGAAACTCCGAAACTTCTGAGAAACGCCTCAGAAACATTTATGAGAGGTCAAAAACATTGACCGATTTGTTGACCAGAAAAGTCAGAAAAGTTGACCATTTCCGCTTCGTCAAAAACGTTTCTGCCTTGCCAAGTGTCGTTTCCACTAATTTTATAATTGAAAAAAAAACATACCGTAAATCACGCTTCCCCTTCATCCCGTCTAAAACTCTCATATCCTTCTAGCCTTGCCACCTCTTTCTCCTCCATTTTTGGCCTTCCCTCCTCTCCTCCTTTCCGACGACCTCTCTCTCTCTCTCTCTCTCTCTCTCTCTCTCTCTCTCTCTCTCTCTCTCTCTCTCTCTCTCTCTCTCTCTCTCTCTCTCTCTCTCCTAGGTGTGCTCGCTCGCAGCCTCGATGAGTCGCTCTTCTCCGGATCTCTACTCGGCAGTGCTCGCAGCAACGTAACCTCTCGGCCCTCTCCTAGTAAACTATCATTTGTTCGGTGCTCTCCCTCTCGGCTCTCACTATGCCATCCTCAAATGGAAGTAGCAGTCCTTTAGTGTTGAACAAAGTCAACAAACCGACTCTGTAGCTGATGAAGTCGAAGAGGAGTAAGGACATTTAAAATGTTTGACATGTTTGTATTGAATTTTGTTAAGGAGTAAGGACACTATTTATCATGGTATTGAACATTTCAATTTGTAGCCTTAATGTTGCATTCAATGTATAACTTGGTGATATGTTTATTGCTTTTAGGGAAATTCCATTTGGTACCCCCGAGTTTTTGACAATTCCGGATGGTGTCCCACACTTTTTTTTTGTCCGGATGGTACCCCTGAGTTTTGTCAAAAGTCCGGCCCATGCCCAAAACTCATAGTTTCTTCTTTTTACTGAATAAAACCACCCATTATTTTTATTTTTTCATAAATATGTCCATTTACTTTTAACATTGAACAAAACTATATATTAATTAACAAAATTCAACACAAAAGTGACAAAACCAACTTTATTTTTTAAAATTTTACAAAATCACATATTATTTCCAAAATTTTTATTGCAATATTTGTAAATGTGATTGATCAATATTTCCAAAAAAATTTATTGCAATATTTCCAAAAATTTTTATTGCAATATTTTTAACACATATTATTTTTCAAAACAATATTTAACTTATATCTCATTAACTTTAAACATTTGTAAATGTGATTGATCAATTTAACCAAATGCTTGATTATAATTTTTTTGAAAAAGAAAAGTAAATTTTATTTATTTATTTTTCTTCTTGTAAAAGAAAAATATAATAAGAGATTAATCATTCTTATTTTATTAGGTTTTATGTATTCCAAACAAAATAAATGAATAACACCTTCTTTTATTACACAAGAAATGATTTTGTGCATTTTTTAAAGCATAAAGGGTGGTTTTACACAAAGTATGTTTTTACTAAGTATTTTTTTATAATGTATAGGTAAACTATTTTTGTTCACATAATAAGATAGTGGATTTGTGCAAAATTTTGGGTGATTATGTACATGCAATATTTGACAAATAATGAGATTTATTTTTTATAAAATATGAAAAATATGTAACGGATCTTTTGTGTAATGTCAAAAATAATAGTTGATTTTCTTAAAAAAAAAAATTGGAAAGAATGGGTATTTTTTGCTACAACTTTGGCAATAATGTGTGATCTTATTAATTTTAAAAAATAAAGGTGATTTTGTCAATTTTGTTTTGAATTTAGTTAAATGATAAGTAGTTTTGTTTAATGTTAAAAGTAAATGGGCATATTTATGAAAAAATAAAAATAATGGGTGGTTTTATTCATTAAAAAGAAGAAACTATGAGTTTTGGGCATGAGCCGGAATTTTGACAAAACTCAGGGGTACCATCCGGACAAAAAAAAGTGTGGGACACCATCCGAAATTGTCAAAAACTCGGGGGTACCAAACGGAATTTCCCTTGCTTTTATTTATACCTTCAAATGAACATATAATTCATATTGCCGTTTCCTTAGCGTTTTCGTTTCCTAAAAAATTTGAATTGTCGTTTCCCCGTTTCCGTTTTGATTTCGATTTCCGTGTAACATAGATTGATCCTACCCATAGTGTAGGATAGAAGCCAATCATTCAAAGGTTTTAAAGGTGATCCGTTTTCATGGTTCAAACCAGTCACACACATGGCAACACAGCCTGACATTCCTTGTACATCCAGTCCCGAGGGAGTGTGCTTGAGCTCAACTCTTCCAAGACAGTTGCACATACCAGATGAGATATTGGCAAAAACAGGTTTATTCGGGCTTGGTAAAGGTGCTAAAAAATTACAACAGTACAAAAGGGGAAGAAAAGATAGTACAGATGCCATAGATGGTTGCTAGCGGCAACGAAGATTTATCCACCAGGCTTAAATAGCTAGCGGGAATGATTATCCCAAGTTTACGTCGAGTCATCTTGCAATAGATGGTTGCTTAGCTTCAATATCCTGCAGCCGTAATGTCACAGCTCTTCTATGAGCTTCCAGCCCTTCAACCCCGGCCATGGTTGCAACATATGGCCCAAGGTTTTTCAGGCCTTCCTCTGTCAGAGATTGAACGGTTATGTACTTCTGAAAGGAATCCAGAGATACTCCACCGTACATCCTTGCATATCCGTAGGTTGGGAGAACATGGTTCGTTCCACTTGCATAATCGCCTACACTCTCAGGCGTCCATTGACCCAGAAACACGGATCCTGCATGGATAATAAGTCATCAACACCAGTCTTTGTAAACAAGACATTCATAATGGCAATATACCAATAATATATACATACACTTATGGAGTGATGCTCGTAGAAGTAGATAAAAAGATGGAAGTAAAGAGGTCACTGACCTGCATTCTCGACATAACTCTCCCACTTCTCAGCATCCTTGACATTAATAATCAGATGCTCGGGTGCATACAAGTTAGAGAAAGAGATCGCCTGTAAATCCAGTCATCAAGGATCAGCAGATCCAGTGAAAATGATCAAAACCATGTAAAAAGAATAATGTGAATAGAACAATTCTCAGCATCAGCTTAATGTCATTCACACATTAGGCTTTTATTTAGCTCACTGATGGTTTACTGAGAGTTTATCACTCTTTCTACAAATGATAATTTGCAATTAATCAAGATTTGAAATATGGGACCATGAGAGAAGTGATCACAACAATTATAAAAGTATTTCCACAAAAGCACAAGATCCACATCATTTGTCTATCACTGTGCTATGCATTCTCAAGTCCTGTTCTATTCAAATGCAGTTCGAGCATATGATGTCGGGATGCATGAACAGCATTTTAGAGAAGATTACTTGCAGTAACTGAATTGACAGGTCAATTTGCAGCAAAAAGTATTATTACAAATATCATTAACACAAACCTCAATCATATCATGAGCAAACACGGTAAAACTATGAGAGAGTGCTTTGGAAGCAATCTCCCCTCTTGGAAGGCTTTGGCATTGTTTCGTGATTTCCTCATTAATAGCCTTCATATCAACTCCATCACCAACTACTACAAGAACAACCTGGCTATCAGGTCCATGCTCAGCCTGAGGTTTAAATAATAGCAGCTTGAATCAAAATGCATAAAGGAGACCTCCATAGCAAATGCAAGTATTACTTAACCAACCAATCATAAGAAGTGCATAAACCAGGAAATTCCATATTTTTCCATTTTTTAAAAAAATTTCGGTTTTGAGTGGAGGCGAGATGATGATGTGGAGGTTATGTGTGATGTGGAGGCAATTTTTTTTTTTTTTTGTAAATGATCCATACTGGATTGTTGTTTTGTAAATGATCCATCTCACATATAGATATATATGAGATGCGCAGCTGTAGTTAGGTCTGAAAATTATCTGTAAGTTCGAATATGATAGGAGTTTGTAGTTTGACAACATTGAAAAAATGGCAGACTCCAGAGCTACACAAAACCAACTGTCCAATCTTTCAATTCTCTGATTTTCATTATTTCCTTTTTCCGGCTCTGCTACATTGGTTAAATGCATGTTCATCTTTAAATTATCATTCACGAAGAAGAGAATCAGGATCATGGACACAAAAAATAATGTCTCAGAAAGTAGACTACCTGAGAAAGCAGATCTGCTGCAACATGGACAGGATTAGATTGTTTATCAGCAATCACTAGCACCTCTGATGGGCCGGCAGGCATGTCTATTGAAATCACTGCCTCGCTATTCTGATAGCAGGAAAGCAATGCAAATACAAGAAATGATAATCTAGAAACGAGACCATAAAGTAATAAAATTAGATAAAATTAGAAAGCAATTACTTTTACATACTTGAAGAATCATTTTTGCAGCGGTCACATACTGATTCCCTGGCCCAAAGATCTTTTCAACCTACAAATTAGAGTTTGAGTTAAAATTACACAGAAAATACATAAAATAGGGAGACAAACATAGGATCAAGTTGAGAAGCATATTTTGGCAGCCGCATTTACATGAAAAGGAGGTAAGCAACTATTATGGTTGTATGGAAGGGTCTAAGAAAGGTCTGCAGCACTAAAGATAGAAGTGTCCAAAACACAAACTAAACATGCAATTTTAGGCAAAATTTATTATTAAATTATTATCCCCAAAAGCTATTCGTAACTTTTCAAGCTATATTAACGAAGGCCCTAGAAATGCTAAAGAAACCTTGATAACACAAATACAGACATAACAGAAGTTTTCTTGTACCTTAGGGCAAGACGTTGTTCCCCATGCCATTGCTGATATAGCCTATAAGTAGAACCAATTTCAGGGTATATGATATATAATATAGTCAACCGTATGAGCGACCAAGTGTAGGAAATGTGTTGAAGAAAATAGAGAAGTATTAGGAAGATAAAAAGATGGAGTATTAAACCTGTGCACCCCCAGCTTTAAGGATGTGGGTAACACCTGCTTTCTTGGCACAATAGAGTACCTCCTGAAGCACAATTGATCAATTCATAAGTCCCTAATACATGCAACTAAAGATAGTGAAATTCATAAAAGAAATATAAAAAAAACCTTGCATATGCTACCATCTGGACTAGGCGGTGTTGCAAGAACAATGGTTTTGCATCCAGCAATCTTAGCAGGCTGATATAAGACATCAAGTATATCTTAGCAAAACCCCGACTCAAGATTTATTATTCCATAAAACAGACTTAAGAAAGAATATTAGCACATACAATTGAAAGCATTAGAGCAGTTGAAGGCAAAACAGCAGTTCCTCCTGGAACATAGAGACCCACAGAGCTAATGCTTCTTGCAACCCGTTTGCATCTAACACCCTGGTATGCAAAACGAGATGGCATTAGATAATTCACAATGTAAACATAGTAAATGTTCTCTCCTAGGAGCTTACTTTCATGTTCTCGACACTTTTCTCAGTTGACTTTTGAGCAGCATGGAATGCATATATGTTGTTGTATGCGACATCAAATGCCTCTTTAATAACTGGATCAAGCTGCAAGTAAAGGGTTTTCAAATAGAGCCAAGGATCAGGCATCTAGCTCAAATATAAGAACTTCACCTGCTTTAGAATTAAAGATGCAAACTTTAAAAGAAAGCTTCAGAAAACTCAAGATCGAGTACCTCTGGATCGGGTAGATCAGCCACAGTTTCAACAACTCGGTCCAGTTCAACTTTGTCAAACCTCACAGTATAGCTGCACAAATAAAAGTATAAGTTCAAAATCAAACAAAACAACCCGGAAGCTACATGTAACATTTACAGAGCGAAAACTAGGAAAAATAAACAGAAGAAGCATGTACTCTTTGACTGCATCATCCCCTCGATTGCGGACATCATCAACAATAGGTTGTACCTGATGCATAATACCAAATTACAAACTGCTTCAATCATTATGACTCATCTTCCCCTAAGAAGAAGAAGAAACAAAACCTAACAGAACAAGGATAAAATAGTTTATTCCTCACCACTTTGAAAATAGAAGAAAAATCAATTCGTGGACGAGCTTTCAGCTTATCAACCTCCGCAATAGGAAGTTCAGATAACTTGTAAGACTTCATCGAACACTTCAAAACTTTTCGAATTGTCACTGCAACAATGGAACTCAATAAAAATCTGAAGCCCACCAGGATAATACAACAGCAGCAATAAAGAGAATCAATAATCTTAAACAGACACAACATCAACATATGATACCATAATAAACAACCCTAGCAGATCCCCAATAACCAGCCCCTTTTTTCGGTCGTCAAGGAGGCATTACAACGCCTATGGAAGTTATATCACGCATCAATAACATAAAAAGTAATAAGGAACATCAAAAACTACTAGTCCCGAAACATCTAAAGCCATGTAGCTAAACCAATCTACAATTGAATTGGCCAGATAAGATGCGTAGAAATCAGGATGAGTATGGGGAGAGTTCGATTGAGTAATTTGCACACCATCGGCGAATCAATTTCTAGAAGAAGCTTACTGATGCCAGTAAGCAAGCACGAAACTGAGCAAAGTGAGTATCACCAATCACCAGAGCAGTACTACCGACAAACAAAAAGAAGAACTTGGTTCTACTCTCGAATCACAGCTACCATCAATGCTCGCAATTCAATACAATCACGAACTAAAAATACAAATAATCACTCCAATTCGAAAATTTAACAGCAACTCCGTCGACCGCCGAAATTGACACACATCAAGAAGCGAGATGAACCATTCAATCAAGAATCAAATAGAAAACGTACCAGGAATACGAGAGCGGAGAGTTGGATACGAGGGAACAGAGAAGTTGGCGTGGCCTTTGTTTAAGCAAAGTATTCGACCGTCCATCAACCTACTAACTCGTAACCGGAAGAAAAAGCCGATCGTATCTATCAGATTGAAAAAGATAAACGGACGACTAAGAGTTCCGGTCGCCGGAGATCCGTACGTCGCCGAAGGGGGGAGAGAGAGGGAGGCGAAGTGCAAAGCACTGGTTAAGAAAAGGAGTGGGCAGGAACAAGGGCAAAGATACTAAAACGCGGGTTTTGAGTGGTTGTAATGAATGAAACGCTGCGTTTAGATTGAGATCCTCATTTATATAATAAGGTCTACGCCGGTGGTGTGTGAAATCCCCGCATCTTTTTTTTTTAACTTTACGGTGGTTTTTGGTTGAGAGCTTCTCATTCTTGCGTTGGCAGCTATGGCTTTGAACGGCGGATTGAGATCGTGCGCATCTAAGCTGTTGAGTTCTTCTGGCTCGCTCGTCTCAAAGCCAGGTAAAATAAATTTATTGTCTGATCTGAGGCTTCGTTTCATATTTGCTCTCTTTTGCGATTGTTTTTAAGGGGTTGTAGATCCGACTGATCGGTATCATTCAATTCGTATTCTATAAGCTGGATGGTGAATTGATTTGTAGTTGTATAATATTTGCGCAATTTGGGGATAACTAAGTTAGGGTTCATTGATTGGATTCGGGATACGAGTTCGTTGACTACCTTAGGGGTCAGTGTTTGAGAAATGAGTTCTTTTATCCAGCCCTCGTTTGATTATAGCCCCAGGTTCCTCATATTCTGACCGTCTCACCTCTATTTGCAGCTGAGATTAGGGTTTTTTTTTCCCTGTTGAGGGTAGTCAGTGATAATGGGAGCGCTTGGTTGAATTTCTATAATTATCACAAAATGGTTCCATAGGATTGCAATTGCAAATAGCTAGCATGTGTCATAAAATCCTTCTGTATAATGGTTCATTCTCGGAATGGTATTGTTTCAAACCCATTCCTTCTTGATACGTTGTGTAATCTTGGGAAGTGGCTTTTCCTTTCTGCTACAGTTTCTCTGGTGAGGCCAAGTGTTTGATAAGGAGCTATCTTGCCTTTCCTCCTCCCTACCAAATAGACTTATCTGATATCTCTTGTGCTGATTGGACTAGTAATTGGATGTTTAGATCTTCTTGTTCACATAAAGCAAATTTATATGTAATGAAGACTATTCTATCGACCAACTCGGTTTGTATGTTGTTGGTTCTTGTTCATTCTCGGATGTCAGTTTTTAGGCCTTACTGTTTCTCTGGAGTGATAGATATCAAGGTTGGAATTGGTACCTCAGTTTTGATTTGTTCCTGGAGGCTACAGGTTGCCACGTAGGGTTTTATTGGGTGTATCCTATAAAGAACTGTTTTTTTCCCAATGAAATTCATGAATTAAGCATCTATTGTTGCACCCTTGTTTTATTAAAAGATATGTACTTGCTAATTCTTGAAATCCTCTTGCTGCAAGCTCGAAATGGGGAGAACACCACTACAGTCAGACATTCAAAGAGGTGAAATAGTTGGCTAAAAAGGGTGTGATTTGGGTAAAATTCCATAAGTGAAATTAGAGGTGGTTTGATGAATTTTTTATGTATAAAAACATGGTGGTTTGCAAAAGAATACCCTTATCAAATATCGCTTGATTCTTTGTCCCTAAAATTCTCAGATAATATCTAAGAGAAGTCCTTCTGCCTGCCATAATACAATAGAAAGAAACTCCTAGAGTGCAGAAAAGCAATGTCTTCATTTAGATTGTGTGCTATCTGGATGACATTTATGGTGTTACAAGCAAGTAAGAAACAATTCTCGTATCTGACCAAGTCACTAAGATATGCACATCTTGAATTTTATATGGCAGCTAGCAGAGGAATTCACTCTAGCAGAACAAAAATGATGGGAGGAGGGCATGGTCACGGCCATGATGAGCCAGAATACATTCATGCAAAGCACATGTACAACCTTGATAAGATGAAGTACCGCCAGATCAAGATGCCTCTCTTTGTTTTCTCTTGCTTTGCCGTTGGAGCCATCGTTCCCGTCTATGCAGTTGTCTTCCAACAAAAGAAGACAGCTTCTGGTTAAGCATTATGGCGGTTGCAATGCTTCTTCTTCTTCTTGCGACGGGTAGGGATTTGACACATAAACTACCTTTGTTCATGAATTTGAATTTCTATTTGTGGATGCATTCGCTTGCAAGTCCTTCTGCTAAAGTTTGTTGTTTTGCCCAAACTCTTTAAAAGAGGATTTCTGGGAATAAGTGTGGTAATTGATTGATGCATTCTTTGTTGATTTTGGCTTATTTTCTGCCTTAGTTTTATAGCAACCGATGCTTACACAGTAAGTAGAGCTTTGCTTTTCAATTCAAGTGTTTTGTGGCAACTGGGTAAGATTTGGATCTTGAAATTTCTTTCTTGATGCATTTGTTTGCTTTTCACGGAGCAAGAATGTGCAAGGTATAAAAGATCGATGGCTGCTGAAAATGTGGCTTGCCAGCTAAGAAGTAAGAACAGGAGACATGTCTATAAGAAAATCGAGCTCGTCACTTGCAGAGAAATCTTGTCACAGCCACGAAGATCCTACGCTTGTATTGCTCTGATTAGCAAGCAGCTCTTGATCACTAAAGTGGGATTTTTGGTACGTGCACATGAACTCCGTACTGAGTTCGTCGAATCCAATTCGGACGGAAACTCGAACCAATTTGGTGAATTTACGAACCCAGTTAACAAACCCTTTGAGAGAGAGAGGGAGGGGGGTTTGAGTGGCAATAGAGCAATCACCGTAGGAAGTCGGAAGAAGAGAGAAGAGAGAAGGAGAGGAGTAGAATGACTTGGCTTGTTTGGTATGCATTAATGCTAATTTTACTTGGTGGCTGCAGGTACAACGGTACATCTCCCAATATATTGAAAGAAAAATCAATCGAGAATGATCGAGATACAAATCCAATTGATTAGACTATAATAATTTTTTTTTAATTTGATCCAAGTGATTGTGTGACTTGCATTAAGCAATATTTGTTCTCTAGCTCCATTTCTTTCATTAATTGACTCAAATGTAGGTACTTATTGATTCTTTGATGCTTGAACTTAACTACTTTTTATAATTTTGAAATTTTTACCTTTTGAGTTTATTTTAAATTTAATTTACTATGATATTTTTCAAATCTCGCAAGATTAAGAACATTGACACAAGTATAAGGTAGTTACTATTATGGGTTTTCTTTTCTTTTTTTCAATTTCATTTATAAATATTTTTATATAAACGCCCCATAACGCGGGGATATTACCTACAACTCTACAAGGAAGCTGGATTTTTACACATCTGCTAGTGGTTTGTGCAAATCTACATTTGCACACCGAACCAAAAAGGCCGGTCTGTAGATTTTTTTCGGTTCAAACCGGACGTATCCAACCCACCAAATACCAATTTACTGAAACCCGATATTCCTGCAATCAACTAGCCCATTGATACAGCCATCACTCATCCGCTTGCAGATTTAGAATCTGGTGAAGATCTTGGATCTTGGTGCCACCTATCGTATGTATGCCATAGTTTTTGACCTAGTTCATTTCATAGTTTTGCACAATTTTTGGTTCCTTTTTTCGATTTAATTCTACCGAAACTGCCACTAGTTTATCAGTCTTCCTTGCAAAAGTGGGCGAAATCGGCATCTGATTGATACGTATCAATTTTGTGCATCTTCAGTTTTAGATAGATCCTTGCTTCGTTGATTCCTCTTTGCTATAACCAAGGAGGAGAAGAAGCTATGCGGCTGAGGATTGTGTTTCTGTTTCTCTGTAATCTATGGCTGAATTCAGTCTCGGCTGATAGTCAGTTCGCCATTAATGGAAAGGTCATAGAGCTTGACGATTCCAACTTCGACTCCGCAATCTCTTCCTTGGATTATATACTCGTTGATTTCTATGCTCCCTGGTGCGGCCACTGCAAACGCCTCTCTCCCGAGGTGCGCTCTCTCCTTTAAACGTTGCTGTTTTTTTTCCCTTGATCTGACTACCCTGATATTTTACATGCTTTTACGAAAATACTAGAGGAGTTTGGTTGGATTTGAAGTATATGGCGTTGTGAATTTGTGGAAAGCTTTGGTCTTTTACTTGTGAATTGAAGTGTGATGGTCAGGGTTTGGATGATTTTGAAATTTTCTGCACTTAGAGTTTAATTCTATTTTGTGAATTTTGTGAATGTGTTGAAAGATTGATTGGTAGATAACAACAATTTAGGTTTCACAGACTTTCGATGAATGTTGCATGTCTAGTTCTTGTAAGTTTTAACAACAAGATTGCGAAGGACGGAACTGCTTATACGGCTCCAAATTCTTTTGTTCAGTTTAAAGAAATGATGTTGAAGTGGATTTCAGTTTGACTGCATGTAGTTGATATTGAGAATCAACATGAACGATATCATTTCCATCAACATACGTCGCTTACCATTCTTTAATCTTTATTTCTTTTGTTAGGATTTCTTTTTTGAGAAAATAATTCAATTCATTGATTAATCATGGTCTTTACTTCATTTTGCAGTTACTTTATAAAATGTCCTTGAGAATTTGTGCATATTAAAACATGTGGATGTGAGCTTATGCTAAATTTTCATTTGTGGTTTTCTTTGTACATTGTATTCTTGTGCTTATTGAGTTACTATCAGATGTTGATTTTTGCTGTATAGTTGTTGTTTTGCTGCTATAAGCATCCACAGTTTTGATTTTCGAACCCTGTTGATTGACACTTCAAGCTTCTACATATGTGCAGTTAGAAGCAGCGGCTCCAATTCTTGCAGGATTGAAAGAGCCTATAGTGATTGCAAAACTGGATGCTGATAAGTATAGACGTATTGGTGATAAATATGAAATTGAGTACGCAACTGTCATTTTCACTTTGTATTAAATATAGATTCTGTAGATGAATCTGAACTTCTGCTAAGTTATGTGTTTGCTGCAATTACATGAGCATTTGGTGTTTCATTCTTTAATGCAATTGGTGGTGTTCTGCAGTGGATTTCCAACTTTAAAGATCTTTATTCATGGAGCTCCCATGGATTATTTTGGACCAAGGAAATCTGATTTACTTGTCCGGTTCATGAAGAAATTTGTTGCCCCTGATGTGGCAATTCTTGATTCAGATTCTGCAATAAGCGACTTTGTTGAAGCTGCTGGAACTTATTTTCCTATCTACATTGGATTCGGCATGAACGAGTCTGTGATATCTAATCTGGCAATCAAGTACAAGAAAAGGGCATGGTTTTCCGTGGCAAATGGCTTTTCAGACAGTGTGATGGAATTGTATGATTTTGACAAGGTTCCTGCCTTGGTGTCCCTGCATCCAGAATATGATGAAAATAATATATTTTATGGTCCATTTGAAGGTTAGTACATAATTTGAATACATCCTTAAATCTCCCCAATTGCTCCAATCATCTTCTTCTTTTTCAAGCACATCCCATGCTTCATAGCGCATCCTCAACTTTAGATTAATTTAGTTCAGATTTTTTTTCAAAGTTATGTATGTCAAGTTTCAGTTACCTAAAATGATACTGTTTTGGGCAGATGGATTTCTAGCAGATTTTGTAAAACAGAATATGTTCCCTCTGAGCATGCCCATTAACTCGGAAACACTGAAGTTGTTGAGAGATGAGGAGAGGAAAATCGCCCTGACCATATTAGACGATGAGAATGAGGATAGTTCAAGGCAGTTGATCAAGCTCTTGAAGGCTGCAGCATCAGCAAACCGCGATCTCCTGTTTGGTCATGTTGGATTTAAGCAATTTCCAGACTTTGTGGAGACATTTGGAGTTGATAGGAAAACGAAGCTACCCCTAATGGTTGTTTGGGATGGAAATGAGGAGTACTTCTCTGTAAGTTTAAACTTCAAAGGACATATTACTTAAAACCTTTTCTTTTTCAATTTAAAAACATTGAAATTTTGCTTTCACAATTTGAAAAGGGAGAGTGAAACATATTTGAGGGGCTTCATTTGCTGGACTGTTAGAATTTGGGAACTCACGAAATCAGTAGTTGATCATAGGTTGGATTTAGGCTTTCATTTAGGTATTCATATGGCTGCTGCAGGATCACTATGTGCTCAATCCTCAGCAGTAGGCATTCTATGATGTAGAGAAGTGACGAGAAGTACTAATTCTGTGCCTTTTTAATCCTCAGGTAATTGGCTCTGAGAGCATAGGTGAAGAGGATCAGGGTTCTGAGATCACACGATTCCTGGAAGGATACAGAGAAGGAAGAACGGTCTCGAAGAAGATAGGCCTGTCATTCATGGGGTTCATCAATTCCATGATTGGGCTCAAGTTGGTCTTCATCATTGTTTTCGTTGTAGCCATCTTGATGGTGATCCAAACTATAGGTGGTAGATATGACGAAGAAGAACAATGGCCAGTTAGAAGCCATGAATCAAGGGATCAGCCGGCTGCTTCCTCCTCCAGGCCAGAAAGCAAAGCAGATGGAAAGGAAGATTGAGAAGAACTGAAAGAAAACCATGCTTTGATCTGTATGAACACATTGCACAGGCCCCATTGAGGCAGAATCTTGGAGCTTGAGCATATCACTGACAATGAAATGGTTAGCTTAGTCCTTTCGTGTTTCTGTTTCTTATAATTGAGCTGGTTAGGACCAAAGATCTTCGTTGGTTGGAAAGCAATGTGATCCGGGCTTGCTTGTTGATCACAGTCGAATATAACTCACACTTGGTGCTCAGCGATTGAGTTTCACTTATGCTTAGAAGTTAGAACTTGGGATGTGTAGGGACTCTATTTACGTATTCTGATTCGGTAATGCAAGAAGAGAACTATGGAAACGAGCATAAAGAATGCACTGGCATCCCTATTTACTTGTTGATGCACTGGCAAGTGGCATCCCTAGTTGCCACAAGCGTGAAGCTCTTGGCTTAAATGGAGACCCTATAGGAGGGGATGCCATTCTGATTCAGAATTTCTGAATCGATTATAATTTTAATCTCTAGGGGCTCGTTTGGTTAAACAGCGAAGTACAAACTTTTTAGGAATTATATTTGATGAGAATTGAGAAAAAATGTTTGGTTTTATTTTTATGTTTGGAAATTAAAATGGGAGAAGAAGAAATTTTATATAGAAAAAGGGTGGAAGAATAACTTATCTAATCCTTCCTAGGGTTTTTTTTTATTAGGTAGTAGACACGACCATACCCAATAGCATCCTTTCAGATGAGGTCTAGCAGATTAGATCATTGAAAACCTCTCGCCCATGGCAAAACGGCTAAGGTGTCCAACATTCTCAACCACTTTATTGCCATCTCGGGGCACATGAAAGAAAGATACGTTTTCAACTCCTTGAAGGAGCAGTTTAATATCTGACATGAGAAGTTCGATCTCTCATGGGCAACGAGAGCTATCTCGCAGGTCTTTAATTATAATTAGAGTTTCCCCTTCAATATGAAGGTTTGACATATGAAGCTGCTTGACTTTTTGCACCCCTAGCAATAAAGCAAGAGCTTCTACCTTAATAGGATTATGTTTTCCCACATTCTGGCACCTCATTATAATTGGGTGCCCAACCCGATTTCTAATGATGTAACCACATGAACCGTCTTGGTTATGTGTTGTTGACCCATCAAAATTTAATTTGACGGAGCCAACATGTGGTTTCTTCCACTTTCTTATCAATTTGTTATGATTTTTATTCAGGGCTCGCATCGAGTTGTGGTTTTGATAGTTGGATTCCATGTCATTGTTGAATTTACAGGCTCGAGACCAATTGTCAGCAAATGAGCAAACCATTTTTATTGAAATCCGAATTGGTTGGGATTGTTGCGTTTGAGAAGGTGATCTTGTTTATGATGAACCAAGTAGTCCACCACCTTTTCGCCAAGAGGCTTTTATTTTCTTTTGTTAGTCTGTTATAGATGAGCTTAATTATTAGCCTGATATTTCTAGATTGGTGGATTAGGGCTTGAACATCATGATGATTAGTCCTTGTGAGTACTCTTTGAAGGGTACGTGCTTGACATTCCAAGAACAAGTGAGTTTCATCTTCGGTTGCATTATTACAAAACACACAGGTATTTGGAACCAGCACTCCTCAAAGCGCCAATCTGGCCTTTGTAGGGAAGCCAAGTTGACAAAGTTTTCACATGAAATTTTTAACCTTTGGTGGATTATCTAGTTTCCAGATCTAGTTAGTTATCTCTTCCCCCACCATTATATTTTGAGATATTAGATTATAGACACTCGACATGGTGAACCAACCATTCTTGTCTGGCTACCGATAGAGTCTGTCATCGAAATCATTAGTTGGTAGTGGAATTGAAATAATATCATCAACCATTGATTTTGGAAGATTAGCCTCTAGTTTCTTGACCCACCATTTCCCCCTATTATGTATTCACTAACTGTTTCATCCCGATTATCCATGTGAGGGCAATCACTACGAGACGACAATGGAACCGTATCCCAAAATTTGACTGTCTTACCATCACCTACTCAGCAAATCAGTCCTATTTTGAATTTGCTCACCAACGGGTATAACTTGGACCACTGCCAGGAGCAACCTCCCTTCATTTTATAGTTAAGGATGTACGTTCCCTTTAGATATTTATGGTTAATCAGTTTTACCCACATATTGTAGGGTTCGACCAATATTTTTCATAGCAGTTTCATTTGAACAACCTCATTCATCTTGCATGCTTTGCGAATTCTCAATTCTCCCTTTTTCTTAGGTTTACAAATCTTGTCCCAACTTATAAGGGGTCTGTATTGAAGGTCCTTATTCCACAAGAACGTTCTATTAATTTAATCAAGTTCTTGATGGAAATTAGATGCGCAGCGGAAGTTTTAGAAACTATTTTCTATCATCTAATTCAATGATCTTCATGCATAAAATCGATAGATCAAATCATTGTTCATAGGAGATACCTCTTGATGCGTGAACCGGATCTAAACGGTGAGGATTCGGAAGAGAACTAGAGCCCCACGTGTTGCTCCTCTACTTGGTCCACAAGAGCCCGGTCTAGATCTCCTTTGCCTTCGACTGCTAGGACGAAGATCGAAGGGCGAACAATCAAATTGCTCTTGATTGATGATGGTGGAATTCAGCCTACACAGACCAAACGTACGGCAAAACTCCTTTTGTCTCTTTTGGAATGTGTTAATTAGGTCAAGTCACCATAAGCCCATCTTTATAAGCTTATATTTATACTCTACTTGATTAATTATTTATTTCACAAATAAATATTATCCCATTATTATTAATATATATCTAATATACACTAATAATAAAATCATCTATCTTTTGATCAAGCCCGTCAACTCTAAGTGTGTGACCGCATAGGACCCGTTTATAATAGCCATGGGTTTAACCCGTTTAAGCCCATTAATCGTAGTTGGCTTCTAGCAAAGCATTACGACTCCTAAAATAATCGGATTGAATATCTCTATCAATTGTCCTATTCCATAATTAGTCATTGCACAATAAATTAAAGGACACAATTCCTTCAATCTCCCACTTGTCCTTAAACAAGTGTGCAATTTCAGATACCCGTGTCTCTTAATGTCATATTTGATGATATGGCGACATTCATATCTATTATCAAATATATATTCCTTGAACTCCGAGTTCGAACTGTCAATTAAACGGATGATTACAAATAATCCATCCGAGCATGGCCATGCATTTTCAGTTCTTGCTCTCCAAGTGGCCTAGACACCATTCCTTTTCAATGCATCACAGTATGCATGAAGAAGGAGGACATCTACAGTCTTGTATGACTATGGCTCCCACTCAACTTTTGGCAATCCCAACTACGACCTTTATAACTCCCTGTTACGGAAAGCGTTTAGCCGTGTCAAAGAAATACTAATCATCAAGAGGGACCATAACACACTCATGTATGAGGAATCTACTAATCATGGTTTAACTTAAAACTCTGCAATCCCTTTTGTAGAGTCTTAAGGTGGGTCTGTCCTATATGTATCATCCATACATATATATGTAATTGACTAGACATCTCCATGTCTCTATAGCCCATGAAACCTGGCGCTATCAGTCAACTTACAATATAGTCATTTAATAAAATCACCTATGTCCAATTTGATGATTTTAGACTACGGACTTGTGATAATTCATAACTGCATTTCACTTAATGGGGTTTCATTTACCAGAACACTTAAGATAAGCCCATTTGCGAACTACGAATTATTTGGACATTTTATTTATTATCGTTCAATACAATATATAAATAAAGATGAAATATCATATATCATAAAATCATCTAGTCGAACATAAACTTAGTATCTAACATTCTAAACATAAAATGTAATAGAAAGCAATCTCAAAGCCATTCTCCAATGTGTTTGAGACCCTTAGCCCAAGTGTGACCTTCATGCTTGAGCTAGGCATAAGCTTCGTCAATGGATTTGCAATATTGTCATATGTATACACCTTGCACATCTTAATGTCAAATAAGGTGAAACATCCTCATAAAATATACGATCAACTTGTCATCACCCTTAAGAAATCATCCTTGGTTTTTCTCAAGAACTTCAAGATGTTCTTAGTTGCACACTAGTGTGCCTCTCATGGAATCGATTGGTATTTGCTACACCTGCTCAAAGCAAATGCAACATTAGGTCGTGTACACACCATGACATAGGTAAAACCCTTTCTTGGAATATTGCATATTGAATCTATTAAGAATCCTATCTATATATAAGTTCATTGATTCAATCTAAGCAATCTCTCATATCTATCTCTATAGATCTTTATTCCAAGTATATACTCTGTCTCTCCCAAGTCTTTCATTGAGAAACATTTCTTCAGTCATTCCTTAACGGACTCTAGCATCGGAATGTCATTCCCAATAAGTAGTATGTCATCCACATACAAAACTAGAAAGACCACTTTACTCCCACTAAACTTTCTTGTATACACAAGGGTCCTCTTCACATCTGATGAAATCAAACTCTTTGATCTTCTCATCAAATCGAAAGTTACAACTCTTGGATGCTTGCTTAAGTCCATATATAGATCTCTTAAGCTTGCATATCTTCCCGACATTACTTGGATCTTCAAAACCCTCTGGTTGTGTCATATACACATCCTCTTCCAAGAATCCATTCAGGAAGGCGATTTTGACATCCATTTGCCAAATCTCATAATCATAATAAGCGGCAATAACAAGGATTATCCTAATGGATCTTATCATGACAACTGGTGAAAATGTCTCATCATAGTCTATACCATGAATCTGTTTAAAACCTTTGGCAACTTATCTTGCCTTGTATACAGATACCTTTCCATCCTTATCTGTCTTAAGTTTGAAAACACATTTGCTCCCTATGGGTTTTACCCCATCTGGCAAATCTATCAAGTCCCATACTTGATTTTCAAACATTGAATCCATTTCGGATCTCATGGCCTCAAGCCATTTCTTGGAGTCTGGACCCGTCGTTGCTTGCTTATAGGTATTAGGCTCATCATGTTCTAGCAGAAGAACATCAAGGTTTACATTCAAGATGAAATCATTATAACGTCTTGGTTGTACCCTTGGCCTATCTGATCTACGAGTGGGTTCAACTGGTTCAACAATTGGAGCTGGAACAGTTTCCAAAACTATTTGTGGATCCTCTTGTTCCGGTTCTTGTATCATTTGGGGCCCTTGGCCTTCCAAAACCATCAACTCGTCCTCGACATCATCTATGTCATGTCGTTGTTGAGTTTGTTGCTCTTCATCATGAACTGGTTCAAGATGAATATTTCTCCCACTTGACTTATTGGAAATGAACTCTCTTTCCAAAAAGACACTATCCCTTGCAACAAACACCTTTTGTTCAGCGGGATTATAGAAGTAATATCCAAAACTACCTTTTGGATACCCTATAAAATAGCATTTATCTGATTTAGGGGCAAGCTTATCCGTTTGTAAACGTTTTACATAAGCTTTCCAGTCCATATCTCATATGGAGTTTTGTCTACAATTCTAGACGGAGTCCTGTTTAGTGTATGTATGGCAATTGTGAGGGCATATCCCCAGAAGAATACCGGAAGGTCAGCAAAACTCATCATAGATCGGACCATGTCTAACAGGGTCCTGTTTCTCCTTTCAGATACACCGTTAAGTTGTGGTGTTCCTGGAGTAGACAATTGTGTTACTATCCCACAATTTTTCAAATGATGATCAAATTCATGGCTCAAGTACTCACCACCACGATCTGATCGAAGTGCTTTTATTTTCTTGCCAGTTTGAGTCTCTACCTCATTTGAAAATTCCTTGAACTTTTCAAAGGATTCCGATTTATGTGACATAAGGTAAATATATCCATATCTACTCATGTCATCAGTAAATGTGATGAAGTATTTATAGCCACCTCTAGCTTCTGTACTCATTGGCCCACATACATCAGTATGTATAATGCCCAATAGCTCAGTAGCCCTTTTATTTGTTCCTTTGAAAGGTGACCTTGTCATCTTGCCCATCAAACATGACTCACATGTATCAATGGATTCACAATCCACGTCTTTTAGAAGTCCATCTTTATGGAGCTTCTTCATGCGATCTAAACTGATGTGACCCAAACGACAGTGCCATAGGTAGGCTTCACTCAACTTACTTGATTTTTGCCTTTTTTTGTATTTATGTTATATGATTCTGTTGTAAGATCGAATACAAATATTCCATTAATATCTTGAGCACGAGCATAGAAGATATCATTCTTGTGAATAATTATACCTTCATCTGTAGTGCCAAAATTAAAACCTTCAGAATAAATTACTGCAGCCGAAACAAGGTTCTTTGTAATGCTAGGAACAAAATAACAATTATTTAGTTCTAAGATTAAACCAAAAGGAAGAGATAAACTAAAATCTCCTACGACAAGTGCAGCAACGCTTGCTCCATTTCCAACACGTAGCTCTATCTCCCCTTTCTTCACTTGTCTCCTATTTCTTAGTCCCTGCACATTTGAAATAATGTGAGCACCACATGCGGTATCTAATACCCAAGTAGGACCATTATCTAATGTGCAAACATTGGTTGACAGTAATTCAATAACATAAATACCTGAAGTGTTGGAACTCAAAGTCCCATTCTTCTTATCTTCCAGGTACTTGGGACAATTTCTTTTCCAGTGTCCCTTAGCCTTACAGTGGAAACAATCACGGTCTGCAACCACCCTTGGCTTCTCACCACCCTTAGGTTTTGCAACTTCCTTGCCCTTCCCTTGGGTATTGTTCTTGTTCTTGGCTACCTTCTTGAACCCTTTCCCTCTGTTGACGTTAAGAACTTCCTTCTTGTTGTCAGTGGGAGTATTATGCTCAGCAGCTTTGAGCATACCATGAAGTTCGTTCAGGTTTTTCTTAATACCATGCATATGGTAGTTCATCCTGAATGATGCAAAGCCATCATGTAAGGAGTGCAAGACGATATATGTGGCCAACTCTTGGTCATATGGGGTGGCCAGTGTCTCCATACGGCTAAAAAGACCGATCATGTTGATCACATGGGGACCTACTGGCTTTCCCTTCACAAGTTTTCTATCCAGTATAGCCTTGTGAGTTTCATATCGTTCAATCCTTTCCTGTGCCTGAAACATCATTTTCAGGTTGGTGATGATAGAGTAGGCATCCTGGTATTCAAACCTCTTTTGAAGGTCAGGTTCCATGCTTGCTAGCATCAAACAAGTGACAGGTGAAGAATCGCTCCTTAACTCCATTTCTCTAACTATCTCCTCATCCGATGAGGCATCGGTAATAGTAGGGATAGGGGTGTTCAGGACGTCCTCACGCCCCTCGGACCTGAGAACAATTCTCATATTCCTTTCCCAATCGAGAAAGCTTGTTCCATTCAATTTGTTTTTCTCAACTATTGAGCGCAGGGTGAATTTCAAGTTATCGTTCGACATAACGCCTATATAAAAAGGAAATGACATACAAATCAGTTTATGTTCGAAATGCAAATTACTTAGGATTAAACACCTTTAAAATAAGTAAATGCGCATTTTATTCAAATTGTTATTGTTCCTAGTGAATAAAATGATTCCAAGATCCAATTACACACAAGACCCAACGTACTTTTGCACTGCCTTGAGTCTTGTATGCTCAAGGTAAGTAACAATTACTAATTATAACTCCTTATAATTCTTGGTTGATGATCCACATCCAATGTAAAATCATCCTATGCCTCAAGATCCAAAACTTTGTCTTTTGGTCTCTCGTTGGGTACAACCATATCAAAGCTTATGAACCCCTTGTATAGATTCACCCTCATTAGCCCAAGATTATGGAAAGACACCCTCACTTTTGTGAAGCCCATCCAACCAAAAATCCAAAACTTAATGGGTTATGATATGAAAAGGCATTGCCCCAATTTACCTTAGGAACTTAAGTCTTTTATTTGTCTTTATTTATAAGTGAAAAAATATCATAAATAAAAACAACATAAAACTTAAAATAAGGCATTCAAAATGCAATGAAATTGTGATCCTAGTATGGCCCCTACGATGCATAAAATAAAGATCTAATCTTCATGGGTCTCCACCCTCGCGCCCTTCATGGATCTCCATCCTTGAACTTCTTATGTCTTCTTGTCTTCTTGTATTAATTACAATATTTTCTAATAATCTAATTACTGAAAATAAATTACAAAAATACATAACGATACGCAGATCGTGTACAAAAAAACATAACGATACGCAGATCGTATTTATGGGCCATACTAGTCACCTCATGCAATAATATCATATATTAAAAATATTAATCACAATTAATATAACATCAAAATATTAATCAAATTAATATAAACAAGAAATAGAATATTAATCATATTAATAAACTATTTAACTCAAATCAATTAAATTATCTAATAAAATAACTAATTTAATATTCTTGATATTTAATTCAAAATTAGCAATCATATATATGGAATAAATTTATGGTAACTATTACCTTGTATAATTGGATAGAATATTTCATTAGGGATAAGATATCTATTATATCTAATTAAGGTAATTTAAGATCTTACACTAAAACCCTAGTATACCTTTCATAACCTAATAGTCGCTCCATCAACTCCCACTCAAATTTTGTAACCATTACAAAATCTTTTGACAATGGTAAGATTAAGATGGTAGGTTTTCTTAAAACTTAAACTTTTGACAAACTAATATATGAATCAAATTCACATAAAATTTATCAACTTTATGCATCAAAATCATAAAATTCTCAATTTCATAAATTTAAATCAACTTCTAGTTTTATGAAATCAAATATTCCATGAACTATATAAGAGATCATATCTCTTACGTAAATTATAGAATTGATAGAAGAGAACATAAAAGAACAACCTTTTCGAAAGAAAAAAAAAATAAAATTAATTTGATGCCGTTTTCAATCAATTTCACAAATTGATGCTTCCGTCATCCCATGATTGGCTAATGGATTTCGGCTCGGTGAGCAATTAATTTCACAAATTCAAACACGGGAACAGTGTTTATAACCAATTTATGGCTTTGATCGACCGAGCGATGTAAAACCTACACGTGAAACTAATTTCACCCCGTATCAATTTTTGTAAATCCAATCAATTAAAATAACAATTTTAATTCATACAAATTAATCCATATATCAAATATATTGCTAAATTGAATCAAAACTAACAAGAAAATCAATTGATCATATCAATTTATGCAAGAGGCTCTGATACCACTGATGGAAATTAGATGCGCAGCGGAAGTTTTAGAAACTATTTTCTATCATCTAATTCAAGGATCTTCATCCATAAAATCGATAGATCAAATCATTGTTCATAGGAGATACCTCTTGATGCGTGAACCGGATCTAAACGGTGAGGATTCGGAAGAGAACTAGAGCCCCACGTGTTGCTCCTCTACTTGGTCCACAAGAGCCCGGTCTAGATCTCCTTTGCCTTCGACTGCTAGGACGAAGATCGAAGGGCGAACAATCAAATTGCTCTTGATTGATGATGGTGGAATTCAGCCTACACAGACCAAACGTACGGCAAAACTCCTTTTGTCTCTTTTGGAATGTGTTAATTAGGTCAAGTCACCATAAGCCCATCTTTATAAGCTTATATTTATACTCTACTTGATTAATTATTTATTTCACAAATAAATCTTATCCCATTATTATTAATATATATCTAATATACACTAATAATAAAATCATCTATCTTTTGATCAAGCCCGTCAACTCTAAGTGTGTGACCGCATAGGACCCGTTTATAATAGCCATGGGTTTAACCCGTTTAAGCCCATTAATCATAGTTGGCTTCTAGCAAAGCATTACGACTCCTAAAATAATCGGATTGAATATCTCTATCAATTGTCCTATTCCATAATTAGTCATTGCACAATAAATTAAAGGACACAATTCCTTCAGTTCTTTATGAATAGTCGTCGGAAGCATGAAGCTTTACATTGTATATAGGGGTTTAGCTAACAAATTGGACCCGATAAGAATCGCACAAACTTGTTGTGATAAAGCGTTTGCCCTCCATTTGGTTAGCTGATCTTTTGATTCACATATGATATCCTCAAAAGTTTCTTTGCTAACCTAACCATTAATGATTGGACAACCAAGGTACTTTTCAAGTGTTCTTTCGTTGGACATTGCCAAGCATCTTTCAATTTCTGTTATTCTATTTCTGGTTATACATATCATGGTTTGAAAAGCCGTTTTGTGGAAATTGACATTCTGGTCCGAACCTTTGCAATATTCATCAATAATTTGTTTAACGGTTTGACAAGCTGACACACTCCCTTTAGCGAAGATAACAATATCATCAGCATAGGAGAGGAATTGGGATACACGGTCCACCATTTCCGAATCTAAAATCAACTTATTTCCCTATAATTGATTCGTGTGACACTTTTCTTGCTAGTACTTCAGCCCCGAGAATGAATAAGAATGGTTGATGCGGGACCATCTTCTACACCGTCATCTACACCTCCGGACGCGCCGATCATACTCGGGGACGGACCGATGACTAGAGCTCGAGCTAAGAAGCTCCAACGCGACTCATTCTTGTTTGTGAGTCACGCGTTATTCTCGAGCATGGTTCAACTCCCCGAGCCTTCACTGAAGACCTACATGTGCATCGGAATCAAGAGCGTCGAGCCATCTTGATCCCATGTTGGAGCCGATTTGCCTAAGGGTTTACCTTGTTTTATTTCCTATTTTAGCAACTTTCCTACTTAAGCTATTTTAGGAAACTTTTAGGGTTAATTAATTAATTTCTTTAATTTATTTTTCAATTAGGAGAACCGGCCTTTCTAGGTTATATTAGCCGCCTCCTTCCTCTGTGAAAACTACGTTGAATTTTATGAAAGCTTTTCTCTTGTGTGAAACACATTGAGTGCTCAAGTCAATCGATTCGTAGCAAGGCTCATCGATTGCAAATTGGTTATAGATCCTGCTTGGTTTGCTTTGAGTTAGTCAACCTCGCGAGAGCTTGGTGATCCAGGTAATCACAAGTCCCCTCCTTGTGCCTCCAAGTTGTCCGCTTGGTTGTGTAAGGTTGTAGAGGCGGGCTTTATAGTCGTTGGTGTTTGGTTCCTACCCTCTACGGAGGCCTGGGGTCTTCATCTCGTTCTATTTTAGTTCGAATCAACCAATCTATCGGTCTTTTCATTACTTTTGTCGAGTCCCCTATTGCTGCGTTTTGAGTCTTTGTTCTTGTTTCTTGAGTCTTTGCTTCCGTTCTTGTCGTTGAGTCTTGATTGTCGAAGATCGGGCCAACCTACGGCTAACCCCGTATCAAATTGGCATCAGAGCTTAGGTTTTCGACATCAATTGTGTCTTTTGTTATTCATAAACACAAAACCCTACCAAAAAAAAAAAAAATAGAGTCTTTTTTGTTCTTGGTATTTTACTTCTTGAATTTTATAATTTGATTGTATTAACTTTTGTTTGTGATTGTTGTGGTTGCATTTAACCCCAAACACATTCCCAGCGTCGGAGCCAATTAGCACATTCCCAGCCGAGACCATAATAGCCACTTTGGAGCCAATTAGCACATTTGTTCGGCCAATCAAATTGAGTCCAAGTACGGCAGCTTGATCAGCCGATACCAATTGATTGAAAGCTATTCCTATTCGGCATACTTTCTAAACCAAGTCGGCAGCCTCCAAGGGGTATTCCTAACCCTAATTTGTTGGTCTATCTTTTGATATATCTATTTTAATTGCCTAAATTAGCCTAACCTCAATTATATATTTCATTAGGGCTATACAAATTTTTATTTTCTTTCACCATAGTTTAAATTTTCAAAAGTCCTTTATTTCATTGTTCGTTTCTTGCATTAGTTATTTAAAAAAAAAAAAAAAAAAAAACAAATTTGCATTCAAAGCTTAGTCCTAGGAGGATAAAATTCACTAGGGGCAAAAGTAAGCTTTCAACAAAAAAAAAAAAAACAAAAACAAAAACAAAAACAAAAAAAAACAAAAAAAAAAAGGAATTGTCGAGTCTAGTGCAAGAACTTCAAGGACCAATTTCGGTGAAAATCTCATAGCCCTAATCGAAATTCTCAAACACATACCTCCCAAACCATAATTTTTTTTTTTAAGCCCTACCTTGCAACTACAACATCCTTGCTAAGGGTTTGAATCAAAACAAGAGGTAACAGTCCAAGTTTGCTTGTGTGTCGAGTTGTTTACATAGCTGTGTCGAGTGATCTTTGCAAGTGTCGAGTGCCTTTTACCCACATATCGAGTCGACATCCCACCTATCGAGTCGATACATACACATACCGAGTCGATACTTTTGGCTCTGTTGGATTTCTGCCGAGTGACATACCGAGTCGATACCCCAGGTACCGAGTCGATACTTCAACATACCGACTCGATACTTTTGCCACTGTTGAAAAAATTTCGTGTCTTGTTTCTTGCTCCTTCTTTTGATCTCTTACCTTGTGTTGCCAAGTCTTTGCTTGAGTGTTGATTTGCCCAAAGCGGATTGCCCCAACAAGCTTGTCATACCAATTAGAGAGAAGAGTGCGAGAGAAACACATCGTGAGATTGTTTTAGTTTGCTAATCTTGACATAGTTCTGTGTTTCTTTAGTTGCGATGTCTCAACAGGTTAACAACCCAAACAATGCCAACGATGGCAACAATGACAACACCTCCGAAGCAACTATATCCGCCGCGTTGTTCAACAACACAATGGACACTCTTAACGCCACGTTGGCGGCGATGATGGATAAGCTGACGGCTTTGGAGGCTAGACCAACGGGTTCTAATAACCTTGGTGGTCATGGTGGTCAAAGGCGTAACGAGCAGCCTAATGATGAAAGGGAAGTCCCACATCCTAACCTTCCTCCTAACCCTAATTTCAATAATCCTATTTTTGAAGAGAACCACTCTCCACGAGGGGAGAGAAATGGTCGAAATAATGGATTTGTTAATGCGCAGGGGCAAGGACGGGGAAGAGGTAGAGGTCGTGGCTTCCAGGAGGAGTTCTACTATTCGGAGCATGAGGATGACTTCCAGGAGGAAGACTATTGGGATCAACGCCCGAGGCGGAACGACAGAGGAGGGCGTTACCAAGACCGTTACCAATACCGTGAGCATAGAGATCCTGATCAGGACGGCATAGGTAAGGTTAAGGTAAAAATTCCTTCCTTTGATGGCAAGACAGATCCAGATGCATATATAGACTGGGAAACTAAAATGGAACAAATCTGGAACTGTCACAATTTTTCTGAACCTAAGAAAGTTCAATTGGCTTCTTTAGAATTTCAAGGGTTTGCTCTTATTTGGTGGGATAATTTGGTTAAGGAAAGAAGAAGAGCCCTTGATGCGCCTATCGCGTCTTGGAACCAATTGAAAGCTTTAATGCGAAATAGGTTTGTCCCTCAACACTATGCTAGAGAGCTTAGGCAACGCCTAGAGAACCTTAAGCAAGGTAATAAATCTGTTGAGGAAACCTTTAATATTATGCAAGAAACCATGGCACGAGCAAATGTTGTTGAACATCATGAGGATACTAATGCTAGGTTTCTTCGCATTTTGCATCCCGCCTTAGCTCAAGACATTGATTGCTTTCCTTACTCTACTCCTACTGAATTATTGCATTTGGCTATTAAAGTTGAACGTGGAGCTAGATACAGGAACCAAGGCGGAAGATGGACGAGCGGCCAGCCCCAACCTTGGCGCCAAAACCAGCCACAACAGCCCCAAGGGCGGTCTGACGACGGTTACACCTCTCGGCCAAACCAAGCCCCTGGGAGAGGAAATGGCCGAACCAACCCTACAGCTGCTGACAAGGGTAAGGCGCCTTGGACAGGACGAGAGTCGTCTGGGACATCTACTGGTCCCAAAGGGAGTAATCCTAACCCCTCTACTACTAGATCTAGGGACATTGTGTGCTTTAAATGTTAGGGTAGAGGTCATACTATGAAGGATTGTCCCAATAGGAAAACTCTCATGATTAATCACTTAGGTGAATATGTGTCTGACAATTCTTGTGATGAAAATGAAGAGCATGCTAATGATAATGATCAAAACCTTAATCTGCTTACCTATGATGAGGATGATGATGGCATTGATTATGAACATGGAGAATCACTTATTGTTAGGAGAGTCTTAAGTGTTGTTCCTGCACCATGTGATGACAATCAACGTGAGAATCTTTTTCATACTAGATGCTTAGTTAAGGGTAAAGTGGTTAATGTGATCATTGATGGGGGAAGTTGTTGTAACTTAGCTAGTCAAGAGATGATTGAAAAATTACATCTTCCTACTATTCAGCATCCTAGGCCTTATAGATTGCATTGGATGAACGACTGTGGTAATTTGAAAGTGAATAGGCAAGTAAAAGTGCATATCAAATTAGGACATTATGAAGATGATGTGTTATGCGATATAGTACCTATGCAAGCCTGTCATATCTTATTAGGTCGTCCTTGGCAGTTTGATCGTAAGGTCTTGCATGATGGCTTTACTAACAGATATTCCTTTACTTTTCAGGGCAAAAATGTAGTTCTCAAGCCTATGACGCCAACCCAGGTGGCTGATGAGATTGAGAAACGGAAGGTAAGTAAAGGTGAGTTAGAAAAGGAGGCTCAGTCGAGCCATGTGTCTACCCCTACTCGGCCTAAGGGTGTATTTTTGGCTTCCAAGAGTACATTTTTAGACGAGTTTGCGGATGGGGAAACAACCCTCTTGCTCCTATGCAAAGGGTTGAATATGTTGAGTGATGAGCTTCGAGCTACCCTCCCTCCTCGCATCCTATCTCTTCTTGAAGAATATAAGGATGTTTTCCCCGAGGACATACCAGCAGGTCTACCCCCTATCAGAGGAATTGAGCATCAAATTGATCTCATTCCAGGGGCTGCATTGCCTAATCGGCCTGCTTACAGAATGAATCCCACTGAAACCCAAGAGGTTCAATCCCAAGTCCAGGAACTGTTGGACAAGGGATACATTAGGGAAAGTATGAGTCCTAGTGTTGTGCCTGTGTTGTTAGTCCCTAAGAAAGATGGTTCATGGCGAATGTGTGTAGATTGTAGGGCCATTAACAACATAACTGTGAAATATCGCCATCCTATACCCCGCTTAGATGACATGTTAGATGAGTTGCATGGTTCTTCTATCTTCTCTAAAATTGATTTAAAAAGCGGTTACCATCAGATTAGGATGAAGAAAGGCGATGAATGGAAAACAGCCTTCAAAACTAAATTTGGGCTCTATGAATGGTTGGTTATGCCTTTTGGCTTGACTAACGCACCTAGTACTTTCATGAGACTAATGAATCATGTGCTTAGGAATTTCATAGGTAAATTTGTTGTTGTTTACTTTGATGACATTCTTATCTATAGTAAATCACCTAAGGAACATGAAGCACATTTGAGGGAAGTACTTTCTACTCTTAGATTAGAACACTTGTATGCCAATCTTAAGAAATGTGAGCTTTGTAATGATCAAGTGTCTTTTCTGGGTTTTGTAGTGAGTTCAAGCGGATTGCGAGTCGATGATGCCAAGATCAAGGCAATCCAGGACTGGCCGACACCTACCAATATCGGCCATGTGAGGAGTTTCCAAGGCCTAGCGAGCTTCTATCGGAGATTTGTGCGCGACTTCAGCTCCATCGCAGCCCCTCTCACAGAGCTCACAAGGAAGCGGTGTGAGTTCAAGTGGGGTCCAGCTCAGGAGGAGGCGTTTTGCAAGCTCAAGGAGAAGCTCACTCAAGCGCCATTGTTGGCTCTGCCTGATTTCACTCGGCCTTTCGAGGTTGAATGTGATGCTAGCGGAGTTGGGATTGGAGGCGTCCTCATGCAAGAAGGTAAGCCTATAGCCTTTTTCTCTGAAAAATTAAAAGGTGCATGTCTTAATTACTCTACGTATGACAAAGAATTATATGCATTGTTTAGAGTCCTTAAGACTTGGTCCCATTACCTTTGGCCTAGTGAGTTTATACTTAGGACTGATCATGAATCCCTAAAACATTTTAAGAGCCAAGATAAGCTTGATAGGAGGCATGGTAGATGGATGGAATTTATTTAGACATTTCCTTATGTTATAAAGTATAAGAAAGGGAAAGACAATGTGGTTGCTGATGCTTTATCTAGGAGACATGTCCTTTTGACCACTTTGGATTCTAGAGTCTTAGGCTTTGTATACATTAAGAAATTGTATGCTAATGATGCTGATTTTGGGGAAGTTTTTGGGAAGTGCCTAGATAAGGGTCCTAGCGACCAATTTTATATCTTTGATGGATTCTTGTTTAGGAAAGACCAAGTGTGTATACCTAGGTGTTCTCTTCGATTATTATTAGTGAATGAAGCCCATAGTGGAGGTTTGATGGGTCATTTTGGGAGAGATAAGACATACCACACACTTAAGTCTCACTTCTATTGGCCACATATGCTTAGGGATGTAGAACATTGCCTTAAGAGATGTATTGACTGTTTAAAGGCCAAGTCTAAGCTTATGCCCCATGGTTTGTATACCCCACTGCCGATTCCCTCTGCCCCTTGGGAAGATATTTCTATGGACTTTATTGTGGGATTGCCTAGAACTAAGAAGGGGAGGGATTCTATCTTTGTTGTGGTAGATAGATTTTCTAAGATGGCTCACTTCATTGCATGCCATAAGACTGATGATGCTACCAATGTTGCGAATTTGTTCTTTAGAGAGGTAGTTAGGTTGCATGGAGTGCCGAAAACCATAGTGAGTGATAGGGATGTTAAGTTTTTGAGTCATTTTTGGCGGACTTTATGGAACAAATTGGGAACTAGATTGTTATTTTCTACCTCTAGTCACCCCCAGACAGATGGCCAAACTGAGGTGACCAATAGGACCTTAACCACTATCCTTAGAGCCATTTTAAGGAAAAACTTGAAGCTTTGGGAAGAAGCCTTACCTCATGTGGAGTTTGCTTACAATAGGACAATGCATTCCTCAACTAAAATCACTCCTTTTGAATGTGTATACGGTGTTAATCCACTAACCCCCTTTGATCTTACTCCATATCCTATGAGAGAGAATGAGTCTTTTGACGCAGGTAAGCATGTTGAGTTCGTCAAGGAGCTACATGAACGGACGCGTCAGCAGCTCTTGCGGAAGGCTGAGTACAACGCCAACAAGGCCAACAAGGGTCGCAGATTGGTGACATTCCAGCCTGAGGATCTAGTGTGGGTGCACCTGAGGAAGGAGAGGTTTCCCAACGAGCGGAAGAGCAAGCTTGCACCGCGAGGGGATGGACCTTTCAGGGTTCAGGAGAAGGTGGGCGACAATGCCTACAAGCTGGAGCTTCCTGGAACATATGGTGTGAGTGCAACCTTCAACGTCGCGGATCTCATTCCATATCTTGCCGTGGACGAGGACTTGGATTCGTGGTCGAATCCTTTCCAAGAAGGGGAGGTTGATGCGGGACCATCTTCTACACCGTCATCTACACCTCCGGACGCGCCGATCATACTCGGGGACGGACCGATGACTAGAGCTCGAGCTAAGAAGCTCCAACGCGACTCATTCTTGTTTGTGAGTCACGCGTTATTCTCGAGCACGGTTCAACTCCCCGAGCCTTCACTGAAGACCTACATGTGCATCGGAATCAAGAGCGTCGAGCCATCTTGATCCCATGTTGGAGCCGATTTGCCTAAGGGTTTACCTTGTTTTATTTTCTATTTTAGCAACTTTCCTACTTAAGCTATTTTAGGAAACTTTTAGGGTTAATTAATTAATTTCTTTAATTTATTTTTCAATTAGGAGAACCGGCCTTTCTAGGTTATATTAGCCGCCTCCTTCCTCTGTGAAAACTACGTTGAATTTTATGAAAGCTTTTCTCTTGTCTGAAACACATTGAGTGCTCAAGTCAATCGATTCGTAGCAAGGCTCATCGATTGAAAATTGGTTATAGATCCTGCTTGGTTTGCTTTGAGTTCGTCAACCTCGCGAGAGCTTGGTGATCCAGGTAATCACAAGTCCCCTCCTTGTGCCTCCAAGTTGTCCGCTTGGTTGTGTAAGGTTGTAGAGGCGGGCTTTATAGTCGTTGGTGTTTGGTTCCTACCCTCTACGGAGGCCTGGGGTCTTCATCTCGTTCTATTTTAGTTCGAATCAACCAATCTATCGGTCTTTTCATTACTTTTGTCGAGTCCCCTATTGCTGCGTTTTGAGTCTTTGTTCTTGTTTCTTGAGTCTTTGCTTCCGTTCTTGTCCTTGAGTCTTGATTGTCGAAGATCGGGCCATCCTACGGCTAACCCCGTATCAATGGTGATAGCGGGTCACCCTGATGAATGTCCCGCGATGGTTTGAAGATATCTGTTGGGCCATTGTTAACGAGGACCGAAAAAGATACCGTAGATATGCACTTCATAATCCATGGGACAAAAGTTTGGTGGAAACTGAACTTGTTTAACACTAGTTGTATGAAATTCCAGTCTACTCTATTGAATGCTTTTTCCATATCAAATTTCATTGCCACCCACCCTTTAGAACCTCTTCTACTCCTGAAGGAATGAAAAATTTCATGTACAATAAGCACATTGTCTTGGATCGATCTATTTTATATGAAGGCGCACTGTAAGGGGTGGATAAGTTTTCCTATGATTTTCTTCATTCTTTCTGTCATAATTTTCGATACGATCTTATAGATTGTCGTACAAAGACTAATTGGTCTATAATGTGAGGTTGTAGAAGGGTTTTCATATTTTGGTAACAGTGTGATGAATGTGTGGTTAATCTGTCTCAACATTTTTCTAGAGTGGAAAAACCTTTTTACTACTCACGTTACACTAGCCCCAACAATGTCCCAATAAGCTTTATATAACTCAACTGTCATGCCCTCAGGACCTGGCGATTTGTTTGTTCCCAACGAAAAAATTGCAGCCTTGATCTCATCATTAGACGGAATCCGAATAAGCTCAAGATTTTCCTCAGGAGAGATAACTAGATTGATCAAATCTAAGAACGACAATTGCTTTGCTGGAGCGATCTGTTCATGTTGAAATCGTTTTTCATAATTTTCTTGATCTCTTGTTTGACATTTCCTCCCCCAAAATTTGGGCACCTTCCGATGTGGTCTTGGAGCGAATGATATTTCAATTTCTTCTGCCCGTAGCCGCCTCGTGGAAGTAAGAAGTATTTTTGTACCTGAGAGTTTGAGATGTTTTGTTTTAGATCTTTGGTTCCAGTAGTTTCTTTGAAAAAGAAGCAGTTCCTCCTTGTTTTTTTATTAAGTTCTCTACGGGTATTTCCAATATCGTTTGTTCCTTGGTTTGGATTGCTCAATTGAATTTGTAGTAACTGGTTTTTCACCTCTTGAAATTGCCTGAAGATATTGTCAATTGTAGTTTTATTCAATTCTTTTTTTCCCCTTAGCAATTTAGTTTTAAACACTAGTTGGAACATTGTTGAACCTGGACATGACACCCTCCAAGCCTGTTTGACCATATTCATGAAATCTTTTCGTTTTGTCCAAATATTTTCAAATTTGAAAGGCGGCACTTTGTGAGTAGTCTGGTTTGATTACATATATCAATTGTAATAGAGCAATGATCAGAAGACGAAAATGTTCAACAATGTTGCAACTAGGTAAATGCAAACCGAAGTGAACTTTCAAAATATTTATAGAAATATTCCTTTTTAGCAAAGCTCGCGGACAAATGCGGGTTTATACCGCATTTCATTCTCAATTCGATCCACTTCAAACCTTTTCCCAACTTCCTAATTATTAAAGTTATGATTTTCTTATTATTTCCTCGCATAATTTTCAATGAGACCCGAAAAATCCGAACTCAAAAGACTTGAAATTTACAAATTTATCAAAACTCATTATTTGAAATACAATCCAAACCGACTCAAAAGCAATATGAGCCCAAAACATATCCAAATTCAACTTAATCCAAAACATACTCAAATCTAATTAAAATAACTCAAAACAAAAATTATTACATAGAGAAAAACGAATATTTGTATTTTAAATCTATATTTATGCATCATGACATTAAAAAAAGGGAAATTCTGCGTGGCGCCCAAGAACTTTTAAAAATTCCGCGTGGTATACAAACTTTTGAAAAAACCTCTTGGGCACCGTACGTGTGGACTTTTAAAAACTTTGTGGGCACCACACATAATTTTTTCAAAACTTTGTATACCATGCGGAATTTGTAAAAATTCGTGGGCACCATGCGGAATTCAATTGCCAAGAACTAAACAAAATTTTCATTTGAAATTCGAACATTGAAAAGTGATCCTAATGATTTTTGTAGAGGATCATAGAAAATTAACATCCAAAGGTGCCCCTAATAATTCTATGTATATAAAAAATCTCGAGACCCTTGCACGAACTATAATTACACATTTAACCTGTCTTTTTTTTCCTTTGTACACGAACACTTTCGCGTCATCAGACCCAACGTTATCGCTCACAAGATGTAATGAAGACGGGGGATAAGAGTCTCAATTCTGATTAATGAAATGTTCATATTGGTTTATTTTTCTTTTATATAGCATTGAGGTGGGAATTGACTATACATTTAGTTGTTCATATTTATATTTACATATACTAGAGTGATTGTAGTTGAACTGTAAATATTTTTATTACCTTTTGTTTTCCTCATACCCTATTCTCATCTCCCCAAAATTATACTCTATGTATTCCATCTTTGTCCTACTCAATCTTTTTTTTTGGTCGATTTTGTCCTACTCAATCTGAAGTCTTTAGCTTCCAATGTTTTCCTCTAGCACTCTAACTTGTTGCTAACCGTGTAAGGTAATGACTTTAGATTAAGTAGGACGACGACCTTTGGCGGATGGGACGAAAGCCAATCTGAAGTCTTTATCTCCACCAAACCCTAGATTAATTTTGACACAACCTCCATTGCCATAGTAAAGAGAGATAGGCTAAAGTTCGACCTTTGGTGTAACAATACCTTCACTAAGAAGGTACTCGGTGTCCCTTCTGGTTGTGCACCTTTATACATATCTTTGATAATTCTTGTTTAATTCCCTCAATGAATCCCATATGTAGATTCCCTGACACCTCATTCACTTCCAACCACTCCTAGATGAGCTCTCATATATTACACTCTGTTATATATACGCTTTATCCGAATCAATAAACACCATATGTAGATTCCTTTTTCGTTCTTTGTACTTCTCTATCAACAACCTCATCAAATGTAACACATTAATAGTTGATCATCTCCTTGACATAAAACCAAATTGGTTCTCAGGTACATGAACAAACCTCCACAAACAAACAAAATTGGTTTGGTCATGTGCAGAGAAGAGATCCAAGTGTGACTGTTTGTAGACGTGACAATATTGAAATTAAGAATGTATAGCATAGCAGAGAATGGCCTAAAAAAGTCGGAGATAGGTGATTAAACAGGATTTCACCCACTTCACTCCTAATGAGAGACACAATGGAGGAGCGTTATTCATATCGAGGAGGGCTAGTCTAGATGAGAGATAGGGTGCCTACATATCCCTTAAGCATTGTGTTTTCTTGCTTGATATCTCTTACTTTCCATTTTCTTGCATTGTTGTTGATTTTCCCGTCCTTTTATGTGATGTTTGTGCTTGTGTGTCATTCTTTATGATTAGGCTACTCGAAAATAATAATTTTTTCATTTTAGAAAATATTTACCGATCAAATCGAAACCAAAATGAAAAACCTAATACGTTCATCAAAATATTCAACCCGCTCAACCAACTGGTGTACATCCTTTTAATTCGTGTGGTTTGAATTGGGCATAGAGGTAGACGAATTGGTGAAATTTATCCTAAAATCAATCGAAGCCTTAAACAAATTTGTTATTTTTATTGAATTTATGGTTTGAGTTTTGAGGATTTCCGTTCTTGTTCTTCGTCAAACGGTTTATTGAAATCGAGTTCCTACATACGAAGTTCGATCCTTTTCCCCAAATTGTATCTGTTGTGATTCGTTAGGGGTGGATTTGAACATGGATGTATTGAGAGTGCGAGGTGCTTGCACCGCCTGACTCACACCTCCTCCTCTTGATAATGTCCATTTGGGGTGGATTTGTTTTGCTGTTGAACATCGCCGAAGATATATGGCTAGGCGGTGTCTTGCTGCCGCCGTGCTCCTCACCAGAGCACATGGATTAGCATTGCCTAGGGACATCGCTTCTGTCGGGGTAAGAGAGGAGGAGTGAGAGGCTCTTGACTCGATTGAAGAAATCTTTGTTGGTCGAGGTATCTTCAAGAATTAAATTGTTAATTCCGGTCTAGTGCCATTCCATTCCATATTGTAAATTGGAATTTTATAATTTTTAGTGTTGTCATGTTGTCTATTGGTATCTATTTTAAGTGTTCAACTCACTTTTGCTTGTTAATGAGATCTCGATAATATTAGGTTGGCTTTTGGTTGTGGAAACCAAAACATTAGTGCTACATGTTCATCAAATCCAAAGGGGTTTAAAGTGTTTTGTAGATTTAAAGTTTGGATTATTTTTTGATCAAGGGTCAATTCTTAATTACTAGTTCAGTACCCGCACTTTTGTGCGGTTTTTCTTAAATTAATATATTTAATATTAAAAAAATGTATACAAAAGTTTTGTGGATTTGTTTTAGTTATTATCAATTAATAACTAACAAAATCTTATCGATTAATAACAAATAAATCATATCTATTAATATTACTAATTCTGCTAGCATTTTCTTGACGTGTCGCGCTCACAATTAAAGTTGAATTTTTTATTCAAATGAGCTTTTCTTATTGGTCAATATCATTATAGAAACTTTAAAATATTTGTTTCCTATTTTAAATATGATTTGAATCCATTCCCTTTTTTATTTATTTTCGGTTATATTGTCGTAAATATTGAGACATGATTCCATTTTTTTTTTCGATTGCAATATCTATCTATCTATCTATTATCTATTTATCTATTAATATTACTAATTCTGCTAGGATTTTGCTGACGTGTCACGCTCACAATTAAAGTTGAATTTTTTATTCAAATGATCTTTTCTTATTGGTCAATATCATTATGGAAACTTTAAAATATTTGTTTCCTATTTTAAATATGATTTGTATCCATTACCTTTTTTATTTATTTTCGGTTATATTTTCGTAAATATCGAGACATGTTTCCATTTTTTTTTCCGATTGCAGTATATCAATCTATTAATATTACTAATTCTGCTAGCATTTTGCTGACGTGTCACGCTCACAATTAAAGTTGAATTTTTTATTCAAATGAGCTTTTCTTATTGGTCAATATCATTATGGAAACTTTAAAATATTTGTTTCCTATTTTAAATATGATTTGTATCCATTACCTTTTTTATTTATTTTCGGTTATATTTTCGTAAATATCGAGACATGTTTCCATTTTTTTTTCCGATTGCAATATATCAATCTATTAATATTACTAATTCTGCTAGCATTTTGCTGACGTGTCACGCTCACAATTAAAGTTGAATTTTTTATTCAAATGAGCTTTTCTTATTGGTCAATATCATTATAGAAACTTTAAAATATTTGTTTCCTATTTTAAATATGATTTGAATCCATTCCCTTTTTTATTTATTTTCGGTTATATTGTCGTAAATATTGAGACATGATTCCATTTTTTTTTTCGATTGCAATATCTATCTATCTATCTATTATCTATTTATCTATTAATATTACTAATTCTGCTAGGATTTTGCTGACGTGTCACGCTCACAATTAAAGTTGAATTTTTTATTCAAATGATCTTTTCTTATTGGTCAATATCATTATGGAAACTTTAAAATATTTGTTTCCTATTTTAAATATGATTTGTATCCATTACCTTTTTTATTTATTTTCGGTTATATTTTCGTAAATATCGAGACATGTTTCCATTTTTTTTTCCGATTGCAATATATCAATCTATTAATATTACTAATTCTGCTAGCATTTTGCTGACGTGTCACGCTCACAATTAAAGTTGAATTTTTTATTCAAATGAGCTTTTCTTATTGGTCAATATCATTATGGAAACTTTAAAATATTTGTTTCCTATTTTAAATATGATTTGAATCCATTACCTTTTTTATTTATTTTCGGTTATATTGTCGTAAATATTGAGACATGTTTCCATTTTTTTTTTCCGATTGCAATATATATATTACTAATTCTGCTAGCATTTTGCTGACGTGTCACGCCCACAATTAAAGTTGAATTTTTTTATTCAAATGAGATTTTCTTATTGGTCAATATTATTATGAAAACTTTAAAATATTTGTTTCCTATTTTAAATATGATTTGAATCAATTCCCTTTTTTTAATTTTCGGTTATATTGCCGTAAATATTGAGACATGTTTCCATTTTTTTTTCCGATTGCAATATTCTCATAATTCGTCTACATACATTTCCTTATTAAATCATTTTCAAAATTTGTATCGTATCTATTTCCAACTAATTTATAAATTATAAAAAAATACTTTATACATATTTTTGTTTTAAACACGTGTATATATTAATATAGTATTATATAAATATATAAAATGATGTTCAAATTAAAATAAATCAAGCTTCCGTGCCTTCAAGGCACGGGTATTACACTAGTATTAATCTAATATAATTAACAAATCCTATATTTCACCAAAAAAATAAATTAACAAATCCAGAAATCTTATATCAGCCTCCTTATCTCCACCCTTCGATCTGTCGGCACGGCTGCGAGCCAGTCAATGACGTTGACCTCGTGGAGTACGCCAATTGATTAGCAGGGAGGTGTCATGGGTAATGGTAGTACGTCGTGAAGGGATCGAAAAGCACGGGGATGCATCCGGCGACGAGCGAGTCGAACACTGACTTCCTCGTGAGGCTGTCGCATGCAAAATTCGGATTCCATTAGGCTCTCCACAATCGCATCCGTTCGCGTGCAACGAAGCTCGCGACAGTCGAAGAACTTGCACTTCGCTGGCGGATATGCATTGCTCGATCAGGATCGATCGGATGCTTTCTTGGTCCTTGGGGCGCGGAGCACTGACGAAGCTCACCGGATTCTTCCTTGATTTCTGTGTGAAATCAGGTATCATTTAGCGTAATTTGGTCATTGTATTGCTCGAATTGGTAGATTAGGGTTTCAATTAGGGAGAGATCGGAGAATGTATTGTGTACCTGCATTAGCTTCTTCTACCAAGCGACGATCTCTTTGTTTGGCGCGGTGGAAGAAGGAGAGGTAGAAGGAGAGGTACGACACATCGATGTCATTGATCTGCCATGGATGGCACTTGATGAGTAGTTTCATAGGGTTCTGCAACTCGTCTAGGTCAAGAAATCGAGTCCCCCAACCGACACTGTCCACGAGTCTGAAGTCTCAAGTGACCTTGCCCAATACAAAGAGGTGACCCAAGTCAAAGTTCCTCTTCCAGGGCTTTGCTGGTTGAGCCACTCGATGAGCTCATATGAGAGCTTATTCTTTACTTATAAAGTTGTGTTCTCCTTGAAGTGCCATCTCAAGATGTCGAATCCGGCATAGTAAGGCACGTAGAAAAGCTTAGCTTTCTTGGATCAATATATATATATATATATATATATATATATATATATATATATATATATATATATATATATATATATATATATATATATATATATATAGAGAGAGAGAGAGAGAGAGAGAGAGAGAGAGAGAGAGAGAGAGAGAGAGAGAGAGAGAGAGAGAGAGAGAGAGAGAGAGAGAGAGAGAGAGAGTATGGATCTTTTGTTCACAACTCTTACGGTGTACCTTGTACACAATTGTGTACCACTGATTTCATTGTGATAGATGGGTGAGATTAAAAGGGGGTTTTCATTTTTTTTTTAATTATAAACAAGTGGGGCCCGCCAGATTTGTGGAGGAACCGGCAATACGCACCAAATTGTGGCGCGTGCTTTCCATGTACGGGAGAGGGTGTTCTTTTGTGGTCACATGTGGGGCCCTGCTAACAAACACAATTTAAAAAAAAATTTGCACCCACTCAATTCATCCAATCCCTCCCGTTTTAATTTTTTTTTTTCCTTTTAATTGACATTTTTTTTCCCTTTTAATTGACAATGTGTAAGTTTGTAGATGTCAATTACTCAATTTATTAACCGAATAAAGACACACCTCAATATTCAACATAATATCTGTTCCCGGAAAAATATATCAGTTATACCGAATAATGTTTCTAAAGTGATTGAATAAAAATTACCCAACATCTTAATTAATGTTTTTCTTTGATGGCTTTTCATTCGGTGGACTAGAGCGGTAAAAATATATATTTCACCGTATAAAGAGGCACCAAAATGATAAAGCTACTAGTGAATACCAATCATTGTGAATAATTCGGTAGAATCGATCGATATGATTTAACACGCACATTGAACAATAATTGGGAGATTATTCAGTGAGATTCTTATTTTGATAAGGTACATAGAATCGATGAATAATTGCATAAAAGTAAAAATAAGAATTCCACTGAATAATCTCCCAATTATCGTTCAATGTACGCGTTAAATCGACCATGTACGCGTTAAATCGACCGATTCACAACGGTTATTCAATTATTCATCGCTTTTGATACCTCAGAAAAATAAGAATTCCATTGAATAATCTTCCAATTATCCTTCAAAGTACGCATTAAATCAATTGATTCAACCGAATAATTCAAAAAAATTACAAAGAAAGAGCACATGTGGTTGCAAACCTAAAGAAATAAGATTCAATACCATCGGCTTAATGCGCATATTGAATGATAATCTGGATATTATTGAGTGGAATTCTTAGTTTTACAAGGTACACAGAAACGATGAATAATTGCATAACTGTTGTGAATAAATAATTTTTTTGAATTATTCGGTTGAATCGGTCGATTTAACGTGTACATTGAACGATAATTTGGAGAGTATTCAATGAAATGCATAACCAGTGTAAATAAGTAAATATTTACGATTATTCGGTTGAATTGGTCATTTTAACGCGTACATTGAACAATAATTGGTGGATTATTCAGTGAAATTCTTATTTTTATGAGGTACACGAAAGAGATGAATAATTGCATAATTGTCGCGAATATGTAAATTTTTGGAATTATTCATTTGAATAGGTGGATTTAACGCATACATTAAACTACAATTAAGATATTATTCAGCGGATTCTTATTTTTTTGAGATACACAAAAAAAAAACACAAATTAAAAAATTTAAAAAAAAACTTTTTTATTGCCTCGATTATGTGCAAATCCCCTTTCGGCAATTTTGAGCGAAGAACCCGTGCCTTTGGTAAGCGGCGACGGCGGCGGCGGCAACCACCTGTGCTCGTGTCGTCTCCTGGGTATGGCGAAGGGGAAGTGCTCAGATCTAGGGAATGAAAGAAGAAATTAGAATTCGCTTGGCTCAGATCTCGGGAGTGAGAGAAGAAATATGAATAGGCGCCAGCCACCAGTGGTCTTGATCTGAGAAGGGGTTAAACCTGGGTATGGCGAAGAGGAGAGAGAAGGGTTCTTCAAACATATCTAGATGACGATGGTTTGGACCTCGGTGCCTCGAATTATTGCCCGGAGATCCAAGTTCCGCCATCGGTGGCCTCAGATCTGGGGAATGGGGGCAAAATCGCTAGGTAAAGCTTTCAATTCGCCGCCGGAGATCCAGGGCCGCCACCGATGGATCCCTCTTCGTGCGCCTCCGCCCTCCGCCTCTCCTTCGACTCTTTGCGCCGCTGATTAGCCTTCGCTCCTCTTTGATTCGAGTCGCCGTCGGTTTCGCCACTGAGAATCGCCCTGGTTGCTTTGTGGGGATGATGAAGAAGAATGCAATCTATATTAGGGTTTTAATTGCATATAAGAGCACCACGCGCCTCACGCTTCAAATGGTGGATGGAAGGTCCATTTTTTATTTTCTTTTATTTTAAAAACCCGGACACGTGGCGGATTGTAGGCCATCCATTACTCTATGATTAATGGTCTAGATTTGTGTACAAGGTACACTATAAGGGTTGTGAACACCAGAACCACACCCTATATATATATATATATAGAGGATAGATCATATGAGAACAACCCTTATTGTGTATAATAAGAACAAATCAGGACCTTTGATTTAAAGATAATCAATGGGTAGGATTGTGCCACGTATTAGGATGAATTTTGTAAAATAATTCCGGAAAAAGGGCCCAATTCAATTGTTGCAGCGCGTGGGCGTGTGGGAGTGAAACCATAAAACCCTATCCATCTCTATCTCTGCAAACGGGAAGCCTGATAGCCGCCTCTTTGGATTCATCCCTAACGACGACGATGGCGATGGCGATTTCTGGTGAAGAGGAGGCGCCGACGACTGCAATTGCCGGTGAAGAGGAGATGCAGTGATGGCGATCGGAGAAGGAGGACGGCCAACGGAGGCGGACAACCCACATAGGCGGTGGCGATTCGCCGGGCTTGTCGAAGGAGACGACGATGGCCGACTGGCGAAGGCTGCGACGGTGGCAAAATGGGCCTGCAGGTGATTGCGAAGGGCGCAGGTGGTCGTGTGAAGGGCGGCGGTTGCGAAGGTGGTCGGTGATTGCGAAGGTCGCCTCGACAAAAGACGGCGGTTGCGAACCGTCTTCTCAGGTCACCAGCACCCGCCGGCGCTACCAATTAGCCCTGTCCCCAATCGTCATCGCCATCGCCAACGCCATGCCTCTAACCGAACCGTCTTCTCCGGTCACCAGCACCGGTCGGCGCTACCAATTAGCCCCTAGTCTGGTAAGCCTTTCCTCTCTTTCTCTCTTCAATTGAAGGTACGGTGAAGGCGGATCACGATTGCGAAGGCGGTGAGAGCACATCTACGGCTTGTCCGGCTCCAAAGGCGGCGCCTCCTAGTCGTCGACCTCCCTCCTTCTCCCTTCTTACAAATCCAAATTGGTTTTGAATCGAGATTTATGGGTTGTTTTGAATCGAAGTCCTGGAATGAATTAGGTCGATACCTTAGGAATTGTGTATTAAATCGAATCCCTGGAATGATCTGGTGGGGAGATTGATGTTTTGTGTTGAATTGCTGTTATGGAGATTGAAGTCCTGGAATGAATTAGGTCGAAGTCCTGGAATCGAAGTCCTGGGTTGTTTTGAATCGACATTTCATGAGATTTAAGATTTATTCGGAGGAAAGCCCAAATTATTCATATGTATGGCTGATTTTGTGCATCATGGGATGAGTTTTTTTTATGCTGACGGTCCTATGAAAAAAAAATACACCTATACCATCGAATAATCATGTGATACCATCGAATAATCATGCGATACCATCGAATAATCATGCAATACCATTGATTAATTTTTAGGTCATCGAATAATCAAGCTATACCATCGATACCATTGCATAATTCGTCTATACCATTGCATAATTCATGAATACAATCTAATAATTTAGCGATACCATCGAATAATCAATCATTTATAAAGATTAAAAAAAAATCATATACCATCGCATAATCCGTCGATACCATTACATAATCAGACGATACGATTGAATAATCTAGATATACTGTCGAATAATTTGAAGAGAGTGCACCACACACGCCCCCATTCAGCAAGTGGGCAAAAAAACGACGTGGGCCCCAGTGTTTTTTAATTTAAAAAAAGCCAAAATTGCCTATTAATCTCAGCCTTCCATTTCATTCAATCAACGTTCCAGATTTGTTCTCATTTTACTCAATAAGGCTTGTTCACCCATGAACCACCCTCTCTCTCTCTCTCTCTCTCTCTCTCTCTCTCTATATATATATATATATATATATATATATATATATATATATATATATATATATATATATATATATATATATATATATATATATAAGATGAGATTGCAAGTACGGTAATTGATTTTTCTAATATTTTAATTAGTTAAGTAATATTAAGTAATTAAATAGATTTGATTACTTAATTAGATAAGGTTTTACTTAATTAATTAGATTTTCTAATTATTAAGATTTGATTATATCCTGCTAATTATGAGATTTTCTAACTAACAAATCTTAACAACTAATAACAAATCTTAACAATCTTAACAAATCCTATAATTAAAAATAAAAAATCATACTTTAAAGGAGAAGGCGACTTATCCTTTAGTATTATAATATTGATTTTGTATAGTGTAAAAGATACAAAGTGACAATGTCAATAGGCATTTTAGGCTCTTGCCTCACTACAAAACTTACCAAGAATGCGGTTTGTTTAGCGGATGGACCAGCCCAAAAATATCTGGGCCGGCGTAATTTATCAGCCCATTTATTTATTTTTCTTCCAAAATGGGCTAATCCAGAAAGCTACCTTTTCTTGCTCGAGAATTTTCTCCAATTCTCCCGAGAGAGGGAGAGAAGTAAAACCTGCAACTACTCGCAGTGATTACACGACGAAGAAGACGACGATTGTGAACGACGACGAAGTAGTAGCTCATCTCTTAGATTTAGCAGGGAGGAAGCTATGGAAACGCCAACGAGTTCGAGGGAGCTCGAATGCGTCGGTAGATTGGAAGTCGTTCGACCGAAACCTGTTGGTTTTCTCTGCGGTTCGATCCCCGTCCCCACCGACAAGTCCTTCCATGTCTTCAATTCCGACCTCGTTCCATCTTCTCAGACGTAGCTAATTTCTCTCTTCTCTCTCCATTTTGGTGTACTGGAAATTTAATTCGGTTCAATTTCGACTGATTATTCGTTTATTTTGGTTTTGGTTTTTGTTGAATTTGGTAGAGTAAGTGCACCGAGGTATCGGATGCTGCCGACGGAGACTGATCTTAATATGCCTCCATTGGTTCCCGATCTTCCAGAGAAAGCTCTCCCCGTTGATTATCCCTCTGTACAGTGTAGGACATCTAGTGGAGGTTTGTGGTGATTAAAATTTTGCCATTTCTATTTTTTTTTATAAAAAATTACTTGTAGTTGTTTTTCTGATGGATTTGACTTAGTTTGGGGTTGAAATCGGGTGGTGGATTAGTTTGTGGCATGATTTTCATTGGAATTGGTTGCTGTGTACCTACAAGTTGATTTTACTAAGTGGAGATATGCTCAATAGGTTCAATTAATAGCTTTGCAGTTCAGTATTTCTTTATTTGATTTTTAGTCAAATTAGATCCTCCTTTCCATAATTGAAAGCTCATCAAACTGCCAAAGGAATTGTAATTTTAGTGGTTAAGAGCTGCTGGAATGTGAGAGATTGATTAAAATTATGCTGCTTCTTTGTTCAAACAATGTTAATCTTTGACTGGCATGATGAGGATCTAATATTGCCATTTGCATTCAACATCAAATGGGGATAACTTGTGATGATTTAATACTTGGTGAACATGAGAGTTCATTCTTCCTTTTCTCCCCCTTGTATCTATTTGTTACACAGGTTGCCATGCCAGCCCACTTGGGTGTGTGTGTGTGTGTCAATTGTCATATAACCATTTTAGATGACTTGCAATGTTGAAATGAAACCTGAACATGATAATGCTGGTAGAAGTGTACCTTTCCTGTTTCTTTAGTAACATTCTCATGTATTATTATAGTTGTGGTGAACCAGATAAAAATTCAGTGCTAATGTTGGATGATTTAACAGATGTGCCTTGGGATGGGGGTGCAATTACACCTAACCTCACTAGGAAAGGTGAGGCCCTTGCAGTATCTGGACTCACAAATTATGGCGATGAGTTAGATGTGATTGCTCCGGCTGACATTTTGAAGCAAATTTTCAAAATGCCATATTCAAGGGCTCGACTGTCAATTGCTGTTCATCGTGTTGGGCAGACTCTCATCCTGAATGCTGGGTATGTTCCAATTTCAATTTTTTGTTTTCTTGTTGTAGAATATGTAACGCTAATAACCTCCTGAATTCTCCTGATTTTCAGTCCTGATGTTGATGAAGATGAAAGAGTTCTCAGAAGAGGCCAGCCAAAATCCGCTGATCAATCTCTTTTCTCAAACTTTGCAATGCATTCTGTTAGGGTGGAGGCTTGTGATTGTCCACCTAGTCATTCTGCTGCTGCAGAGGCACAATCACAATCATCTGTTCTTTCTGATTTCTCTGAGTCCATAGCAAAGACATTTGATTCTTCTCATATCCAGAGAACCAGAGCCAATCAAGAAAAAACAGATAATGATGACTCAGAATACTCAATACCCAAGCATGATAAATTCTATTGGGGAAGCAAAAAGAACACGAGGAACAAAGGCCGTGATCCCATTAAACAAGCAACATGCATTGGTGAAAAGTCAAGATCCTCCGTTCAGGAGTCGGAAATTTATAGGCGTGCTGGGAATGATGAGTTCCTACGGGTTTTGTTCTGGCAGTTCCACAACTTCCGGATGCTTCTTGGAAGTGATCTACTTATATTTAGTAATGACAAATATGTTGCTGTTAGCTTACATCTATGGGATGTTTCACGACAGGTATTTAGTGTTATGTGTTATATGGGCTGTTAATTGCTCCCTATCTTTTCGTGCCAACTAATCTCTTATTGCAGGTAACCCCATTGACTTGGCTTGAAGCTTGGCTGGACAATGTTATGGCCAGTATTCCCGAATTGGCGATCTGTTATCATCAAAATGGTGTTGTTCAAGGCTATGAGCTTCTAAAAACAGATGATATATTCCTTCTAAAAGGCATTGCAGAGGATGGCACACCAGCATTTCATCCTCATGTTGTTCAGCAAAATGGCCTTTCTGTTTTGAGATTCCTTCAGGAAAATTGCAAGCGAGATCCTGGTGCTTATTGGGTAACTTCGTGTCCACTCAATTATATGTATCTTTGGATTAGATTTAGGTGTTCCAGTTGTATTGAAGTTAGAGATGAAATTACCCTCCCTTGCTGTTAAAGGCTAAGATTTTTGTTCTATCTGTTTTTCTTCAGCTCTATAAAAATGCAGGAGATGATGCCATTCAACTTTTTGATCTCTCTATCATTCCTCAAAAGCATCAATCTGAGAGAAATGATGATTGCTCAAGCTCATTGCCCTCCCTTGTTCATCAAAGAAGAACCAACTCATTGTTATCCTTGGGAATGTTACTGTACCGTATTGCTCATAGGCTTTCACTTTCATTGGTAACATCTTTTGTGATTTGGCATGCACTATACTCACTTCAACCATCAAAATATTATCTATTACCTATTTTTCTTTTATATTCACACAGGTTACAACTAACCGGGCCAGATGTGCTAGGTTTATCAGAAAATGCTTAGAACTGCTGGATGAGCCCGATCACCTGGTAAAATTGCTGTTTGTATTAGTTTTTTTGGCAGATGCATAGCATTTATGTTGTTTTTCACATGAAATAAATATTTTCCTATTGTGGTGCTCCTTTTCTTTTCTGGTCAGGTTGTCCGTGCATTTGCACATGAACAGTTTGCAAGACTTATATTAAATAGCAATGGAGAGGAGCTGGATCTTTACCCTTTTGAATCTGAAGTAAAAGTTTCTGATGCTAAAGAAGAATCCTTAGATATCGTCAATAGTGTAGCTGAGAAAAGTGCCTTAAATATTCTTTTAGATGAAGATGAAAATATCTGTACAGAATCAAATGAAATCCAGGATGCTGCATCTAGGGCTTCTGAACGAGATACTTCAGAGAAAACTTCATCCAAGTGTGGGAGTTTGATTGCAGCTGGTGGGATAGCGTCCAATAGTCGAACAGAGCTTGTGCACAATGTCAACAGTGATGGGAATCTCACTGTATGTAATATCCCTCCTCAACCCATAGATGATCCTATTTCCTCTAAGCTCGCTGCAGTACATCATGTTTCCCAAGCTATTAAAAGCTTGGGATGGAAGCGAGAATTCCAAGTCAGTGAACCTGATTTAGTTTATCAAGAAAGCAACACTTTTAACAGGGTTCCAATGGATTATCCTGTTTGTGCTTGTGGAGATCCTGATTGCATTGAAGTGTGTGATATCAAACAGTGGCTTCCAACTTCAAAGCTTGATCGTAAGTTGTGGAAGCTTGTTCTTCTACTAGGAGAATCTTATTTGGCACTTGGGCAAGCCTACAAGGAGGATAGGCAGCTGAATCGTGCATTAAAAGTTGTAGAAGTGGCATGTTCTGTTTATGGGTCAGTGCCCCAATATCTTGACGACTCTAGATTTATTTCATCTATGGTGGGTGCCCCATCAAGCAAGCCTATACTTGATGTTAGACATCAAAAGAAAGGATCTCTTTACAAGAAACTAAGACTAAAAAATGGTTCATCTGATGATTGTGTTACTTTTGAAGATTTCTCTTTGACTTATCTCTTTTGGGCCAAGGCATGGGCTTTGGTTGGAGATGTGCATGCTGAAGTTTACAAGATAAAGGGTGAGGAGAACTCATCACATTATACGCATGAGCCACCTGGGAAAGAGGTGAGAATGTCATCTGGTGTTGTGGAAGAACTGATAAGACTGAAGAAGAAGCTTGGCAAGGATAGGGAGAGTTGCAGTTTGTGCTCCCTGATAAACTGCAGTTGCCAGAGTGATAGGGCTAGTAGTGGTAGCAATGCCAGCAGTAGCCATGGTAGTTCTCGACAACCAACTCATGGCAGGAGACAAACTAGGAGGTCCCAGGGTAGAAATGCTGCTACGTCACTGAATGAAAAGCCGAAGAGTGTTAATAGTAATCACCAAGGAGATACTACAACGGATAGTAGATTAGTGGGACAAAGATGTTCTTCTAAGCCTGATGTGGCTTCTTCATTGAGTGAAGATGATGAAGGTTCTAAGGAGGACAATGAACCTAAAACCTCTAAAGAAGAATCACCGAAGGCAGAGAGTGGTGGCATATTTAGATACTTGCAGCTTTCTGTCAGCAGTGATGGGGATAACCTTCTCTTGTCAGCCTTAAATTGTTATCAAGAGGCTCGGCAGGCCTTACATGGAGTACCTGCAGAGTCAATAGAGCTCAATTCTGTTCTTAAAAAGATCGGTTGGGTGTCCAATGAACTAGGAAGGACCTGGCTTGATAGAAAGGATTTGGGCAAAGCTGAACTTGCTTTTGCTGATGCTATTGAAGCATTTAAAGAGGTATCAGATCATATTAATATCATCCTAATTAATTGCAATCTTGGTCATGGGCGGCGAGCATTGGCTGAAGAATTGCTGTCACAGATCAACTACTTCAAAACTAATCCAATATTTTTTACAGCGTACAAGCAGGCTCTTGAGACTGCTAAAATAGAGTATGGTAGGGCTCTTAGATTCTATGGAGCAGCAAAATCTGAGCTTGCCGCTATTCTCAAAGAAACGGATGAGATGTCAGTTGCCCTTAGAAACGAAGTCTGTACCCAGTTTGCACATACCTATTTGAAGCTTGGTATGTTATTGGCAAGTGAAGATACAGTAGCTGAGGTTTATGAAAATGTATCCCTAGATGAAAGAAAGCTTCTTTTTCATGGCTCGACTGATAAGAGAACCAAGGAATATAAAAAACATCAGATTTCTGCAAATGATGCTATTAGGGAAGCATTATCTGTCTACGAATCACTGGGTGAGTTACGGAGGCAGGAAGCAGCTTATGCTTATTTTCAGCTGGCTTGCTATCAAAGAGATTGTTGTTCAAGGTTTTTGGATCCAAACTATAGAAGCAACAATGGGAGTAAAAGTGAAAACACCCTCCAAAGAGCGAAGCAGTATGCTTCACTTGCAGAGAGGAACTGGCAGAGGGCAATAGAGTTCTATTGTGCAAAGACACATCCCCACATGTACCTGACCATTCTGACTGAAAGAGCAGCTCTTACGATTACCCTTTCTGGCGCTTTTCATTCAAATGCGGTATGTTTCCTATACTCAAACTGAACTCTTTTTTTTTCAAGGCAACTACAGAATTACATCTGATCGAGCAGTACCGAGTTTGGGCTTTAACACACATTTTATACCAAGTGTTAGGGTTCGGTCAGGCTGTTGTGTGAGTGTACCTAGTTTCTTTGTCTGGGCATAGCCAGGTGGGCAAGAGTCCCGCAGGACAGATTGCTGAAGTCTACATAGAATAAACCTTTTGAAATCAAGTAGAATTTGAATTTCTCTTTCTTGCAGTTTGCTTTATTTTGGTGCTAGCTTCTGGTACATCTGTCAACCGCCCTAATCCTCTTGTTTGCGTAGATGCTGGAAACTGCTCTGAGTTGCCTGCTTGAAGGCCGTCATACATCACTTAAAGAAGACAAGCAAGACATCTCTGAGGTGCAATCTAAATTCTGGGCTCAGCTGCAGGTTCTACTGAAGAAGATGCTGGCTTTGACCCGCACACCCGGTTCGAGCAAAACAGTTTCTTCTTCTCCTCAATCTACCCTCTCGTTGAAGAGGTTAGGAGATGCAGACAAACTTAGAGAGCTGTACAAGATGTCCCTGAAATCCTCAGATTTGTGCCAGCTGCAGGATATGCACACCTTATGGACTTCAATTCCGAGATCTTCATAGGTACTTGCAATTTGATTTTTGAGGCACCTCTTGCAAATCTGCGATCAGAAACTTTGTTGGGTTTTGCTGCTCGTTGGATTGGTTGTTGCTTCACTGATTTTAGTACCTTACACTTGCAGTATATTGGTTTATGACTTGGTTGAACATGGAAACTAAAAGCTGGGAAACTTATCCCTTCAGTTACTGTATTTGTTGGCATTCAGTGTACATATGGGGATTTCGATCATCGTTTTGTGGAGTGTTATAAAGAGCAGTAGAGTATAACACCGAATTGTAGAGGCTATTTCTTCAAATAGTTTATTTATTATTAAGAATTCGAGATCAGATATACCGAATCTCAATGGTCGATAAGTCGGCAGATGGATGATTGCCAACCTAAAATAGAAACGGTGCAATACGACAAGTAGAAACGCACCCTACAAAAGACAAATTTAGAAAAAAACTAATTCTAGCAAGTTGGAGACGGAGATTAGTTACAGATGAAGCTAAGCACCATCATCAAACACTATATAACGCTAAGATAACCAATCAAATCAAAAAGAAAAGAGAAAAAAGGTTGATCATATTTTTCTGTTTAGAAAATAACATGTCTTCTAGTCGTCACATATAGATTGCAATTTAGTTTAACAATTATTGGGGCACTTCTCATGTACTATCGTTTTACTTTAATTTATATAATTATTTTCAACTTATTTCATACTACTCCCTTCATTTTAGGCATGTTTTTTTTTTGTTAAATAAAAAAAATCCAATTTATTTTTTTTAAATGACAATTCACCTTACAAGGATGAATTATTTTATATATAAAATAAAAGTACATTAAATATATAATAATAATAATAATAATAATAATAATAATAATATATTCATGTATAATTTTTAAGAATGATAAAATTATATGTAATTTTTTTTAAATCTTAATATAATTTCAAACTTATTATTAATAATTATAAAATCATAAAAAATAACAATATTTTATATAGTTTTTACTACGTATTATCTTAGAAAAAATATTTGTAAATAATTATAAAAGAAAGGAGTAATATTTTTTTTAATCTTTAAAGAGTATGAAAGATGCTAAAATTGCATGGTTTAATTACACGGAGTATTAATTATTAATTTTATACAACAAGAAGGAATCTAAAAGTATTAAAGAAAAAAAAAAAAGACAAGAACATTGGTGGGCCCACTGTGATTTCGTAAATCCCCCGTCAAACAAGGTGATCAAATTAACGGGGGAAATTTTGGAGCGACGGTTAATCGAAGCTTATGAATTTTGGGAGAAATACGAAATTCAAGCAAACAATGCAATCCACCCAAAATCAGAGCTGGAGAGAAACAAGGGGATTCATTTCCTTGGATCTAAATCACCAAAATTCAAACCCAACCTCCCCCAAATTCCATTCACCTAAAATTAATTTCCTCCTGAGACAAATAATTAATCAATTTAGCATGTCGGAGAGGTCCAATCCGAGGAGGCTGAGGACGTCGGCGGCGACGAAGCCGGCGATCTCCGTCCTCCCCTACGAAACCCCGAAGCTCCGAGAGCATTACCTGATCGGGAAGAAGCTCGGGCAAGGCCAATTCGGGACGACGTACCTGTGCACGGAGAAGACCTCCGGGCTACCGTACGCGTGCAAGTCGATCCCGAAGCGAAAGCTGCTGTGCAAGGAAGACTACGAGGACGTGTGGCGGGAGATCCAAATAATGCACCACTTATCGGAGCACCCGAACGTGGTGAGGATCAAGGGGACCTACGAGGACTCGGTGTTCGTGCACTTGGTGATGGAGCTGTGTGCGGGCGGGGAGTTGTTCGATAGGATCGTGGCAAAGGGACACTATAGTGAGAGACAGGCCGCCATCTTGATGAAGACGGTGGTTGCGGTGGTGGAGGCTTGCCACTCGCTCGGAGTCATGCACCGCGATCTCAAGCCTGAAAACTTCTTGTTCGAGAGCAGCGATGAGGATGCCAAGCTTAAGGCTACCGATTTCGGCTTGTCTGTTTTTTACAAGCCTGGTTTGCTTTCTTCATTCTTGAATTCATCCTCCTATACATCATTCTTGAATTAATCATTTTTTGTTGTTGTCCAATTAGGGTTGGTTTCGTAATGCAATTAGCTTTTGAGAGCTTTTGATTTTATAATTTTATTCATTTTTTTTATCTGATCAGCTAGTTTGCATCATATACTCTATCAACTAGGTTACCAAATACCCTACTAGCTTCTGAAAACTATAATTTAACATATATTTAACACATTTAATTCATCAGCTTCAGCTACCCTATTACCTTCGGCTACCTCATCAGCTTTGTTTACCAAACCGACCCTTAATATATTTAGACCTTCCTTTCCACATAATTATCATATATCGATATATATATATGGTGATAATGTTGGATCTTGAACATCTTTGGCAGGGCAGTATTTCAGTGATGTGGTCGGAAGCCCCTACTACGTCGCTCCAGAGGTGTTGTGCAAGCGATATGGACAAGAATCCGATGTGTGGAGTGCTGGAATCATCCTCTACATCTTGTTAAGTGGGGTTCCCCCTTTTTGGGCTGGTAAAGACAATGAGGCATTTGGCTTCCTCTTCATCTCTCTCACTTGCTGATTGAAACACCAGTACAGTACTTGATAAACCATCTGATCATACCTTTTGTTGTTACATTTAGAGACGGATTCAGGGATCTTCCGACAGATCTTACATGGAAAGCTAGACTTCGATACAGAACCGTGGCCTAGTATTTCTGCCAGCGTGAAGGATCTGATTCGTAAAATGCTCGATAGAGACCCAGCACAGCGGTATACTGCTCATCAAGTTCTTTGTGAGTGTAGCATTCTTGATTAATTGGTTCATATATTCTATAAAATAACAACAAATTAAACACCTACTAATTGAATTTTAAACCAATAATTTCAAACTAAAAACTAAAACTAGTTGAAACACTTTGAACGTACAGGCCACCCTTGGATTGTGGATGACAAAGTCGCCCCAGACAAACCTCTTGACTCGGCTGTTTTATCACGGTTGAAGCAGTTCTCAGCAATGAACAAGCTCAAGAAGATGGCGTTGCGCGTATGTCATCTATTCCAACACTTGATACACTTTTCATTACATTTAGGATTTGCATATATATAATTTATTGGTAACGTACGTTTCCTATATATATATATATATATATATGGTAGGTCATAGCGGAAAGGCTGTCGGAGGAAGAAATTGGCGGTCTAAAGGAGTTGTTTAAGATGATTGATACCGATAGCAGCGGGACAATAACACTTGAAGAACTCCAAGCCGGATTGAAAAGGGTCGGATCCGACCTTGGGGAGTCCGAGATCCAATCTCTTATGGATGCGGTAATCAGCCTTCTAGCTATATATATATATATATATATATATTTGTCAGTTGCAGTTTGTACTTAGTTTGATCTGATTTGAATTGATTTGGTAGGCTGATATAGACCACAACGGGACTATTGACTATGGTGAATTTCTAGCGGCGACATTACACATGAACAAGATAGAGAGGGAAGAGAACTTGGTCGCGGCATTTGCTTATTTTGACAAAGACAGCAGCGGGTACATAACAACCGATGAGCTTCAACAGGCCTGCAAGGAGTTCGGCCTTGGAGATGCTTCTCTTGAGGACATCGTTAGCGAAATTGATCAGGACAATGTGAGTACTCACTACAAGTACAACTGAATAACTCGATCAGCTCGCTGATCATCAAATGGGTCTCTGAAGAATGTTTGACATTTTTAACAGGATGGACGGATAGACTATGGAGAGTTCGCGACGATGATGAGGAAGGGCAACCCGGGAGCGGGAGGCAGAAGTCTGAGAGGCAACCTCAAGTTCAACATCGCGGATGTGTTCGGGGTCGGACAACCTCCAAGCTCTTCTGATGAACCCTTACCCAACTGAGAGGGTTTATACAAGGATGCATATATGTAACCCTTTTTCATTCCTTTAATTTGTTTTCTACCTTGGATTACTTGAGAAAAAAATCAGACAATGAATCAAAAACATCATTTTTTGTTTTTTTGGTTGTCAATAGAATTGTACGTATTATTACTTTTTCATAGTGCTAAGATTTTAGTCTACCTCATGGTTGGTGCGGTGCACATCTTTTCATACCACAACTCAAATTTGTTAATTACAAATAATCTATTTTTACAACGTACTGGAAAGAATTGAAGATATTTGTATTATTATATTATGTCAATTTTTACCATTTTTTCCGTTTTAAGGAAAAACATTCATCGTGCATAAATTGAATTGAATGCTTTTTTTTTTTTTTAGCCGAAATAAAAGTCATTATAAATGGGCTTGCATTTATTGGAAAAAAAAAAGTGCTTGTATTGGATGTTAATAGATATAGATAGAATCCTTGTACATATCTTTAGTTTCTTTGGGCCCAAGGCCCAAATCCTTTGTATTCTATATATATTCTATCTAATGAAAGGCAAACCCCAAGGGGGAATTTACCAAACCTAACATGGTATCGAGCCTAATTATCTTTTAAAGATAATTTCTTTCCTAACCCTAGCTTCCGCTCTCCCACCCGCCGCCGCCGCCGCCTCCCTAGCCAGCCCGCCGCCCCCTGGCAGCTTCTCCGCCAACCACCATGGCCACCGACACCTCCCCCAAAACCCCCTTTCATTCGGCCCTTTCCGTCACCAACATCCGCAATTCCATTCCCATCATCCTTGACCTTGAAAACTCTCAATACACGTCCTGGTGTGAGTTATTCAAAAACAATGCTCGTGCTCACCGAGTCATTGACCACATCGATCCTACTCAGAAACGCCCTGACAACATCGACGATGATCTTTGGACCCAACTTGATGCCATCATCCTTCAATGGATTTACGACACGATCTCGTCAGACCTTCTCCTCACCATCCTCAAACCCAATACCACGGCTCAGAAAGCCTGGAATCGCCTTGCTGATCTTTTTCAGGACAACAAGGGTACCCGCACGGTCCTCCTGGAGAACGAACTCTCCACCACAAAGCTCGAAGCTTTCCCAAATGTTGCAGCCTACTGTCAGCGCCTCAAATCTCTGTCTGATCAACTTGAAGCGGTAGGCGCCTCGATCTCTGATCGTCGCCTGGTCTTGCAACTCATCGCCGGCCTCACATCCGAGTACCAGTCCGTCGCCACCTTCATCCAACAGTCCGATCCTCTCTCGTCCTTTGACAAAGCCCGCTCTATGCTGGCTCTAGAGGAAACTAGTCGGGCTCGACTGGACAAGCCGTCGTCTCAGCAAGCTCTCACCGTTACCACCCCATCACCGCCCACCGATCAGCCGCCCTCCTCTGCACCTTCCAACCGAGAACGCAGCGGTCGCGACAACACTCGCGACAACAACCGCGACATCAATCAGCGCGGCCGCGACAGAGGGCGCGGGCGCGTCGGACGCGGGCGCGGCCGCGGGGGTCCCCAGCAGCAGCAGCCACAATTCCCGAACTACTGGGGCTTCCCGCAATGGCCTGCACCGCCCTGTCCCTACCCCTCCATGCCGCCACAACACCCGGGCGCCGGCATCCTTGGCTCCGCCCCTCGCCCTCCGCCTCATGCCCTTGCTGCGTACTACTCGACATATGGTGTTCAGCCCACTGATTTGAACTCCCAGTTTTCGTCCATGAGCCTCAATCCCCCGGATCTGACATGGTACATGGACTCCGGCGCCTCATCTCATATGGCCCAGCATCCAGGTAGTCTCTCAACTATTTCGTTTAAGAGTCCTTCAAATTCAGTTATAGTCGGAAATGGTTCTAGCATTCCAATTTTGGGACAAGGCCACACCACAATCCCCACCCACAACAACCCTTTGCACCTCAAAAATGTTATCCTCACTCCCCAAATTATAAAGAACCTTATTTCCATTCGAAAATTTACCATTGATAATTCTGTTTCGGTGGAATTTGACCCATTTGGTTTTACTGTCAAGGATCTTCGCACGGGGACCAGTCGTCTGAGATGCAATAGTACCGGGGATCTCTACCCTCTCGCGTCACCTTCCGTCTCGCCATCTTCCTCACATGTCTCCCTCGCAGCCATGGCTCCACCCATCTGGCATGCTCGTCTCGGCCATCCTAGCGGCCCTATCTTTGGTCTTCTTAAAACTTTTTTACCAGTTGCTTGTAATAACGACTCGAATCGACGTTCCTGTCATTCGTGTCAAGTTGGGAAACACATTAGACTCCCTTTCTCTAGTTCGTTTACTCCTACTTATTTTCCTTTTGACATTGTGCATGCTGACCTTTGGACATCCCCTGTGGTGTCTAAGGATGGTTTTCGTTATTACCTTGTCTTATTAGATGATTTCACACATTTCTTGTGGGTCTTTCCAATTAAATATAAATCACAAGTCTTTCCTATCTTTGTCCGATTTCATGCTTACGTTGTTACCCAATTTCAACGACGTATCAAAAATTTTCAATATGACATGGGCGGCGAATTCAACAACCACCAATTTCATAACTTTTTCTCAACACAAGGCATTACCTTTCGCTTCTCTTGCCCTCATACATCTCCCCAAAATGGCAAAGCCGAACGCTCTATACGCACAATCAATAATATGATGCGCACCCTTCTCCTACACGCCAGCATGCCGCCATCCTATTGGCCCCATGCCCTCACCACCGCCGTGTACCTCATCAACATTCTCCCATCCACTGCTATCCACAATCAAACTCCCACCTTCCGTCTATTTCATCGGACTCCGTCCTATCTAGACCTTCGCGTGTTCGGTTGCCTATGCTACCCTAACCTCTCCGCTACCATGCCTCACAAACTCTCCCCTAGATCCACACCTTGTGTCTTTCTAGGCTACCCCAACAACCATCATGGGTACAAATGCCTTGACCTCACGTCACAAAAACTCATCATATCCCGCCATGTCACCTTTGATGAGCATACGTTCCCCTTTACCTATAAATCGTCTCCTCCCTCTCATACTTCCATTGATTCTTCCTTATCCCCCATGGTTCTACAACAATTCTTCGGTACTTCGCCATCTCAAGTCCCCGGCACACTCCCCGCCGCACCTCCAGCCCCCGCGGCCGCGCCATCTCCCCACGCGGCCGCGCCATCTCCCCACGCGCCCGCGCCCACCCCACCCGCAGCCTATCAGACCCGTTCCAAGAGCGGCATTTTCAGCCCGAAACACATATTTAACCTCTCTGCCTCACCTTCACATATATCCCCCCTCCCCAAATCCCATAAGCTCGCCCTCCTTGATCCCAATTGGAAGGCCGCCATGACCGACGAATATCAGGCTCTTATTCGAAATGGTACTTGGGAGCTTGTGGACCGGCCTGTAGGCGTCAATATTATTCGTTGTATGTGGCTATTTCGTCATAAGTTCAGGTCTGATGGTTCCCTTGAGCGCTACAAGGCCCGCCTTGTGGTCAACGGCAAGTCTCAGCAAGTCGGTGTCGACTGCGACGAAACCTTCAGTCCAATGGTCAAGCCGGCCACCATCCGTACAGTTCTCACGCTTGCCCTCTCCAAATCTTGGGCAATACATCAGCTGGATGTCAAGAATGCCTTCCTCCATGGTCACTTACATGAGACGGTCTACATGTTTCAGCCGCCTGGTTTCGTTGAGCCTGGAACTCCAAAGAAGGTGTGTCGTCTTCGCAAGTCCCTCTACGGCCTGAAGCAGGCACCGCGCGCTTGGTACCAGCGCTTTGCTGCATATCTTCTTCGCATTGGGTTCGTCAGCTCTCGCAGTGATTCCTCTCTCTTTGTCTATCAGCGGGGGCAAGATATGGCCTACTTGTTATTATATGTTGATGACATTGTTCTCACAGCCTCATCTGATGCTCTGCGTCGTCAGCTGATTGCCTCTCTTTCGTCTGAGTTTGCTATGTCAGATTTGGGGCCCCTCCACTACTTTCTCGGCATTTCAGTTCGCAACACTTCCTCCGGACTCTTCCTCTCCCAATCGAAGTATGCTGCTGAGATCATCGCCCGTGCACACATGTCTGAGTGTAAACCAGTGGTCACACCCGTGGATACCAGCTCCAAGCTGAGCGCGTCTGCAGGTCCGCCAGTTGCTGACCCTACCATGTATCGCAGTCTTGCTGGAGCCTTACAGTATCTCACTTTCACTCGCCCGGACATGAGTTATGCGGTTCAGCAGATTTGCCTCTTCATGCATGACCCACGTGAACCTCACTACAACGCTCTCAAGCGTATTCTGAGGTATCTTCAGGGCACTCTTCATCTTGGTATGTAGTTGACAGCAGCGCCTATTTCAGGTCTTGTGGCATATACAGACGCTGATTGGGGTGGGTGCCCTGACACCCGCCGTTCAACGTCCGAGTATTGTGTGTTCTTCAATGTCTCTCTCGTCGCTTGGTCTTCCAAACGCCAGCCTACGTTGTCTCGCTCCAGTGCGGAGGCAGAGTATCGGGGAGTCGCTAACGCCGTCTCTGAGTGTTGCTTCTTGCGCAATCTCCTCCTGGAACTGCACTGTCCTTTGCCGCGTGCCTCTATTGTCTACACTGACAATGTCAGCTCCATGTATTTAGCCAGCAATCCGGTGCAGCATCAACGGACCAAGCACATCGAAATGGACATCCACTTTGTCCGAGAAAAGGTGGCCATTTGTGCTATTCGGGTCCTTCATGTTCCCTTCGCCTATCAGTACGCTGATATCTTCACAAAGGGTTTGCCACGTCAGTTGTTTCTTGACTTTCGGGACAGTCTGACCGTCCGTTCTCCTCCCGCTCCGACTGCGGGGGTCTGTTAATAGATATAGATAGAATCCTTGTACATATCTTTAGTTTCCTTGGGCCCAAGGCCCAAGTCCTTTGTATTCTATATATATTCTATCTAATGAAAGGCAAACCCCAAGGGGGAATTTACCAAACCTAACATTGGATAGAAGAGATCAAAATGTAGGGCAAAACTTGTCCCCCAAGATTTGAAGCCATGCCCATCGACGGAAAGAGTAGAGAGACTCAACCAGAAACACTAGCAAGGGATGGGGATGGTAATGCCGATGAAGAAGACGTTCTAGATGGGATTGAAGCCACGAGGATTGAGAATGGACCCGAGACGAGGCAGCTGGTCTAGGATTATTGTCTGGTTCCCATTGTGACTCAGTCAATGTTCTAAAAAGCGCTAGGCGGATCCTAGGCGGTCATTTAGTTCTAGGCGGTCATTTAGTTCTAGGCGGAGGGGGGTCTTCTAGCGCCTAGGCGCGATTTTTAGAACAATGGACCCAGTACATGATAAAAATATCACAGGGTGGATGTGTTGTCTAATTTTGAGTCAAAGATTTTCGAAGTCCGTACCTAACAAGTTTGCAATCGTATGGACTTCTCTAATAAATACCATATCGAGACTAATGGATTTAGAGGAGGCGTGTGACTCTTTTGTAACATAGATAGATCAACCTCATCGTGGTGAAATCTTATGAGAGGTTTATTTTGGATAAGGTTTCAAGGGGCCCGAAGGAGTTCCATCTTATATATGTTGGTCTATGGTCACTCTTTTGAGAGTGAACATAGAGAGTTTTGGAGGAGAATCACGAAAGTTATGGATACTATTTTAGGGGGGTGGGGACTTCAATTGATTTGGATAGGTTCAAGTAGAGCTGACAAAATCTGACCCGACTAACTCGAACCCGATCGAAACTTGAAAATTTGGAGTCATCCGTAGTTCGAACCTGAGACCGAACTTGATCCGACCCGAAACAAACCCGAACACAGATAAACCTGATCCGACCCTACCCGACTTGAAATGGTTATTTATCATCAACATTTTAATGCTTGAATGTTAAATATTTTTTTATTTTAACACAAGTTTATGATTATACTTTTAACATATAAAACACAAATTTTTTTTGTTAATTTTTATCGTATGAATAAGAACCCAAGTAAAATCAATAGATAAGCGGATAAGTCAATGAGTCAAGTAAGTCAACCGCCATACATCAAAACATCGATACATACTACGAGTCAGAAATGCTAAAATAAGGTTAAATCCTAAATGTACAATTAATTTGATTTAATTATAGCACCGATCAATTGGTTCAAATGTTTAAAAAAGGACGATGTTGCCGAATACCGAAATTTCGATTATGATTTTTTTGAAAATCGATCGACAACCGATGAGTCAATGACAATGAGTGTATTCAGCCGAGTCAAAATTACATATTCAAGTATTCAACCGAGTCAAAATCATTTATTTTAAGTAAATTACATATTTAAGTATTCAACCGAGTCAAAATCAACCTAATTATCCAAACGGGTCGAATATGATTTGACCGAAAACTCAAACAAACTATACCCACTTTGATTTGAAACTCAAATAAGACCGACCCGCCTCTTGACCCAAAACCCGAACGAGCCCGACCCGCTTTGACCCGAACCCGAATGGGCATGACCCGATTTAACCCGAAACCCAACCAATCTAAAATTCATTATGACCGAACCCGACCCGACCAGTACCCGACCATAAATTTTACCCGAACTGACTTGACCCGTTAATGACCCGACCCGAACAAGTCTGACCCGAACCCGACCCGAACGACCGAATTGTCAGCTCTAGGTTTAAGGAGGGGATGTGTTTGGCAATATTTTTAGTGGAAAACGAGATTGATGAAGGATCTTATTGCTATGCATCCAGGCTACGCTAGAAAATCACCCTATGATTGTTCTCATGGAATGGGAAGTTCGTGTGCAAGAGGAGTCAAATAAGAAACTTGAATAGGAGGAGCTAATTTGGTTTCAAAAGTCGAGGAATAACCGATTGCATGCCAAAGATTGCAATACTTCTTACTTTAATCTATCTACTATTATTCGATGCAAAGAAATATGGTACAACTGTTGAAAGGGGAGGACGATGTTGATGTCAGAGTGAATAATCTTTGTTGGGGTTGCCTTCACTATCATTAGAATATATATAGGAGTATAAGATAGTTAACCCTAGCTAATTACAAATGGGTAATAGGTAGACCTGTCAAAACACAACCCGACCCGGCCGACCCGAAAAATTCCCGACCCGAACCCGAAAATTTTGACCCGATTTTTTTTTTCGACCCGAACCCGAAAAACCCGAAATTTTCCGGGTAATCTGGGTTTCGACCCGGTGACCCGATTGACCCGGTAATTTTGACCCGATTTACCCGATTGACCCGGTGACCCGATTGACCCAGTTGATTTATAATTATATATAATTAATTTTTTATATATATAATTAAAATTTATCACAAAATTATTAAATAATGATTTTTTTAATTTAAAAAGGAAAAATTTGACAAACCCGAAATCGATCCGAACCCGACCCGAAACCCGATCAAACCTCAACCCGAAAAACCCGAAACCCGTTTTACCCGAGACCCGTTTTACCCGAAACCCAAACTGACCCGACCCGAACCTGACTCGAATGACCCGTTTGACAGGTCTAGTAATAGGGCTTATACATATATTCTATCTAACATACCCCCTCAGTCGAAACAGGAGGGCAGCGAATAGTGAGACTGGATCTAAAATCAAGAAATAAATGGCAAGGCAATCCCTTGGTGAAGATGTCTGCATACTAGTACGGGGAGGGGACATGTAGGACATGCACATGTCCCATAGCTACATTCTCACGAACAAAGTGGATGTCAATCTCCACATGCTTGGTTCTCTGATGGTGAACCGGGTTGTGAGCAAGGTAAGTAGCGCTGACATTGTCTGTATACACAACAGACGCTTGACTAAGCAGTCAGTGGAGCTCAAGCAATAGGTTGCAAAGCCAGGCATACTCAGCGACAACATTGACAACACTGCGATATTCCGCTTCAGCACTAGAGCGAGAAACCACATGTTGGCGCTTAGAAGACCAATTAAGAGACTAGAAAGTCGTTGAGGAACACACAATATCCTGACATAGACCGTCTGGTGTCCGGACAACCAGCCCAATCAGCATCCATGTAAGCAACTATGGAGAGAGGTGAAGCTGATGGGGTAATGGATACAAGGTTCTTTGTTAAGCCAGGGGAGACGAGGATGTTGTTAAGGCTTAGGTCGGTGGTAGGGGTCGGTAATGTAGTTTGCCCAAGACCCAAGGTAGGAATGCGGTCACCATTGCCAACAATAATGGATGTAGAAAGGCTCTTAGAAGCAGGGACAAAAATTATACCCGGGTTATGCGACATGTACGCAATGGCTCCGCTATCCATGTACCAATTCGGATCAGCATTTGACACGCCTGCAGGTGTCATAATGGCTGGCGGCCTGTGTCGGGACGAGGACGATGATCCCGCTGCTAGGGCCTGATCCAGATGGTGCGGAGAGGGCCCGAGGATCTGTTGTGTGGTGGCCGGAGGGAGACAGGTCAAGAGCAAGAGGAGCGAGGGTTGGGTTATGCGAGGAGGAGAGTCGAGAGGGAGAGCAGTGGAGCGAAGAGAGGAAGGGGATGACCGGCGGCGGTTTGTAGGAGATGATCGGCGAAAGTAAGGAAGAGGCGGGGAAAAGGGATCGAAAACAAAATTAGGGTTAATTTAGAGGAAACCCTAGAGGCTCAGATACCATGTCAGAGTGAATAATCCCCGTTGGGGTTGCCTTCTCTATCATTAGAATATATATAGGAGTACACGATAGTTAACCCTAATTATAAATGGGTAATTGAGCCTACACATATATTCTATCTAACAGTTGATATCCTTGATAGCAAAGTGATCAAAGGGACGATTATAGATTTTTTTCCGGAATCTGTATTATATCATTGCTAATAAAGAAGTGTCAATTGCTATGGATAGAGGGGCCTTCCCGCTCAGTGGCGGATCCTGAAGCGTTTAGTTGAGGGGGCGGATAATTGATCTCTAATTTTTTTTCGAAAAAATCATCAATATTTGAAGTTTTCGGGTTTAATTATAGTACTAAGTTATGAAGTTTAGCAAATGATGAGTATGATAGAAGTATATTAATTTGATAAATGATGTGAAAAATAATTTATATCGCTTCAATCTTGAAACGTTTATAACTTTTTACTTAGTTATCGGATTTGAGCTTATAATATATCAAATCGAAGCTATCGATGAGAGGAATATGTATATTAAATTTTATTTTTGATTGGGGGGGCGACTGCCACCCCCGGTCCTTTAAAGGATCCGCCCATGTTCCCGCTGCTATCAACGAAGGAGTGAGAGATCTCGTGCAAGATGGTCATTGATGAAGAAATATACTAACCCTCCGTTTGTTTTGTTGGTAGAGAAAAGGTATGACCTTAATGAATCTAGTCCATATTTAAATAAAGATTCATTAATCATTATTTTAAGCATTACCCTTCTTTTCCCATTTTTCACATAAAATTTGTTACCTTTCTCCACATTTCATACCCTAATTTTATAGAGGGTAACTATTTCCCCTAGGATGCTCTAATAATCCCCTATATTCCCTCTTTTAGACTCACAAAAAATGATATACATTTTCTATGTAAAATTTAATTCCTTTCCTTTCCATTCTCTCATCTAAAAACAAACGACCCCTAAGTCGTGAAGGAGATTGTCAAAGCCTCGAGAATTGATGGTTTTCAACCGGTTTCTTTTAGAAGTGCTGGCCCATTATGAGAGTTGATGATGTATAGTTTGAGATACATATTAGGCCAGTTTTAGGCATATTTGCAGGGCATTATAGCCCATATTATAGTTAATTCCATACTATATACTCTTTGTGAAAGAAGTCAAAATCTATGTGTTTTTAGTAGGGCTGACACGGTACGGTACCGTGGGAAATTTTTGATTACCACGTACTGTACCGAGACCTTTCGGTATGTGCTTTTCTTTACCACGTACCAACCGAAGCTATCGGTAACCGAAGGTCTTGGTAACGAAAGTATCGGTTACCGAAAGTCTGGTACCGTGGTACCAACAGTCTCGCTTAATTTTCATTTACATGGTTTTATGTATGGTAACTGTGGTTTCGTCACCTGCGTCGGCTGTGGACGGAGATGACCGGAGATCCAGGTGTGAGCCGCTGTGGTGGGTTGAGACCTAGATGACCTAGGGCTGACGGCGAATTGAAGTCGAAGAAGAAAGAACTAAAATGAAAGAACAAAGAAGCCGCTCGGCCTATCCCTAATTAAATTAAGGGATTTAATATATATATATATATATATATATATATATATATATATATATATATATATATATATATATATATATATATATATATATATATATATATATATATATTCGGTACCACGAGATTTAAACTTTGCGCACCGTATACCGTACCGAGGTTGGTCAGTACCGATCTTTCGGTTACCGATTTCGTGGTACCAACTTGTTGTTGGTACGGTTGGTAATCGGTTGGTACGGTAGTTTCTGTACCACCGCCCAACACTAGTTTTTAGTGTTTACTTGCAGCTAATAGATCCGAGCTTCAAATGGTGGAAGAATCATGGATCAAATGTATCTAAGGAGATTTAGGACAATCCATAAACGAGCCAAGACAATCCGAGAAACAACGGAGCAAGGAATCAAGGTATAAGAGTTGAAACAACAACGAGCCACGAAAGCTGTCCGCGCGGCGAGCTGAATTTAAAATGCAATTTCCTGTGGTCTCGGATGTTCGATTGAATATTATGATCATGTATTTGAAATCTCTCAATGAGCTCTACGTCACCATGAAGTCAGAAGGAGCGGTGCCCACCAATGACCAGCGACACCAGCCGATCCCGTATCTCAGCAGATTCTGCGCTGCCGGCCCATTGGGCTTTACTTGTACACTAAGAAGGAATGATTATAGGGTTTCCTATCACTATAAATAGACCCCTTTCCTAGATATTTCAATTCATTCATTCACACAATCATTCTCCTCTCTCTCTGAGAGGGATCCGCCTACCTTGTGGAGCAGAGCCCTGAAATACTCTTTTCTCTTATGTTTTGGATGAAGATAGTCATGCTAGGCTAATCTTCCACTCATCTGCTTGTCAAGACGTTGGTTTGGTTATCAATTTCAGGTTCTTTCAATCTTATTATCTCGGTGCATTTGCGCTTATATTGTTATTATGTTGTTACTTTGTCTTGATTGATCACCTAGACTAAGTTGCATCTATCTAAGGGTTTTGTCTACCTCCGCTCCTATGGGTCGAACCTCTATAGTAGCAAGCACATCTAGTGATAACAGGTTAGGAAGGGGGATTGTGTAAGGGAACCAACAATTGAATAATATTGCTTATAGGTAAAGGCAAGGGCTAGGTTGATAACTAGGAGACAACTTGCTATAAACCGTAGGTTATATTATTGAATTGCTAAGGAGACTAGGGACCTAATGCTTCTCGAACCCCATGCAAGAGTTTAGAGAGTTAGGTAGTGATCGAATAAGAAAGCTATACAACTCTGTACACAAACTAGTCTCTAGGGTAATAAGAAGAACCAAGAACGAGATAACCAACCATGTCAAGATAAGTAGGTGTGGAACCAATCCCATCATATTCATTCACTTATTACTTTGCTCTCACCATCAATCAATTACTTTGTTATGCGTTATTCTCTCTATATTGAATAGCTAACATGAAACATACTAAATACATGATCTTTGTGAGACTGACACATGTACTTATTCGCTCACTAGTACAGAAAGCCAGTTTTACCTCGGTTCCGTGTGCAAGCTTTACCACGGTTCTGAACCGAGGTAAAAGTGGCTATGGTAAATCTGTTTACCACGTTACCAGAACCGTGGTAAAACCGTCCACCCGTGGTAAATCTGCATGTAGTTGTATGCCTTGTGAACCGTGGTAAATGTGTCAACCGTGGTAAATAGGTCGTGTGGTAATTGTTTTGAACCGTGGTAAATTTGTGAACCGAAGTAAATATGCATGTGGTAACTGTGTTTTGAACCGTGGTAAATATGTATTGTGGTACACCTGATTATTATAGTAGCCTATGCGGGATTCGAACCCACATCTTTGTGTATAAACACATCGCTCTACCATTTGAGCTAATAGGCTTAAATAAAATAATAATATGAATTTCTACCTTCAAAGGAAACTAACACATAAATTGATGGGTGCTAAGTTTACATCAAACTGTAGGAAGAAATGATTTATCCTAAAAATATTTTTTTGACAAGAATCAATTTTCCATCTAGGCTAAGCTCCAAAAGCTCCAAAAGTGCATCCTAGACTAAGCAGTACTGTATTTCTTGAGACAGATGATGATAAAAACATCTAAAATATGATAAATAACTACAAGTCACCAACCACGTCCCATACTAATCCCATCGAAAGACCCTCAAAAAGACAGCAAGAGTGAGGGAAGAAAAACATGGGGCATTCAAAACGAAAATATGGATCAGAGAAACCACAAGCTAGGATAATCTAACAACCAACAAAAGCCAAACATGACGGTTAAGCAAAGCATCATACAGTAACAACCAGCCTTGATATATCTTGCGAAAAAATTCAGCACACGGGATTTGGCTCGATTTAAGCTCGTCGAATTTCCAAACACGTGAAGGGGAAAAGACATATATGCACACAAAGTAATGCAGATAAACTGATGTAACACATGATCTAATTTATTTTCAAAGACCATTAGGAACTAGTAACCATCAAAGCTATACCAATATCTACACTACAATGATCAACCCACATATGTTTTACATGAGGGGATTAAAGAATAAATTAACAAAAGCTATACCATCACTTCCTGTTCTTCTGGTTGAAGATTTAGTGTAAAATGATCCATTACCACCACCATATGTAACAAAAGAGCTGTGGAAGGAAAAGGACTGAGACTGGTTTGGGATTGCAAACTATACATCCTATTATAGTCATCCCCGATTTCAATCTCCCTATTTACAATAACGATTCTCAAAGTGATTTAGGAAATCAATTTAGATACAACTGGTCAGTTTAATATGCAGATTAAACTGTATTTCCATATTTTAACAAGCTTCCTGACAGTTTTATGAAACATGCAACTATTTAATCAAGACAAAGGCAGAGCTACTAACCCGCGCAGAGGATAACAACATGTGCTTCCTGAGTGTCAAAGGAACTAAGAGTTGCCTCAAGTTTTGTATCAAACCAAAGTGTTCTAACTGCAAGAATCACCCCGAAAACTTCGCGGGCATTCCTCAGACAATCTTTTCTAATCTTCTCATAGAACTTTCTAAGGTGAGTCCCTCCTGCAAGTAACTCTGCGAGTGGATCATTCGTGACATGCTTCCACAGGGCCCCTCCTGCTGCTGTTTGGCATGGACATTGCCAAAGGCTATATCCCATTCAGCTTCTAATTTTCCTCGCTAAAAATCTACAATCATTGTTCAATTAGATGAACAATTTTCTCCCACCAAGCATCATCAGGTTGTTTTGGATCAAACAAAAAGAAGCAACACAGATTAGATCTAGGAGACAAAAACGGAAGAAATGTAGAGAATTAACTCCACAAAAGTTGACAAACTAAAGGAAATCCATATCAATCAACATATGAATATCAAAATCTAAATGAGCAAATTACATGATAACAATTAAACGCCCCACGATTAAGCAATTTGAAAGGCAATGAGTTTGCGATCAAAACCCAGGAACACCAATCTTTACTTACACCTCCAAATCAAAAGGCCAGATCCAACTAAGGAGACATCCGCAGTTCCTACTATAAAGAAGGGTGTCAATTCAGAAGATATACGGAACAGAAGCAAACAACCATCTTGCAAAAGTGAAAGAGAGGAAGACATGTGAATATTCAGAAAGCTCAAATATGTCCACCCTCCGTATGATATCTATCAAGGATGTGGAGTTCAGAGGAAAGCATCTAATGTCTTCCCTTAATGCATACAAGTGAAGTTCTTGTCAATAAGTTCTCTTCTATTGTCTACTTAGTTTCCTTTACCTTACCTCCTGAAGTTTTAAAAACAGCCAGCACTCAAAACACAATCCAAATCAACCTAACATTCAATTCAGAAAAAAAAATCAATGAAGGCTCTCATCCCCACACTACAACTCCAAACGTTAAATATGTACTAGTGCATCATAATTACACAGAATCCCTACAACTAACATGTCCATTAAAGTAAAATTGCATATGATAAAATTGCAAACTTGTTTGACCATGTTCATCAAAGTAACTAAAAACTAAACACACCTATAAATAATATGAAAATAAACTAAGAATCCCTGCAGCTAACATGAATAACTTAAGGCCTAAAACATTAAGTAGTGTATTAGAAACACTCGGAAGAACAGGTTTAAGCCATTGATTAGAACTGAATCGCATCCAACTAAAACTAATGATAACTGACACCTGGAAAATCACACACACACCTGGAAATGATTCAAGGATTCCAGGTGCATGAAGAAGAATCAGAACAGAAGAAAAAGACACGATAATCATGTCTACATGATAGCAACAACTATATATAAAGTAATGTGCCAGAAAATCACACACACCTGGAAATGATTCAAGGATTCCAAGCAAAGGAACTTAATGTGGTATGTTGTAATCTCTCTTTTCAATCGGAAAAATGCTATATATCTCATGTATCAAGTTTTACCACGAATACATCAATGAACTACCCGGAGTAAATCTTAGCCACAAAAACTAAAGATTATAAACCCGATTGCACTTGTGATTTGAATAATTAAAATTGCAAACTTAGTTTATTTTCGAATTCATGGCGAAGAGGAAAATAGGTACTAAATTAGTTTAGGTTGACCACTAATCTATATGCTCTTTTAGTTTATTTTTAATGCTCAAAATGGTACTGCTACTTCTTTGTTGTGTTTCTTTTACATGACTTCTGTTATCTATCACCATAAATCATGTACTTAAACAAATGATATATAACTTCTCTAAGCAATATATTTGAAATCATTGAAATAGCTTAACTACCCAACAGACAGACCTTTAACAAATCTTACATTCCAAATAGCATATAGATTAGTTGAGTTTAGATAAAGGAGACTTGGGTATCATTTAAACCACATAATATTACCTGGTGAGGAGAAAAGGGCAGACAGGTTCAGGGTCTCAGACTTCCTCCTTTAACCAAATAAGACTCAGAGAGGAACAAAAAGAGGCAGCTTTCAGAAAATAACTCATGGGACTACTGCAATCCGAAAAATCACAATCAAACTATAGTCAATCTGGTTTAAGGGAGAAATTTATAGAAGGCGATTGTGAACTGAAGTTGGTGTTTTCCACTTTTCCGGCATTAAAGCACAACTTGTTCTTATACTCGTATAATCTAATTTGTCATCGGTATTCGGTAGGGAGAACAAGTTGTGAAAAGAGAGGAGGAAGCTTACCAGTGGCGGATCGGAGGTCACAGATCTGGTTGCACGACATGCAAGAGGACCCTGGTGGGGGTCGGAGAGGAGAAAGAGAACGACGGGACACCCCAAAGGAACGCTGAAGAAGGCCAACGAACCGGACGCCTCAAAGGAACTCCACACATCGACGGGGGCGGTAGGCTGGGGCACAACAACGGTAGAGGAAAGGAGGAGGCGGCGACTGCGACCGCGAAAGACGAGAGAGAGGGAGGGGGCGACAAAGAAAAGGGCATGGAAGGAGAGGGCAACAGAGATGGCGAAGAGGGAGGATGAGACGTGCTTGTGGTTGTGGGTGGAGGAGAGGGAGGAGATGTTGGAGGGTCGTAGCTGCTGTGGGCGAAAGGGGTCAGATTTGGAGGCGGGAGCGGCGAGCTTGGGCTCAACGGCGGGGAAGGAAATGACGAGGCGGCGGCAGATCTGATTAGGGTTTCTAGGAGGAAGAGAGCGTTTTGATATGAAGTGCCAAGCGGTGGGTTTGTTTCAATGGGTTCATGTCCGTTCTTTTATTTCCCTTTTTTTAATATGTTTTTTTTTCCGACGGCGTAGCTCTACCGTGGCAAATATCAGTGACGACACAAGAGCCATAGTAAAAACTGAGCAATTAGCTTCGGCAAATCCATGCCGTTGCTACCAGGGGTGGCAAAATCAACCCAATAGCCACGACAACCCTTGCCGAAGCTACCTTCCGTAGCAAATTCTGTTTTTTTTGTTGTGTTTAGCTACGGCAAAATCACCCCGAAGCTACTGTTTTGATTTTTTTCCATGGGGCAACGCCTACCGTAGCTAATGCCGTAGCAAAAGGGTACCAATTGCTACGCCACACGTCTGCCGAAGCTACCAAGTGTAGCAAATTTCATTATTTTTTGTAGTGGATCATTGTGGCTCATGTACAAGAAACGATGAGTATATGTAGTTTGGAGGCTAGTAGTGAACCCTAAGATCCCTGGAACCACCCTTCTCAATAAGGCGAAAGAATCACTAAGTTGAAGCTAATGCAATCGCCGGAAGAAAATTTTCACGAATATACCCTACGGGTGGAAGATGAGTTTTCTTCTGAAGAAGAGATGGCAAGTTGCATACTTGAACACATGAGCAAAAAATCAAGAAGACTCGCCGAATCCATGAGCAATGGGAGTCTTGAAAGGTTAGGATGTTTCAACTTTCAAGCTATTGGAAGTCTTCTGCAAGTTAGGCTGCCAGGTTAAATAAGAGGAATATATGATAGCAATGTTCTTGGAATCGCTCGCTCCAACATCCCAATCCAATAAGCCAAGATGCAACCGAAGCTGAGCTTTTCAGTAATAAAGAAGAGCAGTTAGTGCCAAGTGACACAGAGTCTCAGAAGACGTCCAAGGAGATCGAGTTTGAGTTAGTGCCCCTTCATCTACTCAAGAAAGCCATCACCAGAGGGCCGGAATCGAAGCTAATTGTTGTGTCTCCCGCACAACTAATGGATGTTATTTACCCTATCGAGGAAATTGATGAATACGAAGACCCTTTCAACAAGCCGCCAACATAACTTTATTGGTGGTACTACATGCACTCGGGGAATGATCAAGCTCACAAAGGTAAGGGAGAGGTAAATATTATATATCTTTAAATACCTATTTTCCTAACCCTAGTGTGCACTCAACCCATGGGTGGACACGAGAGTTTGATCTACTTCTACATGCATTGACAATGTCCACATAAACCATCGAGTCTTAGATGATAAACGAGGATGCTTCTTGGGAGACAACTCAAGGTAAGTTTTTTTTGCATCTGATCAATTTAATTTTTGTTCAACATGTTTATTTATATCCTGCATCTAGGATAGATGTCCTATTTCGAATAGTGTATTGGGCTAACAACGCAGGTCAAGAAAGCTTCAAAAAAAGAATGGGGTAAAACCGGAGACCGGCACCCGCCATTACTCAACCACGCCTTCATTGAATTTGGTAAATAAAGAGCAGTCATCCGGGGTTCGAACCGGAGACCTATAAGCTATTGAATTGGTAAATAAAGAGCGGCCATTACGGGTTCGAACCGAGGACTTATGACTATTATCCACAAGTCCTTTCCGGTGAGCCATTCCGGAACCACGCCTTCCGCTCTACCCAGAATTGCAGATTTGTTTGGATTTTGACTTAAATTTGATCCAAAACCGAAGATATCTTCTGAGATTTGGGCCAATCACGAACTGTTATAGAAAGGCCATTGGGCTGATTTATAGGGCCCAGTGGGCTGATTTAATTTCGGTTAAAATACAGTTTTCGTTGAAGTTTGGTTAGAAAACAAGAAATAATCAAACCAACCAGCCAGTGCCGGCTGGCAAATCACCAGCTTCTTGCTTGCTTTCGGCTTTTCCCCCTTTCAGCTTTCGCCGATCAGTTTCCGCTTTCTCTCTCTCTCCTCTTCCACTTGCTCAGATCACTCCTCTCCCCCTCTCGCTTCATCGGAGATCCACCGCCGCGATTCGAAACCGGCACCAGCAACCCTAATTTCACCCGGAAGCTCTCCCGAGACGGAATCAAATCGTCTTTTCGCGATCTCCGAGAAGCTCAAATCTGTACCTCGGTTCCCTATTTTTGACCTTCCGCATTGGGACGGGGCGGGGTGGATGTGAGAAGCGGAGTGGGGAGGTGTGTTGATTGAGCAATGCGCGGATGGCTCAGTACAGGCAATCAGGCTTCGACAGATTCGGAGGGAGGAACCACGACCACCAGCTCCATTACGGAAACGGATCCTCCGGAGGCGGCTCCGACCACGTCGCGATTGGTGTTCGAGCTCCGCACCACAACCACAAGCAGCCCCGCTCCCGTCGATTAGCGCACAAGGGAGCTGCTGCTTGCAAGATCTCGATCGGCACCGTCGCTGTTGTCCTCTGCCTCATCCTCGCCCTCACTGCGCTTGCTTATACTTTCGTTTCCAGAGACAAAGGTGATTCGGAATTTCTCTTGTGCTTCCCCCGTAGGATCTGGTTTTAGCTGATTGTTGCTTTGTCACGGGGTTTGGTTATTTCTCTTGGTAATTAGTGTTTTTTCTAGTTCAGTATTGCGATTAGACTTATACTTGTAATTGGATTGGTAGGATCTGTCTGGTTGGTTTGGGAAAATGATCTGAGCATGTAGCTTGTGATTCTACTTTTAGTAATTTCTGTTTATTTAGTTTACTGTACTCTAGCAAGATCCTGAAGTTAGATTGATGTCTACTTGGCTAGTTAGAAACCTGACGATATCACTCTATAGATCTGTTCAAGAAAAATCATTTGATATCTTTTGATGTTTTACTCTTGAGTTAAGGTTTAGTGTAACATGCTCTCCACTCCTTCAGTACTTAACTCCTTTCGAACAGGCCAGCTGCAGACCACTTTGACATACATTCCGTATTGTTGTTCATTGAATGTTTGTTTGTCCCAAGCTTGATTTTTCAATGGGATTTTGTGAAGCTCCTAATTGTTTTGAGTTTTATGCAGATGAAAGCACAGATAGCATGATCCTAGATGATGCCTTCAAGAATGATTTTCTCACCAATGTCTCGCGGATAGATAGATCCAAAGTGAAGTTTGGCCATGGTTCAGTAACTCATGGCCGTGATTCGAGATATTGGGATGGGGATGATAGGAGGAGGGATGATGATTACAATGAAGACGTGGTGTACAAGAATAATAAGGATGAAGCTGTAGAGGTACATCATGGAGTAAAAGGGAAGAATGATAGCAAGAAGTCACATAGTGGTAAGAAGAAGGGAACTGATCATCATGGGTTTTACAATGAAGCAGGTCGTGATGAGCTAAAGTTGTATGAGGAAAAGTACGAGGCTTCTTTGAAGAACGTTGGCCAAACAGGTGAAGAAAGTGAGGCTGGAAAACAGGTTTCTAATGATGGGAACTTGAACATGGAAAATGAGGAAATTGATATAGATGATGAATATGATGATGGGATTGATTCACATGATGCTCGAATCGAAGAGGATGAAGACACTCGACATGTTGAGGTTGATAATGAAATGCAAGAATCACACTATGAAGAAGACAAAGATTCTCTGCTTGATGCTGGGAAAAATCGTAATATGATTGAAGAGGAAGATGGAGCCTCCAATACATCATTAGAGGATAAAATTACAAGCTCACATAGTCTCCATAACACAGATGCTAAGTCTGGAATTATCCATGTTGGTGAACATGGAAGACCAACAACAAAATCTACTCAGCCCACATCAGGAAGAAAAAGAAAGCATCGCAAGTTTTCCTGTATGTTTCTTATATCCCATTTTAAATTTTTATGTTGGTATCAGGCATGTACTAGCTGCTGATTTAAGCCCTTTTATTTTATTTTCCATTGATTGTGTCTATTCTTTTTCATTCTAAATGTTATGAAAAAGATATGAAAAAAGGCATTGGTCCTGGCATCAGTTCGTGTTATCCTTAGATGAAGAAGATGCCAAAATGGGCCGGTGACTGAAACCTGTTTGATGGTTTTCTGATTAAGTTTGGAATTGTTCAAGGATAATAATATATAACCGTCACAGATATTTACAAACAGTTTTCTGAAAACTCAATATAGCAAGCTATTTTTTGTGTCAATAGGGTCGTATCAAGAAAAGTTAGTCCTCTACATTTGACAACCACCTTCATTTTCCTTTTTTGAAGTGTGTATTAGGATCCTTAGCAAGAACAGCTGTTTTATTTTCTGCTAATATTTATCATCCTGAGTTTGAACTAAAGTTTACAAGCAACATCATGTTCTTCCCATATATAGTTCAACAGTAGAGCGTCTTTTCCTTCTTTCTTTTTTTCAACTAATGCTTATCTTGTGAATTTCTGCAGCTTCATGTGACCTGAAATTCTTAAATTCAACTGCACAACTTGTGGAACCCTTACAAAGTAGAAAATTTTCAAGATTTTCGTTGCAGTATACGGAAACTGAGAATAAGCCTGATGGATTGGAAGAATGGGTACCAAGATTTGCTGGGCACCAAACCTTGCGAGAACGTGAAGATTCCTTTATTGCACGTGATCAGCAAATAAATTGTGGCTTCGTTAAAGGTCCTCCTGGGTTACCAAGTACTGGATTTGATTTGGCTGAAGATGACAGGAGATACATCAGTAAGTGCCACATTGCTGTCGTTTCTTGCATCTTTGGAAACTCAGATCGGCTGAGACCTCCTGCTGGTAAAATGGTATGTTGGATCTCTGACTATATCACATCTCTTTAGACTTTTACTTGGATCTATGTCTCTGCGATCGTTCGTCCCATGAATCTATATTTACATTGGTCCTTCTCGCTTTGCTGGTTTGCCCTGTGGGCAAAGGGACGCCTCGAGGAGGGTTCATAAGCGTAAGCGTAGCTCATCTTCATCCTTTATTTCAGGTCAGTCGTTTATCAAGGAAAAATGTCTGCTTTGTGATGTTTGTGGATGAAAAAACTCTGCAAACACTTGCTTCAGAGGGTCATTCACCAGATATGGGTTTTATAGGCCTTTGGAAGATTGTAGTGGTAAAAAATCTCCCATATGATGATATGCGAAGAGTTGGTAAAATACCAAAACTCTTGCCACACCGGCTCTTCCCCTCAGCAAGGTAAGGAATAAATGATGAAAGCACAAGCTACATCAGTGTTTTTTGTTTTTTTTGTTGAATTGATTAGCTGGAAATTAGCATAGCAAAGTGCTTATCATAGCAGCTGTTCCATCTCATCACATTAAGTTGTGAAATAATGAAATAACTAGTTAACTAGTGATTTATTTATCATGTTAAGAATGGATTTTTTCCCAATTGTATTAAAATTCCAGTTTTTTGTGCAATTTCCTCTTATAATTTTCGTCATTATTTACTAATCTCGAGATTTACTCTATGAAGAGTCTAATAGATATATGGAGATACTTTACAATCAAGGTAGAGTCTTCACTCTATAGCATAGATAGGTTCAAAAGGTTGGATTGCACCAATGATCTTACAATTTCCAAAGAAATTGAGTTGGTTTTAGTACAGAAAATGTGGAAATTATTTGCTCCTGTTTGAAACGTCCATTTTCAAGGGAATTACTCCTGTTTCTTAATAAATTGCACAATTGCCAGGTATTCAATTTGGTTGGACAGCAAATTGCGCCTTCAACGCGACCCTCTTCTACTCTTGGAGTATTTTCTGTGGCGAAAAGGTCATGAATTTGCTATTTCAAATCATTATGATCGGCATTGCATGTGGGAAGAGGTTGCACAGAATAAGAAGCTCAATAAATACAACCATACAATCATAGACCAACAGTTCGCTTTCTACCAGGCAGATGGGCTGAAAAGATTTAACGCCTCAGATCCGCACAAGCTGCTTCCCAGCAGTGAGTATATTTCATCATCTTCTATTTGACTTGTCTAAATGTGTGAAATCAATTGTGTTTTTTAAATAGCATTCACTTGTTAACGAGTGCTCCTACCTCTTCTCTCCACAGATGTACCTGAAGGGTCCTTTATCATAAGGGCTCATACACCCATGTCAAACTTGTTTTCATGTCTCTGGTTCAACGAGGTGGATCGTTTTACTCCTAGAGACCAATTAAGTTTTGCGTATACATACCAAAAGTTGAGAAAGAAGAATCCAGGCAAGCCATTTTATCTCAACATGTTCAAGGTGAGCTCCCATCTTCCTGGCTTCCTGCTAATAAAAAAAGCTGGACCTAATATCAAATGCTTACATTTTTTTCTGTCATTTTATAATATGACAGGACTGTGAGAGGCGAAAAATAGCAAAGTTATTTCATCATAGATCAGAAGAGAAACATGTTATTTCCCAAGATGCAACAGAGTAGAATGAGTCGAGTTGTTCTATGTACTGCACATACATATACCCTGGTGTATTCGTCCCTCAAGGATGTTTTGTCCCTTAATTCCGAGCAGAAAACACAGTTGTATACTTCCATTTTACTACGGAAAGCCGAGTGCAAGTTTCTGAACTCTACTGACATGGAACTTACACAAAAGACCAGCATACTAGCATCACATCTTCACACGGGTGTAAGAGATTCATCGCCTTCCTTACCTCTTCCCCATTGGTACCCCAGGTTTTTCTCCCCCCTTCCTATTCATTTGATTTGTCCCAGAGGCAGGAAGAAAGATCATTCCGTAGATTCTATACCCGGAAATCAACTCCTTTGAACAAGAGCTGATGGCCACTGGTGCTTTTTATGTACTTTTTTTTTTTGTTTTTTAACAGTAAACGTAGCCCGATTTGTTTCCTTGGACATAAAACCTTTTGATCAACATTTTGTATTATAATCTTGGTAATTTGATTCATCATATTGTCATTCCAAATGTTTGTTTCTCTTCTCGTTGTTTCCTTTGACATAAAACCTTTTAGATTCAATTGACAAGTATAACGGCCGAATCACGGTGACCAGAATGATCACTATCAATCCTGTATTATAATCTTGTGATCCTTGATGTGATCAAACCGAGTATGTTCTTCCAGCCTTCATGGCATCTACAACTGACAAAACATTTTTGGCTGCATGGAAAGATGGCGATAGGCAAGCAGCTACTTCCCTCTCAGAGATGCTAAGCACCTCAGTTGCCAGTTTAGTTATCAACATAATAGAATAGATAAACCATTTCGGAATGGCTCACTGAAAAGAGGAGGTTTGGAAGCTGTAAAATTTTAGTTTATTTATTAAACACCTCCACATAATTTATCAATATTACACTATTTGCCCCTATAAAAGTTCAAACTCACTTTTTCAAACCAATTCACAAGTTTTGGGCATGAGACAAACTTTTTCGAAACCCTAGGGTTACCAGGCGAAAACCTTGAAACTCTTGTTTACCGCCCGAATTAAGCTAAACTACAGGGTTATCTCGTGAAATATCCGTTTAGTAAATGAGTAAAAGAGGAAAAAAAAATGGTATCATGGGGATTCAAACTTGGGTAAAAAGTACAATGGAATAAGCCGAGAGAAAGCTTCAAGACTAACTTCGATGGTGCCAAACCACTTGGGAGTTACGATCGCGGGTTTTGTAATCCGCAATAATGAAGAAGAGGTCTTGGATTACGATGCTCAGATGTGTGGGGATTCGTCAGCAATTCAAGCGGAAGCCATTGGTCTGCGATTGGGCTTGACGGAAGCCAGGGGATTAGGGATCAGGAAAATCGAAGTGGAAAAGGATAACCTTGTGGTCATCAACGCTATCAACGGAGTCTGACAATGTCTATGTGAGATTGAGATGCTAATCTCGGATTCTTTGAGCTTACTACTGTCCTTTGAATGTGTGGCTTGCTCACACATCTTCAGAAAATGCAATCAGATTGCTTATTTGGTGACGCGCCTTTGGCTTGAGTCCAATACGTACTCTTTGGCTTCACATCCTGAGTTGTTAGCTCTCGTCTGTAAAGACGCTCTTGGTTGATGGTATAGCAGTGGTTTATTACACAAATTTTTTTTATAAAAAAAAAAACACAACTAACCATTCACTAATCATTACAAGAGAATTTCCGTGAAATAGATATCAAAATACATTCAATGACATGTTTGTTTAACATGTTTAGGAGGAGAAGAGCAATCAAAGCCACAGTAGGAAAATCAGAAAAGAAGAAGAATAAAGAAACGGATGCAACAAATACAAAAAGCTAGTTTCTTGATTCAATCATAATACTTCATCTGCAGAATTGTATTTTAGATGACTTGTGGGTAGTATTTATAGGTCTTCGGTTCGAATACCGGAATGACAGCGGTTTATTTGAATAGTAGAGTAGGTCCATACTTGATAGGAGTACTGAGTTTGGTGACCATCTTTTGAGATTGCTTACTTAGATGGACCCACAAACTCCTAGGGAACCCGAATTCATCGAAACGGCAGGTTCTGCACTCAACTCAAACTTGTATCAAATTGGTGTAAATTCACCAACATGAAAATCTCTCAAATTCAATCAAAACCCATATGTAATGTACGGACAACCTCAAATAATTATGTAAATAATTTACAAATCTCATGAATAGAAAACACTCATAAGAAAGATATGATCTAAAAATAAATAAAGAGTTAATTTACAAATCTCATATAAATAAATATGAATCACCAAGTCGAGGACCTCTTCTTTACATTTACAGAGTGATGTTGAAGCAAAAAAAGCCTCTTGAACACCTTGGCAAACACCACTAGCCTAAGCTTCTTGTTTTCGGCGGCTATCACCGCCCTACCGCCACTAGGGGAAACGCCGGAAACAGCCTTGGACAGGTTGAGGGCAGTTGGGACACACCCAAGCTCCGGAGGAAACTCGTCTTCTTCATCATCATCAGTAGCATCAAAGTTGGCCGTGAATGAGTTTCTGTTCCTAGGAAGGTCTTCATTGAAATCCTCCCACAACAAGTCCATCCGATCGGTGTCGTCCATTTCGATCAGCCTGTGATAATGATCGATACCACCGCCTTCTATGCTCGAGTAGCTCTTTCTTTGAAGGGTGTGGTGCTCTCTTTCTTCCTCTTCCGAGGAGGAGGAGGAGGAGCTGGAGGCGGAGGTAGCTTGCGTGGGGCCCACATGCCGCCACAAGGGAGGTGAGTCGATGAAGGCTCCTCCGGCTGCACTGGCCGAGATAGGGAAGGTGAACTCCTCTGTGGTCATGATCGATCATGGAGGGTTCTAAACCAAGTGCTTGTAAAGAAAGAGGCTTTTTAAATAGGTGGGTTTGGTGTTTAGCTTGGTTTTTTAAAATGCAAAATTTGGGTGTTTGAAATTTTGGGGTAATTGTGACTTGTGGTATGGGGGAAGTTTTGGTTCAACTACTACAAGTGGTTGTGATTTCTTTATTTTTGTATTGATGGGTTTAGTTTAGTTTCATTACGAGTAACCCACAATGGATGCATATATCATAATAATCAACATTGATTTTGACAAGGATTTGAGGGGAATATGGAAAGTTAAGGGGACACTTCATTTAGTCACCCCTTATAACATCTTTAATTATGGTATGGAGGAGTTGAATATCTTACTATGATACTCACCTCACGTAACTTTCTTAAGTTCATAAGATTTTTTGTTGTTGTTTTTTTTTAAAAAAGTAGCTATAATTTTTTTACTAAAAATGACATATTTGAACCAGGTCATCAATTAAATACATACGAATCATGTTCCAAAGGACCAACTATTTAGATATGTACGTCGACGAGGAAATGGTGTGTACATCTGGCATTGAAATCCTAGTTCAAACGAGATAAATGGTTAGTGTATTTACAAGTCCAAGGCCCCAAATGAAAATTATGTGAGTAGTGATAAGATTAAGAGAGGGTGATAAAATGACATCTCATCCACCGGCGGATGCGGATGCGGATGCGGATGCGGATGCGGATTGATAGGAGTGGGAAGCAAAGAGACTTGGCAACGTACGGCAGAGCCTTGGATCAGTTTGAGTTAAGGTGTTGCCTCCGCGCGCTAAAAACCAAAGATATGGACTAATGGACCCCCCTTAACCCTTTCTCTTAAACCCTCCCATGCTTCACTCCACCGCAAATCTTTCCCCCAATCATGCCTCTATATGTTTGAGTTTGACTGCGGATTCCATTAATTTCTAGGTGTTTTGTGGGGAGCTCGGATATCTTCACCAAGTTCCAACCCAGCATAACAAAAAACAAAACAAATGGAGTTGAATCATTACATTCGGGGGAAAACTAATTAAAATAACCACATCTTTTGGAGTATGATAAAAATATATCCTAATTTTTTAAATGTAATGAAAATATCTCAATCTTTGAGGGTGTGGTAATATATTACAATGTGTTTTCTCACGGGTCAAAAATGCTCATGACGATAGGCGGTGGGAAAGGCAAAGTATTACCCTGGCTTTACTTTTTTTTTTGGAATTCCGCATGAGTCTTGTCCTTCACAGGACGGAACTTCTCCCTCAAATAAAAAATATTATAAAAAAATCAAAATTTCCTATATATTTTGCGATTTTCAAAGACGTAACACACACACACACACACACGCACGCACGCACGCACGCACGCACGCACGCACGCACGCACGCACGCACGCACGCACGCACGCACGCACGCACGCACGCACGCACGCACGCACGCACGCACGCACGCACGCACGCACGCACGCACGCACGCACGCACGCACGCACGCACGCACGCACGCACGCACGCACGCACGCACGCACGCACGCACGCACGCACGCACGCACGCACACACACACACACACATTTGATGGGTTCCTCTGTACACACATATAATACATGTGTATATCACTATATATATATAATATAGGAGAATAGGTATATTGTGCACACCCCTTAGGGTGTACTTTGTGCACAATTGTAGGCCCTTGATCTACATTGAATGGAGGGATGAGATTGTGACACATATTCCGTTTTTTTAAAATAAATAAATAAAAAAGATATTTAGCATTCAATTTAAGAGCGTAGGCGCGTGATAGATTGGCAATAAAAACCTAATTTCCTCATATGCTTGTACGGGTGGAACGAGGAAGAAGAACTGGAGGCGATAGGGCAACAATGGCGAGGAAGGTGGCGATATTGGCATTCCGGCAACGACGAGAGCGGTGGCGGTTGCAGGAGGAAGCGAGTTTGAAAGCACGACGGCGATGTGACGTGGACGACGGAACGGTGGTCTCCTTCTTCGTCGATGTTGACCCGTGAAGCCAAAGCGAACTCCGGTAAGGCGGAGGCGCGAGCCCAGGCGAGACTGAGTCGAGGAGGCGATTAAGGCGCGAAGGAAGGCCCTGGTAGTTCCATACCCAGATCTATCTCGCAACCCGTTCTCCTTCGCGTCAGCGACATACTGCTGCTCGGACATCACTGCCATCGTTCTCCAAAATTAGATCTATGGCATCCCCTCCTCGTAGTCGAATCTGCAGCCACCCACTCAATCTTGTTCTGATCGTTCTGGATCTGGTATTTCGTGTTCTCTTTTGGCCGATTCTTTGTGAGATTAAAGCTTCTGATTTCTAATTTCCAAATCCCTAAAGATCTAAACAACTACAGAGCAAAATTAGATCTTTGTTTTATTAATTTGCTTATGCCATCGGTAGTTAGATCTTTGTTTTATTAAAGCTTTTGATTTCTAATTTATGATTTCTAATTTTATTAATTTGGTTAGATCTTTGTGAGATTAAAGCTTCTACCGTCGTTGTTTTATTAATTTTCTCTGTGGTTGCTTAGATCTTTGATTTGGTCTCGTGCTAAGGTGAATTTGTAAACTTTTGGCTTGTTCTTTTTAGTGTATACTATATTTATTTAAATGATCGAAGGTTGTTGTTATGTATTGATGTTGTTGCTAGTCTATCGAATTTCATTGTCAACCTTCGATGGCATATAGTATAAATTTTATTTGGAATTCACATCCAGAAAAGATTATTCGGTGGAATACAAGTATTATTCGGTGAATTTATAAAGATTATTCATTACAATTGTTTATTTTTTTGGGGAAATATGAGATGCTTAATTTTATTCGTTACACATCGAACATTATTCGGTGGGATACAAGAATTTTCAATGATTATTCGTTTATAGAATACATTTTTTGTGATCGCAAAAGATGAATTATGGGATTATTCGGTGAAAAACGAAGCATTATTCGGCGAAATACGAAGCAATAATCGTATAAATCGTAAGTATAGTTTAGAGAATTGGGTTTTTGTCATCTAAATTTGATGGAAAAAACATAACATTATTCGATAGCATATAATAAATTATTCAGTATAATTGGTAATTTTCATATGAACTAGATAGAAAAAAGATAATATAACATTATTCGGTAGCATGTGAAATATTATTCGGTTAAATTGACAAATTTTAAAAAAAACTGAAATCAGGTGGTGCTAGACCTGAGCAGACGTGGGCTAACCCGCCCGGCCCGCCCAGTCCGCCCGGTAAAAAAGGCGGGCTTGGGTAGAACAATAAGCCCAAGCGGGCCGACAGGCCCGGCCCAGTAGGCCCACCGGGCGGGCTTGGGCAGAGCATGAAGCCCAAGCGGGCCGCTAGGCCCGCCCGGTATATATTAATATTATATATATATATATATTTATTTATAATCCTATATATCCTATATATATATATATATATATATATATATATATATATATATTATATACTCCGTATGAATGTATGTATGATATAGGCTAAATGTAGTGTGTAAAATAATAGGCTATATAATTTATTTATTTTTGTCGACAGTGGCCAGTGAATGTATGTATAATATACTCCGTATGAATGTATGTATGATAATATATATATATATATATATATATATATATATATAATATATATATATATATTATATATACTCCGTATGAATGTATGTATGATATATTAATATTATATATATATATATATTTTTTGTAAAATAATAGGCTAAATAATAGCCCGCTAAGCCCGGTGGGCAGCCCGGCCCGCCTACAAGGGCGGGCTTGGGCAACGTAACAGGCCCAAAAACCGGGCCTGACCCAAGCCCGACCCGGTACACTGGGCCGCAAAATAGGTGGAGGCCCGACCAAGCCCGCCCGGCCCGGCCCATGCTCAGGTCTAGGTGGTGCCTCCAACAAATCACTAGTATTTTTCATAACATTTTTTTTTATTAAAAAATCAGCTTAAAAAAATAAAAGAAATAATGTTTGGCAAGTGGCAACTTACAAAAGAAGAGTGGGGCTGTGTTTACACGCATCAAATGGAGGGAGAGTGGGTGTTTGTAACCCATGCGGGAGCCACAATTTAAATTGGGAAAAAAAAAATCTCTTTTAATCCCAACCTTCCATCCCCTCTTCATCAACGGTTCATAATTGTGCACAAGATACACTATAAGAGTGTGCACTCTGGAACCACACCCTATAATATAGTATATATAATCGAATATATATGTACACACTGTGTGTATAGGCAGTGGTGAAGCCAGAAAAATTTCGGAGCGGGGCACAATATTGATACATGTACGATATAGTTTTGGATTAAATTGACATAATTATTTATAATATGTTAATAAATGATGTTATTTTAAGATAAAAGGTCATCTGTTTATGATAAAACAATACTCCCTCCGTTCCATATTAGATGGGCATTTAGACAAATTCTCTTGTTCCATAATACATGGGTTTATAGCCATAATTATTACAAAGTACATAAAATTAATGCAGTAGGGAGTACTTCTAAATTGAAAAAAAATGGTGACTTTTCGGATTCTATCTCTCTTTTACATTATTTAATTCATGTTTTTCTCCTTCTTACCCCATTAATAAGACTTTTCACTACTCCGTACTAATTAAAACTCTTAAACTCCCACGACACTAGTACAAGATTAGTACATTTTTTTGGGCAACTAAGCTACTACTCCCATGAGTACTAGTTTTCTTAATTATTGTGCATATTCCTAAACGCCCATGTAATATGGAACGGAGGGAGTATCATTTTTTGTGCCTAAAAAAGAAATATAAATATATAAATGAAATATCCAGAAAAAAATAACTAAATAAGTATACCACCAATAAACTGTCAAAAACTTAACTTTGACGGAGCTCTTTCTCCTTTGAATAAAGGTAGTTACGGCTTTATAATACGCGGCCATTGGGCTTCCCTGTTGCCTCTGGTGCTGGGCTTTCTCCTTTAGACACAGTCATTGGTACCGAAGGGTATGCTCTTTGGAAAGGCATCCAAGCTGCATCGAATCTCCAAATCAATAGACTTCTTATTGAAGGAGATAACCTTACCATTATTAACCGCCTCAATGGCAGTTGATCTTGCTCGGGGGATATTGAAATGCGTATCTCTGATTGGATTCTGTCCTTGCATTGTCTCTCCTCATATCAATGCCGCCATATTTTCAGAGAAACCGACCAAACTGCTGACCGTCTCTGGCATCTCGATCTTGACTTCTTTGATTGGTTTGTCCCTGACGATTTTGCGCTAGCAGAGCTCATCCGTCTGGATGCCCTTGGCTAGGAAGGGTCTCCCCTTCAGCCAAATTCTTTCCAATTAAAAAAAAATGGGGATAGGTGATCTCAACCCCGTTTTCCTGGGCTATTATGCCACCACAACTTTTCCTTCTTTTTTGCATAGGTGAATTGTTGGTGAGTCCAACAATCTTGATAAGATTCTTGAAGTGGTCAATGTATATAAAAGTAAACATAGTTAAAAAAAGACAAGACAAAAATCTCGCCGCAAAAGGATGGATAGCGCCAAGACACACCTACCCAACCGATGTGAAGTCTCAGAGTGTGTTTGGTTGATATGTCAAAAACCCAAGAAGTAGAAATTCTCAGGAAGTTGGAGAAATATCTGCGTTTGGTTTATATTTTTGAAAAATGAAAACCCTGGAATTCAACTTCCCAGGAAGTTGAATTCCTCCAATTTGGAGAAAGTTCAGTTACCTAGTCCCCACTAGGTAAGTTTAACTTCCACCCTTTTGTATTTGAAAATTTTCAATCCCCCCTTTTAATCATCTAAAATAAAAAAAAATCAACCAAACACATTTTCACAATTCCCATCAATTTGAATTCCCGAGAATTCAATTCCCATGAAGTAACTTCCTGAAAATTTCAATTCCCTCATTGAACCAAATGAGCCCTCAAAACCAGTTCTCCCAAAAAAATACCCCTTCCTACTCAATTAATACCTAACCTCCTCAACACCTTCACTAGCTAGTTAGCCTATTTACCCATTTATGCTCCCGGGGTGAATTGCATTTACACATCAAGGAGATACGTGATTTACAATTCTCAATAACGCGGTCCGCTCAAGTCTTGGGCTTACAATCAAATCCTCTAAACACTATCTTATTTCGTCATATCCAAGTGAAATATATAAACGAAATGAACACAAGAATTTTGGTGCGGTAGATAGCTTGTTTTCGCACACTCTCTAGCTCACTAGCAAACCACCGGAGCCGCTCAAGAATCTCTCCCTCTCGTGCTGGGATGCTAATCCTAGCCCACACTTGGTCCCTTGCTTCCTGGACTTTCTCACAGCAAAACCACAAATGTTCCTCAGATTCGTCTTTGTTCTTACATAAAGGACATACAACAGCTTCCAGTCCCTTCCAATGTTTCACTATCCTTCTAGTAAGAAGGCATTTCTGAACTACTACCCAAACAACGAACAACCATTTATGGAGTGAAAACCTCTCCATAAGATGTCACCCTAGTCAATCTCCGGGCCTCTCAGTCTGACGGTCTCATACACTTTTCTTATGTCCAGACAACCATTGGTTTTCTATAACTGGCCCATGTCCACCGTACGTCCCATGAGAACATCACTACACATTTTATCCCCCACACCAAGCAAGCTTCTCCATATCCATGCATCATACACCTTCGGTGTAACCCCCCATATATCATTGTCCTTCAAGTGAACATCCTTGATCCATTTCGTCCATATATTATCACACTAGAACACCACGTCTCCAAGAAGAAGTGCAAACCTGCTCTTGTTCAGCGCTTCAAATTGAGAGATGTTGAGCCCAGCTTCTGTAAACGGGGACGTGACAGAATTCCAAGCAACTACACATTGTTTCCCATTGAGGTGGCCATGCCACAAAAATCTTCTACACATAGTATTTAGCTTATTAACAACCGCTTTTGGCAAGATGATAGTTTGACCCCAGAAAGCGAATATGCCTCCCAAAGCCGCCTTTATAGGGAGAAGGGTCGCCTTAGCTCAATCCCCTTCTCCCTCTAAAATAGCCTTCCGGAGCTTCGTTGATCAAGAAATGCTGGAACATGCATGATTAGTAGCAGTGCTAGAGATATTTGAGATGGTTCATGGTTGTATCTTGAAGCAGTTGAACTCTACGTTTATCTCACTTATTACTAAAGTGCCGAATCCCCACTTATGTGAAGGACCTACGCCCCATCTCTTGTTGTAACACTCATGAAAGTGGTTAGTAAAGTGCTGGTTGCGAGAATCAAACCTCTCTTGGCTGACCTCATTGGAGAGAATCAAGGAGCGTTCATTCCGGGCAGGTCAATTGTGCGGTGGCCCTTGAGATTGTGAATGGGTACAGAACACGGAGAATCTTGCTAAGATTCGACCATCCCGTCCGAAACAAAATGACTCAATGAACCAAAGTTTTATCAAATTTTATTATCCGAAACTGAAATAAAACCTATCCTAATTCCCAACTCAGAAAGTAACCGAAACCTATCCCACTCCGAATTAAACCAACTCAACCTAAAATATTACAAACAAACATGCACACATGTGCACATATATACATGCAAATGCTTATCCCAAATCATCAAACCCCGAACAATTGGAACAAACGAATCCGATCTATCTTTAACACAACTCGACCTACCGGATTGGCACCTCTAAAAATGAAATGATCCTCCTGAGTCCTGGCTATTTTCTAAGTCAAATGCTGCTTGTGTTTCTGTCCACATTTGCCAGTCACAAATGAGTCTCATTCGAACCCAGCTGTGCTGCTGGGATAATCGCAGCTGGATTGTTTCCACGCTGCGATCAAAGTACAAATAAAAATGCTGCTAACATAATGCAAGACAAGTAAGATTCTGATCGAGTCAAGAACATAATGAACCGTCATCTCTTTATTTGGATGAACACGCCTGCAAACTCAGGAGCAATCTATAAACAATGTTAAAATCCAATCTGAAGGGTGTGCTCATCAATGTCAGTGAAATGATACAGAGTAACAATCAAACATACACGTTCCAGTTTAACACATGTAAAGGACTAAACTTTGAGAAAGAAGAGAACAAATAGAAGCGAAAACTCAAATCTCAAAATTCCTGTTCCTGCACTATGTTGTCCTTTATAGTCTAACCCAGCTGCATTGAGAATTATCCAAGCAAGAGCAATTTCATCTAAAACTTTCATTAGGGTTTAGCTTGGATGAAGGCTACACCTTTTTGAAGAACTTGATACTAAAATGTGAGATCTTTGGGGTCTTCGATAATCTTTGACAGCGTTTGCAGGAAGCCAGCCAAATCAGCACCATATATGACGCGATGGTCAGCTGTAACATTTACCTGCAGGTAGACGAGTTTCAACAATGAAGGTTGTAAAGGAAACTGTATTTTCACAATGGAGTAGTAGTTTCAGATGTTTTACCTGCATCTGATTCTTCTTGCCAATGCGGCCATCTTTAGTTGCAACAACTGTGGGTTCAGATACTCCAACGGCCATGCTTGCACCCTGTAAGAGTTCATTCAAGCAAGTAATATGGTATTAATCTAATTGTTTTCCTGCAACAACGTAGAGCTTTAAAAAAAAAAGTCACTCAAATTCAGAATTACTTACGATTCCTGGTGGAAGAATTGTATCAAAACGATCCACACCATACTCGCCCAGGTCTGATATGATGAAAGTACCTACAAGAATCAACTGCAGATGATGAAGTAAAATGGAAGGGGAGCAATAGAAGGAAATCCAGATAACCATGGAATAAATAGAAACAAAGATTGTATTTCCTAGAAATCAGGAACTAGCCAAGCCAGTTAAGTAGTAGAGGGTACTGACGAATTTTGAAAACTTGCTTTAACAAACCCCCCCAATAAAAATCTCAAAATCTAACAGAATTAGATTCAATAGTAGAATTTTTATTGCATCTGTGTATGACACTGACAAAAATGCTCCAATGACAGGGATCAATCTTTGTCAAGATGGCAAACTTACTTGAACTGGCAAGTTCAAGAATATGGAAAAGGTAATCATAAACCATCTCAAGAAACAATTTTGGCATACAGATAGTCAAAAACCATTAAGAAACTGTCCAATTAAACAAACTGCATTTATGCAGATATGCATATGATACACTCTCCTTCTAGGTTCTGCCTGCACATTATTGAGATTTCGGAAGGACTGAAGGAGCATTTTCTTATTTATAACTCAGACAAAAGCGTTAGCCTCTTTAAATCACAAATGAAAGTGGAAATCAAAGTCCGATTCCAAACAAAATATAAGTACCTGTATTGCACTCATGGGCTTGCAACTGCTTTGCATGAGCCTTTTCAATCAACTCGTTCAACTTCCTTGACAAAGAGTAAACATCCACCTGGCAGAACAGAAGAAAGAACAGTGAGTAGTGGGTTGCCTTCACGATTTCCTCTCCGTGAACGCTATGATTGAACTACAAATAACCAAAACAAGCTATAGTTTTAGTTCACACATATAAAAGCAGACCTTGTCAGCATCATGGAGCACGGGTGTCAGCAAGCCATCGTCCGTAGCCACTGCAACCGCAATGTTGATTTTACTATTATAGGTGAAGCTCTTCCCATCTCTACAGCTCGAGTTAATCACTGGATGGTTCACCAGAGCCAGCGCTGTCGCCTTAACTAGTAGCGCAGTCATACTCACTCCCTTGGATTTAATCTGACCAATTTCCATTCAAAATCCACCATAATTCAATCATCACAACACAGACGATTCAGTTTTTCTCATTATCAACCAAAATTTTGCAATACCAAACACTAAAACAGCATCAAAAGCAATCAACCAAAAAAATTAAGCATCTGAAGTATAGCCATTTTGAGGATCAACATCAAGATCTTACCTTTTTGTACAAAGCATCAAGGGCGTCAGTGGTGAATGTGTACCCAACCCTAAATGCCGGAACACTCAGGCTCTCCACCATATCCAAACTCACAGCATCTTGCAATGCAGTGAAGGGCACCGTGGTTCCCAGCTCCACACCAACCGGTTCCGAAACCCTAACAACTGGCGCCGAGGCCGCCGCCTGCACATCCTTGGCCACAATCCGGCCGTTCGGCCCTGTCCCTACAACAGTCCTCAAATCTACCCCCAATTCTTGGCCAAGCTTCTTCGCATACGGCGAAGCCACCACTCTCTTACCCCCATCCGACGCCGGATGCGACGAAACCGAAACCGCAGCCGCAGCCAATTTCGGCGGCTGAGGAGTAGGAGCCACCGCGATTGCAGGCGCCTCCGTCGCAGCGGGGGCGGCGGGAGGAGCGGAGGGGGCAGAATTACCACCAGAGGAAGCCGCTCTGGCGACGGCGTCGGCAATCTCAGCCTCGGACTCGGCGAGGAAAGCAATGGCGGAGCCGACAGGAGCAACGGAGCCCTCATCGACAATGATCTTGGCGAGAAACCCGTCGTAGAAGGTCTCGACGTCCATATCGGCCTTGTCGGACTCGACGACGACGACGGCATCACCCTTGGAGAGCTTCTCGCCCTCCGATCTGATCCAAGACACGATCTTGCCTTCCGTCATGGTGGAGCTCAGCGCCGGCATGAAGATCTCCCGGATTTTAGCCCGGATTCGTGGATCGAAGCGGGTGCGGGTGGCGGTGAGGTAGAGGGAGGGGCGGCGGAGGAGCTGGGAGGATGAGGGAGAGGAGAGCATAGAGGAGTTGAGGCTGAGGAGGTTCGCCATTGATGTTGCAGAGGGAGGGAGGGAAATGGGGATTGGGATGAGAGGGGAGAGTGAAGAGTAAATTAGCAGGAGGAAGAGGGAGGCTCCCTCGAAATCATCGATTGCTCAAATGGAAGTTTTGTGAAGGGTGGGAAAAAGGATTTCAACCACCTTACCGGTTACATTTTTTTCAAACAAAAATATGTTTCATATGTAGGTTTGGCTAAAGAGATAGTTGATGGATTGAATAGATAAATTATTTGTTTTAAATATAGGTTAATAAAATAATATGGTGTTTGGTACCTAATTGTTAGGTAGTAAATGAAAACTCGTGAACCTAAAATCATAAGATTCGAAAAACTTGTATGAGTAGCTATTGAAAATTTTAGATTTCAAAATCTAGTTATGTTAATTGATGGATTGAGTGATGAAAACAAGCTAGATTTTAGTGATTGACGTTGTAAATCATGAGTTACAGAAGAGGTGAGCTAGAACGGAGAGAGAGGAAGGAGGAAGAAACGTTGATCAATTCATTTACGACTTTCAGCAATGTACTATATTAGTTACAACCTCTTGGCCTTATATACGAGCTACCAAGTTCGGTTACATGAGCTTTGCTCAACTGTGCACACACCTATTACAACAGTGTGCACCCTCATCAATCTTACCCCCCCCCCACCCCACCCCACCCCCCACCACCAAAAAAAAAACTCGAGGAGGGGACAACCCGAGTTTGGACAAGAGCAAGTTTTGATGATGCGAGGGAAGAATCTTTGTAAGACCATCAGCTAACTGTGAGCTTGAGGGGATATGGCAAAGATCCAGCAAGCCATCCAACACTTTCTCACGTGTGAAATGACAATCCATCTCGATATGCTTAGTTCGTTCATGGAAGATATGATTCTGAGCAGTTTGAAGAGCAGACACATTGTCACAATACAATGTAACTGGCTTGATAGGATTAATGTTGAGATCATCAAGCAAACGAACTACCCACGTCACTTCTGCAGCTGTTTGTGCCATTTCTCGGTACTCTGCTTCAGTGGAGCTCCTGCAGACAACTCCTTGTTTCTTAGACTTCCAACTAATAGGAGATTGCCTAAGCAGAACTTCAAACCCAGTAACTGAACGGTGAGTAAATGCACAAGTAGCCCAGTCAGAATCTGTTAAAGCCGCCACACATGGTGAATCAAAGCCTTTGAGAGTAATCCCATGTGAAAGAGTCCCAGCAACATATCGGATAGTGTGATGTAAGGCAAGCAAATATGGGACTCGAGCACCCTGCATAAACTAACTAAGTGTTTGAACTACAAATGAGAGATATGGGCGCTTATTGGTGAGGAAATTGAGTTTCCCCACCATTCGACGATAATATAGAGCATCAAACAATAGATCACCTTCAAGAGGATCGAGCTTGAAGTTCGTTGGAAGAGGAGCAGGAGTAAACTTATCAATCGTGATAGTAGCATCATCAAGAAGCTCCTTCCATGATCACTGAAACTGACCTCCAGTCCTAAGAAAAAATGAAGAACACCAAGATCCTTATTAATACTGAAACTTGCATCCAAAAATCCCTTCAATCGATTGATCTCATCAATGTCTGAACCTGTAACTAAAAGATCATCCACATACATTGCAATGATGGTAATGTGAGGGCTACTGCGCTTGATGAACAAAGAATAATCAAGCTTCGATTGGACAAAATGTAAGGACTGAACAAGTGCTCCGGTTAGCTTGGAAAACCATTGTCTCCTTGCCTACTTAAGGCCATAAAGAGACTTTTGAAGCTTGCAAACTAAGTTATGTGGATTGGGGATTCCCTCAAGCATGGTCATATAAACGTCTTCGTGGAGATCTCCGTGGAGAAAGGCATTGTTCACATCCATTTGGAACAATGGCCACGACTTAGCAGCAGCAATGGCAATGATAATGCGAATGGTTGACATCTTGATAACTGGAGAAAAGGTCTCATGATAGTCAATCCCCTCTCTTTGATTGTAACATTTAGCCACTAAACGGGCCTTATGCCTTTCAAGACTTCCATCATCTTTGAGTTTCACTTTAAAAACCCACTTGCTACCAATAGGTTTCTTTCGTGGTAGCAAAGCGACAAGAACCCATGTTTTGGTAGCAATTAAAGAAGCTATCTCTTTCTCCATATCAGAAACCCAACAAGGATATTGGGAAGTAACTTTGAAAGATGTGGGTTTAGTGTATGATGATAAATGGGACAGGAAAGCAAAAGAAGTGTGAGAAACAGACGGGGTGGTGAATAAATTGGAAGACGAGGAACAAGAATTGCAAACAAAATCATTGAGATGAGATGGTAATCTGGTGGTCTTTGTAGACCTTTTGAGAGGGGCAATAGGAATGGGCTCATGAGGAGGAGGGTCTGAAGAACGAGAGGAGGAGGAAGTAGAAGAAGAGGAATTAGAAAGTAATGCAAGAGATAGGGATGAATCAGAAAATGGGGCATGTTGAGGTGTATGATAGATGAGGGTGCACACGGTTGCAATAAGTGTGTGCACAGATAGGTGTGTGCACAGTTGTGCACACACCTATTGCAATCGTGTGCACCCTCATCTATCTTAACAAATTAAACAAAAATCTTATATTTATTTAATTTAAATTATATAATATCAAAACCATAAGTTCAGAAAAGCTACGTATTGTTGTCGTACATGGTATTACTTGTATGATCCCCGTACCTTGGCTGGTCGAGGTCGTGGTTGTCTTTTCACAACAACACCATTGTCCGAGAGGCGCTTCCTTGGAGTTTTGTTTTCATACCACTAAGGGACCATGTCGTATTTGATGCACCTCTTGTTTTGTTTATCTATGCACCATATTATTATATTATTTCCACATTTCCTTCCATTTTTCAAGTTATTCACGCCGTAGCTTCACATTCAGTAAGGGCGTGTTTGGCGCGGGGTGGAGAAGGTGGCAGAGGTGGACGATTTTTTTTGGGGTGTCGTGCGCGCGTGTTTGGCAGGGGATGGCGGGGGTGGCGGAGGTGGGGGTGGACGGGGTGGCGGGGATGGAAAAGAGGCTGATTCTCCTACCTTCATTTTCCAAGATGGCGGGGTGGAAGAATTTTTCCACCCTCATTCTCCAATTTTGCCCCTAAACTTTATAGGAAATCTGCAGTTCGCTTTTCCAACAACATTAGACGATATCTTGGATGATGGTTTCGATCAACCGAAGACTACAACCGTCCGTCAAGAAACTGCAATCCGGAGACGGGGAGCTTGAGGTCGACCATGGGGGATTTCTGAGATCTCTCGAATGGATCTCTCAAATTGCTCACCTCGTCCCTCTCGAATTGCAGCAACCCATTCTTGCTAATTGAGCTGCAGTTCCAAGAATTGATTCAAGAATTTAATTGATTCAAATGCCCCACTTTGCTGCAATTCCAGGAAGTCGATCGGGGTTTTGATCGAAGCTAAACGGAGAGGATGAAAGGTTAGGGGTATAATTGGGGGTATTTTTGACTTTTCACTTTATTCTATAAAAAACCTATCTTCATCGCACCAAACACGCAGGGGATTATTTTCCAAAAAGTATCTTCATCTCCTCCACCCCAAAAAAGTATCTCCATCCCCTCCATCCCCAAAAAGTATCTCCACCTTCTAAAAAAAAAATTCACTCCCAAACACGCCCTAAATAAATGGCTCAAATCCTCCTCCGTGTTATTACATAGTGCGCACCCGAGTGGATTGTCTACTCTTTTTTCTTCCTAGCCTTGTTTTTCGTTGGAATACCGTTTATTAAAAAATTTCATATGATTTACACTTTTGGTAAGCAATCAATTTTCCAAACCCATTCAAAGTTGTTCATATTTTGTACGTTTATCTTTGTTACATATTCAATTGCACTTGTAGTGGAAAACCATGAATTTTTACTTGATTTTCAGTATAATCCATCTTCAACGTCATTTATTAGTAATTATATGCTCATTATTTTTTCGACCATTTCTATTGGCAAGTTCTCCTTTAGTTTTTCCACATTCCAAGATTTATTCGAATTTATATAGCTTTTTAATTTTTATTCTTCATTGATTATGTTAAATGGATAGAGCTCTCTTAGATTAGATCTTCTCTTCATCCATCTATCTATCCTTCCAAAGTCGAATGGTTCTTCCATTCCCAACCTTTCATATCAGGCATTTGCATGTAGAATTCTTCTTTAATTTTCTGTTAATTTGCCCCATTGTCATTAGGAATGGCAATGAGTTGGGTGATGGGTGGATGGACCTTCATTTCACCTGATCCACCATGGGTGGGCCATCACCTCACCTGACCCATCATCCGTATCCACTTCACCCATATCCATTTCACCCACCACACATCGGGTGAGCGGGTGAGATGGGTGAAATATGGGTGGTTTTTTGCCCATTTTATTTTTGTCTATTTCCGTCTAACTTGAAAGATAAATTGTCATATATACAACATACAATTATAGTAAAAAAAATTGTTACAAAAAAATACAACTCTTAAATAACATCATGTCTTATAGCAGACATGCATAAAAAGCTAATACTCCATATGTTAATTAAAAATTTTCATTTATTATTTATGCACGTTTTTTTAGAATGATAAAAACTAAATAAAATATTAATTTTTTTATATTTGTTTTTATAAATTCATACTTAATAGTATATTATATTGTAAATAGGTGGCGAGTGATAGCAAGTGATGGATGATGGTGCGGGTGCGGGTGAAAAAAATCATCACCCATATCCAACTCGACCCATTACCCACTCACCTTTCATCTACTTTCCACTCACTTTTTTTGGGTTTTCACAACTTTTTCGGGTCGTGTGATTCGGGTTCGGGTCGGGTGTGGGTGAAATTGTCATCCCTAATTGTCATAATGTGTTTTTTTTCATACTCTCATATATTTTTCTCTTCCAAGTACTTCTCTCTAATAATCTTCACCCATTCATTTTGTGGTTCTACAAGTATTTTCCAGAGAAGTTTAATTTGTAATGTTTTGTTCATGTCTTTTGTCTTATGGAGGCATATACCTCCACTTTTTTCCGGTCTACAAATTTTGTCTCGCCTAATATGTTTATCTGATTAATTAAGGGCTTATAGCATTGATCCTTGTTCTAGAAGAAGCATATGTTTATCTTATTAAGTTCATTGTGGCATGGACACTCAAGGGGAGTATAACATAGTTTGGTTTGATTGGCAGATTTGCTTTTATCAACATTGTTCTTCCTTGTTGGGAAAGAGAATTTGCTTTCCATTAAGTTGATTTTTTGTTCTCCCTACAATTTCTTCCAAAGTATCTCTATTTATGCTCTCGTTTATGATCGGGCATCCCAAGTATTGTCTAGTGCAGCTTGGTTCGTGATATGAAGCAAGCTCTATATACTATGTTCTTGGTTGTTTAATACCCCTTTAGTGACTTGAAATGCAGACTTGTGAAAATTCACCTTTTGTCCTGAAATCTCACAATATTCATCAACTATTTCACCTGTGTACATGTGATTCCTCAAGTGCTTTGGTGAAGATCATAATAGTATATGTGAATGATAAGAACATGATTCTTATACCATTTTTTGTCACATTAATTAAATCCAATTGATTTACTTGATTCATTTCATTTCTATTGCAGTTTTCTTTCCAAAATCTCTGCTCTGATAATGAAGAGATATGAAGAGATTGGGTCACCTAGTCGTCGTCCCTTTTCAGGTCTAAAATTCTCAGTTGGTTCATCATTAACTAGGACTGAAAAAGAAATAGTCTTAATGCATTGTTCAATTCATCCACAAAGTTTCGACATAAACCAAATTTATCAAACACTCCAAACAAGAAGTCTCATTCCACTCTATCATAAAAAAATTTCATATCAAGTTTCATTGTTGTCCATCCTTTATTTCCCTTTTTTGCTAGAAAAGAATGAAAGATTTCATGTGCTATCAACACATTATCTTAAATTTCCCGATCAGGGACAAATGCCCTTTATAGTGAATGAATAATTTTCCTAAGCAATCTTTTCATTATTTCAGCTATGATTTTCACTATTGTCTTGTAGATTGTTGAACACAAGCTTATTGGTCTATAATGGTTAGTTGAGTTTGGGTCATCACATTTCAGAATAAGTGTAATGAATGTTTGGTTGCTTTGTTTTAGCATTCTTCCCGAGGTGAAGAATCATTATATTGCTTTAGTAACTCGGGGTCCAACCACATCCTAATATTTTTTTATAAAACTCTGTCGTCGTCCCATCAGGTCCTGGTAATTTGTCTTTTCCTATGAAGAAGATTGCGATTTTTATCTCTCGATTTGTTACATTTTTAGTTAACATTTTGTTATCCTCGGTTGTGATTTATGCTCCAATCAAGTTTAAAAACTTTCTTAACAATCAATGGTTTATTTGTCCCTTTTTGAATCTTCTGTCAAAATCCATTTTAATTTCATTCGTAATATTATATTCGCCTATTATATGTTTTCTATCCTGGTAGTTATTTCCTTTATTATCTTCCTATTCCATCTTCCCAAGGCTACTTTGTGGTGATATCCCAATTTAGTACCATCTAGTCGTAGGTTCTTGTTTTTCTCTCTCTGACTCCAAACATCTTATGAGATTGTAGTTTTTTTTTTCTTTTTTCTTTTATTAGACGTTGTTGTTTGTTATTATTTTCATCATTTTAATTTATGCAAGTTTGGTTTTGTAGATTTGTTAGCGCTTCCTCAATTTCTCTTAATTGCTGAAAGATACTTCAAAAGGTTTTTTTTTGTTCCATTCTTTTGTGAGCCTTTTTGGTACTTGAGTTTTTTTTTTTCACAAGTTTGAACATATGTGATCCTGAAAAATTTGCTTTCAAAGCTTGATTGACAACATTTTTATAATCCTTTCTTGTTAGCCACATTTTCTTTTACTTAAATGGTCTTGGCTTCTTCCTCTCATTATAAGAAAGATCAATCGAAATAGGGCTTCGACAAAGTGAACGCATGATTTCTAGTTGTTATGTTTGGGTACCATTGTAAAATTGCATCATGTATTAGTGCTTTATCTAATTTTTCATAAATATTATTTATATCAGTTTTATTTTTTTCCATGTGAATTCATTTTCCATAGTTAGTATATCTATGAGGCTACACTGGTTCTTAAAAGAATATACGTTTGTCGAATCTTTTTGGGTGGGGGTATTCCTCCCCATTTTTAATTCCCACTCTAGATCTTATTTAGGTCCCCCAAGACTATGCTTGAGAAGGCTAAACCTTGTATATGATTCGTGAGTCTCAGCCAGAAAGCTTGTTTCTCACCCTCATGGGGAGGGGCATACATGAAACATATAGCAAAGCTAAAACCATGATTTTTGTTATCCATTCTTATATCGTAATAAATCTGTCTTCCTTGGTAAGTATCTCCATAGTTACATTTGTGATCTGGTAGCTTTTCCGCAACACACATATACTTCTCGTTCCCTCACTCCTGACGACCAACATATCGACTCAAAGTCAGCCTTTTTTCCAAACTACTTCCTATTATTGTTGTTCTGTGTTTGTTTCCATTAGCGCCCTTATTTGTATGTTTTTGATTTTACAAAATGTTTCTATCTCCCTCCATAAGTTCTTTCTACCAATCTCGCGAAAATTTCAAGCACTAATCTTCATTTTGGTTTGAAGGATAAAAAATGGGTCATTTTCTCTTTTATGTATCTTTTAGTTGTTTCTAGGTTTTGACACCTTTTAGGACTTCCTTGTGTTTTTCACTTACTCTCTCAGTTTAGTCCTCATTTTCTTCCCTTTTACTTTCTTTCATGCTTGGTTTGTTTAGTTATCTTTAGATACATTTGTTGTTGCAGGAGTAAGTCAAGTATAGAATAGAATATGGTTTAGAACGACTCCCCTGTCTCAGCAAATAAATACAAGACTTCCTCCCGTTGTAGTAAGAGAAAAGTCAGGATCGAATCCACGAGGAAGCACGTCAGCAGTCCTCAGGTAGCTATCAGATTCTCACAGAAGCAGCAGAAAGACAGAAACAAAAGCAGAAAAGAAACAAATAAACCCGGCAAGGGCAACTAAAACAAAAGCAAAGAACAAAGCAAGACAGAAGCAAATCAACTCGACCTAGACCTGTCCTACTCGAGATCGACCACAGCTTACTCGATCTCGACAAAGCACTACTCTATGTCGTCAAGAATTGCAGAAAACTTAAATTTGCAGAATTCGAACCAAAGCGCAGATTTCGACAGAAATAAATCAATATAATAAAAGACTTCCAAGGCTAGGGTTTCAACACCACAACGATAACCATGCAAAACAACACATAAAGGCATAAAAGATCATGCTTTCCATCAAATAACTTTCGTCATTAACAAATAGGAATATAGAGGCTTTCGCATAAACCCTAATTGTTACTAACCCTTTTTCACATAATTAATCCAAGTTGCATTAAGATCACTTTCGCTTCAATAATACAAACAAGGATCACCTTCAACTCTCGCAAAAGAATCATGCTCTTAGGGATAGAAGACAAATCGCATAAAAATCTGACCTTTATCGCATCGCCTCACATGGCCACCGTCGGGCTCACCCCAGCCCCAGAAGTGGGTGGACTACTCACGCCTCATCGCAATTGCAGACATTGATTTGATGAAAAAAACTTGCATAAATCTATATTCAAAGCCTTTTACAATCTTGGCAATCAACTTTCGCTGTAAGCCAAAACCCTAAAAACCTTAGAACTCCTAAACTACTCTACTTGTGTCTCTGAAATTGAATTCGAATTGTAATTGAATGAATGAAACTGAGCCCCTAGGGCCTTATTTATAGTGATCAAACCTTGCTAATCAAGGAAAGAAGATATCTATCTATATCTAAATTGCTTAAAAGATAAATAAAATGCTTAATGGAAATTAAATCTAAAAATAGGAATTATATCTAAATGTCTTCAATGGATAGAATCTCTCTCTTCATGGTAGATCTTGATAGTTTCGGATAGATTTCAGCAACTTCGCGCCCAAGGGACCCTAAGTCGAGTAGGATTCGTCGAACCGCGTCATTCGGCTCTGGAAGCTTCGTCGACCTCGAGTAGGTCTAGTCGACTTCGAGTAGGGGTCCTGGTCGACTTGGCTTGGTTCGTCGTCTCGGCTAGCTGGTGCTCGACGGACTCGGACATGGCTCCTGGCGCTCGTCGATGTCGAGTAGACCTAGTCGACCTCGAGTAGACTGGCTTGCCGACTAGGGTTTCTCGAGCGGATCTCCTCGATGGGCTCCGGATCTGACCTCTGGGCTCGTCGATCTCGACAAGGGCTCGTCGAGGTCGAGTAGAGGTGGTCTGCGTCTTCGTCCTCGGCTTCTCGGCTTGGCACAGCTCGTCGACTCCGGACATGGCTCCTCGATCTCGACCAAGGCTACTCGAGGTCGAGTAGGTTTCCGGGAGTCGGGTTGTCTCTGATGTCCTCGATCAGCTCTGCTCGACAAAGTTGGTCGACAAAGTTGGTCGATCTCGAGTAGATGCTAGTCGATCTCGAGTAGAGTTTTCCCAGCTTTCTGCTCTGTTCTTAAAACGCACTTTCCCGCTGCCTCGGTTGTCGGATTGACGCATATGACCATGCGTTGGAAAGCTCTTTCCGAGGGCTACAACTCTCATGAAGACATCACAGCCTGATTCAGAATGATGGAAACCAGAAATTGGCCTTCTCTCCAGCTGCATCATTCTTGGCTTCTCCATGACTTTCCTTTAAGCTCCAAAATGCGTCCGATTTCTGCGAAATATAACCAAAACTTGTGTAGACTTCCATATATTGCAAATAAGTATAAATTACACAAATTCTGTATTATTCTAACCCAAATGTATGCAATGTATGCAGAAATCGATATAAAAGTAAGTGTAAAACATGGCAAATTAGGCTCACAACAACATTGTATCCATTTTGATCTCATTTTCTTCTTTCCTTTGTTCATATCCTAAATTGGTTAGTCTATCAAGATTTGATCTCCACTGGAAAAATTCTCAGTTCGTCATGAATAAAGAAAAAGCAACGATGGGAAAGATAAAAGAAGCCACCCTCACAACACAAGGAACATAGGATCGAAGCTTGCTTCCCTCCCCCCCCCCCCCCCCCCCCCCCCCGGGACTCTTTAGTGAAAAGAAAGAAACACATGAAAGGGAAAAACAACATAGGTAATTTCAACAACAACGATACAAGGAAAGACAATAGAGTATAAAAGCCTTCTAAAAGCAAGGTTACCAAAGTTATTCCGAGTCTTTTCAATTCCATCGTTCATTTCTTGAGTTGCGTTTTCTTTTTTGTTCATTCTCTCCATTAATTGATTACTTTTCTTGCTTTGATCTCTTTGGTTCTTATATTTTGTTGATGCCCTGCTACTGACAACCCACAATCGTTGTATTTGGTCTCTAGGCTCAAATTTTAGATGAGGATAATTTATTGAAAATTTGCCTCTTGTTACCTCCCGGTGATTATGTTGTTTTTCTTGCTCTTTTCTGAGCCTCCTATTCTTGGAATTTTCCTTATTCTTGTCTTGGTTCCGCTTAAGAGTTAAATATGCAAGGTGATTTATGTTTATGTTTATATATAAATATAAATAAATCTCTATGATCTTTCCTTCTACTCTTCTAGTATGGGTCTTTATTCTCCATTTGTTCATAGTATGTTCCATGGAGCAAGTACTCAGGGAATCAACAATCCATGACAGAGTAGCAATCTCAAGATATCAAACCTCAAACAAATAAGGGGCATGAATTTTATTTTGTTCAATATCCTTTGTGAAGGCTTTATCATTTGCTTTCCTGAATTTTCTGACATTTTTTATATTACTGCACCATTCCTTCAAAGAGGGACCTAAGCTTCCTCCAAACTATTAGCCTCATTTTATTTTTAACCTTTCTAATTTTGAAGGTCAAGGTATACCACAACAAATAATCAAAAGTCATAGTCAATAGTAAGTCATGGAGTAAAGAATCATGAATGATCACACTTTCAATAAGGGTTTTCTAGGTTTGTTCAAGTCAAAAGAAACACATTTTAATCTTTCAATCTCTAGTTCAATAATTAAGCTTTTCTTAAATTCAGTTTCGGTATCAAGAGGGTAGGTGCCACTAGTTCTATTATCGTCATAGGTCAATTTAGAAAATCAATCATAAATCATATATAACAAGGTACGATATTAGAGGTAGATGAGCTTATACAAGTTCCATTGTTTAGAGCGATTTGCATCACAACTTCGATGATCACCCGCAAAGAGTTAATAGAGGGACATCTAGAAGAGCATCACAAAGCAAACCGTTTGACTCCAAACCTCCCGCCATCACACATGGATTCTCAAGTAACACCGAACAGCTCAAGGACTACCAAACGACCAGTCAACGACACCTTCACACTACAACCCAACCTACGCCATTCACCACGAGTATCAAGCTTGTCAATTTTTCTCTCACTCCCTTCTTTTGGCATACCCGAAAGCCCTAAAAAATGCATTGGATTCTAGCCTTGATGAGCATAAATTGATCGATGCAATAGATCTCAAGCGCCCCAACCTCAAAGTGGAGCTCGCAGTCAGCACTAGCCCCCACTTTAACCCAAGCTGGAGCGAGAGAATTAACATTTATTCTTAAGCCTCCATACGATCCCGAATTGACATTTATTTAAACATGGAACACCTCCTCTCACCCGAGTCTTGGTTGCATTCACTTATGCCATCAAGTCTTCTTTTTGACTTCTTCTAATTCTTGATTCACCCTTTTCTGTGAAGTTATCACCTAGGCAGAAGCTCAACTCTGAACTTATTGAAGGCTTCGCTGATGCAGATCAAGGTGGCCTTCTGTGGGTCAAACAATGATCTTGAGCCAGTCGAGCTCTCAAGACCAATTCGAGGGCTATTGATGGCGAAGAGTGTCATCCTCAAAAGGAGGAAGAAGGCTTCACCATGGAACAAGGTTCAAAGGAGCAAGGTGAGCTAATGTTCAAGTTTGAGTTCGTTCTTAATGGGTTGACAGCATATCGACGTCTCAGTAAAATGGGTCGTTCGGAGTTCATATTTTTTGGATGAGGTCGTACCATACCTTGTTGGAACGAGGACGAAAAGATCTATAACTTTGTTGTTGAAGGTTTCTCCAGAATCGACCTCAAGAATGGCCTAAATTCATCATCTTTACAGCTGTCACTGTTTGGACGAATTTCCACATATTTATTTAGTTAATTTCAAATTTTAATTAATTAGATATATTTATTTTATGCAATTAGAAAATAATAAGATGGAAGGAAAATATCTCATCCAGGTAATTCCTTTTCCACCAGGTTGTTAATTTTCTATCCATAGTTAGTTTTACTTATCTTAGGAAAGATTTACATATCTTTAGATTATTTGATTTATCTTTAGTTACCAAAACTCTATCTTTTGCACAAGATAGAATTGGTCTATTGTCTATTTAAACTCATGTTTTACATTTAATAAAAAATAGATTGGAAATTATATTGAGGAACCCTTTTTAGGATTAAAAAGGTTCTTCAATCTCCCAATCCAAAAGCCTTTGCAATCACTTATGTTCTTATTGTTCAATTCAACAATCCCAAACCAAACACAAAGAAGGAACTCATCCTGAGAAATTGTCGCTGGATCAGAGAAGCTGTCGCTGAGTCTGCCTAGAACCGTCACCACTGTCCGGGCCGCCCCGCGGCTCCCTTGGCCGCCCCGCGGCCATTCCAGCGTCGTCGCAGTTACTTGTCTCTCTGTGGTTGTTTGGCTTTGTTTGGTGTTGCTTTAGTTTTATTTACTAGTTTTTCTTTTCTTTCACAATAGTTTCAAGTCCTTATTGTAATTAATTGTAAACATCGAGAATATAGCAAGAATAATTGCAAGATCAGGCCATCAACAGTTTGGGTTTCTTGATCCTGAACCCACAGACGAAGGATCGGGGATTCCAAACGTATCATTCGCTATCATCGTCTTCAATCTGGCTTCAATCGATGTTGATTTGGGTTCTTCCTCCTTGATTACCACTTGACTTGCAGGGATTTCTTGCATGAATTTATGGATCTGGGTTGGTTTATGTTGGTGTGGCTTGAATGGAAGTTGGATTTAGGATTTCTTGAGGAAATATGACTTGGTTTACGGTGGATTTGGCTTGGGTGGCGGTCGGAGCTATGGTTTCTTGAGCGGCAGTTGTGCTCATGGTTTTCCCTCTTCCTTCTTTCACTTTCCATGTGGAAACAATTATAATCTAAGCCTATTGATCCTTAGTGGTTTTATTTTATATGTTCTATTATTTTCTATTTTCTCTCATATTTTGATCATCAATGGACGGTCTTCACTATCTACATTGTTATGGGTCTTTCTAACGTAATTGCTCTCAATGATTCGACTACAAGCCTCTTTTTCTTTAACATTAGTGTTTGGTGGCATTTTTTTATTAGGTAAGAATTCAGATGCATTCAATAGAGAACATTAACCGATAGCATCCTTTCGGATGAGGACCATGAGACATGGGTCAGAAATTATGACGTTCGTACTAGAACAGTGATGGCCAAGGTGTGTGATCTTATAAGCCACTCTATTACCACTGCGGTAAACATGAAAAAAATGAGAGTGTATCAATTTTTAAAAGCAGAATTTTAATATCCGTTAATAGGAATTCAATTTTTAAAAAATGAGAGTGTATCAATTTTTAAAAGCAGAATTTTACATCATCCTTTAGGTAGTTTATAATTGTGAGGAAGTCCCTGTCAATAATGAGATTATTAATTTGTGAATCGATAACCTTTAACACGCTAACCCTTCTGCCATGAGTGGGGTCTGTTGACCAATACTTCTGCCTCCAAGATGGATTACATTACCATTCCAGTCATGGACAATATAGACGATGGAACCCTCTTTATTAGGCAGATAGGACCCGTCGAAATTTAGTTTGAAGGTACCACGAGGTTTTTTTTTCCACCTAGACGAACTTTCAGCTACAGACTTGGACTTTTGTTGTTGGGTTTTACACAACTTCATGTAATCCGGTCGATCATCCAATTTAAAAGAATCGGCTCTATCCCAATTAGATTTATGGGAGTAGATAATTTTGTTGAAACCCTCCAAGGAAGGTAGTTTTACATTCCTGAAAATAAAATTGTTTCGAGTATATCAAGCAGTCCACTAGCTGAATGCCATGTTGGCCTTTTCTTTGTTGGAAAGGTTTCGCCCTAGGTAAGCGAGAATTTGACTAAGGTTTCTGGACGTAGAAATGATACTATTGATATTAGACTTATGTTATGGGTGCAAGTTCTATAAGAATGTATTGTACCTGCATTCAAAAAGGAGATGAATAACATCATCCTCGTGGTGGTTACAAAGAGAATAGTAGGGGGAATCGAAACTTGTTTAGCTAGACGAGAGGCAGTCAGTAAGGCATTGTGACATAGTTTCCACAAGAAGTTTTTAATCTTAGGAAGTACATTAATTTTCCATATCCAGGTATTTTCGTTAAAGGAAGTTGTTGATGAGCGAGTTGTTAGATTATAGGCACTCGAAGTGTTAAACCATCCCTTTTTTCCACCTAGACGAACTTTCAGCTATAGACTTGGACTTTTGTTGTTGGGTTTTACACAACTTCATGTAATCCGGTCGATCATCCAATTTAAAAGAATTGGCTCTATCCCAATTAGATTTATGGGAGTAGATAGTTTTGTTGAAGCCCTCCAAGGAAGGTAGTTTTACATTCCTGAAAATAAAATTGTTTCGAGTATATCAAGCAGTCCACTAGCTGAATGCCATGTTGGCCTTTTCATTGTTGGATAGGTTTCGCCCTAGGTAAGCGAGAATTTGACTAAGGTTTATGGATGTAGAAATGATACTATTGATGTGATAAGAAGGTATTGTACCTGCATTCAAAAAGGAGATGGATAACATCTTCCTCGTGGTGGTTACAAAGAGAATAGTAGGGGGAATCGAAACATGTTTAGCTAGACGAGAAGCAGTCGGTAAGGCATTGTGACATAGTTTCCACAAGAAGTTTTTAATCTTAGGAAGTACATTAATTTTCCATATCCATGTATTTTCATTAAAGGAAGTTGTTGATGAGCGAGTTGTTAGACTTTAGGCACTCGAAGTGTTAAACCATCCCTTTTTAGTCGGCCACCAATAAAGTCGATCCTCAATCGGATTTATTGGTAGTGAAATATTTGAAATGTGTTCTGCAATGCTAGTTGGAAGGATTGTTCGCAGTTTCCTAGTACACCATTTATTATTAGTGATGTTTGCCTCCACCTTTTCAATAGTGTCAATGTTGTCAGGGCATAGGCAGTGATGTAGTAATTTGGGGCCAGGGCCCAATAGTCTTTCAAGAAGTTGATAGTCCTACCATTACCGACAATCCATGCTAGACCTTCTTTGAAAAGTGGGATTAAGGTGCGCAGCTTAGACCATTGCCAAGACGCATTACTTTTACCATTATAATTTAATATGTTTGTGGATTTAAAGTACTTGTATTGGATAATTCTTACCCAGGTATTATCTGGTTCCTCCAGAATTTTCCACAAGATCTTAAGTTGAAAGAGATCATTCATATGTTTTGATTTTTGAAGGCCTAGATCTCATTTCTCCTTTCGTTTGCAGATTTTGTCCCAACTGATTAACAGTTTATAGCTTACGTCCTTATTCCATAAAAATGATCTATTAATTTGGTCCAACTTCTTATGCACATAGGTCAGGAGCATGAAACTCTGCATTGCATATAGATGTTTAGAAGAAAAATTTGTTGCAATAAGAGTGGATTGCCCTTGTTGAGATATCCATTTTGTTAATTGGTTTGACGATTTGATAATAATATCTTCAAATATAATTTTATTAACCCCACCGTTGACAGTAGGACAACCCAAATATTTGTCTAGGTTAATTTCCTTATTAATGTTGAGACATCCTTCAATTAGGGGAATTCTGATTCTGAGGACACCAACCGTAACCTTGAAGGCCAATTTTTGGTAGTTTACTTTTGTCCCCGAAATGAGACAATAAGTGTCGATGATTTCTTTAACCTTTTGGCAAGCAATTAGGTTACCTTTAGAAAATATAATAATGTCATCTGCAAATGCAAGAAAAGGAATGCGGGGGCCCCTTAGAACAAAAGGAAAGCCGATCAGATTCTCATTAGATCTGGCTTCTATATCATGCTTTCTGGCTAACACTTCTGCCCCCAGGATAAAAAGGAAAGAAGATAAAGGGTCACCCTGCCTAAGGCCCCTAGATGGTCTAAAGACAGACGTAGGGTCATTTTTTACTAATACCCGATCATATGCCATCTTTCCCTTTTCTACTTTTAAATGAGTGAAATATTTAATGAGCAATGAATACGTTATCTTGAATTGATCTGCCCGCCACAAATGCACCTTGCAAAGGATGGATGAGTTTCCCCATAACTGACTTTAGTCTCTCAGTTATAATTTTAGAGATAACCTTATAAATTGTAGAACAAAGATTAATAGGCCTATAATCCGTAGTTTTACTAGGATTTTCGCATTTCGGGAGAAGAGTAATGAAGGTATGGTTTACCTGTCTTAATAGTTTTCCGGAGTGAAAAAATGCTTTAACAACATGGGTTATATATGCGTCCACAATCTCCCAATAAGTTTTATAAAATTCGGCAATAATTCTATCTGGGTTAGGAGATTTGTTTGAACCAAGGTTGAATACAACATTTTTTATTTCGCTATTGGAAGGGGAAACAATTAACCACTCATTTTCCTCGTGAGATATAGCCATGTCTATTAGATCAAAATAATCTGTAAGCCTAACCATATTGGTGGCATTACCCAAAAACTGACGTTCAAAATCTCTTTTTATTTCCTCACGGATATTATTGTTTCCCACAATAAGGGTGCCATCTGACGAAATATTGTTTCTGGTAATCTTTCTATTTCTTCTACCTGTCGCGACACGGTGAAAGTACGCAGAGTTATAGCCTGGTAACTTGAGGTGTTTATCCTTGGTGTGTTGACTACAAAAACCTTTTTGGAAAAGTAGAAGGCTTTCCTTCTTTTTAATTAGTTGTTTCTCTTTTTGAAGGGAACTTCTTGGTCGGCGATTGATGTTTGAAGATTGTAGGTCAATGAGATTTTTGTCAACGGACGCAAGCTGACGTAATATATTACCGAACGTGGATTTATTCCAATCCTTTGCTTTCTGCATAAGAATCTTTGTTTTAAAAAGGACATTAAACATAGCCGAACCATTGCAAGATGCTCTCCATGCTTGTTTAAAGTCCTTTCTTTGATTCGACATATTCTCAAGCTTAAATGGCAATGGTTTAAAACAGTCCATTAGTGAGATCGACATAGGATAATGATCTGATAAGGAGAATGTGCCATTTAACTTATGTAGATCTGAAAAGGTTTCAAGGATCTGGTGTTGGACCAAAACACAATCAAGTTTTTCCCAAATATTCCCTTCTCCATCAACCTTTTTACGCCTAAAATTATTCTCAGTCGTTGGTAAGTCAATCAAAGAGCATGCATTCTTGAACGACGTGAGACTATGAAACCGGCTAATGTTGTTCTCAATACCGCCACATATTTCCCGATTAGAACCAATTTCATTTAAGTCCCCAATAACCATCCACACTATCCTTTCTATAGAAATAGTATTTGTAAGGGATTCCCAAAACAACTATTTGTCTCCCCCTTGCGGAGGTCCATACACAATCGGAATTAGGCACGAGAAATTTCTATCAACACTAGTATACTTGAGCCCAATAATATGCAGCAGGTGGATTATAACATAAATTTATTCGTTTAAAAACCTATTTTTGTTCCACATAACACCTAAACTGCCTGCCCTTCCATTGCCAGGAGACCAAATTGCATTCATGACCCCAATGCTCCTCCGGGTTTTTTCGTCCAGGATTTTTTCAGTTTTAGTTTCTGCAAGGGCAACTAGTTGGATATGATTATTGATACGCATTGCTTTGAGCTCTGTCCACAACATTTTATTTTCAATGCCTCTCGAGTTCCAATAACAAATTTTCATAATATGCTTAATTTAGTTACATGGTCAAGATTGTAGGTTAGACCATGTAACGAAATTAATTTACCTAGTAGAGTTTTCGTAGGAGGGATATTTGGTAGTTTATATAACAAAGATTTGCTTCTAGCGTGTATATATAAAAACTTGGAATGGAAGTTGTCATGTTGATAAGCATATGTAAATATACAAGAGGACGACAAAGACAGTTGCACACATAGCTTTAATGCAAGAGACATTCCCATTTATAAAGGTGATGGTTAGATGTAATACATCAAAACTCAAAAGCAATCCACATAGTCAAGATCATGAAACTCATTAAGGCAGTACGTAAACCAACGCGGATCCTCTTCTTCACACAATGTATTGCACGATGCTTCACAGTTTTAATTGGGCCACCTTTTAATTTCAGCAATATCCAAAGAAGAGCAAGGAAGCGCTGGCGAAATCGGAACGACGAAGACTACACTCTTTCGATCTGAATACAAATCCAAAGATGAAGGCAAAGGTGAAACCTAAGTCAACTGATCATGTAGGATTCGACCTATAACAAAGAACGCGAGATGAATGTGCGCGGCTCTCCGTTCTGACAATAAAGGGGAATACGAAGGCAAAACATTGGAGGCGAATTTCTAACCAGTTGAAGCTTCAATTAGGTACTTAAGGTAAAGTATTTTGTTTTAATTTGGCAAAATTTACTTTATTGGCAATAATATGGTGCTTAAGGTTAATCTTTGATTTGCTTTTCGATATTTTAGGGTTCTTCAATTCTACTGAATTTCAGTCTGAATTTTAGGGATTGAGGGTTTATGGTTCTTCGATTGTATTGAATTGGACTGAAGCTGTGTTCGAATTTTAGGATTTGTTTTCCTATTTTCTTGTTCATTGGATCCATCTGCTAGAATTTGAGTTTTTTTTTATTGTTATAAAACTCTATGACCGTGTTTGGTTGGGGATGGGAGTTTGGAAGCACATCTTGAGCAAGAATCTTAAATGGAAGAGTGATGGGCTGCTGTAATCCATTTCTTCTTTGGATCATTTTACTGGTGCTTCAACCAATTTGTGGATTGTTTTGGTTGTTGCATCAAATTAAGCGTGTCACGTGTGTATTTTAAGCCTATTAGCTCAAATGGCATAGTGATGTGCTTACGCACAAGGATACGGGTTCAAATCCCGTATAGGCATTTGGTTTACTATAATACGGAGTATGTTATATGTTTTAGCTATCACTTGTGTTTGCTCACTTTGTTGTCACGAGTCAGGTTATGGCTTTTCTTGCTAATATTAGTTTATATGAGCTATATTTGTGTCTTTACTCTATCTAGAATGTGAAGCAGATAAGAAACCCATGGAAACTCTAACAGTTCCTCTTCCAAGCCCAAGAACACCCTCTGTTGTGGCCCTTATCTCTGCAACTGCACCTCAGGAAGGGGATTTATGCCAGTGAATTGTCCTGTAGTTACTGCTATGAGGCCAAGGACTGGTCCGATCCAACCTTCTAGTCCTGTCCATGCCCCCCAGCACATCCGGTGGTTGCACCTCCTACAACTCCTCCTCCAACAACAGACTGTTAATACTTCTTGAGTACTTATAATTTATAAGTTACACGTACTGAGGTTGCTTTTGAATGAGTGTGCTTCTGGTTTGATAAGCATTGCCTTTGAATTATTTGCACTGGTTTCATTTCTTATTCAATCATATTTTATCATTCTTATTTCTTCATTGGGACATTAAAATAATGGTCTGCATTTCAAAGTCTATTATCTTATATCTATGTGGATGGACTTATTATTAGACATTCATGTCAAATAAGGATTTTCCGATTTTAGTTTAAAAAAACGAGTAGAAAATGAGTATTTTTTAATTACATTCTCAACACAATAAAAGTAATTAAGATTCGATTAAAAAAAGTAATTAAGATAATTATGTTGTCTTTCTACACAAGACCCTACTTTTCGAAAACCTTCAATTATGTCACAGTTCTAGGTAGACACGGCCACGGGTCCGACCCGCCGGGTCGACAACCCGGGGAGGGTGACCCTAACCCTGACCCAGGGTTGGGACGGGTCGGCGGGTTGGGTGACCCGGCGGGTCGGACTGCCGGGTCGACCACGTGACACCAAATCGGGTACTCAACGAGTTTTGCGGGTCGACCCGCCGGGTCAACCATTTTTTTTAAAAAAAAAAATTATTTTAAACCCAAAATAAAACTCAACTCAAGTCTTTCACCACACTTTCGAAATGGAAAGATTTAAGGTTGACAAAACATGGTATGTGGGAAGATATATATAGATATCTTCATTCCACTCCCATCATTTCATCACACTTTAGATGTGGAAAGAAAAGGTTGGATTGTGGGAATGACAAGTAGGGTATGAGGATCTATATATAGAGAAAATAGAGGTATGTAGCCCACTTTCGATGTGGGACAGAAATATGAGATATGAAAGAAAATGTGAGAAATTGATATTTAAGTAGAGGCGAAACTAATTAAAATAACCCAATCTTTAAGGGGATGTTAAAAATATATCCCAACCTTTCAAATGTAAAATAAATATCCCGACCTTTATAAGTGATGATAATATAATATCCTAATGATTTCTCTCCAATAAAATTCTTACTTTTGGTATTGTATTACTCTTATATTTTCAATTCAAATAAAACATATAAAATTAAATTAGATGAGTTTAAAAGTTTGTTTAATAAAATTTTGTAGTTTTAGATTTAATTTGTACCTAACTTTTTATATCTTTTTTTAAATCAATAATATCTATAACAAGCCAAATAAAAAAAAATGTAAAGCAAAATGACATATTTTCAATTAGTAAATGATTAGCTAGTGATTTAACTTATCAAAACTGAAGAATATTTTGTCAATTTATAAACTTTATGTACTACGAAATTGAATTTTTTTTAATTATTTAGATTATTCAATGGTGTTCATTTATTTATAAGAATTAAATTATTATTATTATTAAAATATATATATAAAAGAATGTAAATTTTTTATTTTTTTATTTTTTCTTAAATCCAAAATAAAAAAATAAGACAAAATTAAAAACCAATCTAATTTAATCTAATAAACTTGAATGATATTTTACACAATCAAGATATTGAAAATTATATTTTAAATATTTACTTCTTTTATTATATTGTATTTGTTTTGATTAAATTTAATTATAATATAAATACATATTAAATTGAAAATTTTGAATTAAATACGTATTAAATTGAATGTTTAAGAGAGAAACTAATCATTTTTGCGGGGGAGAAAATTTTGGGATATTATATTACCATCACTTATTAAGGTCGGGATATTTATCTTACATGTGAAAGGTGGGGATATATTTTTAACACCCACTTAAAGGTTGGGTTATTTTAATTAGTTTCGCCTTAAGTATATGATGTAAAATGTAATGTAATTAAAGTCTTTGGATTATATGGTGGAATACAATGTAATTTAAGTATTTGGATTATATGATGTAACATATAATAATATAATTAAAGTGTTTACCTCTTAAGATTTAATGAAATGAATAACACATGGTGATGAAACATCATGGTACAATATATCAAGTTATGTTGGATTAATCTTTCTATTTAATTTAATTGATAGTTGTGTTGATCCATTAATCAATCATAAGTATTTTATTTTACTTGCATTATTATGTTAATTTCTTGATCAATGATTTCAAATCTAGGTTCTTCATATAGATATGTTAAACTTTCTCGTTTGAAGTTGAATTAGCCACATGTTGTGTATACACTTAATGATGATGTTATTAGAATTACATACTTGTGTTGCTTGTTATGACGTACATGAAAAGACACATTGAAAAAGTATTGCCAATATTATATTTCATTCTTGTGTTTGAAAATCCGAAGTTCTATATCATTTTGAAAATAAACGAAAACTCGACATTAAGGATACTATACAAGTGTAACGGCTTTATCAATAACAATATTTGTATTATTTGAAATTATATCATAAAGACTCCTAACTTAGTATCATATAGAATGATATAGAATGATTTATAAGTATGGATTGACATTAAAAACCGAATGGTAGAGATTGAAGACATGGTGTAGTTTCTAGTTTCTACCCTTGTTCTTGTCCCACATTGAAAACTAGATGAAAGGGGGGTGCTAAGTCTATAAAAGGAGTTAAGGAGAAGCATGGGGTGCTAAGTCTCACATTGCCATTGCATATTACATTATGTAATATTATGAATATTATGAATTATTCTAAGAATAATTTATATAATTTACATAATAATTATAAATTTATTTTATTAAAAATATTTTTTTTCAAAAAAACAATATTTTAAAATGGCGGGTTGACCCGACGGGTCGAACCGGGTCGGACCCGCCGGGTCACGGGTTATCTTTTCCCCGACCCTAACCTTGACCCTCAACCCGAGCTGACCCTTGGACCCGTGGACCCTGACCCGACGGGTCACGGGTCGACCCGCCCGACCCGTGACCCGTGGCCATGTCTAGTTCTAGGTGCTACTCAGTCTCTCTTTGATGCTTTGTAATTTATTTTTTTTTTTTTGCTTTTCACAGTTCTAGGATCAACATATATGATCTATAGAAAAGAAAAAGAATAGAAAACCAGTAGATGGAAGAAGAGATACATAAACAAAACCCACGGGAAGGGGAAAAATAGCTAAACATAAACATAAATCATGAACTGCTTGAATTAACACAACCGAAGATGGATGATTTACTTGTTTCTCTTATACTTTACAGATATTTAGAAAACAAGATCACTAAGAAGAACAATGTCAAAAATAACAGAGGAGAAGCGAAGGAACTACACCTACAGGCTACAACACATACATAAATCAAAATCCAAAGACAAGACTAACTACAAAAAAATAAGCATCAAAAGCAACAACTCGTGAACCGATTGAACAAACAAAGACAATTTGACCACTATTTGAAGATCGAACAAGACTTTGTTATTTGAAGACGGAACTGCATTGGTTTTACAGGAGGCAATCAAATTGGTCGTAGTATGTTATTTACTAGTTGATTATAAAAATCTTTTATTTAGAGTATTAGATGACGGCACTGCTGCAGTTTGGATTTGTATTCAGATCGAAAGAGTGTAGTCTTCGTTTTTCGATTTCGCCAGCGCCTCCTTCCTCTTCTTTGGATATTGCTGAAATTAAGTAAAGGTGGGCTTTTGTTCTTTTTGGTAACGATTGATTTTTTTTTAAAAAGAAATTAAAAAGATGGCATGCTAATTAAACAAATGGGAAGGGTTTGACAAGTGGCCCAATTAAAACTGTGAAGCAGCGTGTGATACATTGTGTGAAGCAGAGGATCCGCGTTGGTACACAAACATACCCACTAGACACAAAATCGGTTAGGCAGTAACACACTGAAACATAACCAAAGCAACATTTTAAGTACAATAATGGTTATGACACCAACACCCACACTAAAAGGACCACAAAGGAGAAGAGCTAGACGAGGAGACCATGGATAGATCCTCCAACCATAACTCAAACCAATTTATTAGCAATGGGGATGATCAGTAGATTAACAAAAGTTGATAGTCAGGCCAGTACAAGGATTCAAGAATAGCTTTGCAACGGATAAGAGTAGTCACAATACAAGGATCAAAGAGATTCCTATTGATGGAGCTAGGTGAAGCAAACGTGTAAATGGGGAAAAAACCATAATTACATCACCATTTATCACCCTGCACCATGTTTTCAACAACTAATCGACAGAACAAACATGAATCTATGGAGTGCAACAACTAATCGCACCATGCACCATGTTTTCAAAGGACTTTGATTTGAACAATAAACACAGTAAGTTAAAAATTTGTGGTCCAATTATAGTAGATAAAAACCTAATTCTTAAGTTGAATAACCAAATCATACACGGAAAGATTATCACCATGACTAACCTACTACAGATACGGAGAACAATGTTGAATATCCATACATGACACACCAAACATACAGTCGACACCAGTGATAATGTTTATAAGCAAATACAACCCAATGAATACACAAGAAGCAAGAAACAAGTTGAAACACCAGAGTACTCGATTAATAAGTTCTCAAATAATTTATAATGAAATTTCTTTGATTGATCCAAGGTAAATGGTACAATTAGATATTTGATGAAAAATGGTAGGCTTTCAAACATGCTTAGTAACTATGAACCAATTAATGATTCCCGACAACGAGACGAGAACGGAACCCAGGACGACAAAAAGGTGCTTGTGAACTGAGTTGGGTGAACAGATTGGGCTTCAAGATCCCTCGAGATGAAGGGATTTCTGGGCGAGATAGGGGTTATGCAAATCTTCTAATCGGAGGAGGGAGGCCGGCGAGCCCGTGAAGTACGTTCTTCCCAAATCATTTTGTGTTTGGTAGCATTTAGAACATCATCAATTGTCACCGGACCCCTTTTTTTTTCCCTGAATAGTAAATTTAGATACTTTACAATTCATTTTACCAATTTATTTAGATCTCTTAAATATTTTATCCAATTAAAATGCTTTCGTTACGGAAAAAAAAAACACACACACATTCTCAAACACGTCTCTATGATTAATACTATACTACACAGGCTGCCGTCGCTGAATATGATTAATGCTTTGAAGAACTATTTCGATATTACCAACATTTTACCTACTTGCAAAGTTGCAAGTATACCATCGACTTTTTATGTCATATATTCATGAAATGAAGACAGAAATAAAAGATTTAGGAAACGACGACGTCGTTTCAGTGGGAATTGACTATTGAGTGTTGGCTGGCTTGGCTGAAAGCGAGAGCGAAGAAGCACATCACCACACCCCTGGCTCCTTGCAAATTGCAAGTAGCCCCACACGGGCAAGGGCTTTGTGTGGTTTGATATTTCAGCCCTTTTTTTTAACTCCGATACAGTAAAAATTGTCCTTCTCAACTGTCATTTCTGCTAAATTATTGTACTTTTTTTGATAATTTTTTGGGTGCTCTCGAAGCTGATCGGTTTATGTTGATTCAACAGGCTTCATCCTCCAAACTTTGGCCTCCTGAAGACACAAGAACAATTTCGAACCAGCCGAGCGCATCTGGGGAAATCTGGAATTCGGTGAGCTTGGTTTCCCTTCCTGATTTAGGGTTCTTGTTCAGAAATCGAAGAGGAACCCTAATTGTTATCTTATCAGATTGTTTTAGGGTTCCCTTTCCTTTTTGGGTTCTTGGAAATGGGTAGGATCTATTTTATTTTCTTGTACTTCTCAGCCTTAGATTTAAGCAGGTGCTCTTTCTTGATTTGGTATAAAATTTTTGACTTTTTTTTTTGTTATGATGAGATTCTGGTAGAAAAAAAAAGGGGGCTTTTCTTTGATTTCTGATTAATGTTCTGAAGTTGAAGTTTTTTTTTGGCTGATGACTTTTTTGTGAAATTAGATTTGATGGATTGAACTGTTTGCCTAACAAACTTGTTGAAAACATTGATCAGGGATGAAATTGATCATGCTTATATGAATATTTGTCAGCTGAGGATGGCAAGTTAAATCTATTTGAATTACTGGTTTCTTTGGTCTGTTAGCTTAGGTTAGCTGCTGAGATTGATGGATGATTCTTTATCTCATTATCTGATTTGGCTTTGTATAAATACTGTTTCCAAAAGATTTATAGCTTTATTTTGCTATCTGGATGGTGATTTCTGGTACGATGTGACTTGTTATGCTTCTGATTCTTGTTTGAGCTATTGCATACTTGTTTCATTGCCTGTTTTGCATTTTTCAATTTGATGTCGAAAATAAACTCTAGCCAAGTTCTTCGATTCCTGTTTGGATTTCTTAATGAATTTGTCTAGTTAGTCTTTCGGTTTGGTTTGCTCAATCTTTTTCATATCCTCTATCAGCTCAGGTGGAATCAGCCTCAAGTCTTGTAGTTCTCATTTCTCAAACGGAATAAAGATGGAATGTAAAGAAGGACCAAGTGAGGAAGGCTGGACCAAGCTGATGCCATACACGGCATCAGGTCAGAGCTCACTGTTGAGCAATCAACCATATGGCATAGCCAACTCACAGCAACACGAACTGGAAAACTCGTCAATGTTAGATTATGGGTCTGTACTGGAGTCTTTTCTATCTAAATTTGATCAAGCTTCCAGGAACCTGCCTTCGCTTTCTGGATGCTCAACTGTTCAAAACAAGTTTTTAAACACAGAGGATGGTCTTATGAAGGAGATGCCTCAAAATGCTGAGATTCAGGATTGGGACCCAAGGGCTATGCTTAGCAACCTCTCATTTTTGGAACAAAAAATCCATCAGCTACAAGAGCTTGTACATATATTTGTTGGCCGTAGGGTTCAAGTTCCCGCGTGCACAGATGAATTTGTCACCCAGCAGCAACAACTGATCGCTGCAGATGTTACAGCCATCGTTGTACAGCTGATATCAATGGCGGGTAGTCTTTTGCCTTCTGTAAAAAATGGTCCTGTAGCAGCTAATCCTTTGACTGGAGCTACTGAGCAATCCAATGGATTTCTCTTCCCTCCCACAACAAGCAATGGAGGACCAGCCAAGGGAAATGTATGTGATGTTAAATCAGTTGATCAGACTAACCAGTTGAATTCTGCAGGAAACTGTGGGGTGATGGAGCATGACAGTTGTATGGAGGATCACGAGTTGAAAGACGAAGATGAACCCAATGACGAAGAGCACCTTCCACCTGGTTCTTACGAGATCCTACAGCTGGAAAAGGAAGAGATTCTTGCTCCCCACACCCACTTTTGCACAATATGTGGGAAAGGGTTCAAGAGAGATGCTAATCTTAGGATGCACATGAGGGGTCATGGGGATGAGTACAAGACCCCAGCTGCACTGGCAAAGCCGCACAAGAATTCCAACAGCTTGGAGCCAGTTCTGCCGAAGAGGTATTCATGCCCATATGTGGGGTGCAAAAGGAACAAGGAACATAAGAAGTTTCAGCCACTAAAGACGATCTTATGTGTGAAAAACCATTACAAGAGAACACATTGCGACAAGACCTACACTTGTAGCAGATGCAACACAAAGAAATTCTCGGTTCTTGCAGACCTAAAGACTCATGAAAAGCACTGTGGCAGGGAGAAGTGGCTTTGTTCCTGCGGGACCACTTTCTCAAGGAAAGACAAGCTCTTTGGGCACATTGCACTCTTCCAAGGCCACACCCCAGCCATTCCTATTGAATCAAACAAAGCTTCAGCTGGTGTGTCTTCCAATCCCGTGGAAAACGAAGAAGCATCCAGCAATAAGGATGGAAGCATGGACTTCAGTTTTGCCTCTGACAATTCATACGGGATTGGAGCACGAAACATCATGGATGCGAGAGGGAGTATGGATGACAGCTACTTCTCGCTCACAAGCTTTGATGGCTGTAACATCCTCCAAGAGTTCACGCAATCCGCTTTTGATGATCCTGGAACTCCATTCCCGTTCCTGTTGTGCGAGAGCAAGAATGAGCTGCAATCGGGTAATGACAATATTGATTCATAGTCTGGTTTCGCGGTCATGTTGAAGCTCCCTTTGGCTTATTGCCTTTGGATATCTCCTGTATCCTTATTTTGTTTGCTTCAATAAAAACTCTGTGAATTTTATTTTAATTTTTTCTTTTTCGGGTGAAGCTCCTCGTGGTCAAATGACCAATGGAGGAGGTAAAATAGCAGAATATGTAATGGCAATACAGAGATTGAACCAGTGATCATTTGGTCATGAAGTTCATCTTTGTGACTTTGCATACCAACCCAGTTCATAATTCCTATTAAAATTGTTTATGAAAGTTCTTTGGCCAATGTTAAGGTCTGGGATAGGTTATAGATTGCAAGGAATGCTTCTTTATTAGGTGCTTGTGCCTGTCATGTGTATGTTTTTCTTATGCTTTACAGTTTACGTGCCGTTTTATCTTCATTTATACTTGGACTGGGTCTTTCATAAACATTCTTTGTAGGATATACTGGGTCGATATTGCTGTGTCTGATCATTGTCACGGGTCAGATGGATAATTTGCCTGTCAATCGGTTATATGTGTCCAGGCAGGCTTATGGTATAGAGCTTGTTTGGCATGCGATATGAAAGAGCTTGGTTGGTGCACTAATGTATCAGCTTAGGCCATGTTTATTAGTTACTATTCAAGATACTAAAAATACTATTTTTTTTATTCATCTTTTTCTGCCACAAGAGCCTAGCATTCATTCCATACTTTTTCCTTGAATAGGTAAATAAAGAGCGGTCATTCCGGGGTTCGAACCGGGGACCTATAACATCTCTAGTATCTCATGACCATCTTTTTTTTTACCAAATCAATTTACGAATATACTCCTCTATAACAATTATTTCCAACATGTTTATAATATTATATTAGTGTTTAATTACTAAAATTTAATTATAAAATTTAGGCGAAACTAAATAAAATAACCCAACCTTTAAGGGGGTGTTAAAAATATATCTTCACATTTCAAGTGTAAGATAAATATCCCGACCTTTATAGGCGGTGTTAAAATAATATAAATGATGACATGGCAAAAAATAATAATTTTTAAAATGAAAAACTAATAAAAAAAATCAGCACTAATAAACCATGGGTTTTTTGGATTCTTTTTTATAACCAAACTCGGTTTTCTTAAACCCCTTTTTTAATTGTCTCCCTCACGCCAAAAATAAAGAGAGAAAATGAATCCCTCTCCCCTACAATTCATGGGGGTACTTACAGAGTTAGACACCCACTTCAACCAATTTCTTCTTTCTCCTCCTTCCTCATTTCATATCCAGGATGAGTTTCTCTTCCAATTCGAAGTCCCAATCGCAACTTTCCAAGTAATTTCTGGTCTTCGTTTAAAAATTTGTTCCCTTTTTTTCTCTACTCCTTTCTTGCTTTCTCCAAAATGGCCATTTTTCACTGGATGTGGATGTTTGTAGCCTAAAATTAGTCCTGTTATTGCAACCATCATAAATAGCATGCTCAACCTAGATGTGATATACTTAATACGGTCATCTCTCTACTTCAATGGATTTGGCAAGGATAAGTGCAAGATAAATTACCTAGAAAAGACAAATTTACAATATTCTTAGTTGGAGAGTGCAGACCAATAAGTTCTCTTACATAATTGTGAGCTCAACATGGTCCACAATTAGAACCAGAAACCGTGATTAACATCACAGCCCTACACTCTTCTTTCTTGAGCTGCCTTGTTGGACACAGATATTGCTATTGATGTATGACAGCTTCTGCAGGAGAAAAAGACTGGGCTCGTAGTTTTCCCAAACATTGACATACAGCTACATGCTTACATTGGACCAAACAAGCTGCCATTAATGATCACTGCTGAAACTTATTTCCACACTAGACACATAATGTATAAGAATATATGCTTCCTTCTAAGGTGTTAGGCAGTAATTTATCCCTTATCTGCTAATGCAAGCAAACCTTTGTGACCTAATTTCAACCACCAATACCAAGTCAACAAAACCTACCAGGCTAATACATTTTTAGCTGATAAACATCAATCAATGCCATCACCGTCTATAATTCTTTAAAAGGGATAAGACGCACTTCTTTAATCCGTATTTAGCAACCGTTAGCTAGGCAGGGAAGTGAAAAATGGCAATTTTGGAGAAAGCAAGAAAGGAGTAGAGAAACAAAATTGAATAAATTCTTAAACGAAGACCATAAATTACCAGGGGGGAAGAAAACGGACTGAGAAGCTGCAATTGGGGCTTCGAATCGGAAGAGAAACCTAGGGGTGGGCGCGGGACGGGACCGGGACGGGACGGAGGTCGTCCCGCATAATTTTTGCGGGACAGGACCGGGACCGGGACGGGTCCGGGACGGGACGGGCCTTGTCCCTCAAATAAAAAAATTATTAAAAAAACTCCATTTTTTTATAAATATATTGCGATTCTCAAATGCGTAATACATATATATGTATAATTTTTTATATTTTGCAGGTTCCCATATATGCGTACACATATATACGTGTGTATATGTATATAAACACCGATGCAGTGTGTATATATATGGTCTTACATTGGAGGATGTAGTGCATATCTATATATGACTAAATTACAGTATGTAGTATGTATATACACACTATATAGTATTACAGTGTGTATGAAATATATATTATAGTGTGTACGTATGTAGTATATATACAAACTATATATATATATACTATAATACATACTCTATATCCTAATATTATATATATAGTATTACATTTTTTCATTATTATTATTATTATAATAAAATATTATTATTATAAAGATGGCTTACATAAAGTTGGTTGAAAGCCTCGTAACAAAATATTATTATTATTATAAAATATTATTATTATTATTTATTATTATTATTATAATAAAATATTATTTTTATTATTATATGTGTGCGGGACGGGATTTGCGGGATCCCGCCGGGTCGTCCCGCGTCCCGTCCCGCATCATTTTTCCGGGACGGGTCCGGGATTTGCGGGATTTGTGCCCACCCCTAGAGAAACCCATTCTGGATATGAAATGAGGAAGGAGGAGAAAGAAGAAATTGGTTGGAGTGGGTAAGTACCCCATGAATTGTAGGGGAGAGGGATTAATTTTCTCTCTTTCTTTTTTGGTATGAGGGAGACAATTAAAAAAGGGGTTTAAGAAAACCGGGTTTGGTTATAAAAAAGAATCCAAAAATATGGGTTTTTTAGTGCTGATTTTTTTATTAGTTTTTCCTTTTAAAAATTATTATTTTTTGCCATGTCATCATTTTTTTTTAGAAAAAATTGTTGTGATATTATTTTAACACCGCCTATAAAGGTCGGGATATTTATCTTACACTTGAAAGGTGGAGAGATATTTTTTACACCCCCTTAAAGATTGGGTTATTTATTTAGTTTCGCCTAAAATTTATATCATTTATAAAGTGAATAAGTAAAAGTATATACAATCCACTTTTGAGATTTAAAATAAAATAGCAAACTCCATTGATTTAACAAAAGGAAATTACACAAAAGATAATACATAAACTAAATTGCAACTTAACACACCTAATACGAAATTTGCGAAATCTAATTGTCTCCACTTTTGTCCGTGACGCAATTCCCTATCTGAGAAGGTATTATAACAAGGAATTGGGCTCCGAACACTTTAAGATTCAAATTTTCGAGGAAAATTACAATATAATTGTATCGAAAGAAATCATTTTTTTTTCCAAAATATGTCGAAATATATTCAAAGTTAATGTATGTGTAGAAAAAAAATGAATCTAGTATAGTGATTTTTTTTTTTTACATTTTCATTGTCGAAATTTGTATTTTGTAAATGTAAATATCCAACTAGCAAAACATATCACGAGCGTTAATTGCATTCAATCTCAGCCGCCTACGTCTCACCCTCTCCCAGCTTGACACATGTCGCTTTTGTTTTTTTTTCTTCCAGAATTACAGGTGCCCATTTGTAGTGAAATGCAACATTTCACATATATAGCGCTCCAAACAGTGTCGTTTTGATCTGATATTTCCGAAATAAAAAAAAAAGGAAGTTTGGCACAACATTTATTACACACGGATAAGCAGGGGCGGATCTATGTGACTATGTGTAAGATTGGGGATGCTCAAGCATCCCAAAAAAAAATAAAAAAATTAGTGTTAATTTCTTAATATTTTCAGTAAAGTATCCCCAACTCGGGAAAAAAATTACAAAAGAAATTATTTTTTACCTTTAAGTATTCTCGGAATGATGAAAAATTTACCTTCAAGTATCCCCAGAATGACGGTCCAAGATCCGCCCCTGCGAATAAGCGTTTGATGCTTAAATTGCATCGCTCAAGCATCCGTCTCATCCAGGCCCTTAATACCAGGTAAACCGGATTGCGCCGACTAGAAGGGAGCAAGGCAAACCTTAGATTTTCACCCAAAGAAAGGGTCGGAGGTAGGGATCAAACCCGAGACCTCCTGACTTCCCCCTTGCTTCCCACCAGTGAGCTACCCCGAATAGGGTAAAATTTTTTTTTTCCCCCACTTTAGCATCATGAATAGTACGCTCTTAAAGATGCTCTTAGGGTTAGGTAAAACATATCGAGGCAAACCAACCAATTGCTTACCAATCGAAATCACTTTAACTTGGTATAGAGTAAATTGGTGTCCAATTATATTGGCGCGGTATTACTGAACCAATTCGTCAAAGTTGATTTATAAACTATTAATATAGGTACCAACTAAGTTGATACAAGAGTTTTTATCATTACCAGTTATAATTGGTTGGTATATTGTACAGATAAAAATTAATTGGTATTGTATCAATTCCATCCTTGGCTCAGGGAGAAGATGAAGCTTTTTGCCACCACTATTAACGACACTGTTCAGAATGTAATACAGTTACTTGCATCTACCAATACATACACCAAACAGGCAAACACGCCCTTACACAGACTACACAGTGAACATATATCCACGAAAGTCAAACATCAAATATTTCCGACCGGAGGGAGTACTATTTTTCAATCTATAACCATACAACTCTCTGAAATAGGCAACCACTGAACATATATCCATGAAATAAGCATGGCTTGCAACTTATAATAAACCTCCAATTGCATTGGCTCCAATCCAAGGGTTTGGGTACACAATAAAGCATAAAAGAAACAAATAGTACAAACGATTAGCTTTTTTTCAACATCCAATCTATTTCTTTAGAGACCATGAGGTACAAAATCATTCCCACATTGATTTGTAACAATCAATCAACTGAAAGTCTATCGGTTAGCGATCGTGTATGGTGACCCAAATCAAGGCACACCAAAAGGACATAGCATAGCCATTTTCCACCAGATTCTGAATTACTATTATTATTCGTCCTTCTTCTGAGAAAGTCTTGCGCGATGTCTGAGTTCAGCTCTTTTCCATCTAACCATTAGGGTGCACATTGAGAACAGTGTGTTGATCTGCAGTTGGGACACATTGAAATGCTGAGTGAAGAATCATGTCAAAATTCTGGATAGCACAGTGAAGGAATTCAGAGTACTCACCAAGATTATCATCGAAATCATGATAAGAGGACCAGACCAAAGTGTTGAGAGGAAAACACCGTGTGGATCAAAATAGTTCTGAGTTGCAAAGGTTTTCCAATGCTCACCTAAGAATCTGTTGAGCCTCTCAGCAAGAAATACACCAAGCACTGCATCTCATTGAGCTCATATTAATAATCAGTGATTCAGTGCAAAGAAAGCCTATAACTGTGAAGAAGATGAACCTATATAAAAGTGCAACGAAAACCTCAATGGCTGCAAACTTACAGCTTTGAAGAAGCTCACATTGATAACCAACCCCAATGCATAAATTTTAGCAAGTGACCGACTAAATAAAAATGGAAGATGACACATGCGTACATTCATCACAACGGCCATGCAAAGCCAACACAGATATAAAATCTGGGTTTTGTGAATCTATATGCAGATTTATGAAGCATGGAATAGCAAACTTACATGCGAGAAGGAACAAAGACATCTGGAAGTTGAGATGCTTTCTTGAGAGTATGGTTATTAGTAACAGAAAAACATGGAAGCCTATTAAGCCCATCAGAAAAGGTTCCTGCAGATCACAAAGCATGGAGATGTCAATCCAATATCAAGAAACTCAGTTACATGACAACCAATATGGTTACAACTTACAACTATGAAGATGAAAAGTTTTATGAAGCATACTGTAAGGATTTGTAGTAATCAGAAACGATAATAAGGATCAGTTACAGTTAAAACATGGCAACTGAAGGGAAATTCTTGCAAATACATGAGTAATTGCAACATTTTTACATCAACTTTGGACTATAAAATTAAAAGTCCACCTATTAAGTAGTAATGCCATGACTAGAAAAATGTGGACAACATTTTCTTCTCATAGTTACGAGTGAATATAATTCATCAAACTACTGAAGTGAACTAACAGCAACAATTTTGGCTTAAACACCGACTATAGATTCACTAACTAAGGGTCTTCAATTCCCAGTCTCAAGCATGAACCTTTATTTTGAAAATCAAATTCAACTCTCTCCAAACAATAAGCATTTGCTAGAGCTAGATCATATTGCTTTTTATCATGAGCAACAAAACGAAGCAGCTCTTAAACCGTAATCGCTTACTCTTGGTAACGTAGTTGAATTTAGCAGTTCTAACACATTTCCAAAAAAAAACTAGCTCAGAGAAAATGTTGGACTCTTATCAGATCTACAAAACAAGCGCGTTTTCAATTTCAACAGTCAAAACCACAAACAAAAATTCAAAGCGGAAAATAAGCACAATCCAGATCCTGCTACCAAACACGCCTCCAGAATCCCTAAAATAAACGACGAAAGAAATAGAAATGCATAAAAAGAGTGAGAACCTTCCAATCAATGGCATGAACGAAACCTAAGAGGTTTTCGTAAGCAGGTTGGATTCCGGAACGGAGCTCGGCGGTCAATTTCTGCACCAGATCCGCCATCTGATCCATGTGATCCTCCATTGCAGATTTAAGCTCATCCATGTTTGCTTCGAGAACTGGAAATCGCGGAAGTGGAGAGCACCGCTCTGATTCCAATTCCAACGCTGAGAGGTTTGATTTGGAATCAACAAGACAACAAGTGCGTGCTCTGGAAAAACCAACCATCTCCCACGAAATCGCTCTGGTGGGTTTCATCAAATCATCTCGATGGGCTTACCAGTTGGGCCTCCATTATTTTTTGGGCCTCACGCTGTTGCTACTTTCTTATTTTTAAATACACCCCACCAGGTTGGGACTTGGGGGAGTATATATGTAATTTAATTTCGGCTATAATTTTAGGTTATCTACCTCCGTGTCATAATTTAGTTCATTTGAATTTTTGACATATTTTTAAGGCCAATTTGCACAAATATAACAATAAAATATCAACTTTGCAAAAATATAGGTGACATGACAGAATTTGCATAGAGATGACAATAAGTCATTTTTGCAAATGAATTGGGCACCTTCACACCCGGTGGAAGGTAAAGGCTATAGGAGGAGAGAGGGAGGGGGGAGAGAAAGAGACTCATTTTAATTGTTCTAAATTAAATTTCAGCCATTTATATTTGTTAAAATTAAAAAATAAATTTATTTTTTAACTTAATTTAATTTTATCTATCTATAGACACCCACTTTGTATATGTTTATGGAAAAAAATATTTCGAAGTAAAGTTTGGTCTATATCACATCTTGATCTCAATTTGGATTATGGCATGGATAACCACTTGGATGGCAAATACAATAATTTAGCTGGCACAGAAATTCTCACAACTGGCAAGATAAACAGGAAAACCTGGGCAGAACCGACAATCGTTGCTCCGGAGATAAAAGGTAAAGCTTCTGACGTGGAAACGATTAAACAATTATGACCCAAACCAAAAACTACAAAGTACTAAAGTTCCTAACCAATACATAACAAGTTAAGTACAAAACAACATAATGGGTAGAACCGACAATCGTTTCTCCGGAGATGAAAGGTAAAGCTCCCGATGTGGACATGGAGGAGGGGACAATGCTCATAGAGGAGAGCATGCCGTTTGGGTCCGTCAGGAGCAAGATAATGGAGACAAGCATGTACCCGTCTTGGGGAGAGTTCCTTCGCCAGAAGCGTCGGATGACATAAGCAAGCGTGGCGTGGAAAGGTGAAGAAATTGATGTCTAGTTGGGTAACTCTTCTTTTGCGTAGTCGAATGTAGTATTTTTTTTTAGTTTGCTTGTAACTCATTGACACTTTGGGGTTTGGTGGTTTTGAATGTACATAACTGGCCGTTTAGTTTTTCGACGATGCAAAAGACAAATGTATGCGATTTTTTGTTTACTAGGCAGAATATGATTTTCCCTAGCCAATAAAATCAAAGTCTATGCCAATAAGATAATAACCCCTGACCTATCTTATCTATCTCATAAACTTGTCATCATAAGTATATCGACCATTAAACTCAAACGAAATGCGTCATAACGCAGAATTCACAATAACCATCTATAACACATATAAACAAGTGACCACAAGGCCACAACATACATTATCAGTAATCAAACACAAGTCATCCAAAAGGTGGAAACGATTAAACAATTAAAACCTAAACCAAAGACTGCAACGTACTAAAGTTCCTAACCAATACGTAACAAGTTAAGTACAAAACAACATAAGTATGTGGTTGTCTGTTTTGTTTGCCTAAGATACGATTGTAGTATTTTGTTAGTTTGCTTCTAACTCACTGACACTTTGGGGTTTTGGTGGTTTTGAATGTACATAACTGATCCTAGAAACAAACCTACATTACTCTCAAATGACATCGTCCAGTGTAACCTTAATGGTTTCAATCACAACATACTTCAACACATAGAAAGAAATTTACAACGATGTATAAGTATAACCCATTGCGATGTATGCTTACTAGCCAGTAAATACTATTATCTAGCCAGTGACAATGATGTCTTAGCCAATGTAGAAGTAACCCCTGCTGGATCTCTCAAGATGATAAAATCAAACACAAGTCCTCTAAAAGGTGGAAACGATTAAACAATTAAGACCTAAACCAAACACTACGAAGTACTAAAGTTCTTAACCAATACAATCTTGTCGGATGCGAAGCCCGAATATTTGCGATCTATGCTTACTAGCCAGCAAATACTATTATCTAGCTAGTGACAATGATGTGTTAGCCAATATAGGAGTAACCCCTGCCGAATCTCGTCTACCTCAGGAACTTCGCCGGATGTGAACTACTCAAGTACATGTTGAGACGCAAACACTAATTCACCAAACTAAGGCAAAGTGTGTCTTTGGTTTTTTTTTAAAAAAAAAAAACACCATGTATTCAAGCATCTCAGTAGTTTTATCAAACAAACAAGAGCAAGTGTAGGCTATAAATAGTGATTACATGCTCCAACTAACACCCTGATGAATCATTAATAGGTAAATCCACATCCTAATGAATCATTAATGCACATCTCAGGATACACACCAGCAAGTTGATCCAGAGAGACAAATTTCTTAGGTTCACGGTGATGAGGAAGTCTCTGATCTTCATCACTGTCATCCATGTACCATGCTTGAAGCACTTCTTCTCGTGGATCCTACAAAGGAAGAATAAATAAAAAATAAAATACTAAACATGCATGATTCTTGAATTTCAAAATAATAACAGTAACAATGCACTCAAAAGCCAAAAGCAGCCATCTGATCCTTTTTTGTACAACAGGATACCTTCAATTTTATTTTATTATTAAAAATATGGAGAAAGTAGTTATCGAACTCAGTGACAAGATTCAGAACATAAGCTCTAAATCCTTAACAGTGTTACACATGTTACACAAAATTTGCATCTAAGGCTAGAGTCATTTGGTATAAGATGTAACAATTAAGATCCATATGAAGATTACATATGCCTTGCAGCCTTTGTGATAACATCCCCTTCTTGTTATTTACCCTAAATATAGGATCCAATTAATACCCCCAAGGAAAACAACACCAAGTGAAATAGAAACTAAAAAACCCTCAGCTTCTTTAACCCTAAATGAGTAGAAGACACAAAGGGTATCAAGAGCCTGATCCTAAAATACATGCAAACAAACACCGACTTGAAAACCAAAAAATGTATAAATCAATCTTTCCAGCAAAGTCGGGAGGTCATAATAGAGTAATAAATCACTAAATCAAACATATGCATTAATCTTACTACAAAGACAAGGTGGGGTGGAACTGTAGAAGGCATTCCTTAAAGGGCTCACCAAGTGTCGAACCATGAAGACTCAAGAAGAGAGAGTACTCCGGCGGTTCCGATTTCACAGCGACTGAATTCCGAGTTTTGAATCTAATCTCGATTTTGATCGGGCGGTTCAAAATCAAATACTAATCTTCTCGATGGAGTACGACTAGAGAAACTGGGCAGGTCCTTCCCCGCACGAACCTCGCGTTCCGACGTATTGCCCCACCTCCTTCGCGTCTCCTCTCTACCCGCGGCTAGGCCAACCCTTCATCCCTCCCGCTTCCCGCACCCCTTCGTTCCACCATAACCCCACCAAAATCGACGTCACTCCGCCGCTCTGTGTCGAATCCATGCCGCTGTCGCGCCCCTTCATCCCTCCCGCTTCCCGCGCCCCTTTATCCCTCCTGCTGTCGCGCGCCTCAATTTGGCGGTTCGATTACTGCAGAAGAGAGAGGGAGAGAGGATTCGTCCTCGCTTCACCTTCGGTGATATTGAGTACAATTTTCGTCATAGCCTCCATTCTAGAGCTGTTGAGATTTAACCGACCAGAGGAGGTTGAGGCTACCGGTTATTTTTGGAAAAAATAGGTCATTGTGTTATTTTTGCAAAATTGGGCTGGATGTGTCATTTTTGCAAACAGTCCACTCTTTTGGTATATTGAGTACCATTTTCTCTATTTTTAATGTGGTAATTCTCTATAAAATATTAAAAAAATTCAAATTTTTTTAAAATAATTTAAAACTTATTACTAATAAAGAAATTATTTTTAAAAAATTGAAGAAAAGTTTATATTTTTATAGAGTTTTTAACACATTAAAATATGTGTCAAAAAATTCAAACGATCTAAATTATCATACGGAGGGAGTAAAAATTATAGGATAAATTTTCTCAAATATCCATTTAGGAAATCTAATTAGCTAAATGTCCATATTGAAATGATAATTAAGTAAATGTCCATATATTTTATTTAATCCTAAACTAGTCTTATAATTTAATCCCAATTCCCCTTCCTTTTCTCTTTCAGCCCTCTACTTAATTAGTCTCTTCATTTAATCGTCATTCATTTGTTCTCAGTAGACAGTAATCCCTCAAATTTGGGTCTTGTGCTACTCCTGGTGTTTGCTGTTGTAACAAGTGATAGAATACATAGGTCTTATATTGTATAGTGGGCCCAAAAACCCATAAGGTCCAATACCTTTGTAACCTATTTATGTGTTTATCAATGAATGGAAACCCTCATGGAGGACTTTACATCAATTCCGCTTTTCTACATGGTATCACAGTCTTTTCTTCCTCACGGAACCCTAATTTGATTCTCCCGCCTCCCCTCTTCTCTTACCGGCCTCCCCCGTCTCTTTCCCCTTTTCCGTCGGTCATCCCACAAACACCCGTCTCGCCGGCCACCACAACACCCTTGTTCCCCGGCGCCATCTCCCTCGCATCCCTGCTCTTCTCCTCGGCACCTCGTCTCTTCTGCACCCCGTCTCCAAGCCCAGATCCGTCGGCCACCACAGCACCCCTCATACGCACCCCGTCTCTTCTCCCTGCTCGCCTCTCACGGTCCCTCCTGTCGGCCACCATCCCCGGCCCTCAGCTGACCCCTAGCCCAGATCCGGCCAGAGGAGATCCACAGATCCGGCCTCTCGTCCCGCTTGCCTGCCGACCATACCCGCAGTACCCGTCCTCGCTTTCAGCAGTCCCCGTCCTCGTCGGCCCCAGATCCGAGCCCCACCCCTCGCAGACTCCTCCCTCTCCCTGACATGCCCAATTCCGGCCATACCTCCGTTCAATTTAGCGCTCGAGAAAGTAGAGATTTTTAATCTCTTTTGAAGAAATTACACAAATATCCTTTGTGTTTTTCTATTTTAGTTTATGGCCCTGACTTAATTATTTATTATGTTCTGTGGCCAATTGACATGCGATATGTTCTATAGCGCATTTAGTAGTTTTTGTCATCATTTACATGTCATTGTGAGAGGTATTTGTATGAACTTGGTGATTCGGAACCTGTTGAAGAAGTTGAAGAAATCATGCAAGTTACAGAAGAGTTGAAGTGAAGAAGTTCGGAAGCAGCTGGAGCTGGTGACCTTGGCGCGGCCGCGCTGCTACTGCCGCGCCCGCGCTGCTACCTGACGCGCCCACGCTGCTAGGAGGAAGTGGCCGCGTCGATGCACCAGATGGAAGAAGCAAGTTGAAGTCTGGCGCGCCCGCGCTGCTATGTGACGCGCCCGCGTCAGTCCTGGAGACGGATTCCTATTTGATTTTCCCCTATCTTATTAGTTTTAATATTATATTTTTACGGGATGTTAAACCCGATTTAATTAGTTTATATTTGCCGAGAAGGCAGCAGTAGAGGATTATGTTATTTTCCAGAGACGTATTTTCCCTTTTCATCATCTCACAAACCCTATGGAGAACTAACTCTCCTTTGTTACACTTGGTTCTTTGAAGCCTTCGATTGATTTGGTTGTGAGTATTCTACTCTTGTTCGTCCTTTCTTAATTGTTTTGATCTCCTGAGCTTATCGCTTGATTGCTTATTATTGGTTAATCTGGATTGATCACCTAGGTTTATCGATACTAGTCATATTGCTAGGGTTTCCAATTCCAGGTTTGGGGTTGTAGATTCACTGTAGCGAACACAATCACCATACGCGGGTTGCTTGTGGTAGATTGTGAAGGAGATTCGATTACAGGCTATTTTAACGGGTTGTTAGAATCGCTTGTATCTCATTATAATTCATGTTTGAATGCTATTGCTTTATTATTCGGTGAAGGTTTTCCCTTGTAATTTGGTGATAAGTGCTTTTAGGACTGGTAGGACTAAAAGCTATTACACGATCTGAATTGAGAACAATTACTGGACATTAGAACTTGAGACTCATAGAATGCGATGATGAACCATCTCAATTGTTGTGCGGATAAGTACCTGGTGTGATACTTTTCCATCATATATTCGCAACCTCTAATTGCAACTTGTTCTGTCACCATTGCTTTCACACAAAACTCCCCCTTGAATCGGTTACTTTTGGGTAATAATACTTGCTCTTACAATTGATTCTGTTTCCCTGTGGGTTCGGCCCTAACTTACCTACTATACTTGTTATAGTTTGCATCTTAGGAATTTACTTTGATTTGGCCAATATCAAAAAAAATAAAAAATAAATATGCACCGATACTCTGGATATCCTACCCCTCGACATGCCAGTTCTTAGGCCTATCTGACATCACCTGATTCATGCTATGTTCTGCCAGCTATGCATCACGCCTTCTCCTCTACGCAACCGACATCCCCCGACTCTTCGTGGTACATGGACATTGGTGTCATTTCCCATATTACGAACACCTCAGGTAACCTCTCTTCTATTTCCTTTAAAGGTCCTGCACACTGATCTATTATCGTCGGCAATTGTGGTCGCCTTGCTACTTCGGGGGTTGGCCATGCCAAATTACATACCCCAACCCACCCACTACACCTTAACAATGTCCTCATTGCCCCACATATTGTCAAAAAACTTATCTCTGTTTGTCGGTTCACTACTGACAATAATGTTTCCCTTACGTTTGATCCCTTTGGTTTCTCTGTAAACGATCTTACTACGGGGGTTACTCGCATGAGATGTAACAACACCGGGGAGCTCTACCCTATCACACCACCTCCTGCGTCCAGTTAGTCGTGCCCGGTCGCCCTCTCGCCATCGTCATCCAGTCCGTGGCATGCACGCCTGGGCCATCCCAGTGCTTCCGTTCTAGATGTCCTCCGTTCTCAGAGTCTTGTCACCTGTACTAAAAGCCAACGCTCTGGTTTATGCTCTTCCTACCAGTTAGGCAAACATGCCAGACTGCCATTCCAACGGTCTTTGACATCTACCCTTGCTCCCTTTGATATCATTCATAGTGACATTTGGACCTCTCATGTGCCTATCAAGGAGGGTCACAAGTACTACCTCTTGTTTCTTGATGATTACACTCATTTCTTATAGGTTTTCCCGTTGCATTTCAAGTTCCAAGTGTTTCCTGTCTTTGCCAAATTCCATGCCTACATCAAAACATAGTTTAACACATCCATCAAATGTTTCCAATGTGACAATGGCCGTGAATTTGACAACAAAGACTTTCACTCTTTCTTTGCCACAAATGGGATCTCATATCGCTTGTCTTGCCCCTATACTTCTGAGCAGAATGGCAAGGCTGAACGAATTATTAGAACCATTACCAACATGATGCGTTCTCTCCTCTTCCACGCATCTATTCCCCTTCCCTATTGGCCTCACACCTTATCCACCACATGTTATCTCCTAAATATTCTCCCATCCACCACCCTACACCATCGCTCGCCAACTCATGCACTTTATTACACCATGCCTAGGTATGATCACCTTCGCACCTTCGGGTGCTTGTGTTACCCAAACCAGTCCTCCACAACCCCACACAAGCTTCACCCGTGCTCCACTCCATGTGTCTTCCTAGGCTATCCGTCTGATCATTGCGGTTACCTTTACCTCGATGTCAAGACCCATAAGCTTATTGTGTCACGTCATGTCACATTTGATGAGTCTCGCTTTCCCTTTTCTCCTCCTCCTCTCCCCTCTTCCACACCTCTTGTGTCTCAGTCAGAGTCAGAGTCATCATTCCCTCATTTTTTTTCTTCCCCGGAGCTCGATCTCCCAATGCTCCTACCTCCCCCCCCCCCTCCACCACCACCACCCCTACCATCAGACCACACACCTGCAGCGTCTCCGGTGTCTTCCGACCCCGTCAGATCGTCTCCATGACCACCACACATCGCCCTGCCTCCGTCCTTCCCGACTCCCAATCCCCCTGCCCCCACCCCGACCTCCCTTTCCCCCATTCCCACCTCCCACAAAACAGCCCTCCTTGACCCAAATTGGCAAGCGGCTATGCTCGACGAATACAGAGCCCTTACGAAGAATGGTACTTGGGTTCTTGTCCCTCGCCCTCCTGAGGCGAACGTCATCCGATGTATGTGGCTCTTTCGTCACAAGTTCCGCTCTGATGGGACGTTGGAGCGCTACAAAGCCCGTCTTGTGGTCAACGGTCGATCTCAGTAGGCAGGTATTGATTGTGATGAGACATTTAGCCCCGTGGTCAAGCCTGCCACTATCCGAGTGGTTTTGAGTTTAGCATTCTCGCGCAACTGAGCCATCCATTAGTTAGATGTCAAGAACGCTTTTCTGCATGGCCATTTGAATGAGACAGTCTACATGTTTCAGCCGTCGGGGTTTGCTGATGTTGATCGTCCCAAGCACGCTTGTCTCCTGAAGCGCTCTCTATATGGTCTGAAACATGCTCCGCAGGTTTGGTTCCAGCGCTTTGCTTCGCATCTGCTCCGCTTGGGTTTCATTGGCAGCCGTTCGGATACGTCTCTGTTTATCTATCGCAGACGCTCAGACATGGCCTTCCTGCTACTATATGTCGACGACATCATTCTCACCGCCTCTTCTGATGCTCTTCGGATGTCCATTATTTCGCAGTTGAGTGCGGAGTTCGCCATGTCTGATCTGGGTCAGTTGTCCTACTTTTTGGGAGTTCTTGTTCAACGTCATGAGTTTGGTCTGTTTCTCTCTCAGAGAAAGTATGCTGCTGAGATTGTTGCTCGGGCCAAGATGGGTAACTGTAATCCTGTTGTCACCCCAATCGATACATCCAACAAGCTCAGTGCTCATTCTGGACCTCTGGTTGATGATTCGACATTGTAGAGGAGCCTCGCTGGTGCTCTTCAGTATTTCACCTTCACCAAGCCTGACATCAGTTACGCCGTTCAACAGATCTGCTTGTTCATGCATGCACCCAGGGAACCCCACTTTCAGGCATTGGAGCGGATCATTCGGTACGTCAGCGGAACCCTCGAGCTAGGTACCACAATCACTCCTTCCTCTAAGCTTGACCTTGTTGCTTACACTGATGCGGATTGGGGTGGTTGTCCTGACATGCGTCGCTCCACGTCTGGTTACTGTGTCTTCCTCAACGACACCCTTGTGTCGTGGTTAGGAAATCATCAGTCAGTCGTGTCTCGCTCCAGCGTTGTGGCAGAGTACAAGGGTGTTGCCAACGTTGTCTCCGAGTGCTCTTGGCTCCGCAATCTCCTTCTTGAGCTCCGTTGCCCTCTTCAGAAGGCCACTCTGGTCTACACTGACAACGTCTCCGCCGTCTATCTGGCTAGCAACCCAGTCCAACATCAACGCCCGAAGCACATTGAGCTCGATCTCCACTTCATCCGGGACAAGGTTGCCATTGGACATGTCCGCGTTCTACATGTCCCGTCCTCCTATTAGTACGCTGATATATTCACCAAGGGTTTACCTCGACAGTTGTTCCAGTTTCGACTGCGGGGGTTTGATAGATTACATAGGTCTTATATTGTATAGTGGGCCGCAAAGCCCATAAAGCCCAATATCTTTGTAACTTATATATGTGTTTATCAATAAATGGAAACCCTCATGGAGGACTTTACATCAATTCCGATTTTCTACAACAAGGTCGCCTCATGGAGTATTTAATTAGTCTCTTAACTACTCCAATCAAGTAGCTATCTTTATTATAATAATAATATTATTATTATCATAGTTTAAGATAAAAGTTCAACTTTTATGACGTTATGAATCCCTCGTATGGTTAAACTTAACATGTTTGAAGTTGATGAGATGTAACAGTGTCTGTCATAATCATCTCCATTTTCCATCAACATTATTATTAATTATATCATTTAAAACATTAATTATGGTCAACGAGTCCTCTTCATTTTAAAAGTAATCGCAATATAATGCAGGCTATGACTACCAGTACACAAAGATGTTGTAAATAACGTCTTCCTCCATTGAAGAAGTTTATATGCGTCCTCCTCCGGAGATGGTGGTCAGCAATCCTTCTCAAGTTTTTCGTTTGCGAAAGTCGTTGTATGGTCTCAAGCAAGCGTCGCCAATGGTATGTGATGATAACTTGAGGAAGATAGAGGTGATGATTGAGCGAGAGAGATGATCAGGCAATAGACACCATGACAGAGGAACTCAAGCTCAACCCAATGGAATGTGTTTCTTGTTTCATCACTGAGTACAACTCTCTTATTTATAGGAGAGGAGAGTTCGTTACAAGAGGATTAATCCTCTGAAATGCACCACACACTTAGGAGTGTGTTCTACAATCATTTTATTACATCACTCCCCCTCAAGCTAAGAGGTGGAGAAGTTATTCTCTACTCCTAGCTTGCGCAGTAGCTTGCACATCCTATCTACCGGGAGTATCTTGGTGAAGAGGTCGGCCGGTTGCTCTGTGGTTGACACATAGCTAGTGCTGATCTCTTGTCTTTGAAGCATGTCTCATACAAGATGACAGTCTGCCTCTTTTTGCTTGGTTCTCTCGTGAAATACGGGGTTCCGAGCAATATGTAAGGCAGCTTTGTTGTCACAAAGGAGCTATATAGGAGCGGTCATTGAGACTGCGAGGTCATGAAATAGTCGGATAATCCATGTAATTTCGCAGCAAGTAGTTGCCATGGCACGGTACTGAGATTCGACGGTTGACATAGCAACGAAAGATTGCTTCTTCGTACGCCAGGAGATCAAGGAAGAACCCAGAAATATGCAGAACCCAGTTAATGACCGACGGGTCAGCGGGCAAACCTGCCAATCGGCGTCACAAAAGGCCCGGAGATGTAGAGAGGAAGAGTTGCTCAAGACAATTCCCTGGCCTGGAGTAGCTTTCAGATAGCGGAGGAGATGCTTGACCCCTTGCCAATGATCAGTGGTTGGCGTCTGCACAAATTGACTAAGAACCTGAACCGAATAAACAATATCTGGCCTAGTGATTGTAAGATAGATCAATTTTCCAACCACTCTCCTATATTGCACTGCATCTGGCAATAGTTCCCCCTCGTTCGTGAACTTCTGGTGAACATCAAGAGGAGTGAGCAGATGTTTTGAATTTTCCATACCTGCATCACTGAGCAGATCCAGAGTGTATTTCCTTTGATTGGATGAAAACCATCATTAGTTCTATCGACCTCAATTCCCCGAAAATAACGAAGTGGTCCCAGATCTTTGATTAGGGAGTGATAATGAAGATGATCTTTGAGAGCATTGATAGTAGTAGGATCATTGCCAATTATAACCATATCATCAACATAGACCAATAAGGTTGTAAAGGAGCCCTTGTGGTGTCTTGTAAACAAAGAATAATCACTGTAAGACTGTACATACCCAGCTTTTAACACAACCTGGGAAAATTTGAGGAACCACTGCCTTGGAGCTTGTTTCAATCCGTAGAGAGATTTCTTGAGCTTGCACACAAAAGGGGAGGAAGCTGGATTCTCAGAGATGCCTGAGTTCTGAAGCTGCTTAAGATGATGGTATTCAGGAGGTAATGTCATAAAGACATCTTCTTCTAAATCCCCGTGAAGAAATGTGTTGGTAACATCCATCTGGCTTACAGGCCATCCCTTTGCTGCAACAACTGCCAGTAGAGCCCGAACTGTGATCATACGGGCAATTGGAGCAAATGTTTCGCTGTAGTCAATACCTTCAAGCTGTGTAAAGCCACGAGCTACCAACATGGCTTTGTACCGATCCAGTGTACCATCATACTTGAGTTTTATTTTGAAAAGCCACTTACAAGTGACTAAGGACTTTGTGGTGATCTGCAAACAGAGACCCTTTGTTGAAGCTTTGTGACAAAAGAAAGTCCTGAACAGATGACTTTCCTGCAGATTTTGCCTTGGAGGTGTTAGGCCTCACATCCCCTTTCCTCTTATCAGTGCTCCTGTCTGACCTCTTCTGATCATGAGTCCTTGGTGCATGTGGCTTGTCCTTACTCTTAGGATGCCAGCTAGGATAGCCAATTAGTTTCCAGCACCTTTCATACTTGTGGTTTCCACCACAGTGAGCACATTTCTCCCTTTTCCTTTCATCAGAGGAAGTAGGAGTAGTCCCTTGCTTACACTAGTACAAATATGTAGATTAACAGCGGAAATTTGAAAGCGTTTATTTGAAAATGTTGTTAATCAATGGGAAGCACAACACTTTTATGAAATAACCGCAATTTACTACATCTAACAGCGGTTTCAAAAGAAAACCGCTATGCATATATAGGAAGAATAGCGTTTCTCTAAATAAAGTGTTGTCATTGATAATTAAATTTAGTAAAAAAAAATAGAAAAGAAAAGAAAAACCTAAAAGCTAAAACGCCTGCTCTGGAAAATAAAAACCTAAAAGCTAAAACGTCTCCTCCACCTTCTTCCATTTCCCATTCTTTACAAACGCCTCCTCCACCTTCCAAAATTTCCTCCCTAACCACAGTTATGCAAGGCCTCCCACCAGATCCTCCGGTCTCCATCATCTGTCCGATGCCGCCGAGCCAGGCCGCATTCAATGGACCCCAAATCTTGGTCGAAATTTAGAGTTAAGGGCCTCTTCCGCTTCCGGCCGGTGTACCAACGAGGCAGGCTCCCAACAGATCCATCTTCAACACCTTCCGCTGCCGCATCCTTGGCTCCTCCTTCCATCTGTGCCGCCAACGCCGCCTGCACCTACCACCGCCTCTACAATCTACGCTCCTCCTCCTTCCATCCGCGTTGGCCTCTTTCGCTTCCATCCGGTGTACCTACCAACGAGCCAGGCTCCCAGCAGATCTTTCGGCCGATGTACCAACGTCCCAGGCTCCCAACAGATCGAAGTTAGGATTTTTGATTTTACGATTTTTTATTTTCTAGGTTTGTATTTGATTGTGTTTTGTACAGTTGAAGTTCTATATGGCTGATTTTGTCAATAAAGTAGACTGATTTTCGTTGATTTGTTGAACAATTTCTTCAATTCCATTTTTTTTATAAGTTAATGTACTACTGGGTAATTTATCTCGAATGATATATAACCTTTAATGTTTTGTTCAGTTTATGTTTTAGGTTATGTTTGATGGAGTTTACGAGTAAGGTAGTGGATACGTTAATGGATATAACCAGATCAAAGTGGGATTATATATGGTTGTTGTAGGTAGGGCGAAGAGATTAGAGAACCGTCCCTATTACCAATCACAAGAAACATGGAGACACTTGTGAGTGGGAGGGTCAACCCCTTAATGGGCCTACAGTAACCCGATCCAGATGTAGAGTGGACTTAGCCCACTTGAACTGGAAAAGATAAAAAAGAGAACCGTCCCTATTAAACAGCAGCAGTACGTATTTATTTCTATTTTCTTTTTTTTACAAAATTAAATTAGATAGCGGTTATTTCAAAAAAGCGTTGTGCTTGTATTTTTTAATAGCGCTTTTTAAATACCGCTTTCAAAAGTATTGTCAGCGCTTCCGTTAACAGCGCTTTGAAAACCGTTGTGCTTCCCAGTAAAAAACCGCTCTTAATGTGCTTTTTTGTACTAGTGTTAGCCATCATAGCAGTGATATCAGACATGGATGTGGACGGCTTTGACCCCATTTCTCCTTGCATAAGAAGAGAATACGCAGTGCTGACATTTGGCAAAGGAGTGCTCATCAGAATTTGTCGACGAGCAATATCATAGCTCTCATTGAGCCCCATGAGGAACCTCATTAGCTTGTCTTCCTGATCTAATTCCTCGATGAGCTTCTGCAAATTACACTCACACTTGCCACACTTGCACACCAAAGGAGTGGCAACAACATTCAATTGCTGTCATAACCCCTTCATCTTAGTGAAGAAATCAGTTAGAGATGAGGTTTTCTGATCACAGTTTTGTGTATCTTCCTTGATTTAGAAGATCAAAGGAGCATTTTTCTGGCCATAGCTCTCCTCAAGATCCTTCCACATTTCACGAGCAGTATCATACTCATCTAAGGTGTTATAGATTTCACTAGACACGGTATTAGGAATCCAAGAACAGATCATGTCGTTGCATCTAATCCACTGTAATCCATTCTCATCATTTCGCAGATCTAAGCCTTCAACTAGCCACAATTTATTCTTTACAGACAAAGCTTTGATCATTGATTTCTTCCAGCGACGGTAATTGTCACCTGTAAGTTTGATTGTAGAAATATTCATACCTGAGTTGTCGGATGGATGTATGAAAAGAGGATTCTGAAGATCCGAAGTTGTGATCTGGTCACGCCGTCGCTCGCCTGATCTCTCTCCATTCTGATCTGCCATTTTCTTGATCGGAAATTCTCTCAGCAACAATCAGCGACGACAATCAGACGATGAAGATGTGAGAAGATACAGAAGCATTAACAGAGAAGCGGGAGCTTTCCATGCTCTGATACCATGATGATGAATTGAGGAAGATAGAGGTGATGATTGAGCGAGAGAGATGATCAGGCAATAGACACCATGACAGAGGAACTCAAGCTCAACCCAATGTAATGTGTTTCTTGTTTCATCACTGAGTACAGCTCTCCTATTTATAGGAGAGGAGAGTTCGTTACAAGAGGATGAATCCTCTAAAATGCACCACACACTTAGCAGTGTGTTCTACAATCATTTTATTACATTAGTATGCGAAGCTTTCTAATGCTTTGCGAACTAGGTGATTATTCCCTATTTTCAAAGAAAACAGAGTCTTATGTTATGTTCGTTGTAATATACGTCGATTATATTCTTCTCAAGGGTGACAATACAGAAGAAATCGACAAGTTGAAAAGGTTCATGGATGAGCAGTTTCGTATCAAGGATCTGGGGGATTTGCGGTTTTTTCTTGGCATTGAGTTTCTTCCCACTGAGAATGGGCTCGTGATGATCCAACGAAAGTTTATTGCAAAAATGATTGATGAATTTCCATGTGGACCTCCAGTGACAAGTCCATTGATTGTTGATGCTTTTCGTTCTCCCAACCATGCGAGTTTGTTGCCCGCTCCTCTTCAGTATCGTCGATTAGTTGGCAAGCTCAACTACGTTGTGAACACTCGTCCGGACATCGCCTTTGCAATTCAATACCTCAGCCAATTCCTACAACAATCCAGGATCCTCACTTGGAGGCTGCTATCCGAGTTTTGCGCTACTTGAAAGGCACTCGTCATAAGGGGCTGCTACTCAATTCGTCTAGTGCACTGACCCTGCAGGCCTTTTGCGATGCAGATTGGGCCACTTGCCCGGAGACACGACGATCAGTCAATGGATATGTCATTTTACTTGGCTCCAACTTCATTTCAAGAGTGTGTCTCTTTCCTCGGCAGAAGCCGAATACCGGTCATTGCGACTAGTGTGCTCAGAATTGGCATGGCGTAGCCGCCTTCTTGCTGAGATTGGAATTGATGGGATCACCCCAATTCTGGTTCGGTGCGACAACCAGGCTGCGATATACATCGCTAAAAACCCGGTGTTTCACGAACGCACAAAACATATCGAGCTCGATTGTTACTTCGCTCGAGAAAAACTTCTTGAAGGGCTGATTGATTTGAGTCATGTTTCTTCTCCTCTTCAGCTCGCTGATTGTTTAACAAAGCCTCTGTGTGGTTCGATGCTGCAATCTATTTTGCCCGAGCTGGGTCTCCATACTGTCCCACCGCCAGCTTGAAGGGGGGTATTGGGAGTAGGTTAGATTCTTATTATGTTTGGGTTTGAATTTGAGCCGGTTTTGTGTTGGAATAGAAGTCCACACTGAGAATATGAGATAGTATAAATATATGTAATACGCTTTATTTGTTCATTCAACGACAGAACAAGAATTCAGAACATTTCAGCTAGCCCTCTCCTCTTTGTAACGTCCTTTGCATCAATGGTGTATGCACCCTGTTGCTGATGTTTCTCCTTCTCTCTAAAACTTTCAATAACAATATATATAATGATTATGATGCTACCTTCAATATGAAGATATATATTTGAAGTTTGAATTCGATCTACTTAAAATACGGAGTCGCTTGGGAGATCCAAGTCCCTTGAATATATCATATATTACTTAATCTATCTATCTATCTATATAAAAGAGGTTAAGCTCGATCAAATTGGAATAGGACAAAAAAAAAATTGTTTATGATATAGAAGAGAGTACGTTAACGTTTGACATAAAACCAAGTCACTTTGATACATCTGGTTTCACCATAACTACATATGTGCTGCCAAAGCCATTTATGCATATGCATAACCACATCTTTGCATATATGCAGCCTCTACAGTCTATAGCCAATCATGCATATCTCAACTTAAATCCCAAACCAGGTGACAAAATACACTCGATCTCTACGTACCAAATAGAAACACAACCATTATGCCATAAAAAAAAAAAAAAAAAAAGATGCCCCTAATGGCCGCCGGCCGCCGTGCCACTAATCCTCACATCCGGCGGCGGCGACGGGAGGATAGTGAACGCTAGCACCGCGCTGACGAAGGCCGCCACAGCCCCTGCTACGAACGCCGGTAGGTTCCCTCCTCCAAACCAATTGTCAAACTGTCCATTTACCGCCGACACAAACATCTGTTTTTTGAACACAAAATTAAAACACTTGACAAATTAATTTAATGTCACTAATACAATACTTTGTAATAGAGTAATGAATTCATTTTTGATACAAGGATTTATTAATTGGTGATGCCCCATAACATTTACACAAACAATAACATATATAATTGTGTTACACTTTTATTGTATTTACCCTAGCTAGCTAACTGTTCAAAGTCAAATTATCAAATTCAATTAAACTATAGTTTTAGAATTAGGGAAGCTCACCTGTGGTACAACTATCGCAAGATTGAGAACTCCTAGAGACAAGCCTGCAATTATACATTTAATCAACACACGTGTATGAGTTTTACCAACATATTCATTATATGAAATAAACTACAAATTATATCATTATATTTATATAAAATTTAAAATAATATATATATACCTTGGCCTGCGCCAGAAGATGTGGAGAATATGGATGCCAAAGCAAATGGAACGCTGAATGTTATCTGCTCACACAAATCGTCGGCCGGGTTTAGTATAAAATTGTAACACAAAAAAAAAAAAAAAAAAAAAAAGGAAAAAGAAACAGTTAACGTCGGTGAATCGATGAGGTCAAGGTTTTTATATAATAATTAAATGCTGCATGCCTATTTTTCAGATGTAAAACATTAAATGGTTGCATGTCTGTTATAATTAAGGTGAGAAGTGGCAAAATTTGATTCAAAGAAAGTTGTGGATAACAACTCAAAATGACAATGTTGTTCAACCTTCCAACCACTTACGGTTTTACTCATTTACTACACTACACTACACTACACTACTTTGTTATGTTTTCAATTTCCCATATATGTTTCTCACCGCCCTTATTTTTTCAATTTAGTGGATTCGATTAGTTTTTTTTTTTTTTTTTTTTTAATTAAACAAAACACAAAATTGATCCCCCTGAATGTCATCGTCAAAATGCAAATGAATAAGGCAAATCAGGCAATAAATCCGAAAAAATCAAGCTAAAATGGATAATTTTGCACACAAAGAAAAGAAAAGAAATTTGATTTTCTTATTCTATGTTGTAATTAAATCGATGAAAAAACCTTAAAAAATATATTACTACCTCCGTTCCATAATACATGGGCGTTTCCTTTTTGACACGTTTTTTAAGGAGCGAAAAACTCAATGAAATATTATTTTTTTAATCAATTTTTTTATATCATTTGATACTTATTACTAATAGGTATCAAATTATATAAAAATTTTAATTAAAAAAATAATATTTCATATAGTTTTTCACTCCTTAAAAAATGTGCCGAAAACTAAAAACCCATGTATTTTGGAACGGAGGGAGTATTACATACAAATTAAATCTTATAAATAATAAATAATGTTTCTCCAGAAAAAACTTATAAATAAAGAATTAGTCTTTAAATTTAAAGTCTTAGATTAAAAGAGCAATATATATAGAGACTACAACTTAAAAATGAATAATTTAACGGGTTTTTTACATGGACTAATTAAAATTCATAGTATTTTAATAATAAATTCTAAAATTGAAAAATTTGACATTAAATCATCCAGCAATCCAGATCAGATTTCCTAATCAGGATCAATCTTATGAGTCATCAAGTTAATTAAAAAAAAAGCATATATAGACACAAAATTAAGTAAATTTCCATATATAACCAAACACAATGTGCATGCACTCACCGCGAGAGGGATGCCAAGTACAGAAAACAGCGCCAACGCCCCGCCCTTGACGTTGCCGGGAGGGGTCAGGGCCACGCCGCCTCCGTGCTGCACCGCCTCGTGCCGCGCATTCTCCGCCATCTTCGTGATCAGCACCGTCATCGACAAGCACACCGCCAGCACCAGATTGACCGTGCCCCATAGCCGCTTCGCGCCTCCTACTAGCCTTGATAGCGGCTCAATACCCACCGACATCGCCCCCAATACGACCGAGTTCAGCATTAGCCCCAACGCGCCGGCGCGTATGCCGAGATCGTAGAGCCGGTCGCCAGGTTGGCCACCGTACACCTCCTTGCCCATCCAGTCGGTGTCGAACAGGATGAACGGGAACCAGGCGACCCAGTTGAGACACGTCACCAGCATGAGGATCCACATGGGCCTCTTGAGGTCTTTTAGGGCGGCGAGGATCTCGCCAAAGAACGGGAGTGAGACGCACGCGCTTGGGGGCGCGTGGGGATCGGATTTGGGATTGGGCTGGGGGTTTAGGAGGGGTTTCTCTGAGGTGAAGAAGGATGCTAGGGAGGTGAGGGTGATGAGGAGGGCGGCGGAGATGAAGAAGCAGGATTTGAGGTTCGCGCAGTACTCGTCGCACGCGGCGGTGCGGGAGAAGGTGAAGAGGTGGTGGAGGTGGCGGAGGCTGCCGGCGGCATAGCCGAGGACGTTGCCGACGGCCATGAAGAAGGAGTAGCCGGAGTTGGCAGCGCGGGTGCGGCGATCGTCGCCGGCGGCAAGGTCGGCGAGGAGGGCGCGGCAGGGGCCTTGGAGGGTGTTGTTGGCGACGTCCAGGACCCAGAAGCCGATGACGAAGACGGCGATGGCGCGGGGTTTGGGGGCGCCGGCGGCAACAGGGTCGCCGGAGGCCACACCAATGTCGGCGGCGAAGCCGATGAGGAGGACGGCGATGACCACGAGAGTGGCGCCGGCGACGATGAAGGGGCGACGGCGGCCAAAGCTGGAGGTGCAGCGATCGGAGTAGTAACCGACGCAGGGCTGGACGAGGAGGCCGGAGATGGGCCCACAGAGCCAGATGAAGGAGGTCCAGACGTGGGGTACGCCGAGGAGCTGAATGTAGGGGGTAAGGAGGGAGAGCTGGAGGGCCCACCCGAACTGGATCCCGGCGGCGATTGACGCCACCAAGATCATGTGGCGGAGGGGGCTGGGCTCCGGGGAGGAGGAGTCGATGCGGAGGCTCTTGGGGGCTTCTTCCATGATATTGTGACCGTCTTTTTTTCCAACTGTGTATTCGAGTGTTTTGGGACGGAAGGGATGAATGGAATTTATAGGGCCCTATGACCCCTATCCGTTTTTTTATTTTTTATTTTATGTTTTTCAATACTCAGTAATGATTATTGGAGGATATTGGTGGGAGTGTGGATCTTGCCAGGTTGAAAAAACTAAAGGAAAAATAACGGACAAATCTACACATACTAATTTTTTTTTTAAAAATATTTATTTTTCTAGGGTTCACCATTTAAAACTTAGGGTATCATTAGTGGTTATTGAAAATTTTAAGGTTTATTCTTTATAATATGGGTATAATAGAGTTTTAAAGAAAAATTTTAGGGCTAATTTTTACAATTTTAAAAGTAGTGGATAAATTTTATAAAATTTTACACATGAAAAAAATATACACCAACATACACCTGGTGTATGTGTATCATCCTCCAAAAATAACACGACCTTATACTTGTCTTATTTTTGTGTTTAACTAATGCACCTTGATTTCATAATAAAATATGTAATAAATTCAACACAACTTTTGCTTTCATGGGGGTTTTCAATTTTCACATATATTCATATAATCACACCCAACAAAAAGAATATTGATACATATAGTTATTTATGCATATTTTTTAAAGGGTTAGAAATTATATTAAATATTAATTTTTTTAAATAATTTCATACTTAATAATAATAATAATAATAAATATGAACTATTAAAAAAATTAATAAAAATTTATTAAATTATATAGTACGTTTTTATTATTTAAAAAGTTATATATGAATAATAAGTAATATGTTTAGAACGGATAGAATATTAAAATAGAATTACAGTGTTTCATCCAACAAAAAATAGAATATATTACATAGTTTTAGTGTAGTGTAATATATCCTTAAATATGATCTAATTATTATTATTTAATTGATATTCTTTGTTTCTCTAGGATAAATGTGGTTTGATAATTTGAATAAAGGACCTTATTCGTAATTAATTACGAAATATATATAGGGTTTGTTTACTGGAAGCCGGAAGGGATGTGGCTATAATAATGATTGTTACATTTGGTGTTACCCTTACTTATTTCACGTATAAATTCATATTAAAAAAATTTATAAAATTATATTTATATTCTATACACTTATATTAACATTTTATAAAATTTTATTATAAAAAGTTTATAAACATGTTAATATAAGTGTATAGAGTATAAATATAATTTTTAAATTTTTTTATTGTAAATTTATACCCAAAATAATTAAATATAACATCGGGTACATATTAACATCCTCAGTTTTGGAATCGAATTTTTCTTCTTAATTTCTGTTCAAGGTGAACTAGTATAATTTCAACATCGTGACGCTTTTATATAAAAAATCAATAAATTAATTTAAAATAATTAAATTCTTACTGTATTATAATAGATACGATGGAGTTGTGCAAATTGACAAATTATGTTCTCTTTAAAAGGTGGCAACATAAGCTGCATAATACGTACACTTAATTTCGATCGACAATGTCAGGATGTCTTATGAGTCTAATTAAACAACTTAATTTCACGAAGGCCATTTGTTAATGACTTCAAAATCGATTTGTTGATCTACTTCTTATTCATTGTGTCAAAAAAAAAACTTAATTTCACGAAGAATTCGATTTGCAGAAAAAAGTATGCTAAAAATGTCCTTTATTTTGTAGGTGATCACCTTTTGCCATATGCAGGGGAAAAAGGTGATTGGTTGAAACAAGAAAAATTAAAAAAAGAAAAAGAAAGAAGAATAAAAAAAATGAAAAATATGCAATTAGTTGAAAGTCCTAAAAAAAGTTATAGACGACACATAATTAGCATTAACTCTTTTATTTTAACAGATATAGATTGCAACGAGAACTTACTGGTAAATCTTTGATTAATTTGTACGTAAAATCAGATTCACGAATTTGAAACTCTCGATTTCCATTTTCAAATTAAATATATTTTTCTTTTGGTTACTATCCTCTTTTAAACCTTACTGAGAACAAGGTTAGAGATAGGATACAGAAGAGGGGCATCATTCATGTCAGGGAGGGTTAGACTATACGTCAGTTGACTGGTAGAAAGCGTATCATTTTTTCGTCTCATTTCTCACATTACTTGTCTTTTAACTATCCCCTCTGCTAATTGTTGTCGGTATAGCAGTTTGTGTGTTATGTATTTATGCATGTAATAGGGCCACTCGAAAATATCCTCAAAACATATTCGAAAAAAGAGTGCGTAAAACTTAGCAACCCCATAATATGTCCAGGTGAGATAGATTAAGAATGTTGTTTATATATATTTTTAGGCTAAAATTAAAAAATAAAGTCGTAGAATAGTCGGTTCTGAACCTTTTTTTTTTACAGTAGGCAACCAGTAGAATGTCTTTGAAAAAAGATCATTCTTGATCATCCCGAAGAATGATGTAACAAAGCTCCCTATAAAAAGGGAAACTAGGATTACAACTAACACTATTCTTAGCTATGAAATCAGCAGCTTGGTTGGCCTCGCGGTAGCAGTGCTGAACTTTAGCTGATGCAAATTCCTTCTGAAGTAATCTGATCTTTTCAATCACTCTTAGAATCTCCCATGAACTTGATGTCTGATCTTCAATTGCCTTGACAACTCCCAAGCTATCTCCTTCGATAATGACCTTTCTCCATCCTCTTATGCGGGCTATTTCTAACCCTTTGCAGAAAGCAAGGGATTCTGTTAGGATTACAGATCCCTTAGGAATATCTTCATAGAATATATCAATTACCTTTCCATTCCAATCTCTGACAATCCCCCCAATACGGCAATCGCCCGACGGTTTAACCGACCCATCTACATTGATTTTGTAGATAGGCATTGGGGGCTTTGCCCATTTTATATTTATCCTCCTTTTGGGCTTAAGGTTCTTAGATTCACCATCTTTTGTAAGATTAATCCATTCCCTTATGCTGTGATTAGCTTTCCTTACTATTGCTTCCAAATTATCTGGTTTGCTTCCTTTAAAGATGACAGAATTACGGAATTCCCATATGTGCTGCCATAAAATACATAGGTGTTCAAATTGTGGATTGGTCCTTCTTATGTTAGGCAAATCTGTCATTGATACCCTAGTGTCATTAAGGGCAAAGAACCTATCACCGCTCAGTTGTTCATATTTCGCAATTATCATTTTTGTGATAGAGCATTTGAGGAGTAAGTGATCGTTGTCCTCACTTTCTGCATTGCAGAGGCAGCAAAGACTAGGCACTCTGTTAAAATATCTGTTTAATCGGTCAGTTGTTGCCAAGCCATCTGAAGTTATCTTCCATATGAAGTTATGTGTTCTTGGTGGGACATGTAGTTTCCAGATCCAGGCATTATCATCATTAGTTGAGGTTATGTGTATTGATTTATCGGTACTTGTTTTAGTTGTATATATCCCTTCCTTGTTAAATTTCCAAACTAGTTTGTCTCTAGCATCCCAGGTCGGGATGGCAATCTGAACGATTTTTCGAACTATTGTATGCGGAAATAAAGAGGTAATTAGGTCTACATTCCACATCTTATCGTCCTTAATTATATCTGACACCTTCATGTCCGGGTTGTTATTATTTCTGTATTGCTCAAGGTTCTCTCCCATTAACCATGGATCAGACCAAATGTTTACGTTTGTACCATCACCAATGATCCACAAGAGTCCATCAGAAAATCTATCTCTTAATTGTAGGAGGCGACCAAATTGCCAGGACGTGTTATGTATATTTAACTCTGAAATCTGGCGATTTTGAAGGTACTTTTCTGTTATGACTTTGACCCATATATTATCAGGGTCAGTGTCAGTGCCGGCCCAAAGGGTGGGGCAGGGTGGGCGACCGCCCAGGGCCCGTGTTCGGTAGGGGCCCATTAAAAATATATGTTATATATAATATCTCTATTTAGAAATAGATGTCGTTTGACTTTTTGACACGTTTTTTAAGGAGTTAAAAACTATATAAATTTCATTTTTTTTGTTATTTTTTAATATAATATAAATACTTATTAATAATAAGTGTCATATTATTAAAAAAAAAATCCGCTCATTAAAAACATGTCAAAAAAGTCAAACGACATCTATTTCTGAACGGAGATAGTATAATATAACAAAATACGAGTTTGACTCAATGATAAGTTTAAATCTTAACAAAACTTGGATTCCTAGACGTGTAGAATTCAAATCTCTCTATTTGCATTTTTTTTTATATTTTTTATAAAGAGGCCCTATATTGATTAAATTTTGCATTTTTTTTTTATGTTTTTATAGAGGAACATATATGAAATTTTCATAAAGTTATACAAAAATTTTATTTTTTAATGTTTATCGGGCCCTTAAAATTTTAGTTCGCCCTGGACCTATAAAATGATAGGACCGGCACTGGTCAGTGTATAGCTTCCAGAGTAGTTTCAGTTGTAAAGCTATATTCTGTTCCTCTGCTTTCTTGATTCCTAAGCCACCCATTACCTTTGAGGCACAGATTTTGTCCCAACTAATTAGTCGGTTCTGAACCTTTGATTATATGAAAATGTTGGTTCACGTTCCTCTTTTTGTGAAATCCTAATAATAATTTTAACCATTGATTTAGCTTTCTCAAATTTTATGGAATTGAACCATAGATTGTAAAAGAAAAAACAATTGTATTTTTTTATTTTAAAATTTATTATGAGTTTGTTTTTTTTTCAAAATTAAAAATATATTTGAAAATAATTTAGGGTTCAAATTGGCAAATAAGAAGCCAAAAGGGATCTGATGATTCTGATGGTTGGGTCTCAACTCTCAACTCAACGCAATCAATACTAATGTGAACAGAGGGTTTGAATTAACGGGGAGATTAAGGGGAATTAACTTTGGTTAATTGAATAATGGTCGTCACTCGTGAGAGAATTTAGATTTTAGAAGGTACAGTTAATAGGGGGGAGTGATAAAAGAACCAACAAATTAATGATATTTTTATTACCATATAAATTTTATTTTAAATCTACCTTATCTTTATTAGGATATTATTGAGGATATAACAATGGATTTTTTTTAATAAGGAAATAATTCGAGAGTCGGACAGACCCGACAGCTCGAGAGGTCGGCTAAGTCGGCAGACGGGGAACTGTCAAAACATACAACATAAAAAGCATAAAAAATGTGTAGTACAAACGGTGAAAAGCACACAAAAGTAGTCGAAACAAACGATCCAAGCCTAAACACGCAGGAGACAACATAGACTAAGAGCTGACGTCAAACACCATCAAGCAGTGACACCGCTGGCCAGCGGTACATCAGGAGTCCCTATGAGTAGTGAAGACGATCCTCTAAGGAAATTTCCGTATCACGGAGTCGCCTCGGTACACACCGCTTCGACCCTAGCCAAACCCGACACCGGACGCCAGAGCCCAACTAAAAAAAGGAATGCCAAGAACAACCAAACCTGCAGTTGAGAACCACCATCGAAGACGCGCCAGTAATCCTATTCAAGCGAACAGGATTTTATTCAGACCCAAACGGGCAATTTGTTCATCCCTAGCAGGAATATTTATATAAAAAAAGTTCGGTTATTCAAACCCTTTCGGAATTTAGGCCCTTTTGGGGTTTACTCAAAGAGTGGTTTCAACCCTTTTGGGTGTTTTTTTCCCACCAAAACCTTCGGCCCGAAGGAGCCGAAACTTGAGCCCCAAGGACCCGAAGCTTGGGCCTCAAGGACACGAAGCTTTGGTCGCTTGGGCCTTAAGAACCCGAAGCTTGGGCCTCAAGGACCAAGGAGTGGCGAGAGAATCTCACCCCTGGACGCCCAACCAAGTGGCGGCAAAAGCGGCCACCGGAGAGCGGCAGAGGTCGAGGACTAGTCGGTGGACTCAAGACGAAGAGAACCACGGAAACGATCAAAGGGATCACAAATAGATTAGATAAAGAAGATTGAGATCGAAACCTAGGTTTTTTGGTGTAACCGGGTTGGGGTTTAGAAAGGGGAAAGTGGATCGATGTTGGAGGCCATCGGAGGAGAAAACGAATGCGAGGGCAAAGGGAGATGTCATGTTTGATGGGTGCGACATTGATGGGCTGATTTTGGTCCGACATGGCAGTGGTGGAGCCGTGGAGGCTAGCTATGGTGGTTGTGCTGAGAGGATGGGGTGGTGGTGTTTGTTTGAGGAGTAGTGTTGACGTAGGTGGTGCAGTGGTGCGATGGTGGGTTTGGTGTTTATGGCAGTGGCGAGGTGGTGGAGGTGATATAATAATGGATTGGATGTGGTAGAGATTGTGTTTTTAAAATAGAACATTTTTTTTTGCGTGTCAGCCCCTCTTTCATTTTTTTTAAACTGGCAATAATTTGGATGAGGTCAAACCCTGTTAGACCACCACCCAATAACGTCATTTCAGATGAGAACACGATGTTCTGGATGAGACACTAATCTAACAACGTCCATTGAAGGTCGAAGCTTGACAACCTTATCAGCAACTAGATTAACTTCTCAGAAGATGTGCTCACATGATGTTGAAGCAAAATCTCGAAGCAACAGAAGGATGCCAGAAATGATAATCTCCAGTCCACCTTCTAGGGACACTTCCACCTTATCAGCAACCAGATTAACTTCTCAGAAGATGTGCTCGCATGAGGTTGAAGCAAAATCTTGAAGCAACAGAAGGAAGCCAAAAATGATAATCTCCAGCCCACCTCCTAGGGACACTTCCATACGCCTCTGACAGAGTTGATATTGACAAGACTATCACCTTCAATTTCAATATGATCCAAACACATGGATTTTGCAGTCAAGAGACCATCACGAAGGTCGAGAGCTTCAACCATGAGTGGAGAGATAGACCCATAAAGCGCCGCATCGCATGGACTAATAAAAAAAATTATTGTGAAATATTTTTCAAAATTATATTATTTTAGGTTTTCTTAAAATTATTTTCCTATGATCAATACTATTTTTTTGGTAATCAAAGCGAGAAGGGGAGTCCTTCCCGGAACAAAAAATCAAATAGCTACACAGGAATCAATCTGGGGGTAGCCTCCCCATTACAATCATTCTCTAACAGCAGCCTAGTACCATCGGGTGGCTCTGACAGTTCGTGGAAGCCGTGCATCAACGAGAGGCTTAGCTTAGCGAGGGAGTCGGCGACCGTGTTTGCTTCCCTATAGACATGTCGGAATTGGACGATCCAATTCCTTTTCAAAAAGCCTTGGCAACGCTTCACCAGGCTCGACGGCGGGTGGTGATCAGCCACCCCATTAACCACCATTGTGTATGCCATTTGGGAGTCCGTTTCAACCTCGACCTGTCTTATACCGATCTTCCAGGCAATCCGGAGGCAACCAGCAATACCCCATAGCTCAGCCATAATTGGCGGGCAAGCTCCAATCTGGTGGCCAAAACCACCCACCCACACGCCTTCATTCGATCTGATAACACCTCCTGCTGCTGCACCACCTTCCTTGCTCACCGCTCCGTCCGCATTTGCTTTGAACCAACCAGGCCCAGGCCTAGACCAGGCGATGTTCACCTTCTGCTTCAATTGTGTCGGAGCGTTGCCTGGTCTCAGCTCCCAGGCGCTGGCATACTCCTTCGCGCAATCCACCACGAACCTTGCCTTGTTGTGTCTCTCCCCGCCATTGTTGAACACTCTCTCATTTCGCCACTTCCAAGCCCACCAAAGTGTGTATGCAAATACACTCGCCCATTGACAACCATCCGGAGTGGTCCTATCCGACATAATGTTGCCTCTTAGCCATTCTGCACAAGGTGAGGTAAAGAAATCAGCAATTGCATTTCTATTCAAAATCACTTTCCAAACTTCACAAATGAGTGGGCAGTCCCTGAGTATGTGGATAATCGTCTCCGGCTCGTCCTTGCACTTCGAGCACCCAGGTTCTGTGGCTAGATGTCTCCTGCATCTCTCTTCGTTAGTAAGAATCACTCCTCTTATAACTAACCAAACGAAGCTCCGGACGCGTTCGTTCACATGGAGCCTCCATATCCTCCTGAAAACCACACCATCGATACTAGCCAAACCATTAGCATTAGTAATCATATCATACGCTGATTTTATAGAGTAATTGTCGTCGTCCGTGGCCATCCAGCTAAGGCAATCCGGAGCATCCTCCTCTTCATTCACCATGACCGCTGCAAGTTTCAGAAGAACTTCCGTTGGCAGGTCGCTGCCAAGTTGCTCCCACCACCAGCCCTCTCCATCTTTCCAGTAGTCTCTGATCGATCTCGTCATCTCTTCCTCATTCAATTGTCGGTTGATCATGCTCTCCAGATTATCATTTAGAAGCCATTTATCCTTCCAAAAAAGGATTGAGTGGCCGTCGCCGACAATCCATTTCAGACCCTCGCTAACCACTCTGTTCAGGCTTCTTCTCATGCTGGCCCATACCGCGGAGCACCCCATGGTAACGGGGCCATTGCTTCGCACATACTTGGCCTGCAAAATCCTACACCAGGCCTCATTATTATTATTATTAATGAAGCGCCAAACTAATTTACCTGCGACGGCGATGTTCAGCTTCTTCATTGATCGGACTCCCAAACCTCCATTAGATTTGGATTTGCAGACCTCCTCCCAAGCCACCAAATGAATTCTTCTTTGGGTCTCGTTGTCGCCCCAAATAAAGCCCCGAACAGCCTTGTCAATTGTCTCACACACCGAGTTTGGGAGCGAAACAGTGGCCATGGAATAGATGGGAATCGAATTCAGAACGGATTTAGCAAGTGTGACACGCCCCGCAAGGCTAAGCCTCTTCTGACGCCAACCAGCCAGCCGGTTCGTCACTTTGTCAATCAGAGGGCTGAATGTCTCCTTCTCAATTTTAGTGTGCAAGACCGGCATCCCGAGATAACTTCCCAAGTTCGTAGTAACTTCAAAACCACATTCCGCTTTCAAACTCTCAACCACGTCTTCAGCAACATTCGGTGAAACAAAGAGCTTGGATTTAGGAAAGTTCACACGCTGCCCAGAAGCCCTGCAGAAATCCTCAAGAATACCTTGAATCGTGGTGAGTTGATCTATGAAGGCTTCCGCCACCAACACAATGTCGTCGGCAAACATGATATGCGATATCTCAGGCCCGTTTCTCGTCACCTTAGCCGGCTTCCATAAGCCTCTCGCCACAACCCTCTCAACCATTTGGCTGAGACGTTCAATGCACAAAACAAAAAGGTAGGGGGAGATTGGGTCCCCTTGCCTTATGCCTCTCGAAGGCTCGAAATCCTCCGTCACTTCCCCGTTCACCAAGACGCGAGTGTTTACGGAACTGATACACTCCATCAACCACTCCACCCACTCTCCTGGCAGCCCTGCATCCCCCAAAGTATCGGCAACGAAGTCCCATCGTAACCTGTCGTAAGCTTTCTCGAGGTCAATTTTAAGGATCATCCATCCTTTCTTGCCTTTCTTCTTTCTCATCGAGTGTACCATCTCTTGCATAATAACGATATTGTCGGTGATTTGCCTCCCATGGATAAAACTTCCTTGCATAGGTCCGATGAGCGAACCCAACAGCGGGCGAATGCGATTCGCGAGGATCTTCGTGATAATCTTGTAGATCACGTAGCAAAGACTAATCGGACGGAATTGGGAGATCAGTTCCGGTCTAGCAACCTTTGCAATCAGAACTATAAGGGTCTCATTAGCCACCCTCGGCAACCTTTTCGAAGCAAAGAACTCTCTCACAAAGCTGATAACCGTATTACCCACAGTTCCCCAACATTTCTGGAAGAAGATTGCCTGGAAACCATCAATTCCGGGAGCTTTAAACGATCCCATCTCCTTGACAGCGTTAAATATCTCCGCATCCGATATCCGCCTTTTAAGCTGATCCCAGTCCTCCGCCGGAATCTCAGGGAAGGCACCCTGCTCCAGCTCAATGGGAAATTTTTCCTCATCCGGGATTGTATACAACTTCTTAAAGAAGTCCACCACCTTCCCTTCGATGGCCTTCAAGTCTGAAATATCCGACCCATCCTCATCCTTCAGGCATTGAATCCTATTTCTCTGGCGCCGTATAATAGTCGAAAGATGAAAATACGACGTGTTTCTATCACCAGCCCTCAACCAGTTCTCCCTGGATTTTTGAAACCAAAGCAGCTCTTCTTGTTCCAGAACTCTATTCAAGTCAGCCTGGATTCTAGCCTCTTCATCAATAAGCTCATTTGTCGGGTTTCTGCTAAGCTCCATTTGGACAGAATTCATCTCTTCTGCCGCCTTCTTCTTCCTTTCAAAAATGTCGCCAAAGACCTTACGATTCCATTTCAGAAGGCAACCTTTCAGATGTTCCATAGCCATAGGAGCTTCCTCTTCTTTTTTCCATTCTTTCCCAATCAGCTCCTTAAACTCCGGGTGGGTCAACCACGCAGCTTGGAACCGAAAAGGTCTCCTCTTCTTATTTAATTTCACAGAAGGGTTCACCGTAAAGAGCAGTGGCGTGTGATCAGAATTGAACTTGGGCAAGTGTCGCACCCTAGCTTCAGGCCAAGCTAGCCGAGCCTCGGCATTCCCCAACACCCGATCAAGCCTTCTCTCCTTCAAAGTATCCATCGTCTTACCTCTCGACCACGTAAACGTGGGACCAATGAACCCAAGGTCCACCATACCGTTATCATCAATCCAGTCCCTGAAGGCCGCAGTATCGGGCGAGAGGTTGCCATCATCCTCATTCTGCTCCCAGCTGTTAATGATGCAGTTAAAATCTCCACCAACAAACAACGGACTATCAATATCTTCCGAAGCATCCGACAGCTCCCGCCAGAAATTCCTCCTGTCATGAGCATTAGGATGACCATACACAACAATCAAATGAAAGCTCTTCCCTTCGCAACCTATCTCAGTAACAATAAAACGCTCGTAGGTTCTCTTAATAGTGACCTTGGTTTTCTCACTGTTCCACAGGAGCCAGACGTCGCCTTTAAAGCCACAGGCTTCGATAATAACTCTGTCAGAAAAGTCCATACGATCGCAAACCTCTTTCGCACGATCCCCCGAGATTTTAGGCTCGAAGATCGCTAGAACATCAACCTTTTGATGTTTCAACATATATCTGATAGCCCTGCGGAACCCGTCACAACCGGCTCCACGGCAATTCCATAGGAGGCAATTCATCATAAACTGAGTGAGAAACACACCCTGAACGGCAACCTTACATAGAAACCCTTCCATCGCCTCCTTCGGTCGTCGGCGAGACCTCCATAGGAGTACTCGTATTGCTTATCTCGGCTTCCTTGGCCTGCCCCGAATCCCCAGTATTCGGACTCCTCGCCTCCATCATCCTAGTAGTATTGAACCCCAACGATTCCTCGGCGGCTCCCCTGTCTCTGTCGACGGTGGTCTGGATAATGCCCTGACTCCCTTGAGATCCAATTTCCATCCCATTATTAGGATTATTATTTCATAGGCCCAACCCATTGCCTTCTAAGTAACCCTTCAAATTTTGGAAGTAAGCATCTGGACCCGTTCTAGGCCTTTTCTGAGGCCCAGTTTGTTCCCTTCCAGTAGATCCAGTGTTGATGGGCCCTTTACCTTTTCCTTTGACCCTTCTAGGTTTCTCTTTTTTACTATTGTCGCCTATCACAAAATTAACCGAGCTCTGGTCCTTTAAAATCTGCATCTTCCCTTCATTCCTTTTGGCCGCCTCGGCAATGGCAATATTCTCTCCTTTTTTCCCATTGATTTCAGCATTAACTGCTTCCACCCCATCATGCGTGCCCTTGCCTTCAATGTCTTCCTCCTCATTACTCCCTTTCCTGATTCCCGAGATCTCCGCCTCCCTCACTATCTGACCGTTACTTCCCTTCGTCTTGTTGTTCTCACCGGACTTACTGGTTTCGCCGGCTTTGCTCCCCTTAGGACTCTGCTTCTGTCGTCGGCGAGTGACTTCCATCCATGGCCCGTAGCATCCCTTGTTCTGCCTCGTATCCACCCGACCATCCATGCCTGGGATAACTTTCTCAGGGTTGCCATATGTACCCATGTCTTTTGTCTTGCAGGGACCGTCCGTCTTCTGTTCATGTTCCTTCCTTGCGTCTCCTCCCCTGGTGCACTGCATCGCCAGATGACCGAACCTGCCACATTTGAAACAAATCTTGTTAAGTCCTTCATATTCTAAAAAATAAACGCCACCATTGATTGTTATTGTTCCTTTCAGCGGCTTGGCTAAGTCCACTTCGACGCACACCCTCGCGTATCTTCCTCTATTCGTGAAAAGCGTACGGGTATCAACTTTGATTGGTCTGCCAATCCCAGAAGCGATCTTCCGGAGTATGTTTTCCTCATAGAAAACGATAGGCAGGTTTGACACCCTAACCCACGCCGACGATGTCGAAATCACATCCGTGAGAGGGTCGAAAAAAGGCGTCCAGGCCTTAATTATCAGGTAGTGTCCGAAGATCGACCAAGGGCCACCCGTGAGGGCCTTCGTATAATCATGCTCTGTCTCAAACCTTACAACGTAGTAGCCCTTCGGGATGTCCGCGAGTAGAATCTGCCCCGTTGGCCTCCACATCTCCCTAAGTTTCCTTTCCATTGTGGTATATGGAATGAATCCTCCCAGGACTTTGATGATCAGCGACGTCTGCCAAACCGACTCTAGCTTGGACATGATTTCGTGGGGGATGTCCACAACCGGGTCACTGTCTTCCCCACCAGGGAACGACACCGACACCTTGTCGTCGATATACCCCACATCAAATGGCCTTCCAAACTGACTAGGTTCCCCCATCAGGACATCCCTCCAGCCACGCGACTTATCCGGAGGGTCCCCTGGCGGGCCAGAGGCCCCCGAACCACTCGCCATCTTCCCTGACTCTTCCTTAGTGGCCTCGTCGGAAGCCTTGCCGGAAATCGCACTTGGCCCCTCACAATATCTTTTGGTTTAGTTAATTGATAAATAAAAGCAAAATTCCCTATGATCAATACTATGTTTAGTATAGAATTTTTTTTTAATAAATTTTCTTCGGATATAGGAGAAGAAGTTCATACCATGCATAAAAAATCTACTCCATTTTATATTAAAAGTCATTTGTACTTAGTGCATATTTTTTAACAAAATAAAATTTCTATACAAAATTATAGTTATAAAATAATTTTATACTCATAATAAGTATAAATTATATAAAAAATTAACTTAAATTAAAAAATTCAATATTTTATTGATTTTTTAACGTTTAACAAATATATGTAAAAAAGTCAAACTAAATTTATTATGAAACAAAGGAGTATCAATGATGATTTTTAAATTTTTCATGATGAAATTAAGTAACTTCGTTTAATCAAACCTAAATGTTTTTTCTCCTTTAAATAACTCCGTTTGAAAAAAAGGTCCAAATGAAAGGAAATTTTAAAAATTCCCGAAAGTACAAGGATGTCGAATAATAAAATTTCTTCAAATTTTCACCAAAAAAAAAAATCTTCAAATTCACAATATTTATTAATAACTTTATAAAACCACATTGAAGTTAGACTCCTCGAAATTAGTAGATATTAAGATGGACCATACTTTTATTTTTCGAGGGGAAAACAATTAGTTGAAACGGTGAAATTGAATTTGACCTTATCCAGTGTGATGTAGCAAAGTTACACGCCTGCTCCCCGCAATTACTAGTTACGAACGGCCTTCAATTTGACAGATGGGAGCCTATTGCATTGTGGAGGAGGATGATACACAAGTAGAACTATCAAACGAGTTATTCAGGTCATGTTTAGGTCGGGTTCGAGTAAAACGGGTTTCGGGTATATCCGAGTTGACTCGAATCCAAGTTTAACCGGGTTTCGGGTCGTTTCGGATTTGTCAATTTTTTCTCTTTTAAGTTAAAAAAATCATGATTTGATAATTTTACGATAATTTTAAAATTCTAAAATTAAAGGCGTTGTTTATAAGTTTTAGTGCTTGTAATTATACACTATATATGATTTAAAATATTTGATTTTTATTATTTCTCGTCATTTTTAATAAAATGTAATACTGTAATATATAAATATCAAAAATTTAAATAATGTTATTAAAAATTGGATATTTTATATATTATTACATTTTATTAAAAAAACATTTGATTTTTAGTATTTCTCATAATTTTTAATAAAATGTAATAATATATAAAATATCAAAATTTTAAATATTTTTTGTAAAAATAATTTCATGCTATTACTAAGCATAGAATTTTTTTAATAATTTAATTTTTTTTAGAATTTTAATCTTCTTAAAAAATGTGTTGAAAAATAAAAAATCAAATACTATCGATCGACCGAAGTACTACATAATACAAATAAATATAAAAGTTGAAACTATAAATCATATATATGTTAGGGCCTATGGATTACATGGGCTAGATGATAGGAGATATGGACTAGGCCCAACATCAGATGAGAGCCCAAAATGTATACAGGAGGTAGGGCTGTGTAAAAATCGGTTTGAACAGAAATTTTAAACCGAACTGGGCCGAAAAAACCGAACCTAAACCGGACATAAATGTTTTGGTTTAGGTTTTCGGTTCAAGGAATTTTATTTTTCGGTTCGGTTTGTATTCGGTTCAGTTAAACAGAAAAAAAAAAATTCAATTTATATTATATTTATTTTATGGTATATGCGGCATACCATTGCAAAGGAGGATCAGATTGAATCAGCGAACAGAGATGGACTGCAAGAGAGTGGCCAACACAGGTTGCAGATGGAAAGATCGGAGAATCTAAATTTTGGTCCCCAGCGATTTCCTAAAGTTGAGTTTCCAACTTTCAAAGGGAAGAGGCCAAGAAGTTGGGTGAGGAAATGCGAAAAGTATTTCTCCATTTTCAATGTCCAAGAAAACCAGAAAATGGAATTGGCAGCGATGTATATGTATGATCGGGCAGATACCTGGATTTAGGGGTTTTTAATGCAGAAGAAAGGGGTTCGATGGAAGGATATGAGCGAGGTTGTATGTATCCGCTTCGGGGAGAAGCAAGGCGTCAAGATTGTGGAAGAATTTCACAAATTGGTGCAGATTGAAAAGTTGGAAGATTACAACGAGAGATTTGAAGAACTTCGATCAGGTATGCTGTCGTATAACCCCCATCTGTCGGAAACGTATTTCGTATCTAGCTATATCAGTGGGATTAAACATGCAATTAAGTAAGTGGTAAAATTGGGGAGGCCGAAGGAGTTGGCAGAGGCCCTCGAATTAGCAAGATTGCATAGTGAAGTTGTTCAAGCGATCGTAAAGATCAGCAAGAACCCTTGGAAGTTGAGTACCACCCCTGTCAAGCCGGTGATATCTGGTCAGTTTGCAGACAGTAGAAACAAGGGGATGTCGAGCTCAAGGAATGGTCATAATCAGTTTGAGAATAAAAGGAATCAAGGGGCGTGTTATCGTTGTGGAGATCGTTATTTTGTAGGCCATAAATGCAAGATACACTCTGTCAATTGTGTATCAACAAGAGAGACCGAGTTCAAGGGTAGTGAGGAAACTGAGGATACAGTCGAGATAAATGAGGAGGTTGAGTCTGCAGAAACAGTGGAGAAAGAAGAGGTATATGTCCATGCCCTGACTGGTAGTTGTTCTGAATGTTCGATCAGAGTAAGGGGCAAAGTAGGAGGAGTAACGATGATGATTTTGATTGACAGCGGGAGTACACATAGCTTTGTGAACTCGAAGGTAGCTCAAGCAGCTGGGTTTAAACTGCAGAAGGCAGGACTGATGGTAGTTGAAGGTATCAATGGTGAAAGAATGATGTTTAGTCAAGAATGTAAAGGGTTCCAATGGGAAATGCAAGGGGGGAGGTACAAATTTGATATGCGAGCACTGAGAATAGGGAATTTTGATGTGCTACTAGGAGTTAACTGGATGAGGAAGTATAATCCTGTCATGTTTGATTATGAGAAAGTACATATTTCTTTTATGAAGAATGGTGTTAAGGTGGAAGTTAAAGGAATTACAAAGAGCCGGAAAAAGGGAATGCAACAATTCGAATGGGTGTCGTTCAGATGGCTCAAGTGCATCAGGTTACCGCTCATGAGCATGGGGAGGAGTTGTCGGAGGCTATAAAGGCAGTGTTATAGGACTTTGAAGATGTGTTCGCAGAACCGACATGACTACCTCCGAGAAGAGGGCATGAGCACAACATCACCCTCGAGCAGGATGCCATTCCAGTATGTGCAAAGCCTTATAGGTATTCGTATTTCCAAAAAGACGAGATTGAGAAGCAAGTTCGAGAGATGTTGAAGTCATCCATTATTAGACCGAGCCAAAGCCTTTTTGCGCCTCCAACTTTGCTTGTTAAAAAGATTCATCCAAATATACAATTATTATGATTTCAATTCATAAGATGTGTACTTCTCGTGTTCAACCATATAAGTTTAGAATTGAAAAATAAAAAATAAGCAAATCTAGCTTCCCATTAATTTACAATTAAAAATTTTAAAATAACATTAATCTATATAAATATTTTTCACTATTTTCTGATTATTAATTTATGGATGGTTATTGGGTACATAATGTTGTTCTCGAAAAAATAAGGTAAAAATATTACTCCTTCCGATCCAAAAAGAATGACGTTTGACTTTTTAACACGTATTTTAAGGAGCTAAAAACTATATAAAATATCAATTTTTTTTAAATTATTTTTTTACAACTTAATATTTGTTAGTAATAAGTATTATATTATAAAAAATAACAATAAAAAAGTTAATATATTATATAGTTTTTAACTCATTAAAATAAGTGTTAAAAAATCAAACGACAACCTTTTTGGATCGGAGGTAGTAGTATTATATGCTATTTTTAAAATATGTACTGTATAAGAGCATTCCCAAGAGGTTCCCTAAAACAATCTCTAAAATAGAGAATGAGAAATCAAATATTCTGAATATTTTTTTGCCCCATTCCAATAGCTTCTCTATTATAGAATTCACCCCAAAAATTATAGAGTTTGCTCCAAATTTAGGGAATGGCCTCTATATTTTGCCTCAATTTCCTATTTTGGAGAATATAATGGGGAAGCTCTTGGAGCAAAAACCACCCCAACGTTCTCCAAAAAAATGAAGATGGAGAATCTCGTGGGGATGCTCTAACACACCAAACTACACTAATACTCCGTATTTTATATAATTAAAATGTGGTATTGATTTTTGGTATTTAGTTAAAAGTTGTACCTACAATTTGAAGATTTTATTTTGATAGGGGAATCTTTAAGTGTAGTGAGTGGTGAGGGTCCACGGGATGGCCATTGGGGTACCCACGTGGAACAATCAAGAACCTTCCGACAAAATCAAGAGTGCCTTTTATGACGAAGAGGTGACGTGTGATACACCGTCCGTGGCCGTGGCGTTGCCGGTTGTAAGTTGTAACCGCAGATGGCCCCACTCCCCCGTCAACTGTGGCCCGCCCTCTCACTACTCATCTACTGGCCGGTTAGTTAGGTCAATTAAGCTTGTTCGAGTTGTGCTCAAATTGAGTCTCATTTTGGAATCGAGTCTCATTTCTAACCATCACTACTGGATAGAAATGAAGCTCATTTTACTTTTTTTTTTTAAATAAAAAAAAGCGAGATCGAGATTAATTGTTTCGTTTTATCTCATTTTAGTTTGAATTGGGTTCGATTAGAACCCAAAATTGATTTGTGGCTCTTAATTGATAGGATGAAAGTGGAAATGAGAATCACTACGCCGAGTCGCCGACCTCTTCAAATAGTCTTAATTAGTAGAAAGGGTTAAAATAGTAAATATATCGAAAAACTAGTTATATGAGTTTGACCAAACCTCTCGATGAGGTTAACTTTGGATTGTCATTTCCCTGTTTCCGTTTATGTTTTCCTTCCGGTTTCCATTTCTATTTCCGTGTAACATAGTGTAAAACTAGTTGAAAATTAAATTGTTGATTGATTTTTGGCCCAGCAAGATAATATCTAGTTTATGGTGAAAAATCGAATTGCTGCCGAGAATCGAATTGATGTGGATAACAAATTGCCCCAAATTTCGTTTTGCTCTAGAGATCCGGTACGAACTCTGATGCTCTCTCCCTCCATCGTTCTAAAATCACACTGTAAATATTTGTTTAAATTTTTATTTTTTTTTAAAAATTGAAAAATAAATTTATGACATGGCCAACTTAAAAGTTTGGTGAGGTGGCAAAAATTTATGTCATGTGTGTTTTTCGGCGTCCAAGGCGTATTTGGTCGGAAAGTTCACCAGAATACACTTATGTATTATTTTCGGTTAATAGGGAGATATTTCGTATATGAAACTATCAATTTCAAAGTTCGTATTAATGTATTATTTTTGACCAAAAATTAATAGTTGATATTATTTTTGACCATTTTTCCTTTTAAATATAAACGAGTTTAAATCGAGTTTTTTTAGTCAAGTCCAAGCTAACAATATTCCTTATATATATATTTTCAATCATAACGAAAGGAGTATGATGAATGAATGAAATAAATGTAAAGTTGGGAGAAATGTCATAGTATGCAGGGGAGATGATGTGGCTAATCATACCATAGGAGTTAAGTTTGGATTATCCAATTCATAAGAGCAAGTCTGAGTCTGACCTAACAATGTAATTAATAAATTAGAAGAAGTAAGGAGCATAGAACACTCTGCTTGTAAGACAGATTTCAGGCAAAATGCAACCCACTGTCCCACTGGACTTACCTGTCTCATATGTTCAATGTTACATCATGCATCACACCTTCAATATATATCTATCTTGTTTCCTATCTTATTTATTTTTAGGGAAATTCCGTTTGGTACCCCGAGTTTTTGACAAATCCGGATGGTGTCTCACACTTTTTTTTTTGTCCAGATGGTACCCCTGAGTTTTGTCAAAAGTCCGGCTCATGCCCAAAACCCATAGTTTCTTCTTTTTAATGAATAAAACCACCCATTATTTTTATTTTTTCATAAATATGCCCATTTACTTTTAACATTAAACAAAACTACTTATCTTTTAACTAAATTCAAAACAAAATTGACAAAATCACCTTTATTTTTTAAAATTAATAAGATCACACATTATTGCCAAAGTTGTAGCAAAAAATACCCATTCTTTCCAAAAAATTTTTTGAAGAAAATTAACTATTATTTTTGACATTACACAAAAGATCCGTTACATATTTTTCATATTTTATAAAAAATAAATCTCATTATTTGTCAAATATTGCATGTACATAATCACCCATTATTTACAAAATTTTGCACAAATCCACTATCTTATTATGTGAACAAAAATAGTTAACCTATACATTATAAAAAAAATACTTTGTAAAATCATACTTTGTGTAAAACCACCCTTTATGCTTTAAAAAATGCACAAAATCATTTCTTGTGTAATAAAAGAAGGTGTTATTCATTTCTTTTGTTTGGAATACATAAAACCTAATAAAATAAGAATGATTAATCTCTTATTATATTTTTCTTTTACAAGAAGAAAAATAAATAAATAAAATTTACTTTTCTTTTTCAAAAAAATTATAATCAAGCATTTGGTTAAATTGATCAATCACATTTACAAATGTTTAAAGTTAATGAGATATAAGTTAAATATTGTTTTGAAAAATAATATGTGTTAAAAATATTGCAATAAAAAATTTTGGAAATATTGCAATAAAAATTTTGGAAATATTGATCAATCACATTTACAAATATTGCAATAAAAAATTTGGAAATAATATGTGATTTTGTAAAATTTTAAAAAATAAAGTTGGTTTTGTCACTTTTGTGTTGAATTTTGTTAATTAATACGGAGTATGTTGTTTTGTTCAATGTTAAAAGTAAATGGGCATATTTATGAAAAAATAAAAATAATGGGTGGTTTTATTCATTAAAAAGAAGAAACTATGAGTTTTGGGCATGGGCCGGACTTTTGACAAAACTCAGGGGTATCATCCGGACAAAAAAAAAGTGTGGGACACCATCCGGAATTGTCAAAAACTCGGGGTACCAAACGGAATTTCCCTTATTTTTATTTATTCTTGTTCATCAACTGGCCTGCATACACATATGGTAATTTAATTTCATTTGGATAGACGTGGAGAGTTTTCAAATTTTGGTAGTGGGATTGATGGAGGAGGGGAGGGAACGAGATAGGATTAATAGATTAAAATGGGTTAAATTTAGATAAAATAGATCTCAATCCTTAATTTATTTTGACGGATAAGATTGATACATTTATCGGATAAGATTGATACATTAGATAAATGGTTTTCTATTCTTTGCCTCAAGAGTATAAGATAACAATCTTAATCGAGAAATATTTCCTAAATTTAAATTATTTTTAGTTTTTCTTAATATTGATTTCCTAAAATCGTTTATTTATTTGGTAAGAAATTTTTTCGATTAACGTTCTTTTCGTATGCGTTTGAAACATAAGATAAAAAGATCATTAGACAAATATTAGGAAAGAGTTAGGAGAGCGTCTGGATTCACTTTGTGAAAGCATAAACAAATTAGGAATGGATCATAAAGGAAAGTGAATATAGGGGCACAACTCAAGTGAATTAAGTTAATTAGTAAGTTTGTTAAACTTTTTTTTTTTTAAATTTCCCTAAATTGTGAGATGTGAATTGATGTTAGCAATGGTAAATAAACTAGTTTAGCAAGGGTATTTCTGTAATCTTCTTAATTACCTAGCTGAGTTGTATAAATAGCAAACTCAGATATAAATGACGACACTTAATATTTCTCTCATTCAATAATAGAAATTGATTGTTCTGTCTCCTTTCATGTTTCTTCTTCCTCACAATCAAACATGGTATCAGTCGCTCGATCATTTCTTTCCGTTGCGTAATCATCTTCATTGATCATCATCTTCGTTGGCCATTTTCTTCGTTATTCCCTGCATTCATGCCAAATCCAGCATCGCATCCTTGGTTTTTTGGTTCTCCAGATCCTTCCGATCCCTTTTACATCCATCCATCTGGTTCACCGGGTATGAATCTTGTTTCGAAAGTTTTCAATGGATCTAGTTTCTATTTTGGGAAACGTGCCATATCGATTCCTCGATGCCATGGCTCTTGAGCTTGCCGACAGTTTTTTGTCCGCGAAAGACATTTGGTCAGGGTTGATTTCAAGGTTTTCACAATCAAATGACACTCAATGTTTCATTGTTGAGAAAGCAATAGCGAGTATCTCTTAAGATCCAGATGGGATTTCTAGTTATTTCACTCGACTCAAGAAATTATGGGACGAGAAAGATTCGTTGAGGAACATTTCGCCTTGTTCGTGTGGTTTGTCTCATTCTGTTCATGAGTATGAGTAGAATCAGCGTTTGATGCAATTTCTCATGGGCCATCAATGACTCATATGCTACGGTTCGAGGCTCAATTCATATGATGAATCCCCTCTCGGATATTGACAAAGCTTATTCAATGTTAATCGAAGAAGACAACCAACGCTCGGGTCGTAGTATGAATCAATTGATTGTTGATTCTTCTTCACTTGTTGCCAATGTTCTAAAAGGCGCTAGGCGGCCGGTAGGCGGTGGGTGGCCGCCTAGCGCCTAGGCGCCGCCTAGGCGGACTTAGAACAAACTTGATTATTTTCTTATATTTTGACGAATAACACTTGTCAATAATTCATATAATGTAATAATAATCTAAAATATCACTCATAAACCCAAATTTTTAGTAGTTAACTAACACTAAAGTAAATAAATGCAAAAGTACATGTCTGACTAACAATTCTAAACCTCCTAAAATCCAAAACTATAAGTTCGATTGAAAAGCAAATGCATCACGACATGGGGGATAAAAAAACCCTAAGTCAACTAATCATATGCTTAGAAGCGCAAATTGAATAATCGTTGGACTAGGCGGTGCCTAGGCGGGACTAGTCGGGCCCAGGCGGCGCCTAGGCGGGACCAGGCGGTGCCTAGGCGGTGCCTAGGCGGTTCCTGGATGAATTTCCGCCTAGAGGTCCGCCTAGGCTTAAAAATTCCTAGGTCCCATCCCGCCTAGCGCCTAGGCGGCGCCCAGGCGCGATTTTTAGAACACTGCTTGTTGCAGATTCTCAAAAATTGGGGCAGTCTACTTCATCTTTGGCTCCAGCTTATAAGTACAAGAATCCTCATTTCATCTGTACTTATTGTAAGAAACAGGGTCATCTGATTGATCGATGCTATAAACTTCATGGTGTACCAGTTGATGGCAAGTTCAAATCATCTTCTTCCAAGATTGTTGCTCAGGCTGGGTCATCTGTCTCTTTTACTCCTCTTATCACAATAGACCAATATGCACAATTAATGGCCCTTCTCTAATAATCTGATATAAAGGTTGGGCATTCAATGCTCTGATACCATCTTGATTTTACAAAATCAAGCTGAGATTGATCACTCAAGAACACTCAGATGAAAGAAGAAGAAAAGCAGAACTCCCATAAACTCAGAAAATTTTATAGCTTTGTAAGATGATTCTCTAATACAAGAGCAGCCCCTATTTATACTAAGCTAACACACACACGGGTTAACTTATTGCCCAAGTCATACAAGACTTTATTCGGTTACACACTTGATGAGCCCACTTGCCACTTGGACCTACACTTAGTCGTTTGCCTTAGTTGCCTCAACAATTAGTGAAATGATTGGTTAATAGCAGTAGCAAGAGAGTACCTGATCTCCTTCTGGAGCTGGTGATTGGCCTCCTTGAGCTGCCGAAGATCCTCTAGCATATTCTGTTACATCAGATCCACACATTTTCCGAAAAACTTAAAGAGTTTCGATTGAATTTTAAAGTTTCGTCGATCTAATTTTCATCTCAATCAATTTCCAGTAACATGGGAACGATATTGCGTAATGAGATCGAGAGGAAGGAGATTGTAACGGTACAACGTAATGAGAGCTCCAAACATCGGACGAACCTTGAGAGAAGGATGAACCACATGAAATCAGATGGAATGGCGAAGAGGGCGAACTTGGAGAGAAAGAGAAGGGATCCAAGTCTAGTGCCCGCGCCATGGCGCGGTTTTGTTCAAAAAATCTTAATAATAAAAAATTTATTATTATATAATTAAATAAAAGATTAACAAAGGATGCATCAACTAATAAATTTAGGGAGTGGATAAATAAGAAAAATATGCACAAACAATAAAATGAAGGTGGTTATGACACATTAGCAAAAATATTCTCATTTCATTAATAATTAAATACAGATAGATGGTTAAAAATGTATAAATTTTCAATTATTAACAATTTATGAGATCATAACACAAAATGTTCCTTATTTTATATTTAGATATAGATTATAGTTTAATTTAATGTTTTGAATTAAAGCAATTGATTAGATAATGTAAAATATGTTAAGTAAATAAAAAAAACTCTATTATAATTTGATTGATTAAAAATTTATTGGTTCAAATGTTTTGAATTGAACTTAATTATTAGAAAATGTAGTATGTGTTAATATATATTAATTTAATATTTTGAATTAAACCTACTAATTAAAAAACTTAGAATATGTTAATTACAAAATAAATAAATAAATTGATTCTCTTAAATAGTTATTCGTTAATATATGATGTAACTTGATTGAAAAATAGTTTTGAATTAATCCCATTACTTAAAACATAAGAAGTAGTTTAACATATTATATAAATATACATATATATAGATAAATTATAATAAAATTATTTAAGAAGACAATATTATTATATAAAGCTTATAAATAATAATAAGAATAAGTTGACATAACAAAGATGATACATGGATATATTATAGGATATATTAATTAGTTGACTAAAATAAATTGATTCTGTAATAATTTAACTTCTATAAATATATTGTTATAAGGTTGCGACACGTGGCGAAAATGCTTATGTTTTAATATATTACTAGCGTAGTACCCGTGCGTAACGCACGAGATTTGTAAAATGTATTATATTTTATAGAAGATATTACCATAATTTATTTACATTATATATTAGATATATTATACTATTATAATAATATGAAAACAATATAGCAAAATAATATAAATTTGGATATAAAAAAATGCTTATATTATATAAATACATAATATATGTGGCAAAATGACAATGTCTCACCTTCCTCGCTGAGTCGGGTTTGAGAAGAAGAAGAAGTGGAGGAACAATCATTAAACAAAATGGGGATTGAGAATTGAGCTCCTAACTTATTGATAATGAAAATATTGAACTTGTATTCAAATTTTATATTTCAAAAAAAGTATTTTATTTGTCTAACATCAACAATAACCGTACAATATTTCATTTAAATATGAAATTTTAAATTATTTTATGTTAAAGGAAACATACATGCTCTAATCATACGAATAATATTCAATTTTCATTTTTGAAGCATACATACTCTAATCTTGTAGAGTATATATGTTAATTTTTGTTTTAGATCATTGTGGTTATGGAAATTAATCATTCATCTTCATCACCATCTTGCATTAAAAAAAACACGAAATCAATTTTATAATATAAATGGTAATATATGAGAAGAAAATATAGACACGGATGAATAAAAACAAAGTCCATAACCATCAATTGAATTCAAATACACAATTTACAACAAACAAAAAGCAGGAGTTTGAAATGTTATTGTGGATAATTGAAATTTTTATTAGTATGATGTGAATGAAAACTGAAGCCCTTATATATAGAAAGAGAGAATAAAACAAAAAGATTCTTCCCTTGCAAGATTGATAGAGATTAGATAAATAAATTGGTTTTATTTTACTCCATCAAAAAATTTAATATTTTGAAAATTGGTTAAAAACTTCATAAGATGAATAATAAAAAAATTGCAATATTATCTAAAAATTCAATGAATCAGATTTTCTATTTGATGATTATTATTATTATTATTATTATTATTATTATTATTATTATTATTATTATTATTATTATTATTATTATTATTATTATACATGATTGTTGATTAAAAAGAATAATTAATTAATTGAAACTTTCATTGGTAGATTATATATTTTTTCATGGAATTAGTTTTGTAATTTAAAAAGAGATTGAAATTGAAATTGAAAAGGTTTAAAAGCACGGCTATAGTTTGAATTAGAGAAAATCTCTAATAAAATTAAATATGAAATAAAGGTAATACAAATTAAAAGATTTCCTATTTTGTTAAGATTTTATGAAAAAAAATAAATGAAAATTTATGTCAAATCATTAAATTCAGATAAAGTTTAAACAATTCATTATTTAATTAAAAATAACTTAAGATAATTTTTAAGAAAAATTAATCGATTTCGTAAAGAAATTCTAAACAATTGAGTCAATATTTTCCCAATTACGTGTGTGAGAGTACATGGTAGTTAGCTTGTAAATAAATTATTCTAAAAAATATTATAAATTAATTAATTAGATTGTTTTACACATATTACTTCGTAGTTAGCTTATAAATAAATTATTCTAAAAAAATATTCTAAAAAATTAATTAGATTTATTAATTTAAAAATACATAAGATACAATTAATTTAATTTAATAAATAATTAATAGGGGTGGGCGCGGGACGGGACGGGACGGGACGGAGGTCGTCCCGCGTCCCGTCCCGCGTCCCGTCCCGCGTATTTTTTGCGGGACGGGACCGGGACGGGATTTACTCTTTTTTTCTTAGTCCCACACGGGCCTTGTCCCTCGCGGGACGGGACGGGACCGGGACGGGACGGGCCTTGTCCCTCGAATAAAAAAAGATTATAAAAAATAAAATATTTTCCGTATATTTTACGATTTTCAAAGACGTAACACATATAAATCCATAACAAAAATATATATATTTTACGGGTTACCCTATGGTCCCTATATATACATACACATATATATTATATATATAGTGGGTATATGTAATACAATATGTGTGTATTACCGTGTCTATTTTCAAAGTGCAGCTTTCATTGGGGGCTGGGGCTAAAATCTTACCTTTCTCTCTTTCATTATAGTGTGTATACACATGCACTGTATGTATATAATATACTGTATAATACATACTACATAACATAATATTATATATATATATTATTAAATTCTTATATATATAATATATGCGGGACGGGACGGGATTTGCGGGATTGGGACGGGTCGTCCCGCGTCCCGTCCCGCATTATTTTTGCGGGACGGGACCGGGACGGGATTCACTATTTTTTTCCGAAATCCCACCGGGCCCGGGACGGGACCGGGATTTGCGGGATTTGTGCCCACCCCTAATAATTAAGGTGAAATAATTATTTAAAGTAGAGAATCTATATAAAAAAAATCAAAGCATCTTAATTTTAGTAGTAATTAATTGTAACTAAATGAACTATTTTTAATAAAAGATTAAATAGAAATTAATTAAAAAAAAGCTATCAAAATGAGATAAGTATATAATTTATTTTAACAATAAATAAATAATTTATTGATTCATTTAAACTAATTTTAAATACTCTCTAACAATAAAATATTTTTCGAGAGTGTTTTAAAAATTAGTTAAATATCGAATCAGTTGAAGATCGATATGGAATTTGTAATACGTCCAAAAATTATTCAGTTAAAATTTTTAAAAATGTGATGTATAAAATTAAGATTGAAGTAAAGTATTATGTGATTAAGTTAAACAAAATGTATAAATAAAGAGTTGATAATGAATAATGTAACGACCCAGAATTATGATTTCCGGGTTTCGTTTCAAGGGATAAAACCCCTTGTTCGGATCTTGCAATCCAGGTACGGGTCGAGGTTTCAAACTCATTTTAAGATTGGTAGAAAGAGGGATTTCAAACCCTAAAAACCTCGAAGGGCCGTTGGGTACCCTTAACCTGTCCTAAGACTATGTCGCAGAATCCATTTCAAAAGAAAGTAAAGCGGAAGCAAAGTAAAGATACAAGTGCCACGGCAGAGCCGGGTCAAAATATGATCAACCATTCAAATTCGAGCCGTAATTAAATTGGTGAAGTTGGAATCTCAACTCTCTCTTTCCGCCATGTTAGACCCAGCGGTCATGGACTCAAATCAGCATCAATAGTAGTAAGCATAAAGGATACCTAAAAAAATTGATATGGGGCGGGATCAGATCGATGCCCACTTTAGCTCTGCATCCCAACCCTAAGCACACATATACGCTATACCTAATAAAGATGCTTCTAGATGCATTGCGGGATATTAACACACTAACATGCTCCTAAGATCAAGTGCATAATAATAATAAGGCCTTAGCACAGAATACCAAGTGGTATATCCCTCTCCTACCTCCACCCCCTTCCGATAGGGCGGAGACTGGCCAGCTCGTGAATGCATTCCATCATAATCGGGCGGCACGCATGCCTAACCAGCTCCACAATAAAACCCGCAGACATATCATAATATAAGGAAGTTAATGACTCGATTGACTCAGGGTACCCGATGAGGCTGGGCTACCCTATGACCCTAGCAATGACTCTAGAAATAGATTGCTCAACGATCAATGCAACCTAGCATGGTACTACATGGCATGCTGATCATGAATGCAACACCTAGTATATCATGGACCTAAAGCAGGGAATAGCTCTATTCAATCTGAGTAAGCTCCGAAGAGACTTACCTGGAGATGCAGAACAGCAAGATAGCACAAGCAAGCCCAAATGCAAGTCCAAAGTAATCCAAAAGCAATACACACCTAGCATCAAGCCATTCCATAAGCCACCGTGCCGAAATTCATACATATGAAATCCAAATTCTCAACATACTCAAAACCCATCGATAGTAAAACCATTTCCAAAGTCTTTCCGATACGATCAACATCAACCAAAATCATTTACTTCCAATCAAACCCCATCGATAAATCTTGCCAACAATATTTCCAAACTCTTAAATCCTAAATTAAGTCAACTCATATTCAAAATAATTTCTCAAATCATGCTTGGCCAAATTTCGACATTTATCATTTAAATCCTTAACAAATTCCCAAAATCATATTGTAGAATTAATTCCGGCATTTTATTACAAAATCATTATATAATAAAATCCAATATTTAGTCACCAAAACAATTCTATTTTCACAACCATATCTATACATCAATAAAACATCTCGAAATTTCCAAACTCACAAATTAAAACAACATTAACTACATATTCCAAATAATGCCTCTTTTAAACCATTTTATAATATAATAAAATTCCAGAATTTATATTTTCATGAACTCAAAAATAATATACAATAATAATAATAATAATAAGGGTCATGAAAATCAATCCCAATTAAATTAACTCAACCAATTAAAATACTATAAAAATTTATTACGTAACATAGAGCATGTATAAAACAACATCCATTTAAATCCCCCAAACCAACCGGCCCAAATGAAACCAAAACCAACCCGCAAGACTGACCCGACCCAAGAGAAAGAAAGGAAGGGAAGATCCAATCCGGCCCAGTCCTTCCTCATTTTCGGATCCAGCCCAAGGAGGAACCCATTTTGATTTTTAAAAGAACCGAACCGGTTCAGGAAATAAGAAAAAGGGAAAGAAGGAAACCGGGTTCAGGGTCTCCTTCAACCTCTGCGCATCTGGGCTCGGAAACGGAAGAAGGGGAAGAGAAAATGAAGGCTCTCAGGCGGCCCTAGGATGCACTCCGACCACCCTCAGCCTCTCGGTTCTCGCTCTCGCACACACGCCCTTTGGCTTCCTCGACTCCCGCCTCACCCGCTCTCGCTCGCTTCTCTCTATCCTAGTCCCGCTCGCTCCGCTCACACCCACAACTCGCCGGAAACTCTAGTTCTTACCCACAACCCCTCTCGTCCTTCACTAACCACTACGGATATCCAAGGAATCGGAAAAGACACATGAGAAAGAAGAAGAGAGGGTCGAAGCTCACCGAGGTTTCGAAGGTTCGCCGGAAAACTCGCCGAGGCTCGATTGGAGCTCGTCCGGCCTCGCCGGAGTTGAGAGCTGCGTCGGAGGTGATTGGAGGTGAAAGGAAGGGAAATGAGCGAGGAGGCTCTTACCGCTCGAGATCGGAAAACAGCGAAGAGGCAAAAGAGAGGCGGCGGCTGAGCTCATCGGGGACTTTTGGGGCTACCGCTTATGCTTGGATGTCGAGGGAAAAGTGATGGAAGAGGTGGCTGCTGGGTGTCGGAAGAAGAAGGAGGAGCTACTGTGGGTGCTCGGTGGGCTTCTTCGAAAAACAGAGGGAGCTTGGTGGCGCCTGGTGGCTGGAACTGAGGACGGTGGGGATGCTGGCGGTCCGGAGGCGAAGCGGTGAGAGGGTCTGGTGCTCAGTGGTGGCGGCAAGGGTCAAAAAGGAAGGGTTTTGTTTGGCTTTTTGGCCACAATTTGGGAAATAGGGGTTGTGTATATGTTTGGTCAAAATGAACAGCAATCCAAACGAAGATAAGAGAGTAGGGGGAATTAAAATTGGGATGGGGGGAATTTGGCGTGGGTTCTGTTCCACTTCAGAGATGTTGGTACTCGACAAAGGGAAGGGGCAAAATAGCTGGCAATCAGATGGAGGAAGAGACAAAGCGTAGAATGGTCCCAAGACCCAAAATTCAAAATACCTGAAATTAAATCTTAAAATCCGCGCTTTCTCTCGACCTTATCCCGACTCGAACAAATTTGATTTGTAAATCATTATCGGAATTAAATTAATCTATCCAGACTCGCAACTCGAAAGCGGAATCAAATTCCGTTAAAATCAGAATTCTAAAACGATGTCGGAAAGATTTTAAAATACGATTTTTTTTAAGGCGAAGATGACGATTTCCAAATATCCGAATATTTATATATATATATATATATATATATTTTGACCCAAATCCCTTTTATTTTATTATTTATTAAAATTTATTATTTAAAAATCCGAGCCTTTACATCATCCACCTCTAAAAACAAGTCTCGTCCCCGAGACTAAAACCAAAATAAAGTGGGGGATGAAGTTGAAATTGATGAGTCCAAGGACCATGTCCAAAGATCTTGTAATCATCTCAGTTGCGTCTTCCGGGATACTCACAACATCCTAGTCACGGTCGTGACATCTCCAATTGGCCTTGACAAGTATGCAATAAGCGCCCCTATCAAATCCTTGCTTCGACTTTTCGGAAGTACCACAACTCTAAAAGTTCTACAATGTCATCACTAGGTCTTAGCAAGTACCCTACAAGCGCCCTCATAGAATGCTTGTATCCACTTCGTGAAGTATCATAGAGTTGCCCGGGTTTGAAAAGTTTCAAAGGGAATTCCACAGTTGAAAAAGATTGGTCTCAAAATAGTTGAAATTCTCGGTAACATTTATTCTTTAAAATTCCAAGTAATTACTTTTCAAACCGCTCAAAATCTTCAAATAAGACGTTTAACCAAGCAACTTTACACCAAAACAAGTAAAATCTTTTTGATCAAAATTTCGTCAAAATCCTCCAAAACTAAATCAGTTTCCCGCATAACAATCAATCAAATTCAGAAACTCGGAGGTGGAAGCATCCACCTCTAAGGGCTAATCTCATATTCTCTTCCTAGTTTCCATAATCAAATCAATCTACCAGTCTCAATTCAAGCAAGATTCACAAGCCATAAACAATGCATAACCACATAACCAATCGATCCTCAACGAGTATATCATATGACAAGTCTCAAACATATGCCAGCACACCGCCACAAGATCACATCAACGTCTCCGCACCATACTAAAGGTCATAATATGCATCTATGTCAAAATCATAACACACATCTCGATATCACACCAATGTCATAACAGGTACATCCTCATCATAAAGTCAATGAATCAAACTCATTGTCAACACATCAACACAACAAGTCATGTTATTAAGATTCTGTGAAAGGGGAGGTCAAACAATATATCAGTCATCGAATGTAAGCATATTCACCAAACATCATCTTAACTCATCACAATGCCATATAACGATCATTTAGAAATCGGGTATCATTATCTCATATATATACAAATCATATTCATCCTCAAGTCAAATTCATCATTTAACATATCCACAATCATGCTTAACGATCATATAACATAACATCATGCTTAATCACCCCATAATATAATATCATGTTTTCACACAGCAACATGTCATTATCTCATGATTCATATAACACATCGTAACATGCTTCTAAAACGCATAACAGGGTAGTAATGCATATCATGATAACACTAGTCACTACCAATTATATTTCAGTATTTGCATAAAAACATGGAATATCAATCTATATATGGTTCATCATGGTTGCTATATAACATCATGTCAGTACATTTTAATAAATCGCATAATCAAGAAAATCCTCATATCATACTAGTCAAAATAAAACACAATCCCCACTCGCCCATCTCCACTCTCAAGCCAAGACTAATCCTCTTCTAGACTCGCCAACGTCAACTCGGACAAAATTTCCCTCAAAGAAATCTCAATTTGTTTTGATACTCCAATCTCACCCCTCATTTCATCAAGCACTACCACACACCATCCACCTCTAAGAACCCAACTCCTACCTCTAACTTTACACCGAGAACCCTCTCATACTATATCATCAATACTCTCAAAAGTCATTCCCCACACTTCATATACTACTCAAGACATCACAAGCATCATACCCTGCTAACCACATCCCTCTCTCGCGTCTTACCTCGTAATACCATCGATCATCCTAACCGCCTAAAATTCTTTTACCACTCATCAACTACTCCACAAGAGAACCCTCACCCACAAGTTTAAGGAAAAAGCAATCATGAAAATCATCAAACATAAGGTTTACATCATGCAAACTAGCATTCATAAACATATCATCATGGGTTCAACAAGTCTCAGTCTACCATCATGCTCAATAACCATCGCAACATCATATATGAACATAATCAAGTCAAGCTAACATGTTGCATTGTAACCTTATCCGATACAATTCATGCTTCTTAACATATGTAGTTCACATTTTACAGGCAAAGGAATCCAAATCATGTTTAGCAACTTAGAGTAGCACACGTCAAGACATCATGGCACATGAGATCTATAAGTCATCAAATCATATCATCATAGACAACAGGCAACGGTCATCATCAAGTCAGCACACTAACACATAAATCTAATCGCTAGGTCAGTGCAATATCGTCGTCAACAATTTCAAAAGGGTTAGCAATTCGAACGGAGAACAATCCCGCTTGCAAGTCATATCGTACACGGTAACCGTAATTCTCGATGCGTGCCCGTTCCGCCGACATCTTAGATCCTGAGGCCCGTGGGTTATGGGCCCACACTTCTGCTGCATTGCTCTATCGCTATGCAACTTTTCGTTCCCTCTTCCATGCGGTCGCTCACCGAAATGTATCGCGCAATAGTCCAAGTTAGTGGGGATAGGGGAGTGACAAGGGAAGACAACCCAAATTCCTTTCAGGGAGAAACACGGACCAAAACTAAAGCCGACAATACCCTAACCCGAGAATAGCAACAACGCCCTTATGAAGGTCTATTAGGTTGCAATTATGACAAGTAGACACAAATTCATCATGGGGCATATCAATCATTTTAATCCACACTAACATGTACCTATCTCGAGGAGCACGACATACGTATTCATTCCAAAAGGACATATTCGAGTGTCACACAGATGCATACGAGACAAGATAGTAGTCCATTATCCACGAAAGTAGATATGCCTAGCAACTTAAGCAAGATATTCGGGATTCAATGGGCATCACAATTATCACATATATGAACAATGCACGAGCTTGGTGTATGCATCATACGAGAACATCCAAGAGCAACATAGGAATTATCACATCTGACAACAATGATCATGGAATAGGTCAAGAATGGCATGTAATCATACGACGAGGTACATTTATAAAGCACCAGTCCTACATGATACTAGCGATACATGATGTGATAAAAACATAGTCAAGAGTCATTAAAAGGAGTTCAACATAATGTTTACGAAACATGAGGCATGATCGAAAGTAATAAGGAGGACGTCATGGGCGACATATTATAATCATACTAGAAATGAACCATCATGGGCACATATAATGGTACGATAGTTATCACATCATAGAACAAGTACAACATGTAATCATTTAGCAAGTCATATTGAAAATCATAAACCCTATAGGATACTAATAGCACACATCGATCATGAGCACAATCAAGGTAACTCGACTAAATTCATCCTAACATTCATGTGTCATGCATATGCGAAATGATATAACGTGGTGTGTGATCATGCGAGGTGCCAAGTCATACATCTATGCCAGCAAAAGAGGAATTCATAACGTAATAGGGAAACACTACCGAGCGATAACATGTAAGCATGCTAGGATTACTCATTTCGGAAAGCAAGTCAATCATCGAATTCGACAGTAACTAATCAGGATGAGTACAACAATTTAAGATGATAGGAAGGGGAAGAACCACACTATCAGGGACCTAGCTCAAGAGGAGTTCAGCAATACGATAGGCAAGATATAAATTCTCACAAGTCACAATCAAGGACCCTACATGATGCTAAAGGCTCAACTTAACATATGATACACGCATGCAACTAATCATGATGACATGTCAGAAATCAATTCAATTTCGTTCCGACGATATAGAAGCATGATGAAAGTTTAATGATGTACAATACGAGTCTAAGAAATGGCAAGATGGCTATAGTTCAAGGACATGGGCTCGAATCAACATATACTAGGATAAAACATGCATTTCTCAAGACTCATTTATACTACATATTCTCCATCCAAACGCAAGTAATCACACAACATTACAAATTGGAAAACAACCAACGTTAATTAATTTGACGAATACAAAACAGATGAACATGCTATAGATTCTTGTCACAAAAGGTATGATAATCATCAAGACCTTATCAGTTAACATGCTAATGAGATCATTTACGGGCATTCATCTGAGGAAAGTTGATCACACTACCATGAACCTAGTAGAGTAAAATCATGCAGATTCATTTCATGCAGCTCACACTTTCATTCAATCCTACGATCAATAGGCCAAGTAAACATGCTATGACAACATATAATCATGGTAGAAGCCAAGACATAACACAAGACCTAAGCAATGTAACCAATCATAGATGCAACAACATGAGTAGCTTTTTACCAATGGTCATTCGCATGGTACATGCCAAAAATTACAAAATTATATCATGCAATTCAGAGAGAGTCACAATTACAACCAGGCAGAGATCCCTAAGGAAACCATTGACTTTTCCCAACCGACTCATCACTCCTCTTTCTCGTAGGACTTTGGTACGACTCTTGTGGTAGGAAAAACACTGGTTAATCATCATAAAAATCAAGAAAGACAGTCTCATAAACACCTTACTCTCGACTCAAAATGACATCAAGAACTACCTTCCAATATTCACTCAAACCACCTTCATATCCATACATGTTTCCAACACAATGTGTTTACTGAGCCGATTCCCTGTGGAAGACACTGATATCTGGGAGGAAGACTCGATAGAACATAGTTGAAGGGGCTGTTTCACACAAGCTGACTTTGACCATACAGAAATAAGGGTACTTTCACTATCCCGTTTGCACATATCAGTCAATACACAACTCATTGTTAAGCATACCAAATCAGATCTCTAGCATAGCAAGCACTCAGCACAGAATCTGTTAATAACACTCATAATGATCTCCTTGGAGTCTCCCAACCCATCTGTAAGGAACAAGCTAATATTTTGCCTACCGTTCCCAACTACACCCAATAGGGGTGGTCTAGCGCCTTTACTACCCACTCGCGTCCCCGTTTGGTCGGTTTTCCTCTTTTATTATAAGTTGAGTTCATTACTTAGTCCAATTTAGGTTAGGCATCTTAAGTTCATTTTGCCCCCCTTAAAACACTTTCAAATCTTTTGAAATTCATGGGCGGTTTTCCAAAACATACACTCGACCCTTGTGTACCTGAATTGCACAACCTCAGCTCTGATACCATCTTTGTAACGGCCCAGAATTATGATTTCCGGGTTACGTTTCAAGGGATAAAACCCCTTGTTCGGATCTTGCAATCTAGGTACGGGTCGAGGTTTCAAACTCATTTTAAGATTGGTAGAAAGAGGGATTTCAAACCCTAAAAATCTCGAAGGGCCGTTGGGTACCCTTAACCTGTCCTAAGACTATGTCGCAGAATCCATTTCAAACGAAAGTAAAGCGGAAGAAAAGTAAAGATACAAGTGCCACGGCAGAGCCGGGTCAAAATATGATCAACCATTCAAATTCGAGCCGTAATTAAATTGGTGAAGTTGGAATCTCAACTCTCTCTTTCCGCCATGTTAGACCCAGCGGTCATGGACTCAAATCAGCATCAATAGTAGTAAGCATAACGGATACCTAAAAAAATTGATATGGGGCGGGATCAGATCGATGCCCACTTTAGCTCTGCATCCCAACCCTAAGCACACATATACGCTATACCTAATAAAGATGCTTTTAGATGCATTGCGGGATATTAACACACTAACATGCTCCTAAGATCAAGTGCATAATAATAATAAGGCCTTAGCACAGAATACCAAGTGGTATATCCCTCTCCTACCTCCACCCCCTTCCGATAGGGCGGAGACTTGCCAGCTCGTGAATGCATTCCATCATAATCGGGCGGCACGCATGCCTAACCCGCTCCACAATAAAGCCTGCAGGCATATCATAATATAAGGAAGTTAATGACTCGATTGACTCAGGGTACCCGATGAGGCTGGGCTACCCTATGACCCTAGCAATGACTCTAGTTACTTCACAGATAACGGCCATTCTGTTTGCATACATATAGAGAAATAGATTGCTCAACGATCAATGCAACCTAGCATGGTACTACATGGCATGCTGATCATGAATGCAACACCTAGTATATCATGGACCTAAAGCAGGGAATAGCTCTATTCAATCTGAGTAAGCTCCGAAGAGACTTACCTGGAGATGCAGAACAGCAAGATAGCACAAGCAAGCCCAAATGCAAGTCCAAAGTAATCCAAAAGCAATACACACCTAGCATCAAGCCATTCCATAAGCCACCGTGCCGAAATTCATACATATGAAATCCAAATTCTCAACATACTCAAAACCCATCGATAGTAAAACCATTTCCAAAGTCTTTCCGATACGATCAACATCAACCAAAATCATTTACTTCCAATCAAACCCCATCGATAAATCTTGCCAACAATATTTCCAAACTCTTAAATCCTAAATTAAGTCAACTCATATTCAAAATAATTTCTCAAATCATGCTTGGCCAAATTTCGACATTTATCATTTAAATCCTTAACAAATTCCCAAAATCATATTGTAGAATTAATTCCGGCATTTTATTACAAAATCATTATATAATAAAATCCAATATTTAGTCACCAAAACAATTCTATTTTCACAACCATATCTATACATCAATAAAACATCTCGAAATTTCCAAACTCACAAATTAAAACAACATTAACTACATATTCCAAATAATGCCTCTTTTAAACCATTTTATAATATAATAAAATTCCAGAATTTATATTTTCATGAACTCAAAAATAATATACAATAATAATAATAATAATAAGGGTCATGAAAATCAATCCCAATTAAATTACCTCAACCAATTAAAATACTATAAAAATTTATTACGTAACATAGAGTATGTATAAAACAACATCCATTTAAATCCCCCAAACCAACCGGCCCAAATGAAACCAAAACCAACCCGCAAGACTGACCCGGCCCAAGAGAAAGAAAGGAAGGGAAGATCCAACCCGGCTCAATCCTTCCTCATTTTCGGATCCAGCCCAAGGAGGAACCCATTTTGATTTTTAAAAGAACCGAACCGGTTCAGGAAATAAGAAAAAGGGAAAGAAGGAAACCGGGTTCAGGGTCTCCTTCAACCTCTGCGCATCTGGGCTCGGAAACGGAAGAAGGGGAAGAGAAAATGAAGGCTCTCAGGCGGCCCTAGGTTGCACTCCGACCACCCTCAGCCTCTCGGTTCTCGCTCTCGCACACACGCCCTTTGGCTTCCTCGACTCCCGCCTCACCCGCTCTCGCTCGCTCCTCTCTATCCTAGTCCCGCTCGCTCCGCTCACACCCACAACTCGCCGGAAACTCGAGCTCGCCGGAAACTCTAGCTCTTACCCACAACCCCTCTCGTCCTTCACTAACCACTACGGATATCCAAGGAATCGGAAAAGACACACGAGAAAGAAGAAGAGAGGGTCGAAGCTCACCGAGGTTTCGAAGGTTCGCCGGAAAACTCGCCGAGGCTCGATTGGAGCTCGTCCGGCCTCGCCGGAGTTGGGAGCTGCGTCGGAGGTGTCCTAGGGGGAGTGAAAAGGATTAAAGCTTCACCTTTACGCTGATTGGAGGTGAAAGGAAGGGAAAGGAGCGAGGAGGCTCTTACCGCTCGAGATCGGAAAACAGCGAAGAGGCAAAAGAGAGGCGGCGGCTGAGCTCATCGGGGACTTCTGGGGCTACCGCTTATGCATGGATGTCGAGGGAAAAGTGATGGAAGAGGTGGCTGCTGGGTGTCGGAAGAAGAAGGAGGAGCTACTGTGGGTGCTCGGTGGGCTTCTTCGAAAAACAGAGGGAGCTTGGTGGCGCCTGGTGGCTGGAACTGAGGACGGTGGGGATGCTGGCGGTCCGGAGGCGAAGCGGTGAGAGGGTCTGGTGCTCAGTGGTGGCGGCAAGGGTCAAAAAGGAAGGGTTTTGTTTGGCTTTTTGGCCACAATTTGGGAAATAGGGGTTGTGTATATGTTTGGTCAAAATGAACAGCAATCCAAACGAAGATAAGAGAGTAGGGGGAATTAAAATTGGGATGGGGGGAATTTGGCGTGGGTTCTGTTCCACTTCAGAGATGTTGGTACTCGACAAAGGGAAGGGGCAAAATAGTTGGCAATCAGATGGAGGAAGAGACAAAGCGTAGAATGGTCCCAAGACCCAAAATTCAAAATACCTGAAATTAAATCTTAAAATCCGCGCTTTCTCTCGACCTTATCCCGACTCGAACAAATTTGATTTGTAAATCATTATCGGAATTAAATTAATCTATCCAGACTCGCAACTCGAAAGCGGAATCAAATTCCGTTAAAATCAGAATTCTAAAACGATGTCGGAAAGATTTTAAAATACGATTTTTTTTAAGGCGAAGATGACGATTTCCAAATATCCGAATATTTATATATATATATATATATATATATATATATATATATATATATATATATATATATATATATATATATATATATATTTTGACCCAAATCCCTTTTATTTTATTATTTATTAAAATTTATTATTTAAAAATCCGAGCCTTTACAAATAAAGATTTGGATTAAACATATTTAGTTAAATTAGTAAAATAGAAGATTTGGATAATTAATACATATTTGAATTACTTGATTACTTTTAAATTAGTTTGATTATTTAGTTAAATTAATTTGATTTTTAAAAGTTTAAATTGAGATAATTTTATTAAATGAATGATGGGCCCATATTTAAGTAAAAGCGACACGTAGGATGATTAATGGAGAATCCGCCATGTGGCATCCTCCAACATGTGTTTTAGTATTATACTAGTGCAGTACCCGTGCGTAACGCACGGGATTGTTAAAATATATTATATATATTTTAGAAGATATTATCATAATTTATCTAAATTATATATATATATATATTATAGTATTATGATATATGAAAAGTTTATAGCGAAATACTATTAAATCCAAACATCCAAATAATCCTAAAAACAAATCAAATCCAATAGGTTTTACTTGATTGAAACAAAATATGTCTTTTGTAAAGGCGTGCCATTAAAATATAATGTTTCATAAATACTTATTAATCTATCGGATTTGGTAATGTATATCCGTAAATAATTATATATATATTAGATTGAATCGAGTGTATTCATAAATCAATATGATCGTAATACACTGAAAAGAAAGACAGACTTTATAAAAATATTAAATTATAAAATCTATATTGATTTGAATTATAATATCAATATAAATATTAGTACAATATTAAAATAATATGAAAATCAAATTATAATATTAATATGTCAAAATATTTGAGGTAGACTTATTTATTTTATTATTATATTATATAGGTTGACGTTTTAATAAGATTAAAATATTATTAAAATTTAATGATACTATCAATATGTTGAATTAAATGAAATAATAATATTATTATTATGATTACTTTATAAATATTACTGAAAATTTAACATATTTATACAAATACGGGATTATTTTTTTGGGCTCGTTCTTATAATTTATAATATGATTATAAAGTATATAAGGTCATTTAATATTTTATTTTTAAGTTTTGTAGTAACAGTTTGAAAACAAAAAAATATGTCTTCAAAAACCCGGTTTTGCAAATTAAAAAAAAGAAGGAAAAGAAAGAAAGAAAAGGGAGAAACATAAGGGTGAACGACATACCTTACCCAAATACCCACCTCCTTTCTCCCATCCCAATCTATTCATCTTATTCGGTTCAATTTCGATCTGAAAACCTCAAAGAGATCGATTTGAAATCAGTCCCTCCAATATGTCGATCTGAAGAATCAAAGAGACGACTCCTTTCTCCCAAGCCCTAATTGAGTCATCCTCTTCCTTTTATAGAGAAACCCTAAACTCAATTTTCATGGTCTTTCCCCCAAAGCTTTCATAAAACCCAGAGATTGGATATCATTCTTGCAATTAACCTTTGTCAATTTCGAGTTGAAAAAAATCCTTCCTCAAGTTCGATATGAAAAATCAAAAGGACACGAAAATTGAACACCGACATGACAACGGCTATGTTTGGATGAAGGTAACGATTCTTATTTATTTGTTTCCTTGTTCAAATTTACCAATGATTTATACCATTTTCAAACAATTCAAGTGTTTGCATTGTATTTTGTCCAAGCATCACCCCTCTTATAACCGATTTGAAGGTAGGATTGATTGATGGGTGAGTTTGGAGTAGTTTTGGTGTCATTAAGGAAGTTGTCGATCTGAACTCGATTAGATTTGTATGGTAGGTAGCTTATTAGGTATGAGGTTTTGGGGGTTAGATTGGACAGGGATATGAATCAAATAAATTGGACAGGTATCCTTGACGTTGTCTGATGAGTTTGTGAACTTGTATGTGCAAAAACCTGAACTAAAGATGCAACTCAGCCGTGATAGAAGTTGCCCACATAATGTTTGGTTGTTTACATTATTAAGTGCATTACATTTATGTTGGTTGGCATTTAAAAGACGGAAATGCTGAACATGAGTTTAAGCCTATTAGCTCAAAATTGAAAGAGTGTTGTGATCAACCAAAAAGATATCGGTTCAAATCCCGCATAGGCTTCGTATACATGTGCTTTTAAAATGGGGTGATTACATTCTGATTTAAAAGATCCTAATTGCCACTTTGCTGGTTTGATATTCCTATTCTTGCAAACTGAACTATACCAATATGCTACCCACCACTGTATCCAACCATAGCAAATGCTTAATTTTGTTAACTCATTTTGTTCAGGTATGTTAACTTTTATCTAGGTGTTTGACATCTGTTTCTAATTTTCGAATCAGATATATCAGATGGGGCGATGGACTGTCAGTTTTGGAAGCAAGTTTTGATATACTGAGGGAGCAAGTTTTGCACAGTCATGCTTGAGCAGTAAAAGAGACTAATTGAGTCATGGAGCTAGGATCTTCCTACAATGATTATAAATGCAATTTTATCTGTGTTGGTTTCTTCGTCAATAACTTATGGGTAGGTTGAATTTATTCTGTTTTTGATTGGTAATGACCTATAAGTTTAGTATTTGGGAGTTGGTTTTTATTTTTCAATATTATAAGTTCCATTCGCAAAGTTTAAATATGACACGACATATTTCAAGCTACTGGGGTCTAAGTACTATGAATGTGGATTGAATCTTCCACTTTAGGTGAATCACTGAAGTGAAGGAGAAGGAAACACAAAAGATTCAATGTTTTTGTGGGGACAGAAGACCCAATGCTTAGGTGTATTCAGACAGATTCTGCTTCAAGTGAACTGTCTTTAACCAACCTTCTCCCACCTCTAGGTAAAACTAAAAATACTTCTCTTTCTAGATCTGTTATATAGCAAAGAGAGCTGTCTGGTTGAAGTAATATACGAATGCAAAAAAAAAAAATTCCAATCAGCTGCTCGTAAATAGTGTACTGCATTTGAATTAAAAAAGGTCCAGAGATAATGCAAACAATTCAGTCTCAATATTATAAGTTCCATTTGAAAAGTTTTAACCACAACGGTATGAGCTGTATGTTGTCTTTCGGTTCCAATTAAAGTCACTTGTTCACAATCATAAGATCACGTAGTGAATTATCTGATGATCTCAGACAGCTGCTCATAAATAGTAATGCCTTGGAATGCAAAAATATTACAAACAACTAATCATAAATATTGTAATGAATTTGAATTAAAAAAAAATTCCAGAGATAATGCAAAAAAATTCAGTCTCAGTGTAATGCCTTTGAATTTTATTGTGCTTATAAATAGTTAGAGCCATAAAATTCCAAGCAGTTGCTCATAAGTGTTGTAGTTGTACATGCTGTTTGTTATTCATTAGTGGGTTCCACTTCATACATCATGCATGAAACTCTGATGGCTTGCATTGCACGGATAGTTTATGTTTTGGAAAACCTCTCTATATACAATATTGTTGGTTGTATTCTTCGGTCGACCTTCCTCATCACATTAAAAGATTTATGGCTACTTTAAAAAAAACATTAAAAGATGAATACAGGGTCGACAGAGAGGGGAGAATAGATAGGAACCGGTGGAAGAGGAAGGAGTAGAAGTGAGTATGTTAACTTCCATTCCGAATATATAAAGAGTAGAAGTGAGTCATCTGTTAATTGAAGTAGCAACTGATTATTTTCTTTATTTAGTTTTTTTCACAATAGATAGATATGTAATCGTTTAGTTAAGAATTAGATAAGTGTTAAATAATTTAATTATAATTATTTATTTATTATGGCGGATGGTTTTTTTTTTATTTTAAAAATCTGTGCAGATCTGAACAAAAGAGATAAACATTGGTTTGAAGTAGCAACTGGATATTTTTATTTATTTAGTTTTTCACAATAGATAGATATGCAATCTTTTAGTTAAGAATTAGATAAGTGTTAAATAATTTAATTATAATTATTTATTTATTATGGCGGATGGTTAACAATTATATTAAAAATCTGTGCAGATCTGAAATTTTTATTTTTATTTTTATTTTTATTTAGGGTTGTATATAGTAGATTATAGAAGATATGCAATATTTTAGTTCAGAAAGAGATAAGTGTTAAATAATGTAATTAAAATAATTTATGGATAAGGTTTTTAATTGCTGGAAAAATCTCTGCAGATCCGAATTTGTGATTTTAATTTTAATTCAGGGTGTTTTATTTAGTGTTTTATCTACCGCTACTGATTTTGTTAGACGAAGCATTGTGTCCTTCAAAATTTGAGAGATCATCGTCCACCATATGTCAAATGGTAAGGATCCAGACATCCAGTCGTGGGGAGTTCATGGACTGCATACACGTCTAGGAAAAGTTCAAGGAGAACTTCCGAGAGATTTCAGATTTGTATGAAATCTGAAAGCAGCTTCAGGATATGTTGTTCTTGCGTGTTTTAGCTGGTGCGTTCACTTTTAGCATCGTTCATGATGAAGTTCAAGTGGATTCAGTGTGCAATTGCGATGTTCAGTGTTCAATCGGTACCATATTCTGATCAAGTGGATCGGATTTGTTTTCTAATAGACTGATCAAGTGGATGCGTTCACTTTTAGCATCGATCAGGATGAAGATCAAGTGGATTCAGTGTGCAATGGAGAGGTTCAGTGTTCAGTACCATATATCCGATATAATCTATTCGTTTTCTTCAATAATAGCAATCTATTTGTTTTCTTCAATCAATTATCTGTTTAGTTCAATGGCGATATCCCAAGTGTTCAGTATCATAATATCCCAAGTGTTCAGTATCATATATTTGATCAAGTGTTTTAGTATTATATTAGATATATTTGATCAAGGGATTTGTTTTCTAATAAACTTATCAAGTGGATTTGTTTTCTAATAAACTGATCAAGTGGATTTGTTTTGTAAGAGAGAAGAATTTTAAACAATTTGAGAAGTAATTGGGGATATATCCTAAATTTCTAACTTTTAGTGTATGGTCGCCACGTGTCCCAGAAATGCAAGTGTTTTAGTATTATATTAGATTAGATATTAGATATAGATAATCAAATCTTCAAGTATTTTTATTTTATTAAATACAATATCATTCCAACTTATGTTAGTTATTTTCAATTTTTAAATATCCGAGTATCATGGAATCCTCAAATATCTTGACCAAAAAAATTAATAAACAATTTTTTTAAATATTATTAATTTATTAATTCAAACAAATCTTGTTGTTATGTGTTTTCAAATTATTGGTTAAAATGTCTTGGATAAATTAATATAAATTTATTAATAAATTAATATAAGTTTTCAATATTTTAAGTAATAAAATTTGATTTTAAGTATATTTATTTTAATTATATATGGGGGTATGTTAAGTGAATGACTGTCACGTGACATTTCAACGTGAGACCACCACGTGTATCATTCGCAAGTCGCAACTGCTTTAATATTATTTATGAAATCTCTTAATTTTCTACTTTTGTTAAATTTATTTATTTTAAAATAATAATAAATGATTACTTTTAATAAATAATTAGACATTATAACATTTATAATCAATAAATTAAACGACGGGATTATATGTTCAAAATGACAACGTTTTGGGTTCGTCGCACAAACAAATAACAGTCGAATCGGAAAATATGGAAAAAAATAAAGGTAAAAAATATTATCAGAAATCCGATAAACGGAAGGAAAAATGAATTTGCATATGATCACCCAATACATAAAAAAATGCCAAAAAAAAATATTACCACACTTATTACATAATCGTATAACGATACGAAGATGCAAATTAGGTGGGTGTTGATATAGATTTTTTATTCTAATTTTGTTCATCTTCAAGGTAGGTCATAAATGGATGTGAAATGTGAATGCATATCATTGGGATTAATCATTACTATATATACGTGTGAAATTTGATTTGAAATTTGAAATTTTAGTTTTTCAAAAATCAAATTCAATTCAAGATAAGTAGAAAAAAAGGAAACAAAAATTAAATCAGTATATGAAAAAATCGGATTGTGCAGTGGGAATATGAAAAAAATTTCGGATTGAGCACACCAACGGGCGGAAGATATCCGAATCAAATTTGAAAACTAAAGAAGAGTAGTGAAAAATAAAGAAACAAATACTAAAATCTGGCGGCATAGGAAATGAAAAATGGAAATTAAAAAATAATTATGGAAAATTGAAAAAACAATTAAAGAAAAGTAGGAAAAGAAAAAAAGAAACAAATACTTAAAAAAATAAAAGAAATTTTTTAAACAATTGGATAAGCAATGGGGATATATCTTAAATTTTTAACTTTAAATGTATGGCCGCCACGTGTCCCATTTTGCAAGTGTTTTAGTATTATATTAGATATAGATATAACAGCAGGGGCAAATTTGGTACTATGATTTTTTTTTAAACATTTAACAAAAGGGGAGTTGTAGGTGGACATTTAGCAAAAGATGTAACGGCCCAGAATTATGATTTCCGGGTTACGTTTCAAGGGATAAAACCCCTTGTTCGGATCTTGCAATCCAGGTACGGGTCGAGGTTTCAAACTCATTTTAAGATTAGTAGAAAGAGTGATTTCAAACCCTAAAACCTCGAAGGGCCGTTAGGTACCCTTAACCTGTCCTAAGACTATGTCGCGAAATCCATTTCAAATAGAAGTAAAGCGGAAGCAAAGTAAAGATACAAGTGCCACGGCAGAGCCGGGTCAAAACCAAATCATGATTGGGTATTTACCATTTCACCAAGTTAGAATGTTAGCCAGATTCTTCGATTCGCCAAAAAGAGAACCCCGTCATATAGACATCGAGCACTCAACATCTGCAGAACATACCTTTAAAAGAAGAACGGGGAAAGGAATCAGATCGAGCCACGCATGCGGGACCGGCAGTCCTCACTGAGGCCACATAGTATGTGCTATACCTAATAAAGATGCTCTAATGCAGTACGAAAGTTAACACACTAGCATGCTCCTAGTTATAATAATGTGCAGAAATACTGTACAGGGCCCAAGACAATGCCAAATGGCATATCCCTCTCCTACCTCTGCACCCCTTCCCGTTAGTGCAGAGCCTGGCCAGCCGGTGCTATAGCATAGCAATTCATCGTGGTGGTGCACGGACCACGGAATCATCATCATAAAGTAATCAATCTTGCCCGATGGTGCTGGGCTATAGTAACAATGACTCGATTGACTCAGGGTACCCGATGAGGCTGGACTACCCTATGACCCTAGAAAAGACTCTAGGACTATCACAGATAACGGCCGTTCTGTTTCAAACGCATAAAGTAGGCAGATGCTCATTCAATTAGTGCAACCTAATCAGGATACTACATGGCATGCTTGTATGCATATGCAACACCTAACATAAAATGCAACAACAGACATCAATGTCCAACCTGAGTAAGCCCCCTAGGGAACTTACCTGAAGATGCAGAACAACAAGATAACACAAGCAAGGGCCCAAATGCAAGTCCAAAGCAATCCAAAAGTGATACACACCTATCATCAAGCCATTTCCATAAGCTACCGGGCCATCATTCATACACACGAAACCCAAGTTCTCATCATCCTCAAAACCCATCGATAGTAAATCATTTTCCAAAAACTTTCCGATATCATCAACATCAACCAAAATCGCTCTTCCAATTTTCTTCTCAAAACCAACATCATCAAGCCAAGTCAAAATCCCGACATTGGAAATGACACTTTTAACATAACTTCAAGCTCAAGATCAAATATTTCAAGTTCTGTCAAATCCCTTCTTTAATATTGAAAATAATATTTCGAAACTCATTTCTCAAAGCTTTCCAACTCTTAAATCTCAATTTAAGTCAACTCATATTCAAAATAATCTCTCAAATCATTATTGGTCAAGTTCCGACATTTATCATTTAAATCCCCAACCAATTCCCAAAATCATATTCTTAAAACAATTCCGGCATGTTTTAAGTCAATATCATTACTTCAAGTTTTAAATAAAATTCGACATTTGATAGATAATTTCAATAATGTATTTTAATCTAATATCATTAAATATTCACAATTACCCAAACAATTTAACTAGTAATACGGAGTACCTACTTAATTAAATCAGTTAGAACCGAAATAGATAGATGAATTAAAATAACCAGGTTTACATGTCAATCAAGTTTAATATCTCAATTTAATATTCAATAAAATCATTTCAACCAAAATCCCCAAATCTGAGTTTTAGGGTAACCGGTAGTTGTTAATTAGAGAAACAAATTAAACAGATCATCCACAATTAACGATCAAATCAAAACCCAAGGTCCAGGAGGCTATACCCAATTCCAACGCCAATTAGAGAGTAGTCGGTACAGAGAGGAAAATGGGGGTGCTGTTGCCGGTTCAAGAGGCTGCTCAGGGTCGGGAATCGCCAGCGGAGGACGGATACATGAGGCCTAGGCGCCTCCGATTCTGGGTGGGGGAGCGTCGGTGCCAGATCACGTCGCGAGAGATCCCGCAAGTCCAGCCCGTACGCCGTCGACTTCGTGGCTGGTTCGAGGGCGCTCAGTCCAAGAGCAACGGGTTGAGGGTGAGTTAGAACGCCATTGATGGAGGAGCTCGCTAGCTCAAGAGAGAGGACAGAGAGAGGTCGGCGTCGCAGCAGAAAGAGGCCGAGATAGAGGGGAGGTTCAAGGTGAAGGAGACCACTGCAATGTCGGAGAAGGGCAGCCATGGGGCTCGATCTGTGAGCGGATGGGAAGCGAGAGAGCGAGACAACGAGAGAGGGTGAGAGCGCGAGATAGCGAGAGGGTAAGAGCACGAGACAACGAGAGAGTAAGAGCGAGAGCGTGAGGGAGCAGGAGGGAGCAAGAGCGAGAGAGAGAACGAGACAGGGACGCTGAGGGGGGAGAGGAAGCCATGGTTGGGAGCTTGAAGCATGAAGGAGGAGGGAAGGTGCGCCTGTTCTTCCCAGATCTGAGAATGACGGGAGAGAAGGGTTTGAGCTCTTTGGGGTTGACGGCTACACAATTGAAGATAGGAGAGTTTTTTTGTACCCTGCCAATTAGGGTTAGATGGTGTTTTATAAATTCCTAAAATTGACCCACTCTTTTTAGATTGTAAGATTTCTACCCCATTAAATCAATATAAAATGAAAATTAGAAATACAAAACATTCTCAAATCACGAGATAGGAGGGCGGAATTAAGTCCATTCTTAAATCAAATTCCACATTACGTCGGGATTCGTTTTAGAAGAATTAAAATATAATTATTAGATCAAGGACGAGGATTTTCTTGAAATATCCGAATTTTTATTTTATTTTATCTTATTATTTATATTATTTATTATTTAAAAATCCGGGCCTTTACATCATCCACCTCTAAAAACAAGTCTCGTCCCCGAGACTAAAACCAAAATAAAGTTGGGGATGAAGTTTGAAATTGATGAGTCCAAGGACCATGTCTAGAATCTTGTAATCATTACGATTGCGTCTTCCGAGATTCTCACAACATCCTAGTCACGGTCGTGACATCTCCAATTGGCCTTGACAAGTATGCGATAAGCGCCCCTATCACATCCTCGCTTCGACTTTTCGGAAGTACCACAACTCTAAAAGTTCTACAATAGCATCACTAGGTCTTAGCAAACACCCTATAGGCGCCCCCATAAAATGCATGTATCCACTTTGTGAAGTATCATAGAGTTGCCCGGGTTTGAAAAGTTCTAAAGGGATTCCGCAATTTGAAAAGATTGGCCTCAAAATCTTCAAATAAGATGTTTAACCAAGCAACTTTACACCAAAACAAGTAAAATCTTTACGATCAAAATTTCGTCAAAATCCTCCAAACCCAATCAGTTTCCCGCATATCAATCAATCAAATTCAGAAATCAGGAGGTGGAATCATCCACCTCTAAGGGCTAATCTCATATTCTCTTCCTAGTTTCCAAATCAAATCAATCATCATTCTCAACTCAATATGAACAAAAGTACATCAAATCATCAACTCATAACATCACGAGCCACCTCTCATATGGCAAATCTCAACATCAATCACGATAATCCCAACCAATCGACATCTCAACAACATATCGAAATCATAACAACGTCTCGACATCACACCATAAATCATAAAAGGTATCTCACTATCGCATATCAACACCGCAATCATAGTAGGGTCAGTCACAACAAGGGATCTCATTCAGCGCATAAATTCACATAATCATCCTATCCAATTTCTATTCAGCATTATCATAACAGATTTATAACATCAAACGTTTGTATTTGCAAGGTTAGCCACATCGGAATGTCATCATAAGTCAATGAAACAAAACTAATTATAACCACATCAATACAAACAAGGTCATGCTAGTAAGATTCAACCAAAAAGGGAAGATCAAGCAGTATATCAACATCAAAATGTTAACATGCTCTCCAGATATCATCTTAACTCGTCACAACACCATATAACGATCATTTAGTCATTAGGCAGACATGCACTATTACCTCATATATATACAAGTCATATTCATGCTCCAAGTCATATTCATCATTTAATATATCAATAATCATGCTTGCCAACCATATGATAACACAGTATTATCTCATGTATCACATCACGACACATCATATCATGCTTCTAAAACAGCGGAGCAGAGCAGCAATATATCATGATAACATTTGTCACTATCAACTAGATTCCAATATTGCATAACAACATGTAATATGATTCTGGATCAGATTCATCATAGTTGCTATCTAACATCATGCCAGCAAATTAAACCACACAATCAAGAAATTTCTCACGTCATACCAGTCAAAATAAAATACAATCCCCACTCGCCCGATTCCAATTCCCAAATCAAAACCAGCCTCATATAAATTCACCAACATCAGCTCAAATAATATCCTCTAAGAGAAGTCACAATCCATCTCGATACTCCAATCTCGCTCCTCATTCCACCAAGCACTCTCACTATCCATCCACCTCTAAGAATCCAACTCCTATCTCTAACATCACACCTGAGTACCCTCTCACATTATATCTTCACTTCTCTTAAGGTCATTTCTTACACCTCTCACACTTCCCAAGGTTTCACAAGCATCCTGCCCGGCCTCCTAACCACACATCTCCTCTAGAAATTCTTCGATCACCGCCTAGGAAACCTATTGCTAACCACACCCCCACCCGAATTTCACCTAAAACCTCATTGGAACCACCAAGCATTGCCTTTTATAAATCCCAAACTCACTCGGTCTTACCTAAGCCAACATCAATTCCTACAACTCGACCTTATATCACCATCGATCATCCTAACGACTCAAATCCCTTCACTACTTTCTTACCACTCCACAAAAGTATTTCACCCACAAGTTCAAAAGAAGGAATCATGGACATTATGGCACATTAGAATCGTAAGGCATCAAATCATATCATCATAGACAACGGATAGTCAAGCAACATTCATGTGTTATGCGTATGCGAAATCATGATATAGCGTGGTGTGTGATCATGCGAGGTGCCAAGTTATACATCTTTGCAAGCACGAGAGGATATCATAGAGTAAGAGGGAAACACTACTGAGCGACAACATGTAAGCATGCTAGGATTAACCATTACAGAAAGCAAGTCAATCATCGAGTTCAACATCAATTAACTTGCATGAGTAAGACATGTTATGGTAATAGAAAGAGGGAAGAACCACACTATTAGGAACCTAGCTCGAGAGAGGATTATCAACATTGCAGGCAAGATATAATTCACACGAATCACAACCAAGGATCCTACCTAACTCGCCACTCCAACCACCTTGGTGCAATTTCCTTGGAGTCTTCCGGACCCTCTGGAAAGAGCAAGCTAGTATTTTGCCTATCCATTCCCAACTACACCCAATAGGGGTGGTCTAGCGCCTTTACAACCCACTCGTGTCCCCGTTTGGTCGGTTTTCCTCTTTTATTACAAGTCGAGTTCATTACTTAGTCCAATTTAGATTAGGCATCTTAAGTTCATTTTGCCCTTTTTAAACACTTTCAAATCCTTTGAAATTCATGGGCGGTTTTTTCCAAAACATACACTCGACCCTTGTGTACCCGAATTGCACAACCTCAGCTCTGATACCAACTTTGTAACGGCCCAGAATTATGATTTCCGGGTTACGTTTCAAGGGATACATAAGTCTTTATTTGGAGAAACATAAGTTTTGTAAAATACTGTAGATTTGAGAAAAAAAGTCTTTATTTTTTCTATTTTAAAAAATGAGATGGAGAATATGTTAGATCAAATAAATGCTTAAAATAGAGAAGTTGTTGGATATGTATGTTCTTAGGGAGTCAAAGATGATCGATGAGTTCAATTTTCCTAAGGCACACCTATGTAATTTTTTTTAATACCATTGGTAATGTATATGCCCACCTTTAATCTGAAGTTTTATTATTCATAACCCTTTGGAATTTATGTATAATTCAATTCATTTCGATGAGTAATTGTAATGATATGTGATACTTTCCTTTGTCTTTTATGCTTGTTTGTTACTTGTAATATTATGTGTTTGGAAACTATGAAATCGAGAAATCAATTGTGTAAATCAAGCTTTAGATTTGACAATTTGAACAAACTCCATTGGAGCAATCTAGTTCGAATTTCAGAAGAAGAAAATGAGTTTGTTACAACTTCCACAACTGCAATTCCCGCCTTATAAAGGCCGCTGTACATTGAGGGTAAAATGACGATTTCGCCCTTGCTGTGTTGTGTGTTCTCTTGGCTTATACACTTGCTGTAGGTGACAGTAGTGGACTTGAGCTTGCACCAACAAACAATCAATCATCTATGCATACTTACTCACATACCCCCCTCAAGCTGAGCCTAGAGCAGGGAGAACTAGGCCAAGCTTGGCTCGAAAAAACTCATGCTGTCTAGCTCCAAGAGCCTTAGTGAAAATGTCAGCAACCTGGAGAGATGTTGGAACATGGACTGTGTTAAGGAAGCCAACAGCTACCATTTCCCGAATAAAATGAGCATCAATCCTAACATGTTTAGTGCGCTCATGGAATATGGGATTGATGGCCAATTGTTGAGCTGATTTGTTATCACAATATAGAGAAATGGGAAGTGAGACGTGTATGCCAATATCAGCTAGAACCCCTTGCATCCACACCAGTTCACTGGCCACATAAGACATAGCCCTGTACTCACTTTCTATTGATGATTTTGACACCACTTTCTGTTTCTTGGTCTTCCAGGACACCAAAGATGAACCAAGATAGACACAATATCCAGAGAGAGATCATCCAGTGTCTAGGCAGTTGCCCCAATCAGCATCAGTAAATGCTTGAACCATGAGGGATGACTGATATGAGTAAGAGAGAGCAAAATTGAAGGTCCCTTTAAGATATCTGAGAAGATATGTGAGGACATCCCAGTGAGGTTTCAATGGGTTTTGGATGAACTTCTATCAAACTGTAACTTGTGTGCTTTGGTCATAGCACACACATCACAATGTAAATTCTGAGAGTCAATATCAGTGTAACCAGGCACATGTTGGAGTTTAGAAACTGAGATATGTCCCAATCTGGCATGCATCAATAACATATTATTACAACTCACATTATTCAAAGAAGCAAAATACTGAGACTGATGATGTACCTCCACTCCAGTTCTCAGCACATACAGCCCCTTGTCCTCATGACCTTTAGCAATGATCCTTTTAGTTGTAAGGTCCTGTAACCAACATCCTACACTGTCAAAATTGAATCTCAAGTGCTTCTCAGCAAGACACTTTGAAACAGACAACAAATTGTGCCTAAACTGTGGCACCAGCAACACTCTATTCAATACCAAGTCAGAGTTCAATCTGATTGTACCAAATTGAGTAACTGTAATACACTTTCCATCAGGCAATCCAAGTTTGATTGCACTTTGGAAGTCATAGATTTCTGAGAAAATCTGGTAATCAAAGGCAATATGATCTGTGGCTCCAGAATCCACTATCCACAGATCATGTTGTGATTTGTTTACCCCAATAAGAAAAGAAGAGCTTAGGGTACCTGCAAAATGCACCATGGCCTGATTGGCAGTGCTATCTACACTTTCCACCAAAGATTTCCCTTTCACGAGTTTCAATACTTCCCGAAACACAGCATGCACTACAGCTTGGTCAGGTTTGCTGGTGTTATTTCCATCCTCCTCAAAAGGACTCTCCTGTTGGGTGGATTCAAACTGAGCAGCAAACTTCCCACTAGGTCTAGGCTTCCCGTCCTCCTTAGGTCCCCTAAACCACTCAGGATACCCTATCAATTTGAAGCAATACTCTTTGATATGGCCTCTCTCACCACAATGATCACATTTTCTTTCTAGGTTGGCCTTCTTGTAGTCTCTATAGCTCTTCTCATTGTTCTTGTCATAGTACCTGGTCTGTTCACCATTTCTATAGCTTGGTCAGGTTTGCTGGTGTTATTTCCATCCTCCTCAAAAGGACTCTCCTGTTGGGTGGATTCAAACTGAGCAGCAAACTTCCCACTAGGTCTAGGCTTCCCGTCCTCCTTAGGTCCCCTAAACCACTCAGGATACCCTATCAATTTGAAGCAATGCTCTTTGATATGGCCTCTCTCACCACAATGATCACATTTTCTTTCTAGCTTGGCCTTCTTGTAGTCTCTATAGCTCTTCTCATTGTTCTTGTCATAGTACCTGGTCTGTTCACCATTTCTAAAATCTCTGTATCCCTTAGCTGCATTAGCTTCGCTATCCAGTTGATAGTTTCTATCCATTTGGCCAAATCTGTCTTGTGAAAACCTGTCAAACTGCCTAGTTACATTCAATGCATTTTGTTCACCTTGAATTGCATTGGTAACTCCCTTGGATCTTTCAATTTGTGTAGCCATTTGAAAGGCTTTGTTGATCCCTGGCATAGGATCTTTAGACAAGATATTGCTCCTTAGATTCTCATAAACATCATTCAGCCCCATCAGAAATTGCATGACCTTTGCTTTCTCCTCTCTGTCAGCTATCCTTTTCAGTAGACCACAACTGCAACCATTTATTCCTCCACAGTTGCATACAGGAACTGCATCCAGTGATTTCAATTCATCCCAAATTTTGCTCAATTTCCCAAAATAAGCTCCTACAAACATATTTTCTTGCCTGAGATTAGCCAAATCTCTACGCAGCTGGTATACCAACGGATGATTGCTCTCAAAGAACCTTTCCTTCACCTCGTGCCGCAGTTCTCTTGCTGTTTCAACATACATAAGACTCTCTGCTACTTCTCTAGTCATAGAGTTGAACAACCAACACATCACCATTTGATATGCTCGCATCCAGTTTTCGAAATCATCACTTCCTTCTGCTGGCTTCACACAGCTCCTAGTTATGAATCCGAGCTTGACTTTAGCTCCTAGTGCCATCTTAACACCTCTACTCCAACTTGTAAAGTTGGCTCCATTGAACAAATTCGATACTAAAACCATCCCTGGATGGTTGGAATTTGACAAGAATAAAGGATTCACATGAGCATTTGACATACCTTGCATCATGTCTCCAAATTGAATCCCTGGATTCGGAATGTTCCAGCCTCTGCCGACGCCAGATCCAGGTGCTGGAGGAGTAAGAAACGTTCCCCTTCCTTGTCCATTTTGGTCGCCTCCACCACCAGATGTTTGTCCAGCTCCTCTTCCAACCATTCTCGTTGCAGCAACTCTAGATCTCACCGGATTCTCAGCAAAAAAACGAAAACGAATTCCGAAAGCAACTCCAAGCCTTCGAAAAACGCCAGAAAAACAAATCGAACACCAGCAAAGTTACAGATCGTAACTCACTAGCTCTGATACCATTTGGAAACTATGAAATCGAGAAATCAATTGTGTAAATCAAGCTTTAGATTTGACAATTTGAACAAACTCCATTGGAGCAATCTAGATCGAATTTCAGAAGAAGAAAATGAGTTTGTTACAACTTCCACAACTGCAATTCCCGCCTTATAAAGGCCGCTGTACATTGAGGGTAAAATGATGATTTTTCCCTTGCTGTGTTGTGTGTTCTCTTGGCTTATACACTTCCTGTAGGTGACAGTAGTGGACTTGAGCTTGCACCAACAAACAATCAATCATCTATGCATACTTACTCACAGTGTGTATGCTTCATGTATGTGTAAATGATGATCATACATATTGCATATAATAGGTATATTCTATGTATGGATGCATATATTATCTTATACTTAACTAAGTTGTATTGAGCTATGTGAGCCTCATAACAATGTTATAAGATAATATATGGTGTGATAATACATAGTTAATGTATCATATATATTATATGTGTAATATGTATAAAGTATGTTGGGAGCTTGTATTATCGTCGGTTGGGCTTGAGCCCATACAGAGGAAAGGCCCAAGACTGCCGGAGGAGCTTGAAGAGCCCAAAAACGCTGAGCTCGGATCCTTCGTCTCTCCATTTAGTGGAACGCGTCGTTTTGTTCTTGGTTGGCGCTCTCCTGGTTGACCTAGCTATATAAGGGCTTGAGGAGGTTCACCGACGCTCACTTGTTCGATCAGCTCTCTCCTCTTTCTCTTCAAAACGCACTAATCTATGGTTTTTAGGGTTGTTCCATCCTCTTGCCTAAGGTTTTTTCGACCAAGGAAGCGAAGGTGGTGGCCGACGGTGTCCCTGGAGGTTCTCTGAGATCCGGTGCTCGAATCTTTGGGTGACAGCTCTCCTTCCAGACGATCTAGGGTTTGGAGATCGAAGACTTCTTCGATTCTCCGGTTCCCACACAGGGGGATTCTCTTCTCTCTTACTGTCTGATCTCATGCATGTTTAGATCTAGGGTTATCTTGTATCTCTTTACTTGATCTGTCCATGTACGGACTTTTTCTGGTGGATTTGATCAACTCTTGAGGCCTCGTGGATGTAGGCATAGCCGAATCACGTAAAATCTCGGGTGTTCGTTCTTTGCTTGCATGTTTGATCTTGTTTGGTTTCTCTCTTGCTCGATTTCATACGCTTCCGCATATAAACCTATCTCGCATATCGATCCTTTTGGTTTTACAGTAATATATTGAGTATGTGCCCCAATGATCGACCACAATTCCACAGTCCATCGCAACAACATTAGTCTTGTGTTCGATCAGAAATGATAATTAAAAAGATAAGGACTCACTTGTGGCTAACTTGGAGTTGTCAAATTTTATTTTATTATTTATATGGGGGAATATGAGTTAGAGTAATTTTCCTTAATCTATTAGGTTTGACTGTTTGGGTTTGATTTTTGATAATGAAGCACTTTTAAAATATATGAAAAAGTATTTTATCACTTTATTGATCGAATGTACCCCAAAAAAAGACACACAGTTTAAAAACGCGCGTATTTTGAAAACACATATTACATTTACATAATTCATCTTGAAATAAAATTGTCAACATAAACGTCGTCTTTAACAAGCATTTCTTTAGTTAATTTTTTGCCTTTTCTCCTCCAATTTCAAATATCTCATCTTATGAATAAAACACGGTCTAAGATAACATTTTTCTGCCAATATGCAAAAATGAATCTTTTGTAAATATTTTAAAAGTGTGAATATTTTATTAAATAATTAATTTTAGTAAATATTTAGAAAAAAATAATCAATAGTTTATACAATTTTTAATTAAAAAATTGTAAAAAAATGAAAATCTTCGCAAGAGACGGACTCATAAATGTCCGTCGCTAAAAGTTCGCTTCAAGAGACGAACTCATAAACGCCCGTCGCTAGAAGTACGCTTCAAGAGACGAACTTACAAATATCCGTCTCCTGAGTCGTCTTTCTCAACAGCTTCTTCCCAGGCCGTCGCTTAGACTTCACTGAAGAGACGAACTTATAAATGCCCGTCGCTGGAGAGCTCGATCTCGATGGATTGTTCTCAGCCCATCCTGAAGCGACGATCCCTTTGAAGTCCGTCGCTAGAATCGTACTGAAGAGACGAACTTAGTAATGCTCGTCCCTTGAGTGTAAATCTGGCATAGTGTGAGTCACTACAATTCAGTAATTCATTTATAAATTAAAAGGAAAAATAGGTTCATTGAATTGGTTTAGTTAGCATATATTCATGCAAATCAGTTTGATGATAAGAGGTTGGACTTTTATGGGCCTTTATTTTCATTTTTAGTAGTCTATTAGCTAGGGGTTGAGATCACTTTACACCACAAGTTTAATTTAGTTTTTTTTTAAACTAGCTCCATTTTTTCACCTGCAATTACCACTGGTAGGGGAGCGAAACTTTTTGACCACTTTACCATAATTTTTTTTTTCTAGCAAAATGAAGTCCTAATTTTTCTTTTCCGAAAAAGCGTCAATATTATGGATATTTAACTAGAATAAAAACATAAATCGTTCCTGCTTTATTTCATTGTTTTTAAATATTTTAATATAACCTCCTAATTTAAAGTTTTCGGGTATACTTATATTATTAAGGCATGAAGTTTAACAAATGATAATTACGATAAAAGTATATCAGTTTGATAAATGATGTAAAAAATAATTTACATATATATGTTCAGTCCTGAAAATTGAAATGTTTATATTTTTTTGCTCAGATATTGGAATTGAGTTTGTAATATATCAAATCGAAGCTATCAACGAAAAGAATATGTATGTTAAATTTTATTTTTGATTGGGGGAGGGGAGGGGGGCGACTGCCAGTCTGCCACCACCCCTGACCCTAATGAGAATCCGCCTCTGACTAGCAGGATCATATATTAATGGACTATGTTCAACTGCTTATCTCCTCTTCTTCTTATGTTTTTGCGCAAGTGTTCGTTGATGCCGCCAATGGTATCCAACCACTCAATCTCCAAAGTGATCATTATTAAACTGGGTGATCATTATAAAAATAGGGACGTTTTTACTTATACTACCCTTTAAATTAAAATTTACAGAAAATCACCTTTTAATTGATCTTTATTTACAACTCACTACATATTCATCTATTTTCGCTAATTTATCATTACATATACTATATTTTAATATTTTTAAACTCAAATTTGATTATAAATATATTTAGATTTTGAATTTAAGGGTTTGATTATATTTTAGGGATTATTTTATTTATTTTTTAAAAAATAATGATAAATATAACCTAGAATTATAATCTTAATTTATGTTTGAAAATGTTTATATTTTTTAAAATATTATGTGAATTAATATTTTCTTTATAATATGATTTCTAATATGATTAGAAATCATAATTTCTATTTATAAAGGAAAAAATAACCTTAAAATTATTATTTATTTATAGTTTAAATATTTTCATTAAATAATTAAACTTTGATAAATATTCAAAAAGGCCACCCAAATCAAGATTCAAACTGGGGACATTTGAATACTGCCCGCAGGTCCTTTTCGTTGAAACAAACCCGAAATGATTAGATAACTTTTTTTCATACAGAAAAACTTTATATATATATAGATGATAGATCATATGTACTCGCCTCTTATTGTGTAACATGTGAACAAATCTAGACCCTTGATAGAGGAAAAATAAAAGGCTGAGATTAATTGAAATATATTGATTAATTATAATTTAATGTTAAAAAAACACTAACCCACCCCTATACTAGCGTGTGACAATCTAATTAACCCTAACACAAAACCCCCCCTTTTGTCAAGCTTCTCAGAGAGAGAATGGAAAGAGAATAGGAGCGGGCGATTTCAAACGGCCGGTGCCATCAATCGAATTTCCGACAACCACCAAAGGGTTTGCGGCAACTAGGTGGTGGTGAAGTGGGAGAAGGAGCAGGCGACGACGACGTTTGAAGGAGCGATCGAAGTTGGCGGCAATTTGAAGGAGAGATCGGAGTTGCGGTGATTTGAAGGAGAGATCGGAGTGGGAACCAGAAGGGGACGACTCGGCAAGGATAAGCGGCGATTGCGATGAGGAGAGACGAAGGCGAGGAGGCGAAGACGCAATTCGGGGATTCGGAGGCTGGACAAGCGACTGGGTCGACGATTCGGCAATCGTGTTGCAGGCGATTTGAAGGCGAAGGCGCAGGCGAGGAAGACGAAGAGGCAATCTGTTGCAGACGAAGAGGCAAGCGATTGGATCCATGAATTAATTTCTACTAATGACTAATTTTTTAGTTTATTGTGTGTAGGTTTAGGTAATTAGGTTGGATCCACACTGCACAAGAATTTGTTAACATGATAACATCTTTGTGCATTAGTTCCAGCCCAGGGCTAATTTCCACATGCTATTGAAGCCTTTAACAAGCGATTCCACCTTTGTCGATCATGTGAAGAATCTACAGAGTTCTATTGAAGAGTATGGGTTGAAAGATTTTACAGTTTCGACAAATTATTCATCTTTATATAGTTATAATTCATATGTATGTAGGATATTTTGAGGGGGTTGTTTATGTATGGACAGATATATATGGGGATTATTCGTATATATGTTATAAATTATTCGGTTGTACATTAAAGTATATGGGGGGTTTTGTTTATGTATGGATCAACCGATATCTATGGAGATTATTCGTATATATGTAATAAATTATTCGTTTGTATATTCAAGAATATCAATGGTGAAATTTTCATTGGTAAAAAATAGTCATTAAAAATGCATCGATACTATCGAATAATCATGCGATACCATCAAATAATCATGTGATATAATCGAATAATTTTAGTTATACTACTGTAACACCATCGAATAATCAAGCTATACTATCGAATAATCAAGCGATATCATCGAATAATCAAGTTATACCATCGAATTATGGATATGATGCCATCGAATAATTCTGATATACCATCGCACAATTCGTCGATACGATCGAATAATCCAGATATATCATCGAATAATTTAAAGAGAGTGCATTGCACACGCCCCCAATCCAGCAAGTGGGCAAAAAAAAAGATGTAGGCCCCACTAATTTTTAATTAAAAAAAACTAAAATTGTCTATTAATCTCATCCATCCATTTCATTCAATCAATGGCCCAGATCCAGCAAGTGTGTGTGTGTGTGTGTGTGTGTGTTGATTCCGGTGTACTCAACCCTTAATGTGTATCATGTACTAAGAAATTATTCGTCTATTTGTTCATGATTATTCGTCTGTTTTCACATAATTATTCATCATTAAAAAGAGTGTAAAAAATGTAAATTTTATTCTAACGAATAATCGCCCAATACCACCGAATAAATTCATTCCACCGAATAATCTCCCAATACCATCGAATAATCAGAAGTTACTTTTAATCTCATCCGTTGATCTTCTTAATTCAATAGCCCAGATTTGTTCACATGATACACGTTAAGGGCTGAGTACATATGATATATATATATATATATATATATATATATATATATATATATATATATATAACACCACATCCCATATAAACATATTTATGGTGAAAACTTTTAATCCCAACCTTTCATTTTACATCAAAGGCTATTAAAATTCTATTCATTAAAGATTAAAAATAAAAGCAAAATAAATTAAACAAAACCCCAAAGCTTCGTGGTTTCCTTCCGACCACATCTTCTCCGGTTGCCTCATTCGTCCCTGCCTCCCTCCTTTCGTAGATTCTCCGGTCATTATCGACGTTGCCTCTTCCCTGCCCGCCCCATCTTCTCCACTACGACCTCGCTCCCTCTACCCCTTCTCATCTCATCGTTGTTTTTGCCTAATCTTGGAAGACTTTCAATGTCAGGGAGCGAATTACATATGTCGAGAAACGATTCGGTTGGCTGTGTTGCAATTCAATTAGGTAAGATTTCCACAATTTTCATTTATTAGTGTTTGCTGAGGCTTTAATAGGTTTAGACACACAAATTTTTTGTTTACGATTTAAGGGCACAGGAAAGAATTTTCAGAAATATACGCTTCTCATATTTGTGATTGACAAAGATATTCTTAAACTAATGACGTTTCTTTTAGCATTGAATAGATTGTGGGATGAAGATAAATTAATTTTTTATTAAGAAAAATAAAGATCTTGTGATATTTTTTAATAGCTTTTTTTTTAAAATTATTTATTTATAAAATTTATATGGTATAAGCCATAAGGTAATTTTTATAATTAATTCAATGATGAATTTAGCTAATAATGACTTAGTTATAAAAAAAAAACAATGAGAACTGGTGGATTTTGATAATAAAAATTATTTAGGCTATTTTTTTATATAAGAAGTGATGATTTTTTTTAAAGGTAACATAAGGCTATTTTTAATTAATTTTGGAGAGGTTTTTTTTAATTAATTTGAATTTAAAGGTAACATAAGGCTATTTTTTGTAATTAATTTGAATTTGAAGGTAATTATTTGAATTGAAATATAGCTTGAGGCTATTTTCTGCAACCAAGTAAAAACTTGAGGCTATTTTCTACATTTTTTATAGTTAAGGCTATTAAGCGCAACAACACCTAAAGGTTGGGCTTTTTTTTTTTTTTTTTTTTTGCAATTTTCCCTATAAAATATAATATTATTTAAGACATTTTTAAAACATTTTTTTTTATTATAGTTGTATGTTGCATATATGATGATTTATTTTTCGAATTAGATGAAAATAAACAAAATTAAATGGGCGAAAAACCACCCATATTAGTATATTACACCTATTTAAGCTACTCAATCGGGTGGTTAGTGAAGTAAATATGAGTGGTGGGACGGGTGAAGTGATGATCCACCCATAATGGATCAGGTGAAATGAGGATTCATCCACCCACCACCCTATCCATTACCATCACTAAGGCCGTGTTTGGCACTAGATTAATTTTACGTAGATTAATGAGATTTCTGTAGATGTGAGGAGATGAAGATTATTTTTGTAGATTAATGAGATTTTGTAGATTGAGATTTTTTTTTTGGCGAAAATCTCTGAAAGGTGTTTCGTTGGTATAAGATTGTGATGTATTTTGTAGAATAAAAATGACCCTTTTACCCCCCCCACCTTTATTACCCCTCCTTCCAAGTTCCCCTCATGGTTTGAGTTCATTGTTCGTTGCTTCATTACAGTTTTCGGCGAGGCCAAGGGCTGCCGGCGGGCTCCTTTGCTTCTTCGTCCCTCCATCCATCACCGGCATCAGCCCTGCCCATATCCGATCCCCACCACCACATGCATCCATCGCCGGCGCCCAGATCCGAGGCCTTCGCCCCACCAGATCCGGCCTTCCTCTTTGCTTCTCCCTCTCGACCTCTCCTTGCAGGCCACACGCAGCCGCCTCCCCCTCGCCTTTTCCGACCAGATCCGACCACCACCAACCACTGCGCACCGCCAGAAGGCCAGATTCGGCCACGCCTCACCCACCTTCGGCCTGCAACAGTCCCCTCCGGCAACAACCATACCCAAAAGTCACCTCCTCGGATCTATTGAACCCATAAGACTACTTGCCAGGAGGAGTGGTTGCATACCTGGATGGGAGGAGATGGAGATGCAGTGTCGGAGCTTCGCGGCCCCCAAGCAATGTCGGCCTTAAAAAGGGGCAAGATTGGGCAAAACAAAATCTCACTCAAACAAATCTCCCATAATCTCCTATAATATTGCCTCCTCAAGATTTCAATTTCACCCAAAAAAATCTCTCATAATCTCCATCTCCAAATCTTCCAAAAGCTACTCAATTTCACCCAAAAAAATCTCTCATAATCTCCATCTCCAAATCTTCCAAAAGCTATTGCCAAACACTGATGCTGCTAGATTAGTTTTTGAAAGAATCTCCTTAATCTAATGAAAACCTGCAACAACACGCGCTAAAGATAACAATGCCGGGTCGTGTCGAATTTGTAGTTATGCACAGCCTTTTTAATCCATCGTTACCCTTCCCAAAACAAGTTATATCATATTACATAGGCAGATGGGAGATCAAAAGTACCAAAGAAAAAGAAAAAGAAATTGAAGACACAATGTATTGAGTTTCTTTATACAATCTTACGCCAAACGAATCAAATCAGCCACCAGCATTGGGCAATGCCGCCATGAATGAGTTGTACGAAGACTCGAGATCAAAGTGAAGCTGGCGTGCCTATTGCTCCGTGAGCTCGTCTGCCGCCCCCATCTTCGACAGCCTTCCGAGCCACTCCTTCATCTTCGTCTTCCCCTCGAAATCTGAAGGCAAAATGTTGAGCTTGTTCAGAGAGGTTGAGAGGTCCTTGAGCAATGGATAGACCTGATCAACAGCCACCATGTTCAGCTTGAGAGAGTCCATTGCAGTGATGAAGTTCTGCACGCATTCAGCGACGATTGATGCAGAAGCGGTGGTTGCTGCTCCAGTGGCCGCCCTGTGCTCCACTGTTGCCGGCACACCGGAAACCAGCAGGCGATTCAGAGCGGTAGGGAAATCCATCTTGTAGGTGTCCACAAATTTCTCGATGTTGGGGACGGTATCTCTGAGAGTGAAAGATAGGGTTTTGAAATGAGCGATCAGCTTCTGGCACTCAATTTCGTATTCAGTCGGAGAGATGATGGTCCCTGATGTAGGCCTTCTCGAGCTTCTCGGTGGCCTTGATAATGGCATAGAGCTCGGCAAAATTCTCGTACATCTCCCGCTCCTGCTTGTCATTCCAGAGCTTCACCTCCATTGCTTCCATAGTGTTTTCAGAATTTGGGGAAGTGAGAAAAAGGAGGAAAATTGGAGAAGGGAACGGATCACGTGCAATTAGAATCACTGGAGAAACAATCACGCAAACACAACAACAACAGCAACAGTTAGATTCATATACACACAAAATTAAACCGAAAACTGGGAAACCAGAAGCATAAAGCCAGAGGAAAAAGTGAACAACACAGCAAGAGGCCGAATAGAGGGGAAAACGGACGAATTGAAGAAAAGAGAAATCTTAGACAATCAGAAAGATGGGGTTTTTAATCAATCGGAGGGTAGAAACAAGAAAGTGGGGGGAGGGGGATCTGGAAAAGCATGGATTTTGATGCGAAGACATCAGAGAGTAATAACCAAGAGACGCAGTCAATGAATTAAAAAAGCTATCACCTACAATGTTGAGCAATTACCCGAACAAGGAAGGTGGAGAGGTTTTCTCTCTGATCAGCTTGCAGCCTGATGACCTGAGAATTAAGAAAAACCCAAAAAGATCATCAAGTTGACAGAAAAGAAGGGAGAAAGCACTAACTACAACGCTGTTGCACACAAATGTGGCTGTATTTCTTTGTTCCGGGACCAGAATCCTCAGCATTTGTGTCAGTAAATGGATCTAATTTGAAAAATACATAAAACGCTAACAAAATCCAAAATACAATGAATCAAGAAACATCAGCATATACATCCCCACCTAAAAAAAAACATCAGCATATATATATAAGCTTTGTTAGGCAGGTACAGACATCTTGATCAACTCAATATGAAGTAACATGCCAGTAGAGTAAATTTGAGGTCCACAAGGGAAATAGATTTTTAACTAAACTTTAGTTTATTCATTTCCCAAGAAAAGTTACAGCAAAATCGTCACTCGAATTCAAGCATTACTTTATGTTTAGAAAAGAAGAGAACACCAATCAGTACAAAAAAGAGTGTCCGAGTGGCGAGTGGTAGATTCCTTAATTGGCAAGAACAACTGAACAAGGGCTCGCCAAAAGCAGTGCTGACTTGCGTGTCAATCTCAGGTTATGTAGGTTATATTTATAACATCCAATGAAATTACACTCATTCGTTTATTCCAACCATTCCAATATTTGAAAGCTAATATATATATTTAGATGAAGTATCTCATGTGTACCAATTAAGAAATCAAATTCGATTAATCCTACCAATACCAACAACTAATATATATTTATCAGAAGTACTCATATCTACCAATTAGGTAATTGTGAGTGCATAAATCTGCTCACGATAATTGTTGATGGAGACCGATCTTGATGATGACCGAACCAGCCTGTGAAACAAGAACAAATGAGGTCGGGGCGGGGCTTGTCTCCCCTGACAGAGACTCCGACGCTCAAGTCAGTATTGTTCTGATTCCTCCTCTTTGATGGAGGCATATTCTATGTTTTATAATCAAAATTAGGGTTTGAGGGTTACCGTAGGAAAGACAATAATGCCCTTGGGCCTTGATGGGCTCGCTTAGTTTTGGTCTCTCAATTGCCCCTCGGGCTTCTTTAGCACTTATCAGTGGTGAAGGAGGCCGATAATTTCCGATCCTTAGGAATCTTTATGCTTATACTTGGATTTTCCCCTTTATCACTTAGTTGATCATTGATCTCGTAGATGAGTACTTGGATAGCAGGTTGGGTAAACTCTCTTGATTGCCAATGGTTGAATAATATTGACCATGATTGGTGCTGATATTCTGGCCTGCAAACGGCGACTATCGACCTTAGTTGGTGTCCACTAGTTGGTCTGTAAATGACGACTATTGGCCTTGATTGGCTACTTTTTGGCGAGAGATTGGTCCTGTCATGGACTTATTTCGGCCGTAATTGGCTAGAGATTGGTCCTATCATGGGCTTATTTCGGCCGCAATTGGCTAGAGATTGGTCCTGTCATGGACTTATTTTGGCCGTAATTGGCGAGAGCTTGGTCCTGTCATGGACTTATTTTGGCCGTAATTGGCGAGCGATTGGTCCTGTCATGGACTTATTTTGGCCGTAATTGGCGAGAGATTGGTCCTGTCATGGACTTAGTTTGGCCGTAATTGGCGAGAGATTGGTCCTGTCATGGACTTAGTTTTATCGAGGAAGGCTATGCACCTCTGAATGCCTTGTCCATACATTCGGACCGCGCAGATTGTCGACTGGAGTTGCACTTGTGTTGCACCTTAATGGCCTATGAGTGGCTATCTGTTTAGGTGGACCCATACTTGCAGAGTCAAGAGGTGCAAGGGGTATACCCTCGGCTTTGTTTGGCTGTAATTCATAGCATTATATCCTCCGTCGTTGTCGATGACGATTTGTTGTTCTGCTCCAAATCTGAAGACAAAGCGAGACCGCTCGAGGGCAGTTGTGGTACGCTCAGGTGTCACCGTATATGGCACACCTATATCAATAACTCCAAACTCATTTAATAATCATTTCGGACATATATCAAATTGACGACAATGAAATCATCCTTATGAAATGTCAATATCTGTAGGGGTAGAGTGCTTAGCTAAAACTCATGTTCTTGTGTCATTTGTAACACTTACAACCTCAAAAAATGTTGTTGATGTCACTCTTCATGGCTTCAAACGACCTCCGCGACAAAATGATTGCATGCGTCATGTGTAACCTCCTGGCTTGCAATAATGCCCATTGCAGCACCAACTTTACCGTGAACCTTAGTTTGCGATTGAATTATCAAAGCATCACTCAAAGCTTTAAAAATCATGCAATGAATATTTTTTTAACGGGGTATTTTACACTAGGATAATGAGATGATACATTTTATCATATAAACGATAAGGTGAATTTAGAAAACTTAGCTTATGGGTTCTTATACATCCCGCGTGAGTTGAACCAGGGGTGTCTCGATCATCCAATCTTCAACTATTTTGGGTTCGGTGCCCCTAGTATTGCTTCTTGTCCTCTAGCCGCCTTCAAAGCTTCAGATTTATGTTGCATCAAACCCACTATTCTACCTTTGTAAAGTGAATGTGACGGGTTGCAATGTGCATTTTTTCTTGGACTAAAATAGCTCAAGCGCTTGAGCTCTTTCATGAATTCCTTCCTCAATCAACCTTTCTCTATATATTGAGTTGGAGCACCTCGTGCCGTCCTGCCCCTGTGAACCGCATAGCTGAGGTCTCGTATGCAACATTCTTAAACGAAACCATCACTCTATCTTGGTCCACCTTGCAGCGTTCGATCATGGCAAGTGTCCCTTCCATTCCGATTTATATAATGTCGGTTGTGCCTTTGTCTAGTTGGCCAAGAATTTCAATCGTACGTCACCACTCGACTTGCCGATATTCCGAAGCTAAAGGGTGAGGGATTGAGGTCGATCAAGCTGAGGCAACAATTATCATGAAGATTATATGAAAGCACACGTCACATGAATTAATTAGTGAGGAAATGATGAATTAAGTAAAGTCTTTCTTCCTAATCAAAATCTCTTGGTTACTTGGGTCCATGACCTTTCAATGCTTTCAAGAATTCGTATACTAATACTCTTATGGTCAATGATTTTTAAACAAGCTCGTACTTCTCTCCACTAATTGATATAGTTGTCAATCTTATCATATTTATTGATTCGATCTCACTGTGGACAACTACTAACCGATATTCTAAGTTCCGATTATATATACCTTTTCTTTAAGCAAATAAAATGAAATAAATAAATTAAAATTAACAAGAGACAGAATACTTAGCGTTACTCCCATTCGCCTTGTACGAATGCTTGGGCAAGCGCCTGCTCCAGCTGGATCCATCGAGAATAATTCCGGATGTCTGGGACAAAAATCTGCAACTCCAGAAGTTTGGAGCCTTTTTTGTAATTATTTGGAAATTATGGGGCTATCCACAACTTTTGAGAACCTGGGGCTGGTTTCGTAATTCTTGAGAATTCCGGGCCAGTTCCGTAGTTAGCCCTAACTGTGCATCTTCCTCGTTCAGATTTCCTCCAAATCGCAAGCAACGCCGCAACGGCGGCGGCGAAGGCTTTCTGCGGGCGTGCCTATTGTTTCGACACTAAGCGTGAGCCGATAAAGGCTCGACAGAAGAGGGCGATGGCGTGGACGTTGCAATCCGGCGGTCCGGCCCGGAGAGGCGGCAACGGTACGTGAAGGAATCAAGTTGGAGGTGGCCTCGGCGTGGTCCGGCGGTCTTGTAGAGAGCGGCGGCCACGCTGTAATCCCCGAACCGGATCCATTCGAAGTCGCACAGAGGGAGATGGAGGCGGCCGAAACCTGGCGGCTATTCCCGCTGTTAGGGTTTGTGGGCGATGGCGAGAGGAGGTCAGTCGACGGAGGCACCCGACGAGGGGTCCTTACGGATTGCCGCGACGAAGGCTTCTGCGCTAGTTGATTGGTGCAAACATCCAAGGCTTTGGCGACTGTGCCCCAAGCCATGAGATCGATCAACGGCTGAGAATCTTGTCGAGGGACGGCTCCACCGTTGATCCGTCACTCCCCTTCACAAGTTGGAGATCTGGTTGCATTTGCGGCGGCAAGCGTGATTACTCGTCGTGCCCTTGGCCCTCAGCGACGGTAGGGCTCTTCGATTTGGTTCATTAGGGTTCCGATCTTAGTGCTTTTTGATCGTTCCCCACGGACGGCGCCAATTGTGAGTGCATAAATCTGCTCACGATAATTGTTGATGGAGACCGATCTTGATGATGACCGAACCAGCCTGTGAAACAAGAACAAATGAGGTCGGGGCGGGGCTTGTCTCCCCTGACGGAGACTCCGACGCTCAAGTCAGTATTGTTCTGATTCCTCCTCTTTGATGGAGGCATATTCTATGTTTTATAATCAAAATTAGAGTTTGAGTGTTACCGTAGGAAAGACAATAATGCCCTTGGGCCTTGATGGGCTCGCTTAGTTTTGGTCTCTCAGTAATCAAATTCAACTAATCCTACCAATACCAACAGCTCACCAAGGTTATTCCCTTCATTAAAACACCCTCCATCCCCTGTACTTTTCTTAACTATTTATGTCATAAGCATGGTTAGTTTTGCTTTGAATATACATGCAACCAAATCCAGGCGATTTTCTGTTTTTTTCTCCTGGTTGTAGCTCTGATTTTATTGGCCAATTTGGATTGCAAGTGATTGTTAGAAAGATTTCTGGTTTACTGTATTCTTTTGTCCGAATATCAAGTATTCCTTGGTACAATTCACTTCTAATTGTTGATTGATTTTTTCTCTAAAAATCTAGTCGGGTATTTTCAATTTTAATATACATGTCAATTATATGTTGTTGAAGTAAACTTCCAGCCTTTAAAAGATAATTACCTGCACATATTTGGGAATTCGTATTCATAATATTCTCTACACGATATTTCTTTTCCATCCTTTGGTGGTCTTTTGCTGGCAAATGTTACAAGCCATAGGTTATGTAGGGTTTTTTTTTTTTCTGGGAAATGTGGTCTAATGATAATTAAAATATAAATTTCTAAAGAACTAGTAGTGAAGAACCTATTAGTGCATTACTCTATGAGATCTATTAGACTTCCCAAATACCATAATACATGGGCCATTCTTCTGTTGGGGATCTATGCTTCATTTCTTTAGGTTTTGATTATGTCGTTTTTTTAGTTACATATTTACTTCGATTCAAGGTCAACGCCGGTCAACGTTGACCGGTCAACGTTGACCGGCGTTGACCTTGATAGTTAAATTGAGAAGGGTGCTAGGTTAGTTAATTCATTTTATTTGGGTGCTAGTTAGCTAATTAGATATTTATAATGTGTTAGTTGGCAAAATAACCCATCATAAAATGACAAAGATTATTAATTAAAAATAGTAAAATACTCAAAGTGGATAGCTTATAGAAAAGAGGTGTTGTATGCACTCCAACTTTTTCATTTAGCTTCACAAATGAAAAATCAAATTAAAGTTTGAATTTCATACTCTCAAAAGATACACGTAACAGAATGGGTCAAGACCAGGTATCCATTTACTAGAACGAATCAAGTATCTGTTTATTAGAAATACTGAAAAGAATATAACAAAATATTTTTGCAAATTCATTCTCAAACCGGTGTTTAGTGTTTACTACTAGGACGTCCACAAGAAACTCATCATGTAGAAGCTATCAGTCACCAATCACAATAGCACTTGCACTGTCAGAAAGAAGCTTGAATAGAAAGATGCTGCCGATCACACTACATAGGCCTTAACCTGCACAACGTCTAATAGTAACCAAAGCAATTAAAATTTTAAAGTAGCTAAATCATCCAGCAATTTGTCATTGAACACATGAAAATCTTGATATTCTACACAAACTTCCAAGCCTACGAGTGAAGGTTACACACACCCTTCCTTTACAGTGCAAACCCGAGTGTACGATGGAGGGCTAGATAAAACGCAAGTCAGGCAACCCACAGTTAGCGACATCCCGAAAAGAGACACTTACTACTACTACTACTACACAAAATTGGGTGCCCGATGATAACTTCTTATATGGCAGGATTGATAAACTCATGGAAATCTAACCCGAGATTAAGCTGGGCATTGATAGACCAAAATCCAAGGACAAGGGCATGCGGTGCAGACTCTTGCCATCGGGAGCCCACAACTGCCCTTGATGGGGATGGATTAGTTGCTGGGTCTTTTTACCGGCTTCTTCCTGAGCTACAGGAGATGCAAGTTCTAGCTTCTTCTTCACAAACTCGAAGAACTCTGATACTTGGCGGGCATAGCTTAGAAACATACAAAAACATCAATAATTAGCTCAAAAGCATAAGCACATGCACAATATTGGACTAGTCTTTAAGGTAATGGAGAAATTTTCAGAATTACTTCTTCACAAGGACATGTTTGGCATGTCATAGTTCACATTTTGGCATATGTCATAGTTCATATACACTTACATCCCTGTGGATACAGAAATGCAAACGGGTGGGGATTTCACTGTGTAACAGCACGAAAAGTATTCCTTGGCTGGAGCGGGAATGATGATATTCCTTGCCCCGCTCGTTTGCATACACGGAGTATTTTTTATCCCAAATCAAGCAGGGCAAGAGCAAGATCACGGGAACAGAACAAGTTCCATATTTGTTTTGTGATGTTAGCATTTGAACATTCACATATGAAAAGGGAAGAAGAGAAATGAATCTTACTGTTGTTTTGCTTCAATATCTCTACTGAAATCAATATTTGGTTCACAGTCGAGAATCAGCGTGGGGACCTATAAAAATGAGAAAGAAACATTAGCAATTACATGACAAACAAAAACATTCCTCTTTGTAGTACAAAGAAACCCAAAAGTAATAAGACTACCTTTTGAATGCTTGGATGCATATTTGAGCCCTCCAACAGGAATACACGGTCCTTTATAGCAGGATGCAAAGATCTCTCAGCAGAGAGTGGTAACTGATTAACGGTGAGCAGCCCATGATTTCCACTTTCGGACGGCAAAAGCCAGCTCTCATGTTTTTCATGCAGATCGCGCAAATAGTCTAAGCTCACACCACCTTCTTCCTCTCTTTTGCGGAGCAACATGCGCTTGTGGCATGTGTCTGGGCTTGCTCTAAGATAGATGAAACCGTCAGGGATAAGCCCGGGTAAACTTGAGACAACTGGATCAAACCATGAGTCGTAAATGCTAATCTCCATTTCATTCATCCATTTAGCTTCATGAACGGCTCGCACAAAAACCTTATTAGGAAGAATGAGATAAAATACATAAGCCTCATGTAACTCACACTGCAATAGGTGGGTAACTATAGAACACTACTGTATTACTTTAATTTAAAGGCAACTAAAAGTCAGTATTTCTTACCATCCTGTCAGTGAAAACACTTCTTTCCATTAGCCTGAGAGGCTTGAGTTTGTCCGTGGGATTTTCTAGTGAGGCAGGGGGTAATGTCAAGGGTAGGAGTCAGTAAAGAGGAAGATGATGATGAAGAGTTGGGATTGGTTGGAGAAAGGTCAATGTCAGGAGTAGGAGATTCTGAAACAATACCTCATATGGAGTACTCCATGAATGCATCGTTCACACGAATTAGGATTTGTTACTTGTGGAATTGTGTATCATCATCTTCTTCCATGTCTCCGGACAATACTCCCTCCATGAGTTGAGTGCTTGGTTTTTCTAGAAGGAGGGCATGTTGCTGAATATATCAGCAATGCTATCGATCTCCCACCGTTGTAAATTTGGCTTTCCTGTGTGCTATTTGTTCTCTCATGAGAAGTGGGAGATCTAAATGAATGAAGAAACCTTTAATATAGGTATGTTGCTGACTTGATTCAATTTAGGGTTGTGTATTATGCAATGGTGTGTTTTGTGTGCAGAGCAAATGATAATGGCCAAGGTAAATGGATAGACCCTCACATATCAAGTTTCTTTGACATAAATATTCTTCCCATGTAGCCTATTAGCTCAATGGGAGAGCATTGTGGTCATACACAAAGATTTGGGTTCAATTCCCACGTAGGCTTATTATTCATTAATCAACACCGACTATCAACTTATGTTTAGAACAAGTCAAGCTTGCTACATCACCAAATTCATGTGTCAAGTAAAAACAATTTATATGTCAAGTAAAACACATTATATGTCATGTAAATCCGGTATGAGTGACATGTAAATTCAGTATGGGTTATGGGTTATTTTTTGTACTGCTATCACATAATTTAGTGGCATAAGTGCTTGGATTAGCATGTTTCTTTGTTTGAGGGACTCGCAACGCAGAAGTGAGTTCATTATTAATAAAACATCAAACGAAGGCCACTTTAGTTTCTTTGCTTGGATTAGCATGTTTCTTTGCTTGGATTAGCATGTCTTCTTATTGTTGAAATTAATAAAGTTGTTGGAAGGCCACTTTACTTTCACAGTCATTCCAGTAGAGTGAGTTCCACCAGTCGTTCGGCTTATCCCACACTTGAAATGTAGGAAGAGGAAGATTATTGTTGCCCAACAAAAGCCTTTTTCTTTATGTTAAAGGATATAAACTGTCATGTTAATACCATTACATGTCATGTTATTTTCATTCATTAAGGAGAAGAGGCTTGATTCGCATTACCTGTCATGCTATTCGCATTACCTGTCATGTTAAATAGTATAACATGTCATGTTAATAGCATCACCTGTCATGTTATTTTTTTTCATTAAGGCAAGCTTTTCACAATCAATATTTTTTTTAAATGAAGATTATATATATAAGGCAAATAGATAAAGCACTGATCAATCATTGCAGCGCTAGCATAAACAGCAGCTTCATTAGTCACATTGCAACCCCCCCTTGTTCATCAGATGTTGTGCCTTGCTAGCAACTCCATGATCTTGCCAGATGTCATCCCCTCCCCTTGTCCAGTGTAACAGCAACAACATTGACAACATCAACCGTGCACAACATTGGCAACATCAACAAACTAGCAATGATACAATGCTCAAGAATACACTGATTGATCCACCAAAAGAAATTACCATGCTAGTTCAGGTGCCGAAAACACCCATTAAAAGAAAATGTGTGGTGATAGTTGCACAGTTATCTTCAATATGGAACTTGTACAGAAGTTTCACTCTTGCTATAAATATTTATGAATAAAAGATGTTATCTATATCAAGGTTCAAGGGCACTAATTGACAGCCATTACAATAAAACGCAGCATAGTTTGTACACATCAAAACATAGCTTTGGTACATCAGATCGATCAAAGGAAATCCTGCATACATGACATGAACTTATATTAACATGTCATTCAAATCCTGGATACATGACATGATGCTGGGGCAAATCCGATGAGCGATTAAGTAGTACCTGCAGCTTTAAGAAGGAGAACTGATGCTGGGGGAGTTTTGAGTATGAAAGTAAAGCACTAAAGCTCTTATCTTGTCATCCCAAAGCAAGAAATCAAAATTGTGACTGAAAATTGAAATCCATGACCATAAGGAAGCAGGAATCAAAACCCTAATTTACACTATAGAAATCAAAACCCCAAATCAACAATTTCTATCTATGTATCCCTAAATTAGGTTTAATAGATGGAAAATCAGGGAGATGCAAAAACCTTAACCCTAGAATTTTCTCTTACAATCGATCAACAACTGCCTTCGACTCATAGCTGCCTCTATCGACCTTAGCAATTGCCTTCAATTTCGTAAGAGTCGTGCACCACTAGCCTCAAAATCTGCCAGATCTGGAGAAATTTCCTAGCGACAGGATCGACCGCAACAATGGCATCCGGGTTTGGGGCCGTTATGGGAGACGAATGGGAGGAAGAAGGACCAAGATGACTGCGCTCAAGCCCTCCCGTCGAGCCCGGAGGCCTATCGCCTAGATCCGCGAACCCCGCCTCCAACGACGGCGTCTTCCCTCATCCTTCCCTTCCTCTCTCACTGTTGCGCGCTTTTCTCTCTCCAACCGGTTGCAGGCTATGAGAAACCGGTTACTTTGCAATTTTTTTTTTGGGGTTAACCCCCGCAATCCAACCGGGTATTTAGGTTAGTTTTGCAAATAATCCATTTCAAATTAAGGGTTTTTTCCTGCATTTTAAATAGTTTCTTTTGTTTTGCCAATATTTAAAAATGAGTTTTTTTTTGCCATTTTTTATAAAGTAGTTCGGTTTTTTTCCCCAAATACATGAGCTTTTTTAGAAATTTGAATGAGATTATATTAGGGTGTTTTTGCTAAATAGCTTATTTTGAACCTTTAATTAGATAATTAGCACCCAAATTTATTTTATTAGGTAGACTAGCACCCTTCGCAATCGGTCAACGTTGACCGACTCTTTCGATTTTTATTTATTTTTTTATTTTTTTACCAAATGATGCCACTTTTTTTATGCCATTTTTCATAGTGTTTTGATGCCATTTTTCATAGTGTTTTGATGCCAAATTTGTAATTATATTTTTTTTTCTTTAATGTGATGCCACTTTTTAAAGTAGTGTTTTTTATTTTGTGTGATGCCACTTTTTTCAAACTTTGATGACATTTTTTGTTTACTGTGATGTCATGTGGACCATTGATGCCTTTTTTTTACTATTGACTACTGATGACACTTTTTATGTCAATGTTTTGATGATATGTTTTTTTTTACCATGATGCCATATTTGTTCAAAGTAGTATTTTGATGACGTTTTTTTTACTGTGATGTCATGTGGACCATTGATGCCTTTTTTTTTTTACTATTGACTACTGATGACACTTTTTTATGTCAATGTTTTGATCATATGTTTTTTAACCATGATGACATATTTTTTCAAATTAGTATTTTGATGACATTGTTTTTCTTTAATGTGATGCACGTTTTTCAAAGTAGTGTTTTGATACCATTTTTCTAATGTAATTATTTGATCTCACTTTTTTTAATCAAATCGTTTGATGCCACTTCATTGGTGCAATCACTTGTGGTGACATGTTTATTACATTTTTATTCATTGATAATATTTGTAATTACACTTCATTTATCTCAATCATTTATGATGACATCTTTTGTTGATGACATTTTTATCACATTTTTTATACAATTGATGATATAGGAGCATGAAATGTTATTTTTACATATTTTATTGACAAATTTTATACATTGATGACAATCGTAATTATCTCTGGTGACATTTTTATATAATTGATGACAGAGAATCTTAAAACGTGGAATCGGTCGCTCCAAAGGCAAATAAAATAGCTCCAAAAGCAACTAAAAAATGCAGCAACATCAGGATGTCTCAATTGAACTTAATCAACCGCAATAAACAAAGTTATATTTAAACAGTAAAATTGATTATGACTTATGGGTGTATTTTTTTCAAAAACACCAATAAACTGATAACCCCGAAAATAACTTAAGATAATTGTGGTCAAACATACCCATCAAGTCCCGAAACCGAGTGTCCACTTTTGTACATTACTTGACTCCAAACACACTCCACAGCATTAAGAGCCCAACTAAGAAGAGGAACATTTGGACAGCAGCTTCATTTGGCAAGCAAAGTACTGCCATAGATTCAAGCTTCCATTAAAATGTTTACTTCAAAATGTCATGTCAACCCCACTCTGAGAGAGACGGAGACTCAACAGCGTTACATTGTCTCTGGATACTGAACAATTAGAAGATTATCAGTTTCTTACTCATGAAATGCTATCAGCCATATCAGCAAAAGATTCGACCCTTTCTCACGACTGGCTCAAAGGATAAGTCAACAATCTTCGTGCAGTAGAGCAAGGACTAGAATTCCTGACAACGGAATAGCATAGGCGTGACCAGCCTTGTGAAACCATGGAGCTCGGCATTTTGGAAGAAAGCGTCATCTGCAGTGTGACAGTGAACTTGGGCATTAAGAAGAAGGATGAAAAATCTTTGGGTATTCAATGGCAGAGAATAGGCATTAAACAAAATCTTTGCTCATATAACTAGAAAAGTTTACAACAGTGAAAGAAAATCCCAAAGAACACATCTAAAACTCAAATGTTATATGTATATAACATTTGACTTCACGAGCTTTAAGAAACTGAGTTCAAGTGATTTGGTGGCATCAGGTTGGTTTGAAGTGTTGAAATTCCATGCTTCATATCATATGCAATGTTCCTTTACGGAATGACATTTCATGTGTAAATCACACTCTGGATGGAACGAACCAAACAAAATAGTGTTTATGATGAAAACTGATTTCTAGGGACATGGGATATCAAGTTATTAAAACAGAAAGTACTAACTATAAACACTAGAAATCACGCTCAAGTTCCTTAAATAGAAGATCCAAGATCAAAACCTGATTGGAAAGAGCCGTTGGAGATCTGGCTATAAAGATCCTCACGCTCCATGCTATCTTCATGCTATTATATAAAGGAAAGGAAGGAGAAGACAGAAAAAAAAAAAGTGCTACACACGAGCTTCAAATCATTCAAGCGATCTGTCTTCCAAGTGTCTCTCTGCAAAGCGCTCAAATAGTTTGTTGTTTATTTCAAAGCCTTTGAGAGTCACTGTGAGCTTATAGGATATATTTATTACAAGTGTTACTCGAGAGTTTATAACTCAGGAAGTTGCACTAGGCTATTGATTTGCGAGAGTTAGAGGATTGTACTAGATAGCTGAGAGAGGTGGGGCTCTTCTAGATTGGTCTAGGACTCCAAGGGAACGTGAGTTGACTAGATTGCAATTGTATAGGAGAGAGGCTTCTCGGTGAGCTATTAGGATCCTAAGCTAAGCATTCAATAAAGCCTTTGAATCCTAGGGTTGTGGAAGAACCCTAGGCGGGGACGTAGGCCAGTTGTGCTGAACCTCGTAAACAATTACTCGTGTCCTTTATTTATTTGCTTTACCTTATTTCCGCACTTGGTTCGATTGTCTAACTTTGTGTTTCAGGTTTAATCTCAAGAGTTTTGATTCAAGCTTCAAAAGTCTTGAGACTTTCTGCGAAAAACGAGCATACTCTATTCAACCCCCCTTCTAGAGTATTTCTTATTACATTGTTTTTACATTATCGAACCTTCAATTGGTATCAGAGCTTTACTCACTGTTTTTGATCTAACAATCTTGTGAGTTTTCGATCATGTCTGGTGAAGCAAGCGGAGGATTTGCACAGGGAAGGTCCACAAGCAGACCGCCACTCTTTGTAGGAAACAACTTTGTCCACTGGAGATCTTTGATGAAGATGTTCATCATTGATCAAGATCTAGAGCTTTGGAACATTATAGAGAATGGTCCGAAGATTCCAGAGAAGGAAGGACCAAACGATACCAAAGTGGCAAAGAAGGAGTCTGATTACAACCAAGCAGATCTTGAAACCATCTCCAAAAACTACAGGGCTATCAACTTACTTTATTGTGGTCTTAGCACTGATGAGTTTAACCGTATTTCCTCTTGTAGGTCAGCTAAAGAGATTTGGGACAAGTTGGTCGTCACCTATGAAGGAACAAGCCAAGTAAAAGACACCAAGATCAGCATCTTCCTTCGAAAGTATGAGCTCTTCAAGATGAAGTCCGATGAGTCAATCAAAGCCATGTTCACACGATTCACAGAAATCACCAACAACCTTGACTCTCTCGGCAAGAGCTTTACCAACGTTGAGAAAGTAAGGAAGATACTGAGGTGCCTTCCAAAGAAGAAATGGGGTCCAAAAGTAACAGCTATAGAGGAAGCCCAGGACCTCACCACTCTACCCCTTGACGACCTCCTTGGAAAGCTGATCACGCATGAGATGATCCTTAATGAAGACGATGGAGAACTTCTAGCTAGCACCAAGAATTTGGCACTCAAGTCTAAGAAGGATGAGTCCAAGGATGGATCTGAATCCGAAGATGAAGATGACGATGAGGATGATCCTTTTGCTCTTATCACAAGAGGCCTTGCTAGAATTCTCAAAATGAAGAAGCAATTCAACAACAAGGATGGATCAGAGTCTTCAAAATTTCGAGGTAAGCCTCAATACAACAAGTATGAAAAGAAGACTAAACTGTTGTCTTGTTTTGAATGTGGTGAAACAGATCATCTTGTAAAGGACTGTCCTCAAAAGACAAAGAGCCAGCCCAAGAAAGGTGACAAATGGAAGAAGAAAGCTATGGTGGCTACTTGGAGTGATTCTGACTCTGACTCCGACGATGAAAAGGCCAACATTTGTCTTATGGCCTCAGAAGATGAATCCCACGATAAAAAGCTTGAAGCTACTGTAAGAGAACTTATGGAAAGTCCAAAAGAGGTATTATCGGAATTCTTTTCAAATATGATTGCCAATGAAGAGAAGCTTATTGCCCAAACTAACATTCTTATTAAGAGAACTGTGGACTAGGAAAGAACTATTGAGGATCTGTCTATGAGGGTCAAAGGTCTTGAAGCTTCTTATTCAGGTCTTGACATTAAAGTCAAGACGCTTGACTCGGAGAAATCTGAACTCAAGCAAGATCTCTCCTCTCTAAGAAATGAGCATCATAACTTAGAGAACGAGAAGATCTCCCTGAATAATAAGATTCTAGACCAACAGACAACCCTCATAAGTTTTACCAAATCCAAAGGCACTCTCGATAAGATGTTGGGTGAACAACAAAGCTCTCTAAACAAAAGTGGTATTGGTTACAATCCAAAGTTTTTAAAGAAGCAACACATTACCACTTTTGTAAAGGCTAAAGAAAGCAGAACCTCTCCTATATGTCACCACTATGCTAGAAAGGGACATGTAAAAGAGACCTGCCCTTATAGAAGAAAGGATCCTTATATTATTCGCAATACATTTCCTGTTCGTTTGAGAAAAGAACGGATAACACAAGTTTGGGTCCCAACAGGCACTATTTTACCAAATATGGTTTACACCAACAATGGATCCAAATTTGCTTATTGGTCTAGCCACAAAGGTTGATGTTTGTTTTGCAGGAGATCACCAAAGTGAAAGAACACAAATGGATTATTGATAGTGGTTGCTCGAGGCATATGAGTGGGAAGAGTTCTCTCTTTCATGATATAAAGGAGCAATCCACGGGAACAATCACTCTTGGTGACAAAGGGAAATGCGACATTGTTGGTATTGGTAGTGTTGGAAGTGATTCCAGCCATTGTATTAAAAATGTCTATCTTGTTAATGGTTTAAAGTATAATTTGCTTAGTGTTTCTCAATTATGTGATAGTGGTAACAATGTCAGATTTAACAAGAAAAGATGTATAGTGTGCAGAGATGATACAGGTGAAGTTATTCTGACTGCATACCGTTACAACAACATATACGCTGTAAATGCTGATCAAGTGGCACAAGGAAGCTTAACCTGTTTAAAGGCCTTGACGGACGATCCAAAGCTTTGACACAGGAGACTCGGTCATGTGAGTCCACATACACTACAGAAGCTTGTGTCCAAAGGGCTTGTAAGAGGGCTACCTGAAATGGACTTCAAAGGTATTGACATGTGCAATGCTTGCACAAGAGGTAAACAAACACGTAGCTCCTTCAAACCCAAAAAGGTTGTAAGTTCTTCTAGACCCCTTGAACTGTTACATATGGATTTATGTGGTCCTATGCGAGTCAAATCTCCCAATGGTAAAAAGTACATGCTAGTTGTTGTCGATGATTTTTCAAGATATACTTGGGTTGCATTTTTGAAAGAAAAATCAGAGGCCTTATTTGAGTTTTCAAAACTTTGTAAGGAGTTGCAAACTTTAAGAAATGAGCCCATAGTGTCTATTCGGAGTGATCATGGTAGGGAGTTTGATCAACTTCAATTTGATTTGTTTTGTGCTAAATATGGCATCTCCCATAACTTTTCTGCTCCTAGGACACCTCAACAAAACGGGATTGTGGAACGCAAGAACCGCACCTTAGAGGACATGGCCAGGACTATGCTTTTAGAAAATGCATTACCTAAAACATATTGGGCTGAAGCTGTTAACACAGCTAACTATATTTTAAATCGTTGTCTTATTCGTTCTATCTTAAAGAAAACTCCTTATGAACTTTTCAAAGGCCGCAAACCACTTATATCTTATTTTAAACCCTTTGGCTGTACTTGTTTTGTTCATAACAATGGAAAAGATAACCTTGGGAAATTTGATGCGCGTAGTGATGAAGGTATATTTCTTGGCTATTCCACGAGTAGCAAAGCTTATAGAATCTTCAATAAAAGGACCCAGGTGGTTGAAGAAAGTATACATGTTATTTTTTATGAATGCAATGATGGTGCTTTGAGTGAAAGTGTTGCAGATATAGATCTTCATATCCATGAAGAGAACGAGGAAGGTGATGTTACTGTCACCAAGAACACAGAGAAGAAGAACGTGCAGGAACCGATTCTTAACACTGAAGAATTGGCCCAAGGTGTTGAAGATGCGTCCAAAGCCCTTGGTGTCCAATCCAACAGTGTTGAGACGTCAGAAACTGCTGCAACTGAACCTAACGGGATCACGGAGTCAGATGCACCACAAATTGATCCTGATGGTGTGACGAATCAAGGAGCTGAGACTACCAAAAGGAAATTCAAATACTCCTCATCACACTCATTAAAGGATATCATTTCTGACCCTACTTCTAGTGTTCAAACTCGTTCTAAACTTAAAGATCTTTGTGCTTTTAACGCGTTTGTTTCTCTTATTGAGCCAAAGAAGGTAAATGAGGCACTTCAGGAGCCAGACTGGATTATAGCTATGCAAAGTGAACTCAATGAATTTGAGAGGAACAAAGTCTGGACTTTGAAGCCTAGACCAAAGCATCAATCAGTTATTGGCACTCGATGGGTGTTTCGAAACAAGCTAGATGAGAATGGCAAGATTGTGAGGAACAAGGCACGGCTTGTTGCTCAAGGCTACAATCAAGAGGAAGGTATTGACTACGAGGAGACCTTTGCTCCCGTGGCCAGGCTTGAAGCCATTCGCATTTTATTAGCATTTGCATCTTTTATGAGCATAAAGTTATATCAAATGGATGTCAAGTGTGCTTTTCTTAATGGTTTCTTAGAAGAAGAAGTTTATGTGGCTCAACCCCCAGGTTTTGAAAGTTCAGAATTTCCCAATCATGTTTATAAACTTGACAAGGCGCTTTATGGTTTGAAACAAGCCCCAAGAGCTTGGTACGAGCGCTTGTCAAAATATCTTTTAGAAAATGATTTTAAAGGGGGGTTGATCGACAAGACTCTTTTTATCAAGACCAAAGGAAAGGACATTTTGGTTATTCAAATTTATGTTGATGATATATTATTTGGTGCTACTAACACATCTTTGTGCAAGGAATTTTCTGACATCATGTGCAGTGAATTTGAGATGAGCTTAATGGGTGAACTAAACTTCTTCTTGGGGTTACAAGTTCATCAATCCAAGAAAGGGATCTTCGTCAACCAAAGCAAGTTAACTAAGGATCTCTTGAAAAAGTTCAAGATGGATCAATCCAAAGCAGCCAAGACTCCCATGAGCTCAACATTGTCTCTAGATCAAGACAAGACTGGAACTAGTGTCAATCAAAAGGAGTATCGAGGAATGATTGGATCTTTATTATATCTCACGGCTAGTAGACCTGACATTATGTTTAGTGTTTGCATGTGTGCTAGGTTTCAAGCTGATCCCAAAGAATCTCACCTCGTGGTTGTGAAGAGAATCTTTCGATATCTCAATGGCACTAAGGAACTTGGACTATGGTACCCAAAGCAAAAGGATTTCACTTTAATTGGATATTCTGATGCAGATTTTGCAGGCTACAAGGTGGATAGAAAGAGCACATCAGGATGTTGCCAATTCTTAGGAGCATCCTTGATCAGCTGGCACTCAAAGAAGCAAAATTCAGTCGCTCTATCCACTGCAGAAGCCGAATACATTGCAGCTGGAGCTTGTTGCTCCCAAATCCTTTGGATAGCTCAACAAATGCGAGATCTTGGCATCAACCTCAAGGGTATCCCAATTAAGTGTGACAATACAAGTGCCATATCCATCACTAAGAATCATGTTCAACATTCAAGGACCAAGCATATTGATGTAAGACATCATTTCATTAGAGATCATGTTGAAAAAGGTGATGTGTCCATATCTTTTATTTCTACTGATTATCAATGGGCTGACATTTTTACTAAGCCTTTGGCAGAGGACAGGTTCACCTTCATTAGACGAGAGATTGGGATGCTTGACAAGGATGCACTTTCGTAGGGGGAGCTTTCCCTTTTACGAAAGATATACTCCACTCAGTGTCAAGACCTTTGAGAGTTATGTCAAGGTCTGCCAACTGAACAGTGGAGAACATATATCGGATCATATATTTTTGGTTAATATCTTTTTAGATATTTAATCAATTATATTTGTTTTAATCGGATTTCAAAAATTGCCTATTTTCATGTTTTCCTTAACCGTTAAGATATTTTATTTTTGGAACTAAATTGGTTTGTGTTTAGTCCGATTTTTATGGTAATTTGAATTCAAATTTGAATTTGAAAATCCTTCAACTTGGCAAGGTAATGATTTCTTTCCTTGGAACCCTAAACCCATCCCATCAATCCGTCACCCTCTCTCTCTACTTAAACCCATTCTGTACCCGATTACAACCCACACTCAGATTTTTCCCAAAACCTTTCCACTCCTTCATCTTCAACCTCTCAAAGAAACCCTAACCGATTACCTCCATGGCACCCAAAACCAAGAAAGCCGTCACTCCCAAAAGACTTGGCGCCACCCCCAAGGGACGCCAGGCCACTGCTACTTCTCCCACACCCGAACCTGCTACTCAAGCCATCATCCCAACCGTTGTCCAGAGCACCATTGCTGAGAGCTCGGCCATTGTTCCCAAAGGCTCTCAAAAGCGCTCTGCGAAGAAGCCGAGGAGGAGGCTCTAAGGAAGAAAAAGGCCGATGAAGAGGCCGAGCTTGCTAAGAAACTGGCCAAGGAAGAGGCTGAGCGGATTCAGAAGGAAGTCGAAGCCGAGGAGGCTCAGTCCGAGGAGGATCCTGAGGAAGAAGAAGAAGAGGAAGAGCAAGAGGATTCTGAAGGGGATGAGGAACCAGAAGGTGACGAAGCGAGGTCCGGTGAGGACTCGGGGTCTGAGGAAGAGGAGGAAGAAACTCCCTCTCCTTCTCCTCCTCCTCCCCCGTCTCCGAAGAAGCGGAAAGCCCCTACTCCAGTCAAGCCTCCCTCCCCTAAGCGTACCAGGAAGGGCCCTGTCAAGAGTCTTGTAGCGCCTGCCAAGAAAGCTGCTCCAACTGTTGCACGCAGGAAGAACGTTGAACCCCCGGCCTATATCCAGGTAAATCAATCATTGCCCTCCTCATGGTTTTTAGATGTTGAGACTGCTGGTAAGTGGGTAGACGAGTTTCGTACTCGTAAGCTTAGCTGTTCAGATTTTTTAGATTTTAATTTCTTTGAAGCTTTGAAGATTCCCTGCATTGAGCTCCTCAAAAATTCCCCAGCCTGGACTCTTCTTAACCGAGAAACTGTTTACTACCCTGAGCTTACCCGACTCTTCTACATTAACATCAAAGCCAAGAACGACACTGATGGTTGGTCTTTGGAGACTGTTGTCAAAGGGGTTAGAATCTCTCTCAACCCCAATGATTTTGCAGATCTCCTAGACTTACCTACCCCTGTTCCACCATCTGAAATCCACCCCTCAAAAGAAAACTGCATCATCCTAGCCCGAGCCAAATATCTCCTACCCGAAGCGGCCAACAGCACCTCAAAGCAACTCACCCACTCATCCCTCACCCTTGAGGCAAAAATTATCTTTAACATCATTGTTAGATGCCTCTTACCCCGTCTCAACTCTGGCTCACTCCTAACCGACAATGCCATGGTCCTGCTTTACCGCATTCTAAATGGCCTTGATCCTGATCTGGCCAACACCATCCTTGGAACCATGGCCCATGCCAGAAAAGCTCGTAAAGGCTCTCCCCTCCCCTTTGCTACCCTTTTGACCCCTATCTTCAAAGCTTTTGGAATTGATCTCAAAAATGAAGAACAGTTGCGTCATACGGATATGTTCGACTCTAAAGGCCTTGAAAAGATTGGCATCACTCGGTCTCCCCAAGGGACCTTGAGTCTTGCCACTCCTTCAAAAGCCTTTCCCACTGCTCCAGCTTTCGATGAACGCATGGACAACCTAGAGTTGGGCCTGGAGGAAGTTCGCCTGGATATTAAGGAGCTGCAGACGGAGGTGATGACGAAGATGAGCGGGATTTCAACGTTGCTGGAAGGACTATGGACGAGGCTCACTGATGATGCTCTAGATTGACCAAGCATAAACTTTAACCCACCCTATCCCACCCTGACACTTATTACTTTGCTGGTTTTTGGAAACATTTTCAAAACTTTTGGTGACTGTTTTACCTCCGCCCTTTGTGGAAAGACAAAAAGGGGGAGATGATCGTTAGACCTTGAAAACTTCTAATTAAAGGTCTTGGAAGACCTTGCTTTTTAATTTCTGGTTTTCGGTTGGATGTTTTCTTACGTTAAAAATTATTTGATCCAACATTTGTCTAACCCTTGCAGGTACTTAGTCTGATCTTGCTTATGATATATCTGTTTGACTAAGCTGCAGGGATGCACAGGTTTTGTCTTTCATCAAGGGGGAGATTGATAACTCCCTCCCTTGATGAAAATCGGAAAAGATGTTCCAAAGGCTTTGACAGGATTTTTGTGTCAAAGGCCTTGGAGCGTTAACAGTTGATGAAATACAAAACCTAACTTATTATTCGTATATTATTTTATCTTATTATATACTTCCTTTATATTATATATATTCGTTGGACTAACCATTTCAGGAAGTATAAATCAAGATTACATCTTTCCTTTTACTTGTTGAGAAGATCGGTTCAAAATAGATCATGGCTTCGAAGTATCCTTAAATAGAAGATCCAAGATCAAAACCTGATTGGAAAGAGCCGTTGGAGATTTGGCTATGAAGATCCTCACGCTCCATGCTATCTTCATGCTATTATGTAAAGGAAAGGAAGGAGAAGACAGAAAAAAAAAAAAGTGCTACACACGAGCTTCAAATCATTCAAGCGATCTGTCTTCCAAGTGTCTCTCTGCAAAGCGCTCAAATAGTTTGTTGTTTATTTCAAAGCCTTTGAGAGTCACTGTGAGCTTATAGGATATATTTATTACAAGTGTTACTCGAGAGTTTATAACTCAGGAAGTTGCACTAGGCTATTGATTTGCGAGAGTTAGAGGATTGTACTAGATAGCTGAGAGAGGTGGGGCTCTTCTAGATTGGTCTAGGACTCCAAGGGAACGTGAGTTGACTAGATTGCAATTGTATAGGAGAGAGGCTTCTCGGTGAGCTATTAGGATCCTAAGCTAAGCATTCAATAAAGCCTTTGAATCCTAGGGTTGTGGAAGAACCCTAGGCGGGGACGTAGGCCAGTTGTGCTGAACCTCGTAAACAATTACTCGTGTCCTTTATTTATTTGCTTTACCTTATTTCCGCACTTGGTTCGATTGTCTAACTTTGTGTTTCAGGTTTAATCTCAAGAGTTTTGATTCAAGCTTCAAAAGTCTTGAGACTTTCTGCGAAAAACGAGCATACTCTATTCAACCCCCCTTCTAGAGTATTTCTTATTACATTGTTTTTACATTATCGAACCTTCAAAGAGGATGCAGAACAGATGAGAGGGAAATGATTACCAAATTCACTGAATATGTTTGGGGATCGCTCTTCTGATGCCAACATGAATATGGCACGAACCTCTGCCTTCTTCGCCAGCCTTGCAACAAATGTCAGCGGCAAGTCATGAGAACTAAGACTTCGCAATATTTGTCGGTAAAGGGATAGAACGCGACCCCTGTTCATGGCTAGATCTTCTGCAGTGGCCCAAATCAAACCCTTGGCCATTATCTTTTGCTTTTAGCAGAAACACTGGAGCAAGTAAACAGAAGCAGGTCAACCAAAGCTCAGTAGTTCTTTAAGCTCGTCGAATATTCAAATATGAAGTATAATGCAACTATGTAAGTATAACAACAATACCCCTAACATCATTTCAATACCCCTAACAGCAATTGCATGTCAAGTCTTTTTATAATCTCAGCTTCCAAGGTCTAGGTTACTAGGTACTGATGTAAATTCAGGGCAGAGCCAGGAATTAGTCCGGGGGCTAAAAAAAATAACGAGTTTGATGAAAAACACAACAAAAGTATACATTGATACACTTGCAATAGATGACTTGATCCACTTGAAGACACACCATTTGCAATAAATGGCTTCTTAATCCATGTAATAAACTTATCAATAATCCTAAAAATAAAAGAGAACATCACAAATTGAATTCACAATTCAAAGTTCGAACCCTATTAGACCAAATTCAGTAATTCACAAATTCATAAAGCAACTCCAATTCTAAACCTTATTCAAAAATTGCAATCCTTATTCGCAAGTTCATAAACCAACTATAGTTCTAACCCTAATACAAAATTGTAACTCCAATTCACAAACCATACTCACAAATTGATTCTGAAATTCATAAATTCACGTATCAAACTTCAATTGTAAACTGTATTTGAAGATTTGAAGGCCCAAAATTACTGTGCGGGATGAGAGTAGTCACTAGCCAACCAGAAACTTTCAGAATCAGCCAGCCACAGACGATTCAGGGGCGGAGGACGGAAGCAGACTACGCCGCTGCAAACTGACGCGGCCTGGAGACCACAATTCCAAATCACAAACCACAAATTCACAAATTTATTTCTCAAAACCACAAATTTTAATCACAATTTAACGGAATTTATTATCAAAATCATAAACCCTAATTGAAATTTAACTCAAATGGCCAAATTATTATCAAATCCGCTAATCTAAATTGATTCAATGAATTGAACATAAAAACAATCAAATTAAAAGGTAGAGAAACAATACCAACCTTGAAGCCGGACAACCGGTAGATCTGCTCCTCTGGATAAGATTAGAAGAAGAAGTGAAGAAAAATGTCTGTTGCAGGTGCTGCTGCAGGGGTCCACCGAGGGGACTGCCGGACTGGGGAGGAGCCGCCCGGACTAGGAGCAGCCGGAGGAGGAGCTTGCGGCGGAGGATCTGTGTAAAAAAAATGCAATGGGGTTTCAACCGGTATATCTGCTCCTCTATAGACATGATTTTAAAAATAAATAAATAAATAAAAACGGGGTGGAGACGCTGGCCTCCTCCTTTCATGTGCTTCAAAACGCAGCGTACAAGGAAATAAAGAGAGAGGGTTGGGAATTGGGCTGGGGTTGAAATTCACGTCAAACGACGTGGATCGACTCCCCACGCAATTGAAACGCAGCGCAGAAAACCCAGAACAAGTCCTCTAGAATCTCATTCCTCTCGAGCTTACAGGTACGCCATATCTCTCACTCCTCCGATGAATCACCCGCCGTTCACGCCAATTTTCAGCTGTCTCATTGACATTTTATACTTTGGTGTATGAATATTTGATGTTTTTTGTGCTCTACTATCTGGATTAGTTTCTGTTTTTTTTTTGTTCAGTTAGATGGTATTTATGATCCAGTACCCCGATTGAGGATTGGAGATATCTGGGATTCTCTATACAGGTTAGTGTCTAATTTGATGAATTTCTTAACACCGAACTTTTGGTTTCGTTCACTAAATTTATGCTCTTTTCACCTTGAGATTTCCTAAATTGGTGATTTGCATGGGGTGTCCATTCAAGTTTTATGCATATGCCTCAATCATCCTTGAGAATTTCTGGTTTTTCTATTTAGGTTTCCTCTTTCGGTGCATGATTTGCCAGTTTGGGTTTTCAATTTTCAGAATTTCAGTTAGTCCACTTTTCTAAGAATTTCTGGTTTTTCTATTTAGGTTTCCTCTTTCTGTGCATGATTTGCCAGTTTGGGTTTTCAATTTTCAGTTAGTCCACTTTTCTAAATCACCGGTCTTGTACTTGCATGTTTGTATTGGTGATATATTATAGGTTAAATTACACAGTTTACACCTATCCACTTGCAATATAATTGATGTTTCATTAATTGATCACGCGTATTATCGAAAATCATATTTATTCAACCGTTGCTGGCCTTTTCAATCCAACTATTCATGGTTTTTTGGGTTTGGATGCTGAATTATTAATGGGCATAACATGATGGATGATTGTCTATAATTTTCAATATAATGGATTAACTGCAAACCTAACTAGATATATGATTCTGAATACTTTGTTATACTCACATTGAAACTTGTTTTTCTTCCATTAGAGCCCATATCTGATCTTACAATAGCAGAAGGGGATACTTAGGAACATGGGAGTAGTTGTACAACCCAAAAATAGAGTAGCATTTGTGCTGATCGACGGGGTGGGAGATGTTTCACTCCCGAGGTTTGGGTGCAGAACACCACTTGAAGCAGCCAAAGTGCCGAATCTAGATGCCATTGCATCTGCTGGAGTTAATGGCCTCATGGACCCTGTCGAAGTTGGCTTGGGTTGCGGAAGCGACACAGCTCACCTTTCTTTAATGGGTTATGATCCTAGAGTTTATTACCGTGGTAGAGGTGCATTTGAGTCCATGGGTGCTACTACCTGTCGTGGCGTCTCCCTTGCCATCTGTTGCATTGATTAACACCTGATGCTGCGGATTACCCTTCTTCTTCTGTGGTGACGCATTCATCTGTCTATTTTTCTCCTCTTCCTTCACAAATCTGTTACTGGTGTCAATGCGAAACTGGTCGTTATACTGCTGTTCAGATTTCCCTCTCTTAGCAGCCTCTCTAGCAGATACTTTCGACCAGCCTTCCTCGCTACTATCATTCTGTGGTTTAGCCCCACCAGTTCCCGGTGCTTTGGGCGTGCTTAGCACCCTATCGTCAGATGCTGCTACTTCCTCATCTAGCACAACCTTTTTCCCTTTTCTGTCCACATCATCTGTCTGATTTATCATCTGCGTTCTCCCTTGAATATCATGTCCTCCATTAATCTGAGTTTTCTTTTGCCATTGGGGCTTTGCCACTGGTTTCTTGTCACCCACTGATGACGTTCCTACCTCACTTTGCTTATTCAAAGGAAACATGCTTAGTTTATAAAAAAACACAAGCTACGTAAGCAACAGAACAGCGCACAACAAGAAAGGATCAACCGCGACAAAGCCCCAGCCGCTGCTGGTGTTGAATGCTTTCAAGGTGACCAAGTTTATGTCCTGACATTGCTTGAGTATCATATTGATGCAGGCAATCTTAACACTTGACGCAGCCAGAAACATACATGCATACATACATGATCAAACTCCTTAATTATGTTAGTTAGAGCAACAACAGAAGCAGCCAGCAATAAGATAACAAAAAACACTATCAAACTCCTTAATTCAAGAAATACCAATTGTATATTCAGTATCAAGGTAACTGCTATCACAAATTGACGAACAACATTATACAAAAGCAACAACATTACTTAGGTACATCATCAGTACTTAAAATCTCTATTTAAAAAGATAACGAAAAAAGATGTGAAATTCAAACAATCAAATGCTGGAGAAAACAATAGTAATGGCAAAGAAAAGATGAACCATGAAAGAAGGAGAGCAATTCAATTGATAATTGAACTCTTAGCTTTGTCAATTCCTAGGCACAGCCACAACATCCTCCTCTGTCTTCTGTAATTCCTCCAACTCCTTCAACCACAAATCCCCAAACTCACAGTCCCTCCAGGAGTCGAACCAGGGGCCACCGAGGGTGTAATGTATGGCCTTAGGGTAAGTGGTAGGATCGCCGTCGACAACCTTGTTGTGACCTACAAGAAAGTTCCAGACAAAGGGAACTGAGCCGATCTCGTGATCCTCCAGCCACTGAAACCTGTGAAGAAAAGCACCTGTCTGGGTATTGACAATCTCAAGGGTGAGGGCCCTGTTCTTGGAGTGGGCGCAGTTGTAAAGAACCATGGAAGACCAGTTCTTCCTGGGATACAAGGTTTGGACGGCGCCATCCATCTTGGTGGTCTCCTTGGGGGCGTAATCATGTTGAACACACATAATAGCATAGCTGTCATCGATGAGATCGACGAGCTGTTTGATATCAGCCAAGTAGAGGAAATCACAGTCGACAAACATGGCCCAGCCATTGAAATCGGCGAGGTGAGGGGTCAAGAAACGGCTGAAGGAGAACTCAGTGCTCTCCAATTTGCCCCTTTGGCGCCAGTAGAGACCCTGGGACCTCAATTTGGACTGCTTGATGGGGTGGACTTCAATGGGGACGGAAGCTCGCGTGAGGAGGGAGTACTTGCAGACCTCGTAAGCAAGATCCTCTTTGGGATCGTAGCCAACGTAGATCCGGAAGGGTTTGGGGGGTAGGGTTCCGTTTCCGGTTCCATTGGGGGCGAGGGCGGCGATCTGGTGGTGAGCATTGGAATTCACCTCCGACATGATTGACTGCAACTGTAGTAGGCTTAAGTGTCGATTCCCTAGACCAGAAACAATAGTGAGTCTGCAAATTTAAACAAAACCCAAATCAACCATAGTATATACTCAACGTAGCTGCTAGTAATCTAGTATACAAACTACAAACAATTAAGTAAACAAGCATTACATAAACTAACTAATTCCTTGTAAAAAGTAAACATGATATACAAGACAGTGCAGAAATTTCCTAAATAATACATACACAACTTGACAAAAACAATGACACAGCATCAAATAACAGTTCACATATCATACCTAAATTATCTGTAGTACATTCATTCAGTTTAACAATTCAAAATACTCAGCAAATAGAGGAAGGCAACTGCTAACAGAAGACTACAAAAATTAGAGTCCAGCGCCTATGGTTTGCATCAGATAACTAAACATATTCAACCAATACGTCAAACTACCAAATGTAAACCAGCACAAAACTCCCACAAACTAAAAGACAACAATATAGCAACAAATCCGATTAAACAGACTAGGTTTCACAATAGGAAAAAGTGTTGGTCAGTGCTTTGGAGAATCGGAGATGATTATCAAGTATGATAAGTCATACAAATCCAGTCAAAAGCAAACAAATCTAAACAGCGAAGTTGACGGTATTGCACTCAAATGAATCATCGAAATCCAATTCATGTCTCTCTCGAGAAAGAAGCTCGTCAACCAATGTCACAACTAAAAAACACATCAATTAATCAGCAAAGAGAAGGAAAACCTAAATAGATCTAAATCTCAACGTCCTTTACACGGCCACTAATCCATCCAATCAAAAACCACATAGAATGTTAACGAGAAAGCCACGCGAAACAAATCAAGCCGGTGACAGATCCGGATGGTAGGTGACTGCCTTATATCAACCGATTGCGAAAACATTTATGAAAAAAAGAAGCAAAAAAAACAAATCATAGATTGACAATAACAGATTCAAATTCAACCAATACTGAAATCGGATCCAGAAATCGTAAATCAAAAGATGCAGTATCAAGGGAGATAGAGAGAGGAGGGAGGGGATACCTTGGAAAACCTAAACCTAGCCTCCTTCGTTGGACGATTGGGATGAGAGAGGGATAGTGGATGGGTGAAGAAAGAATCGCCTCTTGTTTGTATTTATACAGAGAGACGGTGCGATTAGTGCAAAACTCGTAGACGTACCAAACCGACCTCCACAATTCCTTTTTTGTTTTTCCTTTTTTCTTTTTACAAATCTTTTCTATTACGGAGTAAAATTATGGAACTACAGGGGTCTTTCAGGGTTTTTGATTTGTCAACATCGATGAAATTACCTTTCTGCCCTTATTAGGTGATAGTATTAGTGCGCCGCTTTAGGGTTTTTGATTTGTCAATAACCGGAAACTACTGTTCTGCCCTTGTATGGTGATAGAACGGACTACGAAATATTTATGAGAAAATTTGGTAGAAAATCACCTTTTAATGTTCTAATTAAGTAATTAACACCTCTTGAAAAATTATAAGCCGGTTTAACATCCCCACCAAAAAAAAAACATCAACATATATATAAGCTTTGTTAGGCAGGTACAGACATCTTGATCAACTCAATATGAAGTAACATGCCAGTAGAGTAAATTTGAGGTCCACAAGGGAAATAGATTTTTAACTAAACTTTAGTTTATTCATTTCCCAAGAAAAGTTACAGCAAAATCGTCACTCGAATTCAAGCATTACTTTATGTTTAGAAAAGAAGAGAACACCAATCAGTACAAAAAAGTGTCCGAGTGGCGAGTGGTAGATTCCTTAATTGGCAAGAACAACTGAACAAGGGCTCGCCAAAAGCAGTGCTGACTTGCGTGTCAATCTCAGGTTATGTAGGTTATATTTATAACATCCAATGAAATTACACTCATTCGTTTATTCCAACCATTCCAATATTTGAAAGCTAATATATATATTTAGATGAAGTATCTCATGTGTACCAATTAAGAAATCAAATTCGATTAATCCTACCAATACCAACAGCTAATATATATTTATCAGAAGTACTCATATCTACCAATTAGGTAATCAAATTCAACTAATCCTACCAATACCAACAGCTCACCAAGGTTATTCCCTTCATTAAAACACCCTCCATCCCCTATACTTTTCTTAACTATTTATGTCATAAGCATGGTTAGTTTTGCTTTGAATATACATGCAACCAAATCCAGGCGATTTTCTGTTTTTTTCTCCTGGTTGTAGCTATGATTTTATTGGCCAATTTGGATTGCAAGTGATTGTTAGAAAGATTTCTGGTTTACTGTATTCTTTTGTCCGAATATCAAGTATTCCTTGGTACAATTCACTTCTAATTGTTGATTGATTTTTTCTCTAAAAATCTAGTCGGGTATTTTCAATTTTAACATACATGTCAATTATATGTTGTTGAAGTAAACTTTCAGCCTTTAAAAGATAATTACCTGCACATATTTGGGAATTCGTATTCATAATATTCTCTACACGATATTTCTTTTCCATCCTTTGGTGGTCTTTTGCTGGCAAATGTTACAAGCCATAGGTTATGTAGGGTTTTTTTTTTCTGGGAAATGTGGTCTAATGATAATTAAGATATAAATTTCTAAAGAACTAGTAGTGAAGAACCTATTAGCGCATTACTCTATGAGATCTATTAGACTTCCCAAATACCATAATACATGGGCCATTCTTCTGTTGGGGATCTATGCTTCATTTCTTTAGGTTTTGATTATGTCGTTTTTTTAGTTACATATTTACTTCGATTCTAGGTTGTGGCTGGATTAGTTATGTTGTTTGAGAAAACAAATTCATAGAAATACTCTCTTGTATGTAACTTTTAGTGATAAATTGTGGTGTTGAACTTAATTGAATGAGTTTTTGATGGATTCATTGTTCCATGTTATTGTGTCAAGGACTCAACGAAGATTTCAGTGCCAGGTAGCAACTTTCACTATCTTCAGTTGCTTCATTTTGCCCCTATAAAATTCAATAACTTATATAAATAACCAAAATGCAATTAAATGTTGTCCTTGTGTTTTGCTTGCCTTCTGAGAGACTAGGAGCAGACGAAATTGTTCGATTCTTTTAATCCCCAAAGCATAATCTAGGTTTCAATCACCCACACTTGAATGCCACAGATTGAGATTTTTAGTATCTAGATTGTCATGAAGCTTATTTCGCTAGCTTATAAGTCAGGTGCTGGTGGAAAGTTTTCGGATGGATTTGATATATCAACTTTCCCTTGAATCCAAGGGGATTCAAAGATGACTTAGATCGAATAACAAACTTGTCCATATTATATACTTTTATAAAAACGAATCCAGAGACCACAATTCCAAATCACAAACCACAAATTCACAAATTTATTTCTCAAAACCACAAATTTTAATCACAATTTAACGGAATTTATTACCAAAATCATAAACCCTAATTGAAATTTAACTCAAATGGCCAAATTATTATCAAATCCGCTAATCTAAATTGATTCAATGAATTGAACATAAAAACAATCAAATTAAAAGGTAGAGAAACAATACCAACCTTGAAGCCGGACAGCCGGTAGATCTGCTCCTCTGGATAAGATTAGAAGAAGAAGTGAAGAAAAATGTCTGTTGCGGGTGCTGCTGCAGGGGTCCACCGAGGGGACTGCCGGACTGGGGAGGAGCCGCCTGGACTAGGAGCAGCCGGAGGAGGAGCTTGCGGCGGCGGATCTGTGTAAAAAAAATGCAATGGGGTTTCAACCGGTATATCTGCTCCTCTATAGACACGATTTTAAAAATAAATAAATAAATAAATAACGGGGTGGAGACACTGGCCTCCTCCTTTCATGTGCTTCAAAACGCAGCGTACAAGGAAATATCTGGGATTCTCTATACAGGTTAGTGTCTAATTTGATGAATTTCTTAACATCGAACTTTTGGTTTCGTTCACTAAATTTATGCTCTTTTCACCTTGAGATTTCCTAAATTGGTGATTTGCATGGGGTGTCCATTCAAGTTTTATGCATATGCCTCAATCATCCTTGAGAATTTCTGGTTTTTCTATTTAGGTTTCCTCTTTCGGTGCATGATTTGCCAGTTTGGGTTTTCAATTTTCAGAATTTCAGTTAGTCCACTTTTCTAAGAATTTCTGGTTTTTCTATTTAGGTTTCCTCTTTCTGTGCATGATTTGCCAGTTTGGGTTTTCAATTTTCAGTTAGTCCACTTTTCTAAATCACCGGTCTTGTACTTGCATGTTTGTATTGGTGATATATTATAGGTTAAATTACACAGTTTACACCTATCCACTTGCAATATAATTGATGTTTCATTAATTGATCACGCGTATTATCGAAAATCATATTTATTCAACCGTTGCTGGCCTTTTCAATCCAACTATTCATGGTTTTTTGGGTTTGGATGCTGAATTATTAATGGGCATAACATGATGGATGATTGTCTATAATTTTCAATATAATGGATTAAGTGCAAACCTAACTAGATATATGATTGTGAATACTTTGTTATACTCACATTGAAACTTGTTTTTCTTCCATTAGAGCCCATATCTGATCTTACAATAGCAGAAGGGGATACTTAGGAACATGGGAGTAGTTGTACAACCCAAAAATAGAGTAGCATTTGTGCTGATCGACGGGGTGGGAGATGTTTCACTCCCAAGGTTTGGGTGCAGAACACCACTTGAAGCAGCCAAAGTGCCGAATCTAGATGCCATTGCATCTGCTGGAGTTAATGGCCTCATGGACCCTATCGAAGTTGGCTTGGGTTGCGGAAGCGACACAGCTCACCTTTCTTTAATGGGTTATGATCCTAGAGTTTATTACCGTGGTAGAGGTGCATTTGAGTCCATGGGTGCTGGATTGGCAATGTCACCTGGTGATATTGCTTTCAAGGTAGGCATCTTATTCCCTTCCTAGTAAGATGTATATTTGCTCTTAATTTTGTACAGCTCTATCATATTTGTGTTTTTACTATTTTCCCCCCTTCACGCTTCAATGACAAGAATCTAGTAAATTGAATTGGTTTTCTGTCGATTTAGGAGATTATGTAAGTTCATGTGTGATTTGATAGTGCTTTGATTGCTTGCTTGTTGCAAAACTAGGGATCTAGCTTTAGTTTATAAATTGGTTTATGAAAATGGTATACATTCTCTTTATCATTTTTTTCATAAGATATCCCATTTGCTTTCTTTAGAGTCACATAGATTATGATATGATGAAATTGATTCATGAGATATTCCTTTTATGCAGATTAATAAATGTTAAAATGATAATTTTACTCTTAATTATTTCATGGCAGTAAAAAAAATGGTGCATGAAATTAGCCCTCGTCTTGATTGGAGCAATCATCTATGAGTTTTTACGTTGATGTGAGAAAGATCTCCAAAACTTTAACATGGAGACTTGCGTGCTTACGTTTTGGCCAGTGATGTATGATTCTTTTCATAGTCTGTCTCACTCATGGATGAACTACTGAGTGCTCTTTTTTCGATACTACCCTACATTGATATCCATTTTTATGGCTTTATTACTGTTTGATATGTAGTCAAATTTTGCAACACTGGATGAAAAAACTGGGATAGTTACAAGTAGAAGGGATGATCGCCATTTTGAAGAAGAGGGGCCAATCTTCTATGCTGCACTGGATAGAATGAAACTACCATCGTTTCCTGATTATGAAATTAGAGTCAGGTAAAGTTTTCCTTCATATTTTAGTGTATTTTCACTCTAACTCCTCAGTATTTTACTCTTCAGTAGTGTGCTCTAGTAGATATTGGTTCTTCTTTCATCAGGCAAACCTTCGCCCAAGTTCTCAAACTTCAGTGTCGTGTTCAGATCTGAAATACTTGGTGTTTTTTCAGTTAATCGGTTAAAAGTGGTTCTGTTTCCTGCAGATATGCTACTGAGCATAGATGTGGAGTGCTTGTAAAGGGCCCTAGGTTAAGTGGTAACATATCAGGAACTGGCCCATTGAAGGACAACCGTCTACTTTTGCAAGCTGAAGCACTAGATGATACTGATGAAGCTAGACATACAGCTGTGGTTGTCAATGAATTGTCCAAGGAAATGTCGCGCATATTGGTCTCACACCCCTTGAATGCTAAGAGACTGGCGGAAGGGAAAACTATTGCAAATCTTGTTCTGTTACGAGGTTGCGGTATCAGAATTGAGGTGCGTTTTCTCAAGGCTAGTAGGTGTCATTTTAAGGCTACTGGGTATCAGAATTAAGCTTCAGATTGTAACTCATAATCTATGATTTGTTTGAGGGTAGCAGTGCAAGATTATTTGGATTTTTCTTTTGATAAATTCCAGTGACATCACTTTTGCAGGTCACTCCATTTGAGAAGAAACACGGGCTATGGCCATGCATGGTAGCACCAACTAAAATCATCGCTGGTCTTGGTTTGTCTTTGGGCATTGATATCCTTGAAGCACCCGGAGCAACAGGAGACTACCGAACACTTCTAACTTCAAAAGCAAATGCCATTGCAAAGGCTCTCTCATCTCCTCTTGAGCCGTGTCCTGATGTTTTTGTTCCAGGAGAGGATGAGCACAAGCCAGGTCGTCCAGATGGTTATGATTTCGGCTTTCTTCACGTCAAGGTTGTAACTCTCATCCAATCATCTCATCTAAACAAATGACTATCCCTTGTGCAATCTAAACCTTCAATGTTACATTGGGTGCTTTGGTAGATTGTAGAACCTCAAAATATTTGAAGGTAGTTCTATCCATTTCGCTTATATCACCTTAGGTCGGGGCCGAAAGATCATCAGTAGGATCAAAATCAATCTAAAAATAAAGAAAACTAGAGGCAATACTTTAGTTTTCTCATCTAGCGCCAAACGAGTCATGGTTTTTCAAGTGAGCACACGAGATCTTTAAACTGGGTTCTCAAAAAGGTTTATTGGATGGCTTCTGAATGTTGTGATTTACAGGCAGTAGATGACGCTGGCCATGATAAAGCAAGTGTCTTCAAGGTAAAAGCATTGGAAGCCGTTGATAAAGCGATAGGCCAGCTAGCGAGGTTGCTATGGTAAGCAGAATCAACTGGGAAATTCAAGTACTCCCTCTGCGTCATAGGAGACCACTCCACACCCGTCGAGTATGGGGACCACAGCTTCGAGCCAGTCCCCTTCACTCTTTGCCGGCTGGAGGACTTCGTGCGAGCAAGAGGCGGGCCAGCTGTGGTGATGGAGACTCCCCTAGACCCATTCCCTATGCCAATTGTGAAAGCTGGGGAAGACCTATCGGAAGAGGAACTCCGGGACGCCCTGGAAGGAAAGGAAGGACAAGCTGTCGCTGGCGATTGTGTGAGCGAGTTTAATGAGATAGCAGCTGCTAGAGGATGCCTCGGGCGCTTCCCTGGATGCGAGATGATGGGAATCATAACAAAGTTCCTTGCACAACATGCTTGAACTTCCTTGCTTTTTGGTTCGTCATTCGGGTTGATATCCAATTTCGACATATGATGCTTGGTAATTAAGGTTTTTTTTTATGTGAAGATGAAATAACAAGCATAAAGATGACAGTGATCTTACCGCACCAGTAGTTGTAGGTGTGCCAATCAACTATGTCAAGTAAGTTGCAGTTGGTTACAAAGTTGGTCCTCTCATGCATTTGGGCGAGTTTATTCTTGTTGAAGGTTTGTTGTTCATACACATACCAAGGTCTGTCTTTTCAAAAACTCGGTTTCTACAGTGATGAATGTGCAAAGACATTGTAAGGCTTCGGTCGCGCTCTGACTGGCAACGTCTTGGGCCTGAATCACACAATCTCCCTCGCAATCGTTGTTCTTAGTACTGTGTTTCCTCTAACCTTCAAGTGTGTCGTGTCGGCGAGGCAATGTAGTTTGGTTGCTCACCGCCTTGCTAGCTTATTTGCCGCTATGTTTGCTTACCTCCTGATCGACATGATTGATCTTTGCTTCTCACGCATAAGCATTGATTATCTAAAAGGCTCTGACAATAGATAATATGGTAGAAACAGGAGCAAGGAAGGTGTTCCCTAGACTAGACCCTAGGGCATGATAAACCACAAACGACACACGATTCAAAGTCTACATTCATCTTTTTTTTTCCTTTTTTTTTTGGGTAGGAAAACATTCATGTCAGACATATCTGACTTTTCGAGAAGCCAACAAAGGTGGCAGACAACGAACCGTCCAACCTACAAAGAAAATAAAAAGGTGCTAAAACAGTTACATTCATCTTATAAAACTTTATTACATATAGTCCATAATTTTGAAGTGATAGCTACACAATTACACAGTGAAAAAATTTACTCCTCCAAAAAAGTGGAGTAAATCCTCTGCCCCAACTTCCCGCCCCATAACCCCGCTCCATAAAATTATATTACCTCTAAATTAACATTAAAAAAATATATTTTTAGCTTCTACATATTTATTATAACATATTTGAAAACAAAAATCTTTAAAATCGAATTATAATTTTTTTTTAAAATATATAGTAAAATAACATATTTTTAAAACTTTAAAAAATCTTTCTATCTCTTTTGAATTATTATAATTTTTGTAAGTTAATTTTTAAGATTTTTTTCAAAGATGTTATATTGTTATAATAAGTATGTACTCTAGAAGCTAAATATATTTTTTTTTATTTTTTTTAATATTAATTTAATGGTCAAATAATTTTTATATCTAGTTATAAATTAATGGTTATATTATTTATATTGAGAATTTGGTAAGAAGTTACGCAAGTTTAAATTTTTTTATATCTAGTTATAAATTATTACATGTTAAGAATACAATGTTTATTTGTTGCGTTTTATATCCTTATTTTATTTTTATATCTTTGTAGTAGTTTGTAATATTGTTTGACACTAGTTTGTATTATCGAACACGTTTTGTATTTTACGACTTTTTTTTCGATCTTATTGTGTACGACTATGGTGATTCTCCGCTAAAAAATTTCTGCTTCGTCCCTGAATACACTATTCAAAAAATAAAATGGTTGATACAACCTCCCCTAAAAAAATATAGACGCTGCCCTTAAATTTCCCTATTGATAAAATGTTCGATGCAAATTTGTGGTGAAGAGTAAGACCTAAATCGTAGGTACAAGTGTACGAAACTATATTACTCCTACAGTACAAAAATCATCCTCCACTGAAATTTCCCCAATTTCCATCTGTATTTTAACCTCTTTTCTCATTTTATTCCGGCTGGGTATTAAAAAAATGAGAGTAAAATTGATAGGACTTGTAGTTATAGGAGCGAAGTCTGCGCTCAAAGATTCCTATTTTTAGGCTTGACGGTATCGATTAACGCAACCCTCAATCTTCAATCATTCATTACCCTCAAACCTCCAACCTCTCTCTCTCAATTCATTACAGTTCTGAGGAAGAAATAGAAGCTGCAATCAGGACAAATTTCAGGTGGGTTATTTTTATTGCTGACACCCTCAATCTTAAATCTTTGAATTGATTCTGGCTTTGATTCATTTAATTTTGATCACCCATTTCCCTTAATTGATTGTTCATTCTGATGGGTCCGATTTATCCTTTATTACTGTTATTGTCAATTGAATTTCATTCTTGTGATGAGGGTATCTCGTATCCGTATCTTAATCTGGGTCTATTTGCATTTTTTGGTTGATTTCTTCCAGGATTCAATCTGTGGAATTAGGGTTTCAGGAACCTGGTTTAGCAGAAACTTAGTTGTTATTGATTTGTAGGGTTATGAGTTATGGCCAGTAAAAATTAAAAATCCTGTCTTTAACATTGCCCTTCTGATTCCTGAAGACTTTCTTCAGTCGTCTCCCTGATGAGACTGAGATTTATAAAGGTCTTATGTCAGTTTCAAAATTGCTTTTGGCTGCCAATTGATTACTTAGATCACACTTCCATGGATCTACATTAAAATCTCAGTTCTACTTATGTTGATCTTTGGTTGGAGCTAGAAAAGGAAATCTTATCTTGGGAGGCTTAAAATTGATTGCTAAAGATTTTTCTTTTTATTTTCTCATAGGTTTTTCTAATTGATTATGTGGCTAGATCCATGTATAGTTCATTTTTGTGGTAAAGCTAATTGATATGCATTGGTGCAAATTGCTAGTTGTATATCTTGGGAGGCTTGATTGAATTCATTGATTGCTTAACAATTGGCTTTTTATTCTTTTTCCATTTCATTATCAACTGCAGCTGAGTTTCATCTTCTTGATTTGGCTATTTTATTCAATATGAGTATGTCTGTTTGGCGCAGACTACATATCAACAATAAACTCCTTGTCACATCTTTATCAACATGAATAAGCTATTTATCGACACAAATAAGCTTCTTTGTTAGCAACCATCACATTGTACCAAACACTCTAAATGATTAGGTTCAGTTTTTCCCCAATTTTACAAACCCGGCTTATTGCTTGGGGTAAGGTTGTGCACATCTCGACTCCTAGACCCTGCAAATTGTAAGTCAGTAAGCTTGTTGAGGCCTCTGTATAAACTTTTTGGCAAGCCCTATTAAGGAGGTAATGCAACGTTGTTGAGGCTTGGGTTCTCTGGGGCCTGCAAAGGAGGTAAACCGCAACACAAGATATAGAATTTTGTTTTGTCGGGTTTCAAACTCGTATGGCTCTAGATATGCAATGGCTTCCACCCCTGGAATTTCAAATGTGTTTCCTTTCTTTGCTGATTATTTTCTTACTTCTTGATTCATCATCTAGGCAAGAGCAATGAAACCCTTTTCTATTTCGTGTCTTATGTTTCATTATCTGACATCCAACTGCAGCTTGTTATCCTTAAAACCTTCACTGGCCAAAGGCTCCAAACATGAGTCTTGCATGCCTCGTGTGCCACGGCGTTGAGAGTCCATCTCACTCGTTCAGAAGCTACTCGGTATCAAGCTCCGACAATGAAGGAAGATGCTCGGCAATGGCCAGCTGCCTGAGCAGGATCCCACCCCACCGGGGAGGAAACTCCTCTGTCATGGCCTCATCAAAAGTAACCCCACAGCCTTCTTCCATGCCCGAGAGCACGGCCAATGGAGGTGCGCCACGGCTGGTGAGGTCCCACGCGGTCCGAAGGGATATTGTGAGGGATTGGAATTTTGATCAGGTTGAGATAGTTGGACAGTAGGGAAAAACAATTAGGGGTACTGATTACTGAACAGCTCCAAACTCCTCTGAACTTGAAGAGGAGTGATGGGCAAATCTTGGATAGAGGTCAAAATTTCATCTGCTAGCATTTATGGACATGTTCATGTGTACTAGGAGTTAGCTCTTGTTCTTCTTGGCTTGCTGCATTTTTGTTTTGCTCGTCAAAAAATTTCTATCATTTTTGGGGGCCAGTGGGCATAAAATTCCACTATTTTTCTCTGTGGTTTCAGCTCCATTGCTTGCAAAATAAGCCATGTTATTGGCCTCTTATCGTCGTAGAGGGGGAAATAACGGTTTTTAGACAGATGCTTATTTTTCTCTTTGTAGGAAAATGTGAATGTTTTGCTACAAACCATGTATGTCAACCAAAGGATCAATCAAATTTATTAGGTTTTCATCATACACTTTGTAGTTATTTTGTAGGATCTTAGAGCATTAGCTTCCCCAAATTGGAGATTTTAGATTTTTGGAGAATTTTTAAGCAATTTTTTTTAGATTTTCTATCTCATTCTCCTAAACAGAAAAGCATAAGAAAAAATAAAGTCGATTCTAGCATTCTCCAAAACTAAAACTAAAAGTTTTACCTATCGACCTTGTTTGTCAAGGAGATCAACTATTCATTTAAGGAGATGGTGTGTTTGAAGCAATATGTATATTTCGAATGAGGAGTTTATTAGTGCTGATAATGAGCCTTATGATGTTAAGAATTTGATGTGAAATTCACACTTCAAAATTGGGATAGCGCAATTTGAACAAAGAGGGAATAGATTCTTGCGTAATGGGAAAAATCCATCATTTTGGTCAATGTGAAATAAGAATTTTTCATGATAAACGGGAAAGTCGAAAATAAAATTACAATTAATAAGAAATAGTTTAAAGTAATTGCCTTATTTTCCCTGTTTCCATGGTGTTTAATCACCAACAACTAATTGTAAATAGATTAAAATCTACTACCAATACCAAGTTGTAACCTAAATGATCATCAGGCAAGATTACAAATGGATGTTGACTTATGAGCTTTCATTATTAGCTAGTAATCAGTATCATAAATCATGTGCAGCTTGGAAGGTTCAACAACCAGTAATCAATCATCCATGAAAGCTGGCATATTACCAAATAGACAATGCATAATTTCTGCCAGAAGAGCCTCCAAATGAACAAAACAACAAGGACCAAATTTTACCAAATACTTGCATAAGCATGACAAAGAAGAAGCAAATTAGGGCAGTTTCCATCCATTGATTTACAGCCAAAAATAAAACAAAGGGATAAATCTGGCAACGGTGGAACCTACTGTTCGACCTGGATCCACGTGAATAACCCATGCTATAGCCAAAGGTTAGACGTCGGTAGGTTGATCTAGAAGCACCACACGGTGCCATTAAACTACATAATAAGCCTTAAAAACTAAGGTCCATAAAATGATTGAACAACAATAGACAGCGTTCTTGAAAAACTAGCATCGGGCAAATCTACTTCCTGCACCACTCAGATGAGGGCTCAACCGCCGCTGATTTGAGTACCTGAAACAAAGTTCTTATAAATCATCATCATAAATTGCTGCACTTATGTACCAACTAGAAATAATGTTCATGTTCATATGGGACCGGAGACACGTCGTTGGATGAGACAGCACACATCATGGGCCCATGGCTAGGACTAGGTGATACAATTTGCAATCAAAACTAATCAGCAAATTTGAAAAAATAGCTCTCTCTGGTTGCGTCTCGAGTAAGATTAGAGTACGGAAATAGTAAAGGGAAACCAGCCTAGTATCTTTTTAAAAATTAAATGACAATTTTTTTCCATACAAAATTTGTCCTTCAATTTTGATTCTTATTTTGGGCATGGGGTAACAAAATCCCTCCACCCCCCTGCTATACTCGGAAAAATAGATAATCTCTCTCTATTTCACTTCTTTATCTAAATTATACTATCTCATTTCTCATACCCTTTCCTTTCCCTAGTTTTCAATCACACAGACCCTAAAACGAAAGGAAGAAATTACTCCAGTGAGAAAATAGAGCAAACAATAATTATATCTTTGACTACCACCACTCCACAGAACCAAGTCACAACATAAGTTAAAATGGAAGTGATCCGACAATATGTAAACGTCAATCATGATCAGAATGCGATTAAACTTCACCTCATGAAAATAAGACAGATCTACCGATCAGAATGCAATTAAACTTCACCTCATGAAAATAAGACAGATCTACTGATCAGGCGTTGATATAATCTACAAAACTGCCTCAAAATAATCTAGAAACTCGATGAAAAATCAACATACCTGTACAGATTCTGAACTGCAAGATACAGGAAGAAACCAAGTCAGCTTGCCATTGATAAAGTGCGTGCTTCAACTGCCGGAGAATTAGGACATGGAACACCAATCCTATCTAGCAGTTTCATACAAGGATCAGATATACGATTACCCAATGGATTTCTCAATCCATCTTTTTCTTTGTTTCCTTTGTCAGCATAATAATCTTTAGAACCAGCACCATGATCGTTACTTTCCACAGGACAGTCTGTAGCAATAGTTTGACCGAATAGCTGAAATGAAGTTATACCCGCTTTAGGTGTAGAACTTTTGGCCATCCGTCCAGTGAAATCTGGACTTGTAGATGGAATACTGCTTGAGCTATCCAGTGATAAGATATCCGATTGGGAGCTACCCATACTCAGATCAGTTGACACAGTTTCTACCTTGTGAACTAGATTATTGTTGGCATGGCCAACGTGAAATGCTTGACGAGTTCCATTGCCAATGTTGTTGGCAAAACTAGAAATAGATAAAGTATCTTGCCTGGCTCCCTGCATGCCAGCAGGAAAAGTGTTGTAATTCAAATAGGACGGGTTGAGGTGCCCAATCATTGAATTACTGAAACCCATGCGAGGTAATGATAAATATGCCTCCCCATCCGTCAACAAACCATGATTCTGGGGAAGCCTGAATCTTTTGGCCACGGGGAACGCAACATCTATAGAGGGTGTTGCCGACATAAGTTCAACCTGCCAAGGGCTAACTCGCTTTAGGTTCTCCAGAACCTCAGGTTCATCCCATGCAACCTGCAGAGTTTAGTGGTTGCAAACAATTAGTCAGTCGGACAGCTTGAGCCTCCAAAAACAATTAAAAATGAGTGGGTATTAAAAAAAAACACAAAATAAAGAGGAAACATATGTCAATAACAACAATCAAGTTCCGCCCGCGAGTGAGAATACTTTATGCCAGTATAGGTAATAAACAATAATGGTAGCTAGCCACTAAGAAATATAATGTACTTGCAATGAAAAATTTAGAAGAAGACTTTAAATGACTCAGGCGGAATGGAACACTACTCGCATATTAAATATGATCTTCAGAAGCAGAAGTCTTAAAAAAATGATGATAGGAAAACAAATAACCTCCATCAGAGCTTAAACGCATCCCTAAAGAAACTACACAAGAGCTTCCCACCTCTCCATCCCACAAGTTGTTCAAAATTTTGCATTAAGCCCATATATGTGTCTATTAAGTGGAGCTTGGTACATACACAACAGAAGTTAGCGTATGATCAACCACAAGCATAGCAAAGGATTGGAAGTTGCATGCACAATGGCTATGGAAAGAGCTATGACAACAGCTTCATTCACTTGCAAATATTCAGGAAAACACAAAAAAGGTAATAGAAGAAAAGAACCATTCTCACATTTGGATAACATCTTATGAAAGGTAGAGGGTGGAAAACCAAGGAAAGGACACTAGTTTCTTTTATTTTCTTCCTTTCCTCAAAGCTCAAGGATCGTAACTCTAAGAACTCCCGTGCTTTTCCTTCTCTTCTTGATCCTCTCTCCTTTTCTCATCATGTTTCTCCCCACCCGAAAAGATTATCCTACACAACCTTGGCTAGTAAAATTCACACCTGAAGGACTTGTATGTTAACAAGCATAAACATAAGAACAGTTTCCTTCTTATCCCAACTGACATGTAGGAAATTTTCCAAGCTTTCCTTTTACTTCTCATCCCTTTCTACTGATCCACTCTTCTTTCCTCCCATCTGTTCTCTCCTCTACCAAAAAACTATTATAACACTTCAAGGAAACTAGCTTGATCCTAGGCTTTGAGCATTCAAATTTGAAGGACCCATATCACATAATCTTACATCTTATAAGGGAGAGAAAAAAACAAAGATTGAAACATTGCCCACAAACTAAAAAGAATGTAGAAATATGCCACAAAAGTAGTGAGCTCTGAGCAACCCCAGATTTATAGCTAAGCAACAGCTAAACGTAGTAAAAAAAAATGGCCAATCTGAACTGCAGGCAATAAATTAACACGAAAAAACAAATACCTGAAGCATTCTCCATGGAGATCTCTGCCATGAGCCATAATCAGGCACTGCCACAGAAGACACAGTGCCTTGAATCCAAGTCATTCGCGTTGAATCCTCCATCTCCATGGCCATCTTAATCCTCATCCCAGCCGTCCAATACACTCCCATAGCCTCGTCAACCTTCTCGGCAGCCACCACAAAATCCCTAGACAACGCCGTCGGATAGTAAATCACCTCAAATGGCATGTTGTTCGCCGCCAGCCCCACTGCCTCTGCTACTGCCTCCGGTGGCACTTTTCCCTTACCACCACCACTCAGGAAGACACCTTCTCGATCTTCTCCGGCATTGCGTCCGCCTTCCTCCACCTTCATCCTCCCGGGAAAAGCCATAGCCACGTATTGCCTCGCCCACTTAGACATATCAAAGGCCTGATTCGACTTCGGAGCCCTCCGAATCCCGACAAACAGCTTATCCGTCTTCTTATTCCTCATGAAAACAACCGAATCGCCGGAAATCAGCTTCTTGCTGTTAACGAACTTGCTCCAACCGGTGGTTAACAGGTGCCTCCTCGGGGTCCCGCGGTAGATGTGCCGGAAAGTCCAGCTCTCCCCGCGCACATCGGTGATGTTCACCATCTGAACGGGCGGATCCGCCGCGAAATCGAGTGGCGGAAAGACCGAGTCCGCGCAGAACTTGGGCACCGAGAATCCACCGCCATTGTTAGCGTCCGATGGCGTCAGAACCTTCGCGAAGGAGACGACTACAGCGCGCTCATCCTTCCTCACGTCGCCGCCCTCTCCCAACGCCGGCAGCGAAAACGGCGGTCGGTTGACAGAGAAGAACTCGCTATTCGCAAGCGGCTCGAGCCGGATCCTGGCATAGACCTCATCAGTATCAGAGTCCGCAAGGTAGAGCACCTGGAGGACACGGCAGGGAACGAACGGCACCGGAGGGAGATGACAGACGGCGGAGATCACAGACTGAGGGGCTGAGGAGTGCTCCATATGCCCCTGGGGAAAGTAGTAAACCCTAGAACCGACGGGCGGGATCTGGACGGCGGCGCCGGCGCAGGCCTTCCAGATCGGCTGATCCACCTGGCGGAGGAACTCGTGCTGGTAACTGCTTCGGTGAGCGTGGTGGCAATCGGCGGCCATTGATGAGATGAGAAAGAGAGGATTGATGGGATGATTGATGGACTGACTTGGTGGAGTAGGAAAGAGGATGGAATGAGTGTGAATTGCGGATTTAGGACATGATTGAAATATCTAGGGTTTGAGAGTGGTATCAGATTCAGCCATGGTTATGGTTTCCGAGTTTCTCTGGTCGTAGTCGTAGCGGAAGACACTGAGGAAGTTATCTACACTACCGTTTTCAGCGGAAGTACGTACAAAAGGCGACCCTATCGGGTTCGGTTCGTTGGATGAACGCCGAAAGTACCATTTTACCGTGACCGTGAGTATTTGATACGGAGTATTTGAAAATACAAGAACAAAAATCCTATCTCTACCCGTACCACTACTTAATTTCTTTATTTCCATCAACGTTGAATCCCTAAACAAATTATTTCAACTGAACCGATATTAAATCTCGGACGATTAGATTTACTTTGTAGATTTTCCAATTTCAATCCTCGACAATTAGATTTTCTTTTTAATTTAATTTTTATCTTTCAAATTAACAATTTAATTGTCCAATATGTTATTGTCTGCGGTATCTTGGTGTATTTTTTTTTAACAAACTGTTTGTAATATTGATGGGTGGATTGTTCACCTCTCTCTTACCTTTATTCTCTAAATTTCCATCATGATGACACAAGTTATATATATGACTTATATATATGGCTTTGTACTCTCCAAGATGGACACAATTAATAGAGATTTGTTCTTTGTACTCTCTTGTTTTTCGATATTTTAAAATCTAAACCCTAATCTCTTTTTCAATCCTGATGGCCCCATTCATCAAATCCCTTCCATTAGTGCGACCTTGGCATCCCATGATGTCACATCCGGTCGACAAGTGCTTCCAAGATCCTCTATCCGATCATGCTCTATCCTAGGATGTCATCGAACAAACTCGATCAAATCCCAATCATATTGGTATGGTGAATCGATGATGTAGGGGATCGACGGTATGTGAATCGATTATGAAGGGGATCGATGTTGAACCAGCCTGAGGCAACTCGGCCAATGGCGAAGACACCCTGATGGTGCAAGCAGTAGCCAGCGGCAACGCCTTGAAATACCCAAATTATTTTTGGGTATTTCTTCTATAATTCAAATAATAATAATAAACTTTCTTTATATTATATATATCCTCAAAGTATTTTTGTTAATATTTATTTCCTAATTTAAATAAATAATCATATATATATATATTAGATGAAAACAAGTTGAACTTATTTCCAACTTGTGAAAATCACCTACTAGTATAATATATATATATTAGCTATTTCAATCAATTTAATGAATGTGTCCCAACTCCCCGTAGTTGCAAATTATATTGATTACAGTATATACATATAGCATATTATAATATAACACACATAATATCCTTTCGGGTATAGACAGCTAGGGATGCCCAAGACCATTTGCCCATCTGACCAATCAGCGTACCCGCATATTGTGGAACGGTTTCATCAGATGAAGGGAAAGGATCATCCATAATAATCCTCTTCAACCGTATCGTCCGTCGAATCTTCAGAAGGTTAATCCAAATTCTCTCACCCTCTACTTACCTCCTGCCTATTAACAACCTTTTTGTTCCTCCCATAAACCCATTCCCTACTCAATTCATCTCTCTCTCTCTCGAATGGAGATTGTCGCCGGGCACCGAAGCTTTGCGACAACCGACACAGACAACCACCACTGCACCGTGAGCAAGTCCCAGGAGAGGTAGCACGCAGCCAGGCCGACCGAAGTAGCTCCGAACGAAGGCCAGCAGTCCTGTCTCTGTGCTCCTGGATGCTCAACACAGCCACCTTTCGAGCTCCGTCGATGCCTCCATACTGGACCGTTGTTGCTGTCATTAGTGCCATCATAAAGCTTGCAGCGCCGTCATGTCAATGCCCCTACCCGCAACCCCTACGGTGTCCTGAAGCCTCCGTGCTAAGTCCCCGAATATACCTCGGTGAGATGGTATCATTCGAACTCGATTTCATATTTCAATCCGTTAATTAATCGACTATGTCAGATGGTTAATTAACATCAATGGTTTCATTCTGGTACTAAACTACAGATCCATTCCCCATAATCAGTAAGAGAACCGGTCCCTAATTCTTTGGTTTCTATTTTGAGATCGAGGCTCCGATCAGAATTATTCGGGTGAGGATGTCTATGCATCAAACGTTGCGGTTCTAGTCGTCGATTGGGATTGCGACCCTAGGCTTATCAAACATCACATATCCATGTTCAGTCGGTAAGTTGAAACGAACTTGATTCGTTGATCCTAAACCATATCAATTTGGGGTCGAACTTCCCTAACCAAGCATGTGTTTGCGTGTCCTGTTTTGTTCGAATCGCAGCCACTGTTCACAGGGCCGGACCTGAGAAATTAATTGCCTGAGGCGAATTACGAAACTTGTGCCCCTCACGATAAAAAAAAAAACCAAGGCATCAAAAAAACATATATCCAAAACAATTGCTCTTCTTAGCTCCACACAATTGCTTTCCCATATGCAGTACCTTACAAGTTGTAAATGGTATTTGTCAGACACAATCCAAATCCAAATCCTAAATCCTAAAAATTCAATTCTACAACCCTACAAATTCAATCCTATATCCAAAACAAAATCAATCCTATATTAAAAACAAATTCAAATCCTAAATCATACAAATTCAATTCCGAATTCCTAATTCCTAAATCCAAAACCCTAATTTCGCACTCTTAAATCCAAAACGAATTCAAATCCAAATAATCCGACCAACATAGGATGAAATTAAGAAATTATACTTGATTTCGTCTTCAACCATTCACTTCAAGAGACAAGACCGATGGAGGCTTCAGGCTTGCGCTGGCTATGCGATTTCGTCTTCAATCAACCATTCACTTCAAGAGGAAGAGCGAGCTGCAAAGACCGATGGAGGCTTGCGCTGGCGCCGAATGCGGTTGGAGGGAGAGGCCGACCGCCGACGCCGGGGGCGGGATTTCCAGCCGGTGAATCGTCTGCAGCGTTCTCTTGTGATTTGGGAATCGCCTGCAGCGACTGTTAAACCCTCCCTCCTGTCGATCAGTCGATGAACATGAACAGTTTTTTTTTAATTTGGAACGCAGCGTTTCAAGTTGAAGCGTGTCCTGCACTGCACCTTCCCTTCCCACTTCATTTCCGATTTTTTTTAATATAATATATATATATATACACACACATATATGGGCCCCCTAGGCCTATAGTGCTCGACGCCATTGCCTCTTGGGCCTGTAGTCAGGTCCGGGCCTGACTGTTCAGGCACTTGTCTCGACATTTTAGTTCACCCTTCGACAAAACGAACATAACCCGGATGAAGTTAAGATTGCACTCGTCGGTTTGATAGGTCATAGGCATCAAACCGAGCTATGTGCAAGGAGAACGGATGGCTGGAAGATCACCGAAACTCACTGTTGAATCTGCGCGAAGGGACCTGTCGAGCTGTTGAAGGAGATGGTATAATTAAGCCTAACCTCCCAACTTTTCCGTTTTCACAAAGTGTGCCCTTGTTTTAGTTTTTAAAATTTCATAAATTACCCCGTAGTTTTAGATGTTGTTCTAACTCGGGTAATCTTTTTAATCCGCAGCGTTTTCGTCAAATCCTTACTCCCACCTCAATGATTCAAGATACCAAAGAAGCTCGTATTGGTATTATTTCTGACTTTTTAAATTAATTCGATTGTTAGTCGAATTAAATAAGTCGATTCTAATGATTAAATCCTTGTTCTTTTTCTGTCTCCTATTTCATACGTGTAGATTAATTCGTAGACTTCATCAACCTTGTCACCAAGTGCTTTGAAGCCCATAGTTGGTACCGAAATCCAACAAGATGAATAAGGCAAGTGACATTCCGAGTCTTTCTACTCAATTGGTGCCTTCGTGTCTTGTTTGTTTTCCTGTCTTTGATTGCTTGCCAAGTTAAATAAAATAAATTACAATTCACCTGCCTGTGTGATTTATTTACCGTTCAGTTTGAATTTGGCAAGTTTAATTGGGTGACCTTAATAAGATAATAATAATATCGTTACCCACCAGTCATTTAAAGCATGATTTATTTTTGTCCTTTCATGCTAATTCGTTAGGAATGGAACATGTTATTTCTTTGATGTTTCCATCCTTTATTTTAATTGCTTTCATTTCATTTGGCATTCATGTTACCTATAAATAATATGGGTTATTTTGTGTTGTGTGATCACCTAGGATATCTAAATAAAATAGTAATAATGTGAGGATTGTGTGTTACGATTGGAACTCAATTAAATCAAGATCAATCAAAGTAAAACATATCAATCAATGTAAACCAATGTGAACCGTAATCTGTGAAGCAAAGTGAATGTAACGTGCGAAGTAATAAAAGTAATGGAAACAGGTCGGGACTGTGTGTGCCCGGTCTATAAAGGGTTTCATGAAACTAACACATTTTCGTAGAGAAATGTTACACTACCTTCGGTAGTAGGCTGTTATCTGCTAGTGAGAGCGGGGCCGGTATCATATTATAACAAATAGTGTGTGTTGTAAATCTTTCAACTTATAATAAAAGTCGTAAACGTGTTAAGTGTGTTATATATAAGTGTGTTGAAGCTACTCAACGTGAGGAAGTGAGTGAAGTGTGTGTTACATCAATATTTGTTTTAAGCTACTCAATGTGAGGAAGTGAGCGAAGTGTGTTATATAAATTTGTGTTTAAGATACTCAATGTGAGAAAGTGAGTGAAGTGTGTGATATATATATACATCTTGTTAACATAATGAGAACAAAGCTTTATAGTGATCACAATTAATTCAAGCCATATCATGTTCCATCTATAATCGGAGTATGGTTCCTAATAGTGCTTGTCGCTCGCATCTTTTGTTACTCAATCCTTCTGGATTATCCGTGTCACGTGAGTCGTGTTTTAAATTGTTGAGCCTTCACATAAATATTCTTAATAATCGCATTTGGGTTTAGATTCATACCTTATCATGGTCACTGAATTTGAATCCAAAGTAGTCCCAGTTTTGAGCCGTTGCTTGCTAGTTCTTAGGAACTAACCGTCCTATTGTTTGTGACGGCAGGTTTAGGTCGAGTATCAGAAGAGAAGATGAAGAGAAGTTGAGAAGATATTTAAGTTATTTTAACATTGTAATTAGATTTTAAAATTTCTAGATATATTGTATATGATTTTTATTATTTGATTTTATTTAAAAGTCTTCCGTTGTAATGTTATCAGGTTGTAAGTTTAAATCCTCAATTTTAGAGGAAAGATTAATAAATAGTTATTTTTAAGTCTTCCGCGATTTAATTGTATTTCATTTATGTATTTAATATTATCATCTTGTTTATGGGAGCATGGTTGCATGTCCCTATAAGCCTAAGGTGGTTACGAAGACATTAAAGTCCGAGTAATCACTGGCGCTCTGACATTCCCTCGTGTTATAAATGGGGGTGTTACAGAAGGTGGTATCAGAGCTAACGGTTTTCGTAAACGAGTTTTCAAATTAATTTTCTTAAATCCTTCGTATAAAGTTTGAAATATAATGTTTAATGCTTTATAGTAAAAGTAAACAAATCTCTTTGAAAAATAATGCACATTAAAAAGTTTGATTATTTATCAAAATGTTTTCATAAAATATAAAGTTTAATAAAATTAAATTCTTGAATAAATCATAATAAATCTTTAGGTGAAATCCTCTTTTATTTTTCGTACGTTATATTAAAAAAATTTAAAAAAAAATTTGCAAGTCTAACCTTTTCAACTATAATTCATTATCAAAGATATGTGTTAAGCATCAACGTATTCTTTCATATATACAAGTGTGTAAAGATTATTTTAAATAAACCCCCATAGTATTCTAAGAAACTATATGATTATTTGTGTATAGTTTTCAACCTTACGTCAAAACATTTGTAGATAATCTTATATGTGACAATTTTGTATTCTATGAAAATTTTAAAATGATGAAAGATAGTATTGAATTTCGAAGAGGTTTTGAAAGTAAAGTGGGTAAAGTTTGTATAAGAGTTAAGTGTGAAAAAAAAAAATTCAATGTCTCAATTCCAACTTCTCGAGATCGATTCTAAACTACTTCTAACTCCAACAAGTCATCTATCTCTTGTGTCTTTATTCCTTCTAATGTAAGTGTTTGTGGTGGAGGTCCATGCGACATACTCAATATTCCTAAAGTAAAGTAGTGAAATCATTGTGGTGTACCGTGTGTGACAATTGATTAATTATTCCGCGTGCTCTTCGATTAGTGAGTAAAACTCATTTCTTACTTGTGTTCCATCGTCCGTGCCCTAGCAGTAACTCCTACTGTTCCTTTCTCAATCTTGGTGTAATATAAATCTTGTCTGAACTCTCATGGTCGAACGCGTGAAGTAATAAAAAGTAAAATACGTTAGAATTATATAATAAAAAATAAATTTGAAAATCACATCCGCACTCAACAGGAAGATAAAACACCGGACAACGTGTTATTCAACGAACGCGAAGAATATCAAAAGAAGAACCCGTTCCATACGGAGCACTCGTTACACTTGAATGGGATACTGGTTATGCCTATAGTGGTTGCCTTCGAAACCATCGCGCGACCATTTGATAACCTGGAAAAGGAAGCCAAGTGGGGTTGAGAAGAAAGTCAAGGGTAAACTGGAATACCATGTTCAATGTGTGATAAGAGTTGACTAACTTGCGCTAAGGTTTAACATATCGTCGAACGTGCTCAAATAAAAATAAAAATAAAAAATGTGTAAAGCAACTCACTTTTCCTGTGATTATCAATGTGTAGAGCCTATTTTGATTCCACATGGCCCTTCTCCAGTGCTGAAGCTTTTATCCGACACCCTTAGGTATGAGTTTCTTGGTCCTAACTCTACTTTTCCTGTGATTATCAATGCTTCACTAACCCCGCAAGAAGTAGACAAGCTATTGGAAGTCCTCCGCACCCATAGAAAGGCTATTGGGTACTTCTTAGATGACATAAAAGGTATTTCACCCGCTATTTGTATACACATAAGAAGCTCAACCCCAACATGAAGGATAATCACAAGGCAACCATCGAGCATCAGCAGAAGCTCTACCCCAACATGAAGGAGGTGGTGAAGAAGGAAATCCTACGCATGCTGGATGCAGGAATCATGTACCCTATCTCCGACAACAAGTGGGTGAGCCCAGTCCATGTGGTTCCCAAAAAGGGTGGAATGGTCGTTGAGGAGAATGAGAAGGGAGAGCTTGTACCTAAGCGAATCACCACTAGTTGGCGGATGTGCACAGACTATAGGAAGCTCAACACCGCCACTAGGAATGATCATTTTCCCCTTCCATTCATTGACCATGTACTTGAACGCTTAGCTGAACATGATTATTTTTGCTACCTGGATGGTTATTCTGGTTTTTGACAGGTCCCTATTCATCATGAGGATCAAGAGAAGACCATTGTCACATATCCCTATGGGACTTTCGCATATAGGAAGATGCCTTTCGGCTTTGCAACGCCCCTGCCACTTTTCAAAGATGTATGATGACCATCTTCTCCGACATGAATGAGGACATCGTGGCGGTATTTATGGATGACTTCTCTATATATGGCACTTCTTTCGATATTTGTCTTTCTAACCTTCGCATGGTACTTGAGCGATTAGAGGAAACAAATTTGGTTCTCAACTGGGAAAAGTGTCACTTTATGGTAAGAGAAGGGATCGAACTAGGGCACAAGGTGTCCAAGAAAGGAATTGAGATGGAGATGGCCAAGATAGAGGTAGTGGATAAATTGTCCCCACCTTCATCAATCAAGGAGATAAGAAGCTTCCTAGGTCACGCAGTTTTTTATAGGAGGTTTATTCAAGATTTTTCTAAGATTGTCAAACCTTTAACTAACCTTCTTATGAAAGATGTTATAAGTTTGAGTTTTCTAGCGAATGTCTTGAAGCCTTCAATAGGTTAAAGGAAGCTCTCATCATCTCCGACCCTATCATTCAATCACCCGATTGGTCGCTATGTACCATTAGAGATCATGTGCGACGTCAACGATTATGTCGTAGGAGCGGTCTTAGGACAGCGGAAGGACAAGAAGCTTCACGTCATCTACTATGCAAGCAAGACTCTTGATGTGATTCAGGCTAAGTACACCACAACGGAGAAAGAGTTCTTGACCGTAGTCTTTGCTTTTGAAAAATTATGCTCTTACTTAGTGGGATCTAAAGTTATTGTGCACACTGACCATGCAGCTCTTAGGTACTTGATGGAAAAGAAGGATGCTAAACCCCCGTTTATTTAGATTCGGTTCAGGTTTCAAACATAAATGTACCTAATTGACAGTTAATTATTAAAAAAAATAATATTATAGAAAATTTCTTAAAAATACACACAATATCTTATAATGGGTTATAACTTTTCTTTTATGAGAATTGATTGTCATATAATGTTTATATATAAATTAATAAAAGTTAGATTTGAACCGAACTTAACCAACCCAAACCTAAAACCAAATTTTAAAAAAATTCAAGTGAAATCCAAACCTAATCTCTTAAGTTCGGTTAAATTCTGCTTGGTTGACTCAGTTTGATTGAAAATTTTGATTTGAACTGAATTTTGAACCGCCCTACAGCCCTTACTGATAGGTCGATATTGATTTCTTGTTTGTGGGTTCTCGCTTTTTGGTAAGAGAATTATTAAAGATAAATAGCCACATATAATCCAACATATTAAAGGTGAAATAGTCTCTAGTGTTGGAAATGGTTAAAGTTGCAAACCCATCCGCAACACTAAGAGCATACACATCAAAGAACCCGAACCACGTGCCCTTAACTTACTTTTTCCCTGCCACATCAACTTAAGGGCCCTAATTCGACTTTTAATTATTTGCACCCTCATTGGTGAGCCCGAGTCTTGAGCCCTTAATTTATTTTTTACTATTTATCATTTTCATCTACTCAATTATTATTATTATTATTATTATTATTATTATTATTAGGAAAAATGACTCAAAATAATACCAACTATCACATGTGAACCGAAAATAATACGAACTAAAAAAAGTCTCAAAATAATACAAACTATCCACCTATGAACCAAAAATAATACAAACTTTAAAATCAACTGAAAATAATACAAACTATGAACTTTTAACTCAAAATAATACAAACTTTTGAAGTTGGACTAGGAGAAGAATAAAAACAAAACATTATTTACCAAAATTATAAAAATATGTGTATAAAGTCACATTTTTTACAAATGCATCCCTTTTATTTTTAAATGCACCAAAATCGCTATTTATTTATTCAACTTTGCAAAAAATCACTTTTTATTTTGAAATTAAATAAAATCACATCCATAATTATTTAAAAAAAAAGAATCATATCCTAGAATTCATGTAATTTATAAAAAAAATTGGGGTTGTATTATACACAATTAGACCTGTCAAACAAGTCATTTGGGTCGGTTTCAGGTCGGGTCACTTCGGGTCTCGGGTAAAACGGGTTCCGAGTATTTTCGGGTTGACTAGAACCCAGGTTTGACCGGGTTTCGGGTTATTTCGGGTCGATTTCGGGTTTGTCAATTTTTTCTTTTTTAAATTAAAAAAATCGTGATTTAATAATTTTGCAATAAATTTTAATTATATATAAAAAAATTTAATTATATTTAATTATAAATCAACCGGGTCAACTGGATTAAAATTACCGGGACAATCGGGTCACCAGGTCAAAACCCAGATTACCCGAAAAAATTCCGGTTTTTCGGGTTCGGGTCGAAACCCAGATTACCCAGATTACCCGAGACTCGAAGTGAACCGACCTGAACCCAACCCAAATGACCTGTTTGACAGGTCTAATTGTGTATAATACAACCCTAATTTTTTTTTATAAATTACATGAATTATAGGATATGATTCTTTTTTTTTTAAATAATTATGGATGTGATTTTATTTAATTTCAAAATAAAAAGTGATTTTTTGCAAAGTTGAATAAATAAATAGCGATTTTTGTGCATTTAAAAATAAAAGGGATGCATTTGTGAAAAAATGTGACTTTATACACATATTTTTATAATTTTGGTAAATAATGTTTTGTTTTGATTCTTCTCCTAGTCCAACTTCAAAAGTTTGTATTATTTTGAGTTAAAAGTTCATAGTTTGTATTATTTTTTGTTGATTTTAAAGTTTGTATTATTTTTGGTTCATAGATGGATAGTTTGTATTATTTTGAGACTTTTTTTAGTTCGTATTATTTTTGGTTCACAGGTGATAGTTGGTATTATTTTGAGTCATTTTTCCTTATTATTATTATTATTATTAAGTAAAACGGGAGAAAAATGAACCCAACATATAGTATATGGCCATATGGGTATTGTTGGAAAAATATTTTAAAAAAACATATGCAAAATGGGTGTTTACGGGTATATAAAATTAATTCACACTTGAATATAAATTTTTTATCTTTTTTAATTACAAAAAATGCTTAAAATTCAATTTTTAAATGGTTAATTAACCATGTGGTCTATCACATGGGAAAAAACAACCCCACTCCACTGCACATTTCATTCCCCCATATGTACTAAGGGTCTGACAAATGCGGTTGGGATCAACTGTCCCAAAACCCCCTGCCCCCTGAATGGCCCTCCTCTCCCCCGGAATTAAAAAAAAAACAAAAATAATTAAAATCTAATTTTTTTAATAAAAAAGGTTAAGGATGGGATGAAATGAGAGAGGGGATAGGGGGAAGACAGTGGGTCTTGGCACAGCAGATCCGGACTGTGGCAAATGGGTCTCCTAAAGAATGGCCCTAAGCATAATGCTCTTACCTTATTTCTATTTCCTTTTTTTATTTTTGCTGATTTGGAAATTATAAGTGTCTTTGAGCCCTCTAATAAACATGATCTAAGATCAACTTTAATGGTAGTGTTACGAGTACCATAACTACTTTTAAATAGCAAAAATAAAATAAAATGTTAGATTTTTTTTATAAAATCAATGTAATTATATGATAGGAGTATCATAAATATAGTTAGACTTTTTTAGGATATTTATTTATATATTTGTATATATATTTATTTATATATATTTAAATAAATAAATAAATAAATAAATATATATATATATATGTAAGTAAAATAAATAAAACCGCCTGAAAGGGTTGACTAAAATCCCGAAAGGGTTGATCAAAATTCCGTTAGGGTTTGGGAGCTTTATACACAGGCGTTGTGTGGCTTTGCGTTTTGGTGGGGTCGAGCTTTCTGTTCCGCGTATGAGGTTTTGGATGCTGGAGTCGGAAATCCAAAAATCTTGGACATGCACGGTCCAAGATTTTTGGATTTCCGGGTTCCGGTCCAAACCCGGGACCAGACCGGAATTTCCGGTCCGGACCGGAATTGGACCGGAATCCACGTTATTAAAAAAAAACGGGGGAAGAAGAGAAAAAGACGTCGTTCCACTTTCATTTCTTCATCCTCCCTTTCTTTCTTTCTTACCCTGCGCTCGATAGCGGATAGCCACCATTGCCAACCTCAGTCTCTCTCTGTTCACACCACGGCACCACCTGGTCCTACTCGCCCTTCGGCCCTCGCTCTCCCTTGCCATAAGCCACACGCCCGTCGGCCCTCGGCTCTCTCCACCAACGCTCTCGGCGGCTCTCCCAGTAAGTCTTTCCCTCTCTCTCAATTTCACTTTAGGTCTAGGTTTTTATGTATATTTTGACAAATTAATGTCGATTTTAGTATAGATTTGGAGAAATCATAAGTATTCTAGTCTAATCTTGAAGAATCTCATCCCGATTTTAAATCTAGGGTTAAGAAATTCTAGGCCTCCTGGTTTGCTATTTTACTCTTCTCTTCCTTCAATTTTTTCTAGTTATTTGTTTGATTCGAAATGTGGCGTTGCCTGTATGGATTTTGCTTGGTGGTTTTGATGATTTATTACAATTCGAGCACAAAATTTATTTGTGTTGTCGGATTTAGGTTTACTCTTTGTGGCTCTTGTTGATTTGCCATCAGTTGGAGAATGTAGTTGATAGAAGAGCATGTATACAGTGCCAGTTTCCTGAAAAGAATCATGGTTTTTGGAGAAAATCATTGTTTTTATTTTTTGATTGTATCTTTGGTGGGAAAGAACGCAATTAGTTCCTCATTGATCATATCTGAGCTTTGGTTTTGTTTTTCCCCTATAAATTACAATCAGTAGCAATTAGATGTGGTTTATACTGCCAGAAAACTCATCACATTAATGAGAAACCTTTAGATTCATATTGATAAAGCATGCATGGGTTTAAAACTGGCTAGTATCGCTTATGCCTTTTGTTTTGCTGGTGGGAGGGCTCAACTAGATCTTCCATTTGCATAATAAAAACTCTAAACTTTGATGCTATTGGCAAATTACATTCAAGTAGTCATTTTTTGTGGAATTGGCTGCACTGAAACTGAACAACTGTGCTCAACTTGATATTCCATTTACATTCAAGTAGTAAAATGGTTTGCTATTTTACATTTGTTTGTAGTAATGGTCTTGAGAAGAAGGTAACAAACTTTAATTACTTTACATTTGTGCTCAATTGTTATCGTAATTTATTTAATGTTTCTTTGCTTTACCTTCTAGGTGCTCTCACACAAGAACTCAAGGCAAGCTGGCAAGATAATGGATGATTAATAAGTTGATTACACCTTTCAACATTTTCCTTAAGTGTAAACTTTTATTTTATAGATGTGTTTGTTTTTAAGTTTAAACTTTGCGTGTTACATGTTGAGTTGGATTTGTTGTTTTAACTTTTAAACATTGCGTTTTTTTGTGGATTTGATCATGCATGAATCATCAATCATGAATGAATTTATTTTCAATTTATAGGACTTTACAAATTACAGAAATATTAACAGGGTTGTGTACACTGTACAGATTTCATTTGGGGCTGCTGTAAGTGTAAAAATAGCTGTTGTAATTCAACAGAAACTGCTGTAAATAGCTGCTGTAATTCTGTAAAATAGGGCTGCTGTAAAATACTGTAATTCTGTAAAATAGGGCTGCTGTAAAATACAGCTTCTGTACTGTGTAAAAAACGAGAATTTGAGCTGCTGTCATGCTATTGCTATGTGAAAAAAATATGGTTGCGGGACAAACGGTCCAAACGGTCTTTACGGTCCGCGGACCAGAATGACCGGGACCATATTTATCGGTCCCGGTCCGATCCGCGGTCCAAGTTTCAAAAAATTACGGTCCATCGGACCGGGACCGGAATGTCCGGTCCGGTCCAGTCCAGACCGGTTGATCAGCCCTAATTCCGGGTGCAACTATGGATCAACTCATGGCAGTTCAGACCCCTATCATGGATTTGTGTAGTTATGTATTATAAGGTATCGTGCGTTTGCACTACATATCTAGTCATATCTGAGTTTCTGTAAACAAAGCTCTTTGTAGTCATTGAATGAAAATCAAGTAAAGTCAATTTTTTGTCTCGTACCAAACAATTCAGGAGTCAAGTAAAACAATTCACGTGTCATGTAAAACAATTCACGTGTCAAGTAAAACAATTCACGTGTGATGTAAAGCATTCCAGCCTCAGTGTTTGTACATATATGCAATACTCGAATTCCACACTAGTGTAAACATACCCTTTAACGACATTTAGAAAACGCCATAGAAGAGATAACATGATGTTTTCAAACGCCATACGCAGATGTTGTCGAAGGTGACTATGGTATTTTGCATTGTTTAATATTGTGTTTTCCAAAACAATGGCACAATATAGATTAGTATGTTTATTTGATGAAACACATCGAACTTGAGAGCGAAAAGCGATGTCTACGTTTGTAAATGTGTCAACCATTAAGATACAAATCGCTTTAAGTATGTGTTTTTCTCGTGTCATGTACATTGTATTTGAATGACATGTTAATAGCAATTCATGTCATGTACATCTTCTTTGAATAACAAGTTCGAATTTCCCATAATTACAAAATGCGTGAACCACATCAAAGCAAGTGATCAAACCAATGTTTTTCCCTTGTTTATCGATCACCCTTTAATAACTTTTATTTTCTATTTGAGGAGATGATCGAGAGGTGAAGGATGAACACTTGAGGTGGCATGACTAGCAAGATTGACAAAGATTATTCAATGGCACACACAAAATTAATGGGAAATCCTAATTACACTAGCAAGATGGAGATTACAAATTCATGCGATTGCCTAACGGGAATCAACCCCTAATCCCCAAATTCTAATGATTTTCCTCATCAAGAATTGAATAACCGAATTCGCCAAATGAAAAACACGATCAAATAAGAATCTGAACAACGTAATTGATCGATGAAGAGAGAAACAGTGAAACGAAAAAGGGAAAAAGGAGGCATGCATTTGTTTGACGACACTAATTTAATTATAAGCTTGTTCTTTTGCTACTAGTTTATTTATAATATAATCACTTAATTATTATTTTCATTATAAAGATAATACAAGGGAATTCAAACAGACTTCAATGTCTTACACAAAATAATGATTCATAATACATAATTGTTTTATAAACATGACATCCAAACGCATATGATAGTAAGAGATGAAGGAAAAAGAACCGGAAAATGCGATTACAACAGCGCACTTCATAAGGTTCGTTAGGTAAAACAACTTCATATGTATTTTACATGACACATAATGTATTATGCATGACGCCTAGACAATTTTACATGCCACGTAAATTGTTTTACTTAACAGACCTCATGACCAAGCATATGATCAAACACAATCCTCATAAGTTTAAAGAGAAGTAGATAGACTGTGGTGAGTGATTACATCATTCAATCCTCATATGGTTTCTCCCCTCATTAATTCCCTCCTAACTTTTTCACTCTTTTTCCCTCTCTCCTACTCTTAGCACGTTTTGAAAAAAGTAAAATGTTTTTTCTCTCTCCTCCTCTCAGCACTCTCTCCTCTCATTAATTCACCACTGAGGAGTGGTACTCTTTAATTCTATCTCTCACATCTTTTCTTTTTCTTTTTTTCATGCATCGCTCAGCTCTCTCTCCCTGTCAGCTTTTTTGTCCAGTTGTCCCCCACAATATGATCTGCTAACCACCCAACCTTGCAAGCGGATATCCGCATTTTAGCAAAAAAAAATCGGATTGGGTTATGCATGCAAATAATTCGGATAATAGGGTTATTTTTGCAAATTACCCATTGTTATATTTAGAGAAAATTGTATTCAATATACCAAAACATCTCACCCTTTGCAAAAATGTCAATCCCCCTCTAAAATGTGGTAAATGTCAAAAAGTGAATTTTATTTGCAAAACTAACAGGTTACCTTTACCCATTATAATGCGTTAAAATTTTGGGAGGGAGTTTGAAATTTCGGAGGTGTGTTTGGGCGGGATATAAGGCAAAGCGGAGAGAGGAGGGAGAGAGAGAGAGAGAGAGCTTCACAACAACCGAACAGGAGAAGGAAGAAGGGGGAAGTGGAGGCCTGAGGCGAACGGGTGAAGGAAGAAGGGGGAAGTGGAGGCATGAGGTTGTGAGCGGTGCGGTGGAGAGTGGAGGGCGGCGGTCGTGGTGGCACAAGGCGACTGGTGCGGAGGTCGGTCGGTCGGATTTGGCTTCCTCTTCTCTTTTTTTTTGGGATTTTGTGAAAGTGAAAATGGGAATGTGTGGAGGTCGACCGGATTTGTGGAGATGGAGGGAAATTTGTAGAGGAAGGGTGGTAGAGATGGATGGAGGGGGTTTACTCCGGTCACGACGGCTCTTTGCCTCACCGGACACCAAGGTGAAGCGGAGGGTTGATCAATGGAGGGTTGAACAGGGATTAGTCTTATATTGGCTAAGAGATCGTAGTCAGTAGCTAGGAAACAGTAGTTACTGGCTAGTAAGCGTAAATCGTAACTTTTTCTCTCTCTTTTTTTTTTTGCGGGAGTTTGAAATTTTGGAGGTGTGTTTGGGCGAGATTTAAGGGAAAGCAAATGAGGAAGAGTGATGGAGAGAAAGAGTTCACAACAGTCGAACATGAAAGCAAGTGGAGATTTGAGGCTAACGGCGGCGGGGTGGAGGGCGGTGGTCGTGGTGGCTCTTCCTCTTCCTCTTTTTTTTTTGGATTTTATGAAAGGGGAAATGGAAATCTGTTGAGGTCGGTCGGATTTGTGGAGATGGAGGGAGATTTGTGGAGGAATGGGGGTAGAGATGGATGGAGGAGGTTCACTCCGCCCACGACGGCTCTTTGCCTCGCCGGACACCAAGGTGAATCGGAGGGTTGAACAGAGGTTAGTCTTATATTGGCTAAGAGATCGCAGTCAGTGGCTAGGCAATAGTAGTTACTGATTAGTAAGCGTAAATCGTAAATTGAGATCAAGATACGATGTAGACCCAACTTTACTTCGGTTTTTTTTCCATAAACATATATAAAGTAGGTGTCTATAGATAAATAAAATTAAATTAAGTTCAAAAATAAATTTATTTTTTAATTTTAACAAATAAAAATGGCCTAAAATTAGTTTAAAATAATTAAAGTGGATCTCTCTCTCCTCCTTCTCTCTCCCCCCATAGCCTTGGTTATCTTCAACCGGTTGGGAAGGTGTCCAAAAAATTTACAAAAATGACATTTTGTCATTCTCATGCAAATTATCCTCACATTGTCATTTTTGCAAAGTTGGGTTTGATTTGGTATTTGGTGCAACCGTGCAAATCATCCTTATATTTAAGTTATACGATTAATCGATAAACTATTTTTAAAAAAAATTGGGTATATATATTTATTTGAAAATTAAAGTTATCTATTAAAAATAAGGTAATATTTTTCAACTTAAAATATGAGTTTAATCCATTTTATTTGTTATATATAAGTTTTTTCTTTGAATTTCCCTACTTTTTAAAAATAATATTAGGTTATCAATTAATAGTATAACTTAAATATATTTATAGACCTTTTTGATAGCAAAGTTTAATTATTTAAAGAAAATTTAAATTATAAATAAATAATAATTTTAAGGTTATTTTTAACTTTAAAAATAGAAATTATGATTTCTAATCATATTATAAAGAAAATATTACTCACAGAATATTTTAAAATTTTATAAACATTTTCAAACATAAATAAAGATAATAATTCTATATTCTATATTCTATACTATATTTATTATTAAATATATTATATTTTAATATTTTAAACTAAAATTTGATTATCAATATAATCAATCCCCTAAATTCAAATTTTGATTATATTTATAATCAAATTTTAGTTTAAAATATTAAAATATAATATAGTTAATAATAAATTAGCGAAAATAGATGAATGGGTGGTGAGTTGTAAATAAAAATCATTCAAACGGTGGTTTTCTGTAATTTTAAATTTAAAGGTGGTTAAGTAAAAACTTACATGTTTAAAGGGTGGTTTTATGTAAATTTCCCTTTTGTTTTTCTTAGTTAATTAATTTGATCCTCTACAGCTCGAATTTTAATACTCAATCCGATCCAAAAAGATTGTCGTTTGACTTTTTAACACGTATTTTAAGAAACTAAGTAGTACTACCTCCGATCCAAAAAGATTGCCGTTTGACTTTTTAACACGTATTTTAAGAAGTTAAAAACTATATAAAATATCAACTTTTTTTAAATTATTTTTTTACAACTTAATATTTGTTGATAATAAGTATTAGATTATAAAAAAATAATAATAAAAAAGTTAATATATTATATAGTTTTTAGCTCCTTAAAATACGTGTTAAAAAGTCAAACAACAATCTTTCTAGATCGGAGGGAGTATAAAATATCAACTTTTTTTAAATTATTTTTTTACAACTTAATATTTATTGATAATAAGTATTAGATTATAAAAAAATAATAATAAAAAAGTTAATATATTATATAGTTTTTAGCTCCTTAAAATACGTGTTAAAAAGTCAAACGACAATTTTTTTGGATCGGAGGTAGTAGTAAATTGTAGTATGGGAATGCGGTACCTTCATTCATAACGTGTATGGTGTATCAGTATATCAAAGGAATAGCATGTATGTTTACCAAAAAAAAAGGAATAGCATGTAACAATAGCAAAGAGAACCTTCCAACCAAAAGCAATCATCAAATAGCAACACAAGCGAAAGATAACAGTAGGCAAAGAACACACTGCATTCTACCATATCCCACCAGGGATGAAGAATGCCAACAACAATAACAAAACAGCATCCGAGCAACAAAACCCAAAACATGTCCAATACGGAAAAACAGCATTCCGCATGCTTATTTAGTAGTCGCGGTAACAGAAAAGACAACACGGCAGGAAACACAAGGGTTTTCCATAAACAAGTAAAATGGATGAACTCACATGGCTTACTCTTCTTCAGATTCGGACTCTGCACTCTGAAGCCACTCCACAAAAGGCTTGACATTCTTCCAAATTGGAGAGCTCTTGTGTTCACCAGCACACCCGTCCTTGTACCACTTCACGATGTACTCTTCCTCTAACAGATCAGCATCGTAGAGCTCCTTGATGCCCAAGGCCACTTCCTTGACAACATCAGGGCTGGCTTTGCCACAGCAGAACGCCTCAATTGCATGGAGCAGAATGGGCTGAGATTCCTCCTCCTGTACGACACAAGCCAGGTAGTTTGTCTTGCTAGCCACCTCCTTGCGGAAACTCTCCTCCACACCGTCAAAAAGAGCCTCAAACAAAGCATCTGCAATCTGACTCTCGGTGCCTGAGAGGGACTCCAAGTGGGACTTCAATTGTTTCGGAGATGGACCACTCTCTAGCAGGGACTTGATTTCAGAAACAAGTTTCTCATGAGGTGTCATGGTGTGGCTTCCACCATTAGACTGCTTCTGCTGTTTGCCCTTCCCTGATGAGGATTTCTCCTCCTCAGTTGTAAGCATGACCATCTCAGAAGTGGCAGCACTAAGCTGCTCCTGAATCCTTTGCCGGGCAGCCTCCAGAGATGTATCAGTCTGCCACTGGACATCATCATCATCGCCGTTATCATCATCAACCACTGCTTGTTCATTCTCATCTGCCTGACTTCCATTAGGAGAGTGATCCTCATCGGAGACATTGGATTTCTTCTTAGAAGGGGCCTTAGATGCCCCATCCTTGGAGGTCTTCTTCTTTGCTGCTTCTTTCTTTATCTTCTTCAGCTCTTCATCAGCGGCTTCTCCTTCTTTCAGCCTCTCCTTCTCAGCCCTCCTCATTGCCTTCTTGTCCTTTGATCCCTTTTTAGCTTCTGGAGGGTTCTTGAGGATGAAAGTTGTGAGCTTGTCCCTCATGTCAACATCTGAGAGAAATCCACATGCAGCACACTTCATAGTTATCATCTGGCTCTTGGTTATTATAATCTCTGTCTCAGGATTACCACACCCATAACACTGCACATATTTTTTGATGAAGTTCTCAAGAAGACCAGCAAGTTTTGCAGTTTCATGGGATCCATTGACATGAGAAGTCCCAGATTTTTCATCAAACTTGGACTGGGCTCCGAGATCACAGCCAAAGTATTTCGTAATGTAAGAGGGAGGTCTTGCCAAGGCTTTTGCAATATCAACCATGTTGACAATGTTAGTCTTGATGCCATTTCCCCTGCCTTCAATTTTGGTAATCATCCTTGGCATCTTATACCGGTAGAAGGCATCATCCCGGTTTCCAGCACCAATGTTCTGCAAAGCCATCTTGTTAAACAAGAGAACGAACTCAGACAGTCAGGAGTCAGCAACTGCAAAAGCTTCGTGTGTGATAAAGGAGAATGGTTGCAAATAATTGCAACCCTGCCTATGACTAGTGTATCCTTTGTATAGCCCAATATGCATACAACCAACTTCTTGGAATGTACGACTGTCCTTTTTTCTGGATGTAGGACTGTATTCTCCAAGCAACCCAATCAATGACAAAAAGAAAGATGATCGTTCAAACATAAAAGAAGCTTGGTACTCCACTGTGATGAACTGCAACTGTAGTAGGCTTAAGTGCCGATTCCCTGGACCAGAAACAATAGTGAGTCTGCAAATTTAAACAAAACCCAAATCAACCATAGTATATACTCAACGTAGCTGCTAGTAATCTAGTATACAAACTACAAACAATTAAGTAAACAAGCATTCCATAAACTAACTAATTCCTTATAAAAAGTAAACATGATATACAAGACAGTGCAGAAATTTCCGAAATAATACATACACAACTTGACAAAAACAATGACACAGCATCAAATAACAGTTCACATATCATACCTAAATTATCTGTAGTACATTCATTCAGTTTAGCAATTCAAAATACTCGGCAAATGAGGAAGGCAACTGCTAACAGAAGACTACAAAAATTAGAGTCCAGCGCCTATGGTTTGCATCAGATAACTAAACATATTCAACCAATACGTCAAACTACCAAATGTAAACCAGCACAAAACTCCCACAAACTAAAACGGCAAAGATGGGAAAAATATGTAGACAAACATTCTAATAGCAGTTTTAATAGCAGATTAACAATAAACACAACCACCAACACATTAATCTAACAAATCGAAACTTAGTCCCCTACCAATTCAAGGAAACTAAGATTGAATACATGAAATTGAAGCGACAACAACCAATGCTTCAAAATCAAATAGTGCTACCAATCCAAGGGAACTGAAGCAACAATAGATTCTACTCCACACCCAATCCAATGAAACTACAGCTAACTACGACTAAATAGAATAACTGGTGAATAGAAGAGTCATGAAAGCTTACTCTTCAATCTCATCAAAAGCTTATCTTCCGATGCAGATCCGAATAACAAATGACAAAAACAAATAGATTGGAAACTTTCAAACCCTAGAAATTCGACGGGTATCCCAATCTATTCTTCAGATCTATTCTTCCATCTTCATACGCTTCTTCTTCCGCTGCAAAGATGGCCGGAATCCAAATCTATTCTTCAAAGTTGAAAGAGACGGCGCCGCCTGAGTCAGAGGAACCGAACACCGCCGATTGACGAAAGAGGGACGACGGAGGGAAGAAGGATGGCGAGAGATTCAGATCTGATATCACACGACCTCCATGGACGCCGGATCTGAGCAGGAGGGTGACCGGAGCAACTAGATCTGGGCGAGAGCTTCAGATCTGGGTATGAGAAGGAAGACACGAAACAGATCGGCTATGGCGGTACAATGGGAGGGTCGGATCTGATGGAGGCGCAACATGTGGGAGGAGGGACGATGAGGGTGAAATCCGGAGGGAGTAAGGGGAAGCCGGAGTGGCGGAGTCGAGGTTGGGGAAGTGAACGCCTCAGAGTGAACGCCTCTCAACTCTCAAAGTCTCAAGTGGAACAAATGAAAGACGGAACGCTCTCAAGTCTCAAATAACCCTAGGGGCATTTCTGTAATTTCGACACCTTAAACGAGCTTTCGAACTCGGCTCGAGCTCGGCTCGGGCTCGGTTCGAGCCTAAAATACTGTTCAAGCTCGGCTTGTTTTACCTATTCGAACGAGCCGAGCCCGAGCCCGAGCTGTTCGGCTCAGATAACAGCCCTAACTAAAAGACAACAATATAGCAACAAATCCGATTAAACCGACTAGGTTTCACAATAGGAAAAAGTGTTGGTCAGTGCTTTGGAGAATCGGAGATGATTATCAAGTATGATAAGTCATACAAATCCAGTCAAAAGCAAACAAATCTAAACAGCGAAGTTGACGGTATTGCACTCAAATGAATCATCGAAATCCAATTCATGTCTCTCTCAAGAAAGAAACTCGTCAACCAATGTCACAACTAAAAAACACATCAATTAATCAGCAAAGAGAAGGAAAACCTAAATAGATCTAAATCTCAACGTCCTTTACACGGCCACTAATCCATCCAATCAAAAACCACATAGAATGTTAACGAGAAAGCCACGCGAAACAAATAAAGTCGGTGACAGATCCGGATGGTAGGTGACTGCCTTATATCAACCGATTGCGAAAACATTTATGAAAAAAAGAAGCAAAAAAAACAAATCATAGATTGACAATAACAGATTCAAATTCAACCAATACTGAAATCGGATCCAGAAATCGTAAATCAAAAGATGCAGTATCAAGGGAGATAGAGGGAGGGGATACCTTGGAAAACCTAAACCTAGCCTCCTTCGTTGGACGATTGGGATGAGAGAGGGATAGTGGATGGGTGAAGAAAGGATCGCTTCTTGTTTGTATTTATACAGAGAGACGGTGCGATTAGTGCAAAACTCGTAGACGTACCAAACCGACCTCCACAATTCCTTTTTTGTTTTTCCTTTTTTCTTTTTACAAATCTTTTCTATTACGGAGTAAAATTATGGAATTACAGGGGTCTTTCAGGGTTTTTGATTTGTCAACATCGATGAAATTACCTTTCTGCCCTTATTAGGTGATAGTATTAGTGCGCCGCTTTAGGGTTTTTGATTTGTCAATAACCGGAAACTACTGTTCTGCCCTTGTATGGTGATAGAACGGACTACGAAATATTTATGAGAAAATTTAGTAGAAAATCACCTTTTAATGTTCTAATTAAGTAATTAACACCTCTTGAAAAATTATAAGCCGGTTTAACATCCCCACCAAAAAAAAAACATCAACATATATATAAGCTTTGTTAGGCAGGTACAGACATCTTGATCAACTCAATATGAAGTAACATGCCAGTAGAGTAAATTTGAGGTCCACAAGGGAAATAGATTTTTAACTAAACTTTAGTTTATTCATTTCCCAAGAAAAGTTACAGCAAAATCGTCACTCGAATTCAAGCATTACTTTATGTTTAGAAAAGAAGAGAACACCAATCAGTACAAAAAAGAGTGTCCGAGTGGCGAGTGGTAGATTCCTTAATTGGCAAGAACAACTGAACAAGGGCTCGCCAAAAGCAGTGCTGACTTGCGTGTCAATCTCAGGTTATGTAGGTTATATTTATAACATCCAATGAAATTACACTCATTCGTTTATTCCAACCATTCCAATATTTGAAAGCTAATATATATATTTAGATGAAGTATCTCATGTGTACCAATTAAGAAATCAAATTCGATTAATCCTACCAATACCAACAGCTAATATATATTTATCAGAAGTACTCATATCTACCAATTAGGTAATCAAATTCAACTAATCCTACCAATACCAACAGCTCACCAAGGTTATTCCCTTCATTAAAACACCCTCCATCCCCTATACTTTTCTTAACTATTTATGTCATAAGCATGGTTAGTTTTGCTTTGAATATACATGCAACCAAATCCAGGCGATTTTCTGTTTTTTTCTCCTGGTTGTAGCTATGATTTTATTGGCCAATTTGGATTGCAAGTGATTGTTAGAAAGATTTCTGGTTTACTGTATTCTTTTGTCCGAATATCAAGTATTCCTTGGTACAATTCACTTCTAATTGTTGATTGATTTTTTCTCTAAAAATCTAGTCGGGTATTTTCAATTTTAACATACATGTCAATTATATGTTGTTGAAGTAAACTTTCAGCCTTTAAAAGATAATTACCTGCACATATTTGGGAATTCGTATTCATAATATTCTCTACACGATATTTCTTTTCCATCCTTTGGTGGTCTTTTGCTGGCAAATGTTACAAGCCATAGGTTATGTAGGGTTTTTTTTTTCTGGGAAATGTGGTCTAATGATAATTAAAATATAAATTTCTAAAGAACTAGTAGTGAAGAACCTATTAGTGCATTACTCTATGAGATCTATTAGACTTCCCAAATACCATAATACATGGGCCATTCTTCTGTTGGGGATCTATGCTTCATTTCTTTAGGTTTTGATTATGTCGTTTTTTTAGTTACATATTTACTTCGATTCTAGGTTGTTGCTGGATTAGTTATGTTGTTTGAGAAAACAAATTCATAGAAATACTCTCTTGTATGTAACTTTTAGTGATAAATTGTGGTGTTGAACTTAATTGAATGAGTTTTTGATGGATTCATTGTTCCATGTTATTGTGTCAAGGACTCAACGAAGATTTCAGTGCCAGGTAGCAACTTTCACTATCTTCAGTTGCTTCATTTTTCCCCTATAAAATTCAATAACTTATATAAATAACCAAAATGCAATTAAATGTTGTCCTTGTGTTTTGCTTGCCTTCTGAGAGACTAGGAGCAGACGAAATTGTTCGATTCTTTTAATCCCCAAAGCATAATCTAGGTTTCAATCACCCACACTTGAATGCCACAGATTGAGATTTTTAGTATCTAGATTGTCATGAAGCTTATTTCGCTAGCTTATAAGTCAGGTGCTGGTGGAAAGTTTTCGGATGGATTTGATATATCAACTTTCCCTTGAATCCAAGGGGATTCAAAGATGACTTAGATCGAATAACAAACTTGTCCATATTATATACTTTTATAAAAACGAATCCAGAGACCACAATTCCAAATCACAAACCACAAATTCACAAATTTATTTCTCAAAACCACAAATTTTAATCACAATTTAACGGAATTTATTATCAAAATCATAAACCCTAATTGAAATTTAACTAAAATGGCCAAATTATTATCAAATCCGCTAATCTAAATTGATTCAATGAATTGAACATAAAAACAATCAAATTAAAAGGTAGAGAAACAATACCAACCTTGAAGCCGGACAGCCGGTAGATCTGCTCCTCTGGATAAGATTAGAAGAAGAAGTGAAGAAAAATGTCTGTTGCGGGTGCTGCTGCAGGGGTCCACCGAGGGGACTGCCGGACTGGGGAGGAGCCGCCCGGACTAGGAGCAGCCGGAGGAGGAGCTTGCGGCGGCGGATCTGTGTAAAAAAAATGCAATGGGGTTTCAACCGGTATATCTGCTCCTCTATAGACACGATTTTAAAAATAAATAAATAAAAAAAAAACGGGGTGGAGACGCTGGCCTCCTCCTTTCATGTGCTTCAAAACGCAGCGTACAAGGAAATAAAGAGAGAGGGTTGGGAATTGGGCTAGGGTTGAAATTCACGTCAAACGACGTGGATCGACTCCCCACGCAATTGAAACGCAGCGCAGAAAACCCAGAACAAGTCCTCTAGAATCTCATTCCTCTCGAGCTTACAGGTACGCCATATCTCTCACTCCTCCGATGAATCACCCGCCGTTAACGCCAATTTTCAGCTGTCTCATTGACATTTTATACTTTGGTGTATCAATATTTGATGTTTTTTGTGCTCTACTATCTGGATTAGTTTCTGTTTTTTTTTTGTTCAGTTAGATGGTATTTATGATCCAGTACCCCGATTGAGGATTGGAGATATCTGGGATTCTCTATACAGGTTAGTGTCTAATTTGATGAATTTCTTAACATCGAACTTTTGGTTTCGTTCACTAAATTTATGCTCTTTTCACCTTGAGATTTCCTAAATTGGTGATTTGCATGGGGTGTCCATTCAAGTTTTATGCATATGCCTCAATCATCCTTGAGAATTTCTGGTTTTTCTATTTAGGTTTCCTCTTTCGGTGCATGATTTGCCAGTTTGGGTTTTCAATTTTCAGAATTTCAGTTAGTCCACTTTTCTAAGAATTTCTGGTTTTTCTATTTAGGTTTCCTCTTTCTGTGCATGATTTGCCAGTTTGGGTTTTCAATTTTCAGTTAGTCCACTTTTCTAAATCACCGGTCTTGTACTTGCATGTTTGTATTGGTGATATATTATAGGTTAAATTACACAGTTTACACTTATCCACTTGCAATATAATTGATGTTTCATTAATTGATCACGCGTATTATCGAAAATCATATTTATTCAACCGTTGCTGGCCTTTTCAATCCAACTATTCATGGTTTTTTGGGTTTGGATGCTGAATTATTAATGGGCATAACATGATGGATGATTGTCTATAATTTTCAATATAATGGATTAAGTGCAAACCTAACTAGATATATGATTATGAATACTTTGTTATACTCACATTGAAACTTGTTTTTCTTCCATTAGAGCCCATATCTGATCTTACAATAGCAGAAGGGGATACTTAGGAACATGGGAGTAGTTGTACAACCCAAAAATAGAGTAGCATTTGTGCTAATCGACGGGGTGGGAGATGTTTCACTCCCGAGGTTTGGGTGCAGAACACCACTTGAAGCAGCCAAAGTGCCGAATCTAGATGCCATTGCATCTGCTGGAGTTAATGGCCTCATGGACCCTGTCGAAGTTGGCTTGGGTTGCGGAAGCGACACAGCTCACCTTTCTTTAATGGGTTATGATCCTAGAGTTTATTACCGTGGTAGAGGTGCATTTGAGTCCATGGGTGCTGGATTGGCAATGTCACCCGGTGATATCGCTTTCAAGGTAGGCATCTTATTCCCTTCCTAGTAAGATGTATATTTGCTCTTAATTTTGTACGGCTCTATCATATTTGTGTTTTTACTATTTTCCCCCCTTCACGCTTCAATGACAAGAATCTAGTAAATTGAATTGGTTTTCTGTCGATTTAGGAGATTATGTAAGTTCATGTGTGATTTGATAGTGCTTTGATTGCTTGCTTGTCGCAAAACTAGGGATCTAGCTTTAGTTTATAAATTGGTTTATGAAAATGGTATACATTCTCTTTATCATTTTTTTTCATAAGATATCCCATTTGCTTTCTTTAGAGTCACATAGATTATGATATGATGAAATTGATTCATGAGATATTCCTTTTATGCAGATTAATAAATGTTAAAATGATAATTTTACTCTTAATTATTTCATGGCAGTAAAAAAAATGGTGCATGAAATTAGCCCTCGTCTTGATTGGAGCAATCATCTATGAGTTTTTACGTTGATGTGAGAAAGATCTCCAAAACTTTAACATGGAGACTTGCGTGCTTACGTTTTGGCCAGTGATGTATGATTCTTTTCATAGTATGTCTCACTCATGGATGAACTACTGAGTGCTCTTTTTTCGATACTACCCTACATTGATATCCATTTTTATGGCTTTATTACTGTTTGATATGCAGTCAAATTTTGCAACACTGGATGAAAAAACTGGGATAGTTACAAGTAGAAGGGCTGATCGCCATTTTGAAGAAGAGGGGCCAATCTTCTGTGCTGCACTGGATAGAATGAAACTACCATCGTTTCCTGATTATGAAATTAGAGTCAGGTAAAGTTTTCCTTCATATTTTAGTGTATTTTCACTCTAACTCCTCAGTATTTTACTCTTCAGTAGTGTGCTCTAGTAGATATTGGTTCTTCTTTCATCAAGCAAACCTTCGCCCAAGTTCTCAAACTTCAGTGTCGTGTTCAGATCTGAAATACTTGGTGTTTTTTCAGTTAATCGGTTAAAAGTGGTTCTGTTTCCTGCAGATATGCTACTGAGCATAGATGTGGAGTGGTTGTAAAGTGCCCTAGGTTAAGTGGTAACATATCAGGAACTGACCCATTGAAGGACAACCGTCTACTTTTGCAAGCTGAAGCACTAGATGATACTGATGAAGCTAGACATACAGCTGTGGTTGTCAATGAATTGTCCAAGGAAATGTCGCGCATATTGGTCTCACACCCCTTGAATGCTAAGAGACTGGCGGAAGGGAAAACTATTGCAAATCTTGTTCTGTTACGAGGTTGCGGTATCAGAATTGAGGTGCGTTTTCTCAAGGCTAGTAGGTGTCATTTTAAGGCTGCTGGGTATCAGAATTAAGCTTCAGATTGTAACTCATAATCTATGATTTGTTTGAGGGTAGCAGTGCAAGATTATTTGGATTTTTCTTTTGATAAATTCCAGTGACATCACTTTTGCAGGTCACTCCATTTGAGAAGAAACACGGGCTATGGCCATGCATGGTAGCACCAACTAAAATCATCGCTGGTCTTGGTTTGTCTTTGGGCATTGATATCCTTGAAGCACCCGGAGCAACAGGAGACTACCGAACACTTCTAACTTCAAAAGCAAATGCCATTGCAAAGGCTCTCTCATCTCCTCTTGACCCGTGTCCTGATGTTTTTGTTCCAGGAGAGGATGAGCACAAGCCAGGCTGTCCAGATGGTTATGATTTCGGCTTTCTTCACGTCAAGGTTGTAACTCTCATCCAATCATCTCATCTAAACAAATGACTATCCCTTGTGCAATCTAAACCTTCAATGTTACATTGGGTGCTTTGGTAGATTGTAGAACCTCAAAATATTTGAAGGTAGTTCTATCCATTTCGCTTATATCACCTTAGGTCGGGGCCGAAAGATCATCAGTAGGATCAAAATCAATCTAAAAATAAAGAAAACTAGAGGCAATACTTTAGTTTTCTCATCTAGCGCCAAACGAGTCATGGTTTTTCAAGTGAGCACACGAGATCTTTAAACTGGGTTCTCAAAAAGGTTTATTGGATGGCTTCTGAATGTTGTGATTTACAGGCAGTAGATGACGCTGGCCATGATAAAGCAAGTGTCTTCAAGGTAAAAGCATTGGAAGCCGTTGATAAAGCGATAGGCCAGCTAGCGAGGTTGCTATGGCAAGCAGAATCAACTGGGAAATTCAAGTACTCCCTCTGCGTCACAGGAGACCACTCCATACCCATCGAGTATGGGGACCACAGCTTCGAGCCAGTCCCCTTCACTCTTTGCCGGCTGGAGGACTTCGTGCGAGCAAGAGGCGGGCCAGCTGTGGTGATGGAGACTCCCCTAGACCCATTCCCTATGCCAATTGTGAAAGCTGGGGAAGACCTATCGGAAGAGGAACTCCGGGACGCCCTGGAAGGAAAGGAAGGACAAGCTGTCGCTGGCGATTGTGTGAGCGAGTTTAATGAGATAGCAGCTGCTAGAGGATGCCTCGGGCGCTTCCCTGGATGCGAGATGATGGGAATCATAACAAAGTTCCTTGAACAACATGCTTGAACTTCCTTGCTTTTTGGTTCGTCATTCGGGTTGATATCCAATTTCGACATATGATGCTTGGTAATTAAGGTTTTTTTTATGTGAAGATGAAATAACAAGCATAAAGATGACAGTGATCTTACCGCACCAGTAGCTGTAGGTGTGCCAATCAACTATGTCAAGTAAGTTGCAGTTGGTTACAAAGTTGGTCCTCTCATGCATTTGGGCGAGTTTATTCTTGTTGAAGGTTTGTTGTTCATACACATACCAAGGTCTGTCTTTTCAAAAACTCGGTTTCTACAGTGATGAATGTGCAAAGACATTGTAAGGCTTCGGTCGCGCTCTGACTGGCAACGTCTTGGGCCTGAATCACACAATCTCCCTCGCAATCGTTGTTCTTAGTACTGTGTTTCCTCTAACCTTCAAGTGTGTCGTGTCGGCGAGGCAATGTAGTTTGGTTGCCCACCACCTTGCTAGCTTATTTGCCGCTATGTTTGCTTACCTCCTGATCGACATGGTTGATCTTTGCTTCTCACGCATAAGCATTGATTATCTAAAAGGCTTTGACAATAGATAATATGGTAGAAACAGGAGCAAGGAAGTTGTTCCCTAGACTAGACCCTAGGGCATGATAAACCACAAACGACACATGATTCAAAGTCTACATTCATCTTTTTTTTTTCCTTTTTTTTTTGGGTAGGAAAACATTCATGTCAGACATATCTGACTTTTCGAGAAGCCAACAAAGGTGGCAGACAACGAACCGTCCAACCTACAAAGAAAATAAAAAGGTGCTAAAACAGTTACATTCATCTTATAAAACTTTATTACATATAGTCCATAATTTTGAAGTGATAGCTACACAATTACACAGTGAAAAAATTTACTCCTCCAAAAAAGTGGAGTAAATCCTCTGCCCCAACTTCCCGCCCCATAACCCCGCTCCATAAAATTATATTACCTCTAAATTAACATTAAAAAAATATATTTTTAGCTTCTACATATTTATTATAACATATTTGAAAACAAAAATCTTTAAAATCGAATTATAATTTTTTTTTAAATATATAGTAAAATAACATATTTTTAAAACTTTAAAAAATCTTTCTATCTCTTTTGAATTATTATAATTTTTGTAAGTTAATTTTTAAGATTTTTTTCAAATATGTTATAATAAGTATGTACTCTAGAAGCTAAATATATTTTTTTTTATTTTTTTAATATTAATTGAATGGTCAAATAATTTTTATATCTAGTTATAAATTAATGGTTATATTATTCAGAGGAAATTATTTGGGAAATGTCACTGGAATGTATTGATTTTTAGTCGAATTAAGTCATAATTTGATTAATTATTTATCAATTGTGCAAACGAATATGTCAAATTTTTGTGACTAGTGTTAATGAGTTGGTCAATTATTCGGTGAAATCCAAGTCATTATTCGTCGGTATATGAGTTTTCGGGTTGATGAACAACATGAAAAACATTCATCGCACAAGTATATTTACACGGATAAACATTATTCGGTGAAATGTCAAACAATATTCGGTGAAATATGAAACATTATTCATATAAATTGTAAATATTGTTTAGGGATTTCGGGTTTATTTTATTTGAAATTGATGAACAAAAAAAAACATTATTCGGTAGCATGCGGCAAATTATTCAGTAGAATTGATAAAATTTGATCTGAGCTGGATAGAAAAAGATAACATAACAATATTAGGGATTTCAAGTGTCTTTTATCTGAAATTGATGAATAAAAAAACATTATTCAATAGAATTGAACAAATTATTCAGTAGAATTTATAAAATTTGATATGAATTAGATAGAAAAAAATAACATAATATTATTCTGTAGTATGTGAAAGATTATTCGGTGAAATAGGCAAATCTTTAAAACGGACGAAATCCAAATCAGGTGGGGTTAAAAAAACCATTTATCTCCTTAAAAAAAAGCAATTTTTTTTTCACAATTAATTTATACGTTTAAAAAAACCAAAACAAAGAAAAAAAATAAAACAAGCAGGTGGGTATCGTGCATGTTTAAGAAAAACATTTATTCCCCAACAGGAAAAAAAATTCACAAATTTTTAATATATTTTTTTAAAAAGAAAAAAGAAAAAAGAACTAAATAAGGAGTGATGACTTTTTTGTGGTGGATGCACAGCACACGCGCCTAGGTGTGAAGGTAAGAGCTTTTTGGTTGCGGGTCCCACCAGTTTTAATACAAAATTAAAGAGAAAAAAACCCTTTCTGATGGGTGAAGAACGCGCTCAACGCGCCCCTCACATCTCCCCCAAACCGCATCCCTGTATAGAGGTCCTCCAGATCCAAATCGGCAAAAACCTTCTCTCCAATCCTCCGTCGGGAGCCCGAATCGACGATTTCTTGGCATCTCGGTGTCGATTTCGTCCCCTTGATTTCGTTTCGACTGTTGGTCGCTCCGTTGCCTGGGCGATTGATTCTAATCGAAAACACATCCCTATCTTTCTAGTTGATGTTGTGTTCGATCCCTTCTCTATTAGCCTCAAAATCCAAAAATTTCCGAGGAAAAGAGTCAGGAAGAAGGAGGTCCAGTGGAGGTGGTGGCCGTCCGGCCTTCTGTCTGATGAGGCGGCGTTTGTCCGTCTGTGGGTCGAGGCCTGCACAAATTGTTTCAGAAATTTGGGGGAGAGGGGTCCTTGCCAGGGGCGTCCGGGGCGGTTCATGTGCAGCAGGTGGTGGGTCTCCTGGCGAGGCCGGTTCGGAACGCTTGACAACATGTGGTGGCGGTGGATGTGGTGTGTTTCTGCCCTGTCTCCTGGGGGCTTCTCGACTCTCTTTTCCGACGTTAGTTTTCCGGTTCCCTTCGGTGCAGCGGGTTCCTCGGTGCTCTGCTACGTTGAAGACAAGAGTCACAAAAACATGGATGGATGGGGTTCCAGGTTGCTCTCGGAACTGGAAAAGCTCGTAGGTAGCCCCTTCAATTCCGACCCGACATCATTCGCTCGGTTGGGATCGGTTACCAATTGCTCAAGTAAGTGGCTATTCTGCTATATATCAAAATGTACAATTTCGACTAATGGTAAACTTGATCTATGGGTTGATTTTGTTCGACCTTGTGGCCCTATAAGACCTTCGGTTAAGTTTTTACTACTAAAAAATGATCTGGTTAACATGCTGTTTTTGATTCAACAAACCACCGTTTCTCGGTGTCTCAAAAAAATCGTGAAGGAGCCATGGGCTTCCTCATCCTCTACCCCCCGAAAGGGCCCACTGAAATTGGTGGTTAAACAGGTGCATGAAGGATCTACAAATCCAACTGTCTTTGTCTTGCTCCTCCTAGCATCGACATCAGTATCCTTGCGGTTTGTGCGCACCCGACAGGCCATGAAAGAACTATAGTTAAAGCCGCTTCTGAAGCTCATACAAAAGTTAATGAAGTGAAAGTGCCTTCCATGGCCAACCCAACAGATTTTTTGAGGACTGTTAAGGCTGCAACCATTCGGGTAAAAATATGTTTCATATCCCATTGGCTTTCATTTCTTGTATTTCTATCCCAGGATTATATCTTTACTGATGTACTGGGGTCGGAGATGCATTGCTTCATGAAAAACACCCATTGCTTCTATGAGGTGGTAGGAAACTATCACGACTATCAATTGATGTTTGCAATTTGTCCAGAACTTGAGGCTTGGGCTGTTATGGACGACAACCTCGTCTTTCTGTCAACGACTCGATACCAAATTAACCCCGAGAAGACTAGGATCGTACCACTGTCATGTTGGTTAGCTAGTGCAGTTAGTGCATCAATAAAAAAATTTGCAGTTGATGAATAATATATTTGGCTTGTGGTTATCGTATCAAGAGGTTAATGTGAATAAAGAGGGGTGTGTGCTTATGCTTAAGCGAGGATTGCAACTAATCAACTCAAAGCAGCAAAGAGGAAAATCACTTATTGTTCAATTTCCACACCTATTGTTCAAAGTTTCTATGACAAATTTGCTATTGCTATATAACTTTCCTAATATTTATATCATGGTGGTGGACTTCGGTCCATTCTGGAGTCTTGTGGTTTTGATGGGCTTGCAATTGGTGGTTTTCTCTAGCTCAAAATCGTACAAGAGGTGGTGTTTCCTTCAACTTACATTTTTGTTTAATAATGATATAAAACGCTATATTCTTAAGCATTTATTGGAAAAACAATTCACTTGTACAGTGTATTCACATGAATTCTCATTTGACAAAACAATTGGCAAATTAACTAAAAAAGGGAAAAATCTAAACACAAATCCTCAAATGAAATACAAACAAAATTATCTCCAAATCAGTTTTTCGTTACACTATCTTGGTGTGAGGGCCCTTAAGCCTTGGCCTCACACCCCTCACAGTTATATATGAAAATCACTTACTGGAATTGCAGAGGTATTAAGAAAACAACTTTTTGGACGGAAATTGATAGCAAGTGCAAAAATGAACATATTCAAATAATGGCATTAGCGGAAACTAAATCAGAAACTATCCCTGAAGACAAAATTTGGAAAACGGCTGGTTTTGACGAGGCTATTTGGTCACCTGCTTCCGGTCGGTCGGGTGGTCTCGGTATCCTTTGGAAGTCCTTCCAATTAACAAATGAAATCATCACAGTAGAAATTCAACTACCCCGCATTATAGGGCTTAGATACGAGAATATTAATGATAGATTCATGACTCTACTGTTGTTTGTATACGCGCCACCGGGCCCTCAAGAGAAAGACTCGTTTTGGGAAACCTTAACATCCATCGTGAGGGATTCGTCCATTCCTTGCATTGTTCTGGGTGACTTGAATGAGATTCTATGTAGTGAAGACAAGTTGGGTGGTGCTAACCTTCGTCCTGCTCGATTCACTAGACTCCTACAATTTAAAAATGATTGTGCTCTTCTGGATTTACCTACTTTCGGAAACCCATTCACTTGGAGAAAGAACCCAGATGACGAAAACACCATTCACGAAAAAATTGACCGTGTGCTTGTTCATCACCAGATCATTAAGAAATTCCCTAACTTAATCACTCATAACGGAGCCTTCTCATCATCTGACCACTGCCCCATTTCAATATCTCTTGAGTGTGGCTCAGTTTTCAAAGCGCATCCGTTCAAGTTTGAGAATGCTTGGCTTCAACGGAAGGATTTCAGAAACATAGTTAAACAATCTTGGCGAGCAAATTGTATGGGCTCGACTATGTATCAACTGATGTTCAAACATAAAATTCTAAAGAAAAAAGCTAAGGAATGGAATAAACGAACCTTCGGAAATATTTTCCGCCAATTAAATGAGGTGGAAACTGAACTTCTCAAAATTCAAGCAGCGGTTTCAGGAGGTAACAACAGGTTAACTAACACTAAAGAAAAGCTTCTCATTACAAAAAAAGGAAAAACTACTTCTTTACCAAAAAAAATTTTGGAACCAAAGAGCCAAGACAAAGCACCTTAAACTTTCTGATTCAAACACAACTTATTTTCATCGGGTTGCCTCGGGTCGGAGACATAGGAAACAAATCCGTAATATAACTTCTGCTGAAGGAACCTTGATAATAGGAGAAGAAAATATCAGAAATGAAATTAAGAGTGATTTTGAAAAACGATTAAAAAAGGAGCCGATTGATGATATGCTCCTACAAGAAATGTTAAATCTAATTCATCCTTCAATTACCCCTGACGAAAATAATTACCTTATTCAACACCCATCTAATAATGAAATTAAGGCAGCTGTTTTCAGCCTTGGCAACAACAAATCGCCAGGCCCAGATGGTTTTACAGCCGAATTCTATAAGAAATACTGGGACATTATTGGCTTATCTATCATTAGAGTTGTAAAAAGTTTTTTCCATTCTGGAAAAATTCTCAAACAAATAAACCATACATTCATATCACTACTGCCAAAGTGGGATAACCCTACCAATACCAGTCACTACCACCCAATCAGTTTATGTTTTATTTTATACAAAATCATTTCAAAAATTTTGACAGAAAGAATCAAAACAATTATAGGTAAACTAAGTCACCCACTACAAGGTGCCTTTGTGTCGGACAGGGCCATCCAAGACAATGTCCTAATAGCGCACGAAATCTTCCACTCCTTTAGATCGCGCAAGGGTCGGGAGGGATGGTTGGCAATAAAACTTGACATGAAGAAAGCGTACGATAGAGTGGATTGGAACTTCATAAGAAAGGTTTTAGAAAAATTTGGGTTCCACCCTACTTTCATTACATGGATTATGGAATGCATAACAACTGTGTCCTTCTCTGTACTAGTCAACAACGGTCCTACTGATATGTTCTTCCCCTCTCGTGGCCTACGTCAAGGGGATCCTCTATCTCCCTTCTTGTTTATCTTAGGGGCAGAAATTTTAGCTCGAAAACTCTCAGTAGAAACAAATGTGGCAAACAGTCCAATTGGATTTTCATTCGGTAGGAGTGGACCTAGGGTCCCCTTCCTATCTTTTGCCGACGACATCATTATTTTTACAAGAGGCAGTGCTGTTGCGGGTGAGAAAGTTAGGGATATAATTGATTCATACTGTAAAGTTTCTGGACAAAAAGTCAATTATCATAAATCTAGTTTCCAAGCCACAAAAGGCATTTCGAACTCTAGGATCTCATAACTTAGCAGTTGCTTAAGTATTATACATGAAAGCTCATTAGAAAAATACCTTGGATGTCCGATTATTAACGGTAGAGTAAACAAACACACTTTTGAAGACATCATATGTAAATCTAAAGAGCAACTAAGTAAATGGCGAGCTAATGCTCTATCACAACAGGGACGTGCAATCCTCATTAATACAAACTTATCGACCAAACCGTTGTATACAATGCAGAACTTTTTGTTACCCTCGTCAATACATAAAGAGCTTGACCAGATTAACAGAATGTTCTTTTGGAATAAAGATCTACAACACCGCCCGCTTATTAGCTGGGATAAGATTTGCAGACCGAAAAAATATGGGGGAATTGGGCTTAGGAAATCGAAAGAGATGAATGAAGCCCTTCAAATGAAACTACTTTGGAAAATATTGGCGGAACCAGATAATGTCTGGGTGTCTCTCATTAGATACAAGTATCTTCGTTCAGCTAACATCCTTGAATACGTGAAAAGAGGAGATTCTTCATGGCAATGGGCCAAACTGACAACTCTTATAGATAAATTTAAGACTGGCCTTATTTGGTCGGTAGGAAATGGTGCATCTATCAAATTTTGGACGGATAATTGGATTACAACAAGCTCTCTGGTATCTAGGGATGATTGCCCCCTCATTAACAACAGAGATGAAACTGTCAGTGACTATATTTTAGGTGGTAGATGGTGGACGGAAAAACTTAGCAATACATTACCAAATTACTTAGTCAAAGAAATCCTGGACATTCCACTTCCCGTTTCACCCTTTGAGGATCTCTTATACTGGTGGCCTGATAGGGCTGGTTGGTTCACCACGTCAAGTGCATATAAGCTAATCACAGCTCAATCCTCACTGAGCATAGACAATAACGCCTGGATATGGAATTTGGATATTCCGCCTAAGATAAAAAATTTTTTATGGAAAGTTTGTCAGAATGGCCTCCCTACTACCTCAAGGTTGGCTCAACGTGGGACTTCTGTACCTTCCACCTGTCAACTGTGCAACTGTGCAGTTGAAGATGACGTTCACTTGTTACTTGAATGCCCATATGTGCGCCCTCTCTTTCGCTTACCTACACACGTAAACTCAACTATATTCAGTATGATAAATCATTCACGAGAGATTAAACCTATCTTTTCATTCATCGGAAACAAGCTTACTTCCGCTGCCAAGGTGGAGCTTGCCTTTTCTTGGTGGACGGTTTGGAACATTCGAAACCAGTTTGTTTTTACACAGGTCCCCATACCTCAAAGAGAAAGTGCATTACGTATCATTAAAACCCATAAGGAAAATTGGAGTAAAATAGCTCACTTTGAGTACAGCTTGGATGAGGACTTCCTCTTACGCACACGAATCTCCAAGCTCCCAAGGACAAAAAGAAAGCATGATAACATTATTTGGCGAAAACCCCATAGGGGTACTTTCAAGTTAAATTTTGATGGATCCACAATTTCAAATAATGATAGCTCGGCTGGAGCCGTAATCCGGGACTGGAACGGACATCCGATACACATCTGTTATAAAAAACTTGGCAAACAAAGTCCTTTGAAAGCGGAAGCGCTTGCTCTTAAACTGGGAATCCAAAAGGCTCTACAACTACGTATCAATAAACTCCACATTGAAGGTGACTCCATGATAATCATAAACCATCTAAATAAAATATCTACCTGTCCTTGGGAAATCGAACTGATTTTATCAGATGTTAAATTTCTACTATCGACCTTGAAAGAAGTTTCTTTCATTCATGTTCCCCGATTAGGCAATAGAGTGGCTGATAAGGTTGCACACCTTTTCCACTCTGCCTGGGGTGTCGATATTAACAACAATTGTCTTCTAGACCTCATCCGTAAGGATGCCATCGGGTAGAGCTCGCTCGTCCGAATTCTTTCCTTATCAAAAAAAAAAAAAAACAAAATTAAAGAAAAAACACTTTTAATCCTAGCATTCCATCTTCTTTTAATCAAAGGTCCAAATTCGTGCACAAAGTACACCCTAAGGGTGTGCACAAGGGAACCACTAGGATGGTTCAGGGGTACTCAAGGCTTATTGTGTATCATGTTAAAACATCTGGGTCGTTGATTAGATGAAATGGATGGATGCGATTAATTGGCAATTTTAGTTTTTTTTTTAATTAAAAATTAGTGGGGCCTACATTTTTTTTTTGCTCACTCGCTGGATTGGGGGCGTGTGTAGTGCACTCTCTTTAAATTATTCGATTATATATCTGGATTATTCGATCGTATCGACGAATTGTGCGATGTATACCAGGATTATTCGATAGTATCACTTCATTATTCGATGTTATCGCTTGATTATTTGATGGTATCGCTTGATTATTCGATAGTATAACTTGATTATTCGATGGTGTTACAGTAGTATAACTAAAATTATTTGATGGTATCACATGATTCTTTGATTGTATCGCATGATTATTCGATGGTATAGATGCATTTTTAATTCATATGACTCTCAAATAAAAAAACAACAAATCATGAAGTACAAAATCACAAAATTGATCCATATATATGAATAATTCGCCTTTCTCCCCGAATATGTCTTTCAATCGAGCAATTACATCAAACAATTGCAAAAAAAAAAAAACGATTTCAATTAATCACAAACCTAGACTCCAAATCCACCATCACCCGCAAATCCACCACTACCAGAAAACCTCCCGACCGCAGATCCACCACCAGGGCAAACCTCCCGACTACAAATCCACCACCAAGGAGTCACCCATGGCTTCCTCACCGACGCTCAAATATGAGAATAGGGGAAGAAAAACGGAAGTACGTCTGCGCAATCGTTTCGTCCCGCCTTCACTGTCTTCCTCGCCATCATCTCGCCTTCACCGTCTCCAAGATCTGAGAATAGGGGAAGAAAGGCGCCACAATCGCCGGATCCGCCTGCCGAAAAGACGAAATTGATGCAATCGTTCCGTCCCGCCTTCACCGTCGCCCATATTTGAGAATAGGGGAAGAAAAGTGCCGCCGTCACCGGATCCGCCTACCGGAAAAACGAATTCGATGCCATTGCCGGAGTTCCGCGTGCAAGGAGATCCAATTGAAGCCCGAATTAGAGGTGGGATCAACAAGGAGGAGCCATGGGAGCCATCGCCGCTCCGCCGCACCGCACGAAGTCTCCTCCTCAAGTGGTGCCTCCTCTTCGCCGGCCTTCAACTCTCGTCGCCTCCCACAGTGTTGATGTTCCGCCTACGCCGGCCTACGCCACTTCCCACTGACTGAATCGCCGGCCTACTCCGCCTCCCACTGATTTCGTCCGCCCGCCTCTACACAAAACTCACCTTCGATACCTGGGAAGACGGCGATTAAAAGAGGTGCAATCTAGGGTTTTATTCCTTCACACACGCCACGCGCTTCGCATAATGATTGGGCTTCTTTTTTCCAATTGTTTACTTAATACGTGGCACAATCTTGGCCCTTTATTTTCTCTAAATCAACGGCTCTAAATTGTTCACATGATACACGATAAGACATGAATACATATGATCTATCCTATATATATATATATATATATATATATATATATATATATATATATATATATATATATATATATATGACTTTGTACTCTCCAAAATTGACACAATTAATAGAGATTTGTTCTTTATACTCTCTTATTCTTCGATATTTTATAATACGTTATGGGCACAATAGTTTATCAAAGATCTATTCTCCAATCCCTTTTTCAATCCCGATGGCCCCATTCATCAAATCTCTTCCATTAGTGCGACCTTGGGATCCCAGGATGTCACATCCGATCGACAAGTGCTTTCAAGATCTTCTATCTGATCATGCTCTATCCCAGGATGTCATCGAACAAACTCGATCAAATCCCAATCCTATTGGTATGGTGAATCAATGATGAAGGGGATCGACAGTATGGTGAATCGATGATGAAGGGGATCGACGGTATGGTGAATCGATGATGAATGGGATCGACGTTGAACCAGCCTAAGGCAACCCAACCAATGGCAGAGACACCCTGATGGTGCAAGCAGTAGCCAGCGTCAGCGCCTCCTCGCAGCCATCGACCCACGATCATCTCGATTGAATTTTATGATTGATTTCTACGGTTTATTTTTCCATCTTCATTCTTTGATGTGTGTGAATATGTTTTTCCCATAGTTACTATCTAATCTCGAGTTCTCCCGAAAAATTGATCCTGTTTTGAAGCAACGACTCCAGTCTTCCCCTCTGGCATCCCAACCTCGTCTTGACGTCCTCCCATGGGGCCACTCAAGTCGATGCCAGGGTTGCGGCACGTCCCCTGCCGCTCATTGGTGACGAATATAGGGACCCCCAACAACGATCCAGCGACATCACCACCTCTCCGAGGCCAGATTTGGTTGATTGAGACGCCGGCGGCTCCGAGACTGCCAGTAGGGAGGAATCCTATCTATGATGTCAACGTATACGCCGACACCGAGGATCTGTTGAAGCCGAGGGGCCGCCACCTATGCCCTCTGCGAAATCTCGACAAAGAAGAAACCAGTTTGTATTCAAATTTATTGTAATTACAAAATCAGCCCTGAAGTATATGAACACATCCCCGAAGAAGATGTGTAAGACATAAGTTATATGAACCCTAAAGTGGTGAATTTTATTTCCTGAAGCGGATAAATCACTCAATGTGCTTAATAAATCTCATCCTTGCAGAGATGACCGAGCCGATAAATTTCATCTCCGTGGTGATGGAATTCTATTTATTATTTATGTTTATTTAATTCATATGTATGTTATTTTATTTTATTTATTTAAACTATATTTGTTTTCGCTCATCTCCCGAAGTATATGAACGGGTACATCTCTCGAAAGAGATGAACGGGTACATCGACATATATATGGACCAATGTTATTCCAAAACATATGCCTTAACACATTGGTCATATGAAAAGGTTGAGAATATTTGAGGAGCATATAGTAGTTCACAACGACCTAGAAGAGTCGTTAGTCAAATGGGCCCATGCAATTTTGCATTTCGAATTTGACACAATAACTTCTCCCAAATTATCTCCAGAAAAGAGTATATGTTCCGAGGTCTCTCCTCCACAATTAACTAAAAGACCACAAAGAAGTTGAATGATTCATGGGGTTTGAGTCCCTAATGATATCAAATACCTTGAGCTTTATAAAGGTATCACAAATGCTCAGTATTTAGGGGAGAGGAAATGAGACTATATTAAGAAAGAGATTGTATGAAGGCAACTTCTCTATATTGGGAGGGCATGACCTTATTTGGATGGTTCCTCCTTAAAGAAGGGTGCTTGTCGCAAGACCGAAGCTCAAAAAAATTGGCGAGGGCTTGCACAAGCGGTGGAGCATGTGGTTTAATTCGATACAACGCGCAAAACCGCGAACTATTCTTGATTATTCGTTGGCAGAATGGAAAGAGTTAGGGGAAGAAGGGCCTACTGGAAATGAATGGATTTGGGATCCGCGGATGAATAAAGTGAACCAGAAGTTCTGCACTTATGTACACCCAATGATAATTATATGATTTAGCAAAAAGCTGTCAAATGCATTTACTAAGCCCAAGTTGCACTAGCTAGCTCATTTGGAGGTTCAAGAAGTAACTTCAAACCAACAAAAATCAAGTGATTATCAAATACACCAAAAGTGTGAAGATAACTAGGCTCTCACTTTAAGGATTCCCCGGAAGTGGAAAGAGCTCATGGGAATATGATGATCATCAACCAAATAACGGATATCGACACCAAAATGATGGTAAAAGAGATAGAAAGAAGAAATTCATGCAAAGATGAATTCTTTAAGTATGATGTTGTTGGACCCGTAGTTTCAACATCGGAAAGTATAATATCATCGGTTTTTAAGTGGGTGTTTTGTCCAAAACCGCAATAAGCGAAGGAAGTTGTAAGATATAAAACCAGATGAATTGCACAAAAATCTAGAGTGAATGATATGAACATATATTCACTAGTAGTGGATATAATTTTTGGTTGTCGATGAACCGACTCTAACCGTAATTGACGCGCACAGTAGTTGTATGCTCAAAATTGATCATTAATAAAAGAATACAAGTGAAAATGATCGATTACTTTGAAATGTCTAAAGCATCAATATGAAAGTCTCGTCATATGTACACGATTAAGCCAAAAAGTGCTTATAGTATTCGGAATATTGTGTAAGTGGAGATATAATGTATTGAATCCTGAAGTACTATATACGGCGTTGTACTCTTTTCCTTAAAAGAGGTTTTTTACCTGATAATGCATATTTTAGATAGGCATTATAGATAGTTTTAGTTTAGTTTAGGTTGCATTTCTTGCTTGCTTTATTGTTAATTTGCATCTTGTGTTTATTTTAGAAAAGTTCGGATTCTGCGCAATTTTGTGTTTATCTCGCAGATCGAATCGGAACATACGTGGGGAGATGCAATGTCTCAAGAGGAACACAAGATATATGGAAAGGAACAAGGAAGAAAGAAGCAAGGCAAGACGAGAAGAAAAGCCCGCAAAAAGGAGCCAAGACCACGGGAAAAAGGAGAAGCCGCGGCCGCCGCAGGCATTGCCGCGGGCGCCGCAGTGGCCGCCGCAGCGGGTAGCTGGGGAGGCATGTGCGGCGGGCGCCGCAAGTCTTGCCGCGGCCGCCGCACGTTACTGCCGCGCGCCGTTTTGTTACCCAAAAACCCTAGTTTCTAATTGTTTCCTTTGAGGCCGACTTTGGATGTTTGTTTTAGGCCTTTTATGTTATTTTTCTTTATCATTCATAACCATTCATTCTATTCATTCAACCAGGAGACTTTTTAGAGATTTGGAGCTATGTTTTCCATGAGGAACTAAACTCATCTATTCTGCCTGCAATTTGAAGCTTTATTCGGATTGATTGTGAGTTTCTAATTCTTGTTCCTTATTTCCTATTTGTGAATGCTTCAACTTCTTCGTGCTTAATTAATTATTGTTTTGTTCTATCTTGTCTGGCCAACTCGTTAGATCAATTCAATCGCTAAGGTTTTGTAGATTCCTGATTGTGAACCTTAACCTAAGTGGCAAACTTGTTCCTTTAGGGCTGATTGAACTAATTGAATGAGTAGGAAGTTGAATGTGTTGTTAAATCCTTCTTTAGGGACTGCAAATACCTTAGCTAATCTCTGAACTTAAAGCTATCAATTGGGTTAAATCCTTCTTTAGGGACTGTTCGATTGATAAGGGTTTCTAGGACTGATTGGACTAGTAACTATATTAGGTCGGGACAAGGGCATTCATAGGAAACGTAATAGGACGAAAAGAAGTTACAAGGATCGCTTCAATCCGATAAAGTGGAAAATTGTAGGTGGGATTGCTTCTCTAAATTGTTTAAACCAAAATCACTTATTCTGCTTTCGTTAATTTACTTTACAACTTTCACATAAAAAAAACCCCTTCTTTGGTTACTTAATCAACGTTAGAATCACACTAGAGTTATAAATTTCCCTGTGGGATCGACCTCTTACTTATTACTGTACTAGTTATAGGTTTGAGTTTCTTTGACGGAATCAACGACATATATACATAATATCCCCCATGGGTATGATGTATGCAATGGTTGATGCACTGAGTAACCGGGTCTACGCATGACACCCATGGGTATGATTCGCGCAAAAAGGTGTTGAAAACTACCCACTAGGAAAGAAAGCTTGATCATTGAGTAACCAGGTTCATTCATGACACCCATGTTTGCAACTTGCGTCAAAAGGTGTTCAAGTGGACTTCATATTCATATTTATAGTTGAGGTGTTGATAGACCGGGGCCATTCATGACACCCATGTTTGAGCTTCGCGTAAGGAAAGCACCAAGACAAGAAAAAGAAAAAAAAAAGAAGGAGAGAAAAGAAAATCAAAGAAAAAGAAAAAAAAAAGTGTTGCATTTTATTTTCTTTATGTTATCCCGCAAGTAATGACATTTTGGTAGATAAGTGGTGATATGGTGGTCAATGTCTATGAGCTTAGTGTATTATTGGTTTGAGTTGAGAGTTGTGCCTAAAAGCCTAAACACATGAGTGAAACACATATTTCTGGTGAGGTTGGATGATATCTACTTCTAAGCTTTGATCACCTGAATACATGCTATGACGTTTGTTTGCTTGGTTTATGGTTTCACCTGCTATGATGTTGTTTTTGGTAATATTGAAGCGTGAAGGGATTTTCCTGTGGGATACATTGATTCATGTTCATTCTAGCATTGCTTGAGGACAAGCAAAGGTTAAGTGTGGGGGAATTTGATAATGCATATTTTAGATAGGCATTATAGATAGTTTTAGTTTAGTTTAGGTTGCATTTCTTGCTTGCTTTATTGTTAATTTGCATCTTGTGTTTATTTTAGAAAAGTTCGGATTCTGCGCAATTTTGTGTTTATCTCGCAGATCGAATCGGAACATACGTGGGGAGATGCAATGTCTCAAGAGGAACACAAGATATATGGAAAGGAACAAGGAAGAAAGAAGCAAGGCAAGACGAGAAGAAAAGCCCGCAAAAAGGAGCCAAGACCACGGGAAAAAGGAGAAGCCGCGGCCGCCGCAGGCATTG